>CM046884.1:9300456-9648319 GCA_025688845.1 Cucumis hystrix
TAAAGTCGAATTTTCTAAGGACATGAACTTTTGAGTTACGTATGTAAAGCAAAAATATACATTGAGTAAACATATATCTCGGGAGCACTAGACTGATATGTGCATCCTTCGGGAGCACTAGACTGTGACTGTGCAGGGTACACCATAGGATGCTAATAATTTATTTTTCCCCTAACGGGACCAGTAGCGGGTCTCTTATTGAGTATATTAATACTCACCCTTTTTATGTTTAACTTTTCAGGCAAAGGTAACACGAGGGGCAGACCGACGAGGGACAAGAAGGACTCGTGAATTTGCCATAGGGGTTTGTCTTTAAAACTGCTTCCGCTGACGGTTTGAAAAATATTTTGATTTAACTAAGTCTACAATAGTTAAATTTTTTTGTAAACAGCACATTGTAAATTTTGTATTTTGGAAATAGGGCCCGATTAAATTTTCCTTCGTTTTCTTACGGTTTCAACTGAATATTCTTATGTCTTTTGTCAACAAACGGTTTTGTGTCAAATTGACGACTTAGACGGTCAGTCCGAAAAGTCAGGGTCGTCACATTACCTCAAAATTTTGGGGTGTTACAAAACTTTTATTTTATACATATACATACATATATATATATTACTCTTCAAAGTTTGAGGCATGAACAATCATCAATATATCTGATAGAGAAAAACCAATGACAATGATCACCCCACTAAGCAAAAGACAAGTAATTATTTTGAGGTAGATTAGATCCAGTCTATCACACAAGCACATACGATGTTTCATCTCATACTTAATGAGAAGAGTAACTATATATATATCCCTTCAAGATACGTGATATCTCTTCAGGTTCACGATTATTCTTGAGTCAAATCCGGCCAATTCTGAACTCATATCTATTTGGAAGAGAATTTTTTTAATACTACAATTAAAAGTATCATACTCTCTCTTATTCATATTATAAATTTGTCTTCATAAATTTTTGTGAACCTCACATTTGTTGGAATTTATGTCCTAAAACTCGTAATTTGTAAATTACATCATATTGAATAAATTGGTTATTGATTAATATACAATTATTAGTGAAATAGAATTACTATAATCTTGAATCCAATGAACTAAGGTTTCGAGGCTATTTTATAGACTTGAACTTTATGTAGAGACATAAATGTGGATCATGTTCGAGTTCATGCATGACCTAAATGGTCTATAGTATATGAATAAGGTTGGACGCCTTATTTTGGTAACACTATGAATGTAGCTTGCTTTGTAGTTAGTATAAACGATGTAAACATGAATCGTTCATGTAGAGACATGAAAGTGGGGGCATCCTATGCAAAGAGTTTACATAAGACCGAAACCATTAAATAGTCATTTTTACTTTATAACATCATTGGCGTTTTAAAACTGACTATTTCTTTTAATTTGATGACCTAGGGAACTTAACCTTAGTCCTGAGCAAACTATGAACTTCTGTTCACGTGGGATTATCCTTAAATATGCACAAGTGAGGACAGATCACCAACGATGGTCAAATAAGTCTTCCAGTTCAAGGGTAAGACTGGATTGATAGTTGAGGACATAGAGTGCAAGATGGAATTCTCACTTCTGACTGCTTTAGAGCCAATAGATAGGTTGTTCCCTTATGCACTGAATCTATGTCTTGAACAAAGGACCCCACCCTCTCATTGGTCCGAGAGGAATTTGATTTATAGGTTGAACCTTAAATTAATTGTGTTCATTAGAGGATCAGTAGTACTAAAGGTTGAACAAGAAGTAATATCAAGTGTAAAACAGTATATTGATCCAACTGAGATTACAAACAACCTGTGAGAGAGGGTTAACTTACTAATCATGCTTATATCAAGTTAATTGACATAAATATATATCTATAGTGAGGGGAGTGCAATAACGAGACTTTAATAGAATGACCCATTAGTTAACGAATGTTGATTAGTTTGGTTTTAAAAAGTTTAGCCAGTCAATCTTAGATCGTTGAAGCCCATGATCTATAAGTCCACTAGGTCCCTCTACCAACTCATTAAGGTAATAAAATTTAAAACAAAGTGATTAAAAATTCAAATATATAGTTCGAATTAATTTTTTTTAGTGATATTTGATATAATAATTAACGAGTTTTTGAGAAATAAGTAAGATTTAAATATCGAAAATTCGAATAGAGATTCGAGTTGGATCAATTGAATTGATTGGTATTTGATTGATATAATATGATTATTTTATTATTAATAATTAATTAAATTAATCAATATAAAATAATAAATAATTATAAATTTAAAAAATCAAATAATTTGAACATTCAATTTCAATTTGAATTTTAGTTTGGAAATTCGACGTGCAAATGAAAAATATGAGTCACATGTGTAACCAAAATAAACCACCAATTTCACTTTAATTGTTTCTCTCTAATTAAATATCATTTAAATGAAAATTGAATTTGCATAAGAAATAAATATATATTGCACAATATTGATTGAGCAATCTTTGAGAATTTAATTTGATGAGAAATATGTGAAGTGAATTCATATTCTCATTATCTCTCCAAAACACAAAATTCGGTCACCGACAATAATAGAGAAGACTTTTGTAGTGATCTACCGCTTGGAATAATCAACGAAAACGATTGAGAATCGAGGGACAATTGCCACTGCAAAGGTAATTAATTAGTGTTCTAAATTTTCATATTCATTTCCATTTGAATTTCATGTTAAATTTGATGAATTTAGAGTGTTATTTTCGATTCTTCTTTCGTTGTTATACTCGTTTATCCTTTAACATTAACGTCAATAGACTTCATCAGTATTGAAAAATTTTTCATTTAAAACCTTAGGACGGTTTTGAAATATACAGTATAAATAACTAAAGATCGTAAGAATCATCTAGACCCGACAAAAAACAAAGAAAGTAAATATTAATGATGTGAGAACAAAAGATAAATCATCCAAATTTAAGCACATCCAATGGTAGGCAGTAAAACAAAGTAACCAATAAGATAGGGAACCTTTCTCCTCCACTCAAAGCTTTGCAATGACTTTCAAATTTAAATGAGATGAGTGTTGGGTATTGCAAATACAGAGAGCTAGCTGTTATTATGTCTTCTTTTGCCCCTTCCATAATTCTATCTTCTTTTCCTTACCTTCCTCATGTGACTATGAAATGGCCCCCACTTTGGATTTTCTCTTTTTCAAAAATCTTTTGGGGTCTTTTTTTCCCATTTCTCTGCTGGATTAATTCACTATTTTTAACCATTTAAATAGATATCTCCCTAATTATGTTTTCTCGAAATGATCCGAACAAACGGTTTTGCGTTGTTAGATGTATGCATAAAATGTAAAGAAAATCCACAAATCCATGTCTATTGAGTATTCATATCATGAGAATAGCACTAAAATCTATTAGTAAGTTTAGGTTTTAATCGAATCTCGATGCTATACAATTATGACAAACACATGGATCTGTATAAATATATATTGAAATGAAACTCATATTCTGTGTACTAAATATACTAAGGCTTTGTTTTGGAGTTGATATAGCTTCTCAAATAATTGACATTAAACTAATCCAACCCTAAATGTCCCAAACTCCAATTAATCGGGAAGTTTTTCAATACAACAATTACGACGAAGATGAAAGAATTGAACTTTTCACTTTTAGGATGAAAAGTAAAGATCGTGTCAGTTATAATTGAGTTAAACTCAAGTTGACTTCTGAGATAAGTTGGTTAAATTTATAAGAATCCACTTTTCTAAAAGTCAGTAGGGAATCAAGAGAGTGATTTTAACAAATTTATTTCAGCAATATAAATTACCTTATAAAACTACAACGGGTGAGATTCTTACGCGTAATCACTTTTAGTTCTCTCAAAAACAACTTTTCCAAAGACACATTCTTATTATTTTTACCAATAAACCACATTTTATACAAATTTAAATAAAATGTTCTTTCCCTTTAACTGTCATTCCCTTTTTTAGTTAGTTGTTAAATTTGTAATCTTATTATAATCATGAGAGCTGAACATTCTCTGAAAATTTGAGTACTTTATCTGAAATATATCTTGAATGCAAGAAAGCTAATTTGAGTTCTTATTGGTAAAAAAGAAAAAGAAAAAAAAAATGGATATTTTTGGGTGTAAGATATTTTTCCCTCCTTTAAATGGTTTTGACAGCATACAAAAAGAAACTTTTTGTTGTCTTTTCAATGGAAAATCAGAGGCATTCACATGCTTCACAGCTCATTTTTTTGTCCAAATCTTAACAACACCCTTTCAACTTCACACAAAATGTTGCATGAGAATGGGATACCCTATTGCTATTGTTATCCTTTTCTTTTACATACCCTCCCTTTACTTACTTCTATATAAATCCCCTGGTTGCTTCAACTATACACATACTGAGATTACTATTATATATTATCTATGGCTAAAAAGATGATGGTTCTTCCTCTTTTCTTTGCCTTCTCCTTCCTTGCAGCCTCCCTTTCCGACGCTCTTGTCCAAGACTTTTGCGTCGCCGACCTCATGTCTGCTGATACCCCTTCTGGCTTCCCTTGCAAGAAGGCGTCCCTTGTCACAGAAAAAGACTTTGTCTTTTCGGGTCTTGGTGTTGCTGGTAAATTAATTAATTGATGCTATACTGTATGTTTATATATTAGACCTAAAAACTTAAATAATTTGGAATAATAGGTTTTATTATATCTAATATATACTTTATCATTTATTCATATTCTAATGTTTTGTTTTGTTTTTTTTTTTTTTTTTATTTAGTCATGAGATTGAGAATTGACAAATGATGAACAATTAATCAACGACATCAAAAAATAGACTGTTTGAGAGTAATTATTAAATAAATTATTTTTAAGTCAAAATTCAGAAGTTTTTTTTTGGTAACAAATCCAAAAAGTTCCTAAAAAGTACTTTTCAACTAATTTTGAGAAAAAAGCAATTGGCTAGCTATTTCGAAGGTGGTCGGTCGGAGATAAAAAGAAGTTCGGTAGGTATCCATTTTTTTAAAATTTCAAAGATTTAAATTGATTGATCGACCAACCAATAACTGTCTGTTTGTACTTTTTTATGTTCGAAATCGATTTGAACATTTACTAAATTGATTGTAGTCAGTTTGATGTCAGTTTAGTCGAAAAATCAACCCGGCCAACCTCAAAAGCATATTCCAAATTGAGAATTAGAGAGAAATAATATTAAAGTAGTTCGAACTTGACCATATTGATATCACGTTAAACTCCTATTTAGCTTAAATATTTTAACTAATAAGTATACAAAATACTTATTTTAATCATTTATTCAATTTTTTTTAACAGGTAACACTTCAAACCTCATTAAGGCTGCAGTGACTCCCGCCTTCACTACCCAATTCCCGGGTGTGAATGGCCTTGGAGTCTCTCTAGCTCGCCTCGACATAGCAGTAGGGGGAGTGATACCAATGCACACTCACCCTGCCGGATCCGAAATTCTGCTTGTGGTCGAAGGCACGATCTGTGCCGGGTTTGTTTCTTCGGCGAATACTGTATACTTCAAAACATTGAACAAAGGTGACATTATGATATTCCCTCAAGGACTGCTGCATTTTCAAATAAACTCTGGCAAAACCGCTGCTCTTGGGTTTGTCAGCTTCAGTAGCCCTAACCCTGGGCTACAAATTTTGGATTTCGCCTTGTTTGGCAATGAGTTGCCAACTGATATTGTAGCGAAAACAACGTTCTTGGACCCTGTTACTATCAAGAAGTTGAAGGATGTTTTGGGTGGAAGTGGCTAAGAGATTTTGAGAATGAGATTGGTTTTTATTAGAGCTTGTTTTTTATTGTTAAGGTTGCTTCATGTGTGTTTGTTCTTGTAATTTGAGGGTATGTGTATGTAGTTTTTTAGGTTTTGGAAGGTCCACTCAATCATCATATCATGTGTTTGGTGATTGTATGATTGTTGTATGGCGTAGTTTGTAAGGTTATATTATCCATTGATGTTTTCTTACCCTAATTTTTTAGAATAAGAGAAGTAACAAGTACTTTTTCATTTATGTCTCTTAATTTATTTAAATCTTTTAAATTTTAAGAAAGTACACATTCCTTCTATGATTTTGTGACTTAAATGTTAGTTTTTTTTATATTTGTTTAAATTAATATAATGTTTACATGCATATTGCGTTAACACGTTGCTAATGAATGAAAAAAAAAAAGGACAAAGGCAAAATTGCTTGTATTATCGAGCAATAAATTATTAATTAGATTTTATTTAATAACTTTTATGTAATCATGTATTAGGACTTTTGTTGGAAGGCTATTTAAGTCCAAACTATGAATAACATTTAGCCTTTGTACTTGTTTCCAAGTTTAGGAGGAGGGCTTCTTGGACTTCTTGGGTGAAAAGATTTTCAACCCAGAACCTCTTGTCCACGCGCGATAAACAGAGGCCAGTTAAGCTAAGCTTATATTGGCAAATTTGCAATTTTTGTTTTGAGTTGCATATCATGTGGGATTGATCATCCTATCTTTGTGGAGTGTTCCCATCTTGGATGAGAAATTTGTTCTTGTTTAAGATATTTGATCTTAACCCACTGTGTGTCTAACCCAAATCTTAGGGTTGAAATCATATCGTTTTGGAGCTTTTAGTGATTGGAAATTAGGGTTCTCATTCTTAAAAGGATCATTTCTGATTCTACGTGCTAGAGAAGCGTTGTCAAACAAGTCCTAAATGTCCATAATGCCCTTATATTCTTTTTTTCTCAAAAAACGTCAAACATGTTTCTTCTGCATTTCCTCTCATCTTTCCCTGACTTCTCTCCAACTTATGTGATTTAGGGTGATTCTACACGTGTTTAAGAAAGTTTTTAGCAACAGTTTCATATCTCGCAAACATCTCACACAACTTTCAAATTGTAAATGTCCAATGACAAATCAATTATATACTCGTTTTATATGTTTTATGGTGATTTACACTTATTTGAACTAGTTTTTAGCTAGTGTATTTGTATCTCGCAAACATCTCTCAAAGTAAATTTCCAAACTTTTAAATGTCCAATCCCAAATCAATTATATACTTGTTTTTATGTGATTTATGGTGATTATGCACGTGTTTTAAAAAGTTTTTAGCTACTATTTTTGTATCTTACAAATATCTCTCAACCATCTATTTCTAAACTTTAAATGTCCAATTCTAAATCAATTATATACTTGTTTTTATATGTGATTTATGATGATATTATATACAAGTGTTTTAGGAAGTTATTAGCTAGCAAATTTATGGCAACTTCTAAACTTCAAGTGGTGAAACCTAAATTGATTGATCTATACTTTCTTTAGGTGATTTTTAGAGTATTTTGAAACATGTTTTATGGAGTTTTTTTAACTAATATTTTCTTTTCATATCTCCCAACTTTTAAACATTATTTCTCTTTTTTTTTTCATAACAAGTAAAGGGAATATTTCTTCCGACGAGTGGGCACAAGTAAGGGCAATAAGTGTTTCTAAAAATGTCCTAAAAATGTTCTTTTTGGAATAAATTTTGGGTACAATAAGCTACATCGATTAAATAAGCCAAGTAGTGGCAGTCCCTAAAAGATGAATCCCATATCTGATCTCCAGAAATTTCTCACAGATTGAATTTGTATTGGTGTTACTTTGAGTCTTCATTTACCACATTTTGACCAATCTCCACATTCAACACTTTCGAACATGTCTGACACAAGCTTGCTCATCGTCGTTCGCAACCAAGGCAGTGTAACGCCGCGTCTCCGGCATTTTCATCCCCCAATAGTAAGTTAAAAGCACTAGCAAGGAACCCAACATTAATATAATCATCCCATACGTAATCCGCTTCTGGCACCGTCGATTTCATGGCGTCCACCGAGTACGACGGAACTTTGAAAAGGGTCTTGAAAATTAAGGAAAAATTACAATCGTTACCATGCCGCCGGCGAGAATTCCGAACCCTTGCATTCCGAAGACGGCGACGATGAATGCGCCTCAAGTTTTCTTATTGGAGTACTCAGCCATTCTGGTGGCGGATAAAGGATAGTCGTCGCCGATGCTGAAGCCGAGCCAGAATTGGAAGAAACAGAGTGTGGTGATGACGGTCCGAAGGATTATGCGGGAAGTTATGGATGATCAACTTGTCGCATTCATGAGAGGAGGGTGGAGCTGCATGCTTTTTCATTCATTTTAACTAAATGGCTAATTAGAAATTTCACATCAAAATTCAAAAGTACTTTTTAAAATGGGATCCCAATAATTTTTAACCTCTCAAGATGGGTCCTGTTTCTAGTAACTCTTCTGTATAGTAATCTTAAAATCAATCCAACATAAGTACAATTCAATCTTAAATAGGTATGGTTCAACAAATTAACACAAAGTATCACTCTCGATCAAACGGTCATTGAGCAAAAGATTTGAAATCAACCATAAAGTCATTTGATGGTTTTTTTTTAAAAAAGAACCGAGTGAATTGGCAATTTCGGGTCAAATTTTGGGTTATTAGTAAAAAATTTCCACTTGTATAAAAGTTTGTTTTTTTTATAAAAAAAAATGTGAAAATATGACGTGGACGACGAGAGCGAGGCGTTTGGCGGGAAAGCGCAACTGTCCCAAAAGAAGCGTGAAGGAGCTTCTAGTCTTCTTCCTAATGCAAATAAAACCTAACCAAGAAAGCCACTTTTCCGTCGCTCCGATTTTCTCCGGCGCCGTTGCCACATCCGATATTCCGATCATTATTTCTTCCTCCTCCGCCACACTATTCTTCTTTATGACGATTCTCAGGTCTCGAGAGGTTATCTCTCCTCCGCCCACTCCCAAATCCCTACAATCCCCTTCCGAAACTCCCCATCATTCCTCTACGCCCTCTAAACATCATGAAATTCAACCCCTTCACTCGCCTCCCCATACTTCTCCTGTTTCCACTGCGTTGTCCTCCGATGGCTTGTCCAGTCCCGGAGTTTCTCGGAGGCGGAGTTTCCGACTTGCTGCCAAAGGGCTTGCTCCTGAGCATTGTGATGTTGATCGCGTCCGTGATAATTTCTCTGGAACGTTGATGAAATCGGAGACGATTGATAATCGAGACTTAGGTCTGGCCTCGGATGGTAAGTTGGTGGTAAGTTCAATTTGTAATGAACTTGAGGGTTTTGGGGTTAATGAAGGGGCCGAGGGCTTGAATGAATTTACAGGGTCGAAGAGCGACGAGGTTAATGTAAATGGTAAGAGAAAATTGAACCCCACTATGGATTCGCCTCCTGGGGACTGGGATGATGAAAGTTCTTGGAGGAAAGAGTGTCTCAGTTTACGTTGGGGGAAGAGAAAAACGGTGAAACAAGGGCCTCGTTTAAAGGACAGTGACAATGTTGCAACTGATCTGAATGTAATTGGAGGGGTTTTGATGAAAGAGCTAAATGAAGAGTGCTCAAGAATTGAAGAGAATGATAGTACCGATAGTAGGAATAGATTCAGCCGAAAAGAAAAGGGCAAATGGATTGTTGATGACAGAAATTCAAATAGAAATGATACGGCTGTGTTACATTCTGAGCCAAACGATGAGTTAAGTGATAATCTAGTTGAGCATCAAAATTATCAGTTTGTTCGTGACAGACTGAAGGGAGTAGTAATTGAAGAAAATACTACAAATTTGTCTGGTGCAAGTTACTATGATGGAGGGAATATGGATGCTAATGGCTACACAGCAATTGAAGGAGATGCTTCGGAACATAATGTTGAAGGGAGATTGATTGCAGAAGCTCTATTGTCTTTATCTACAGACTTTACAATGGATTCAAACTCGAGATATAAATATAATTCCATAGAAGGTGAGGCTTCCGGCCCCGCACATCTGGTAGATGATGGCCCTCAGAGTAATGATAGTCAAGAGATGGAGTCTAGTTCGGAAGAGGTAGATCGTTTGGATGTGTACTTAAGAAGAAGAACGGCTATTGGGTTTGCTCGTTATAATGAGGGCAATGACAGATTGCAGAATGTTGAGGCTGAAAGTGAAGACAATATAGAAGATTGGCCCGGGCCATTCTCTACTGCAATGAAGATTGCTAGTGACCGAGCGAATGGTGTACGAGTACGAGTTAGAAAATCTTTAGAGGAGAATGACCCTGCACCAGTTGAATGGATCCCTAAAAGGAGAGAGTATTGTAGACGGTCCCAGTCTTTGCCTCCCTCGTTGGGAGATTTGTGCTTAAGGGTTCTTGCTGAAAATGCTGATGCAATTTCTTCATTGGATTTTGTTCCAGATACCTTCAGGCATAAGCTTAGTCGGCTACTCTGTGATTCTCGAAAAATGAACAGTCGATTTTTTAATCTTCTTCTTTGTGGTTCCCCAACTGAAGTCTGTATAAGGGACTGCTCTTGGCTGAGTGAAGAGGAGTTCGTGCAATCTTTTCAAGGGTGTGACACTAGCAAATTAATGGTACATATAGTTTTCAGCATTAGATTAATTAATGACCCAACCTTAAAAATTCTAATGAAAGGACTATAAATTTTGCTGCCTTTTTTCCATTATTCTTCATGTGGGAATTAATCACGAGACGTAGAGAACTTGTTGTTTATACTGCTGCATTGGGGAAATTTCTGCTTCGTTGTATCTTAAATCTTGGAAGAGAAAACCTCTCTTCACCACTCTTTAATTTTTTTTTCAAAAAAAAAAAAAAAAAACTTGAATATTTAATTGTATATATGGTGTTCTTCTTCCTGCCAGTCCGTTTGACTTGGAAACTTGTGTTATGGAGGAATGGAATATGTTTTTTAATACTATCTCCGTTTCTTTGGCTGAATCATGCACGGCTTAAACTTGGAGCTTATTGCGTAGTTCTTGTTCTTGCATTCTATTCTATGTAAATGACATGTCCTGTTTCTTTGAACCAGATACTCCAGCTTTACCAATGTGGACGTAGTATCTTTGATATTGTTCTATTATCTACGTTAGCTCGGTCATCAAATAGCTTACCTGCCCTCAGGTCATTGTCCCTAACTGGTGCATGTTGTCTTTCTGACGATGGTGTTGCTGCACTTGTATGTTCTGCTCCTGCATTGCACTCTTTAAATCTGAGCCAGTGCTCCTTTCTCACCTTCTCAAGTATAGACACCATAGCCAATTCTTTGGGATCAACTCTGAGGGAATTGTATCTGGATGATTGCCTAAAAATCGATCCAATGCTAATGGTTCCTGCAATGAATAAGCTTCAACATTTGGAAGTGCTATCATTAGCTGGAATGGAAGATGTTTGTGACAAGTTCATTCAAGAATTCCTGACAGCTGGGGGCCATAATCTGAAGCAACTCATTTTAACCAATTGTGTGTATGTTCCTTGGACATATATCTCTATGAATTATTGTTATAAATACTGTTATGCTACGTCATTTTGTTTTTCTCTTTGAACTCGGTTTTCTTCCTTGGGTGCAGGAAATTGACCAATAAATCCATAAAAGCCATCTCAGAAACTTGCTCTGCTCTATGTGCTATAGACCTTGTGAATCTGTCGAAGCTAACAGATTATGCTTTATGCTGTCTTGCAAGTGGTTGCCAGGCTCTTCAAAAGTTAAAGCTTTCCCGAAATCTATTCAGGTTCTAACTAGAGTTCTCTTAAGATACTTAGTTCTTCAATGCTTTCATTTCTTGTGAGTTCAGAAGAAGTCAACCTCACCATATTGATGTATATTATTTTGGTGCTACAGTAATTGGTTAGATTAGAACAATCCTTCCACTGTTGCCCTTCTAGCAATTTATAATAGTTGTTATGTCAATTTATCTGTTTTTTCTGACACTTCCTATTTCTCATGAGACTAATTTAGAATTATAACCCTGAAAGTAAATCTAACGTTTAATATGCTTATGATCCTTGTTCTATAAGATGGCTATTGACGGGAAGTATTGTATATTTTAAAGGTTTTTTTCACTGTCGCATTTTCAAAGTGTTAAAGAGAAGATTACAAATAAATTGTATGTTACTTCCAATTAGTGACTATTTACGTAGTAACTTTCTAATGTTTGGTTCAGTTTGAGTTTATATGTATATAAAAAGCAAATTGTTTCGGTTTGAGTTTAGTTAAGACGAGTATCAGAAAGTAAACGATATCTAGAATAATTCCCATTCAAAAGTATTTCACTGTGCATGAGGTGTTAGAACTTAACATCTTTCTATATGGTTTGTTCTTGACAGTGATGAGGCTGTTGCTGCTTTTGTGGAGATGTCAAGGGGGAATTTAAAAGAACTTTCACTGAACAGTGTCAAGAAGGTGCATATTTACCTCCTTTTCTCTAATTTGCATTGTTCTTTTTTCTGGAACGAACAGATATAGACGAACAACTTGAGCCTGGAATGCCCCTCCCTTTGCTAGGTCATTCTTGATCAATTTAGACTAGAACCAATGGTTTTAAGTTGAGTTAATGGAAGATGTTGGCCTTCCTTGTTGGTTTGTGCAGGTTAGCCGCTGCACAGCAATTTCGCTCGCCCGTTTCTCTAAGAATTTGGTTAGTCTCGACGTATCTTGGTGTCGAAAACTGAGTGACGAGGCACTAGGCTTGATTGTTGATAATTGTCCATCTCTAAGAGAGCTCAAACTCTTTGGATGTTCTGAGGTATGTTTCTTAGTTTGAACCCTCCACTTATGCTAGATTTTACAACATTAAGAAAAAAGTGATTGGTTGTCCTTTTTTGCCCCTCTTAGCACCGGGAACTTTCAAAGCTGCTATATAACATTTAAGACATGACTTGGTTTAATAGGTAACATATGTATTTCTCGATGGGCACTCAAATCCAAATGTAGAGATCATTGGACTGAAGCTGTCTCCCATTTGGCAAGTTGAGCCTCACATCTCTTGCGAAGGTCCAAGTTATCATTCCTCTGTGCCATCCTCGTGTTAATTTTGATGGATTGGTTTCAGCTCGAATCATTTTGGTGCTCTTCATATTAGAATCCAGTAGTGATCAGTGCAAGCTTTTTTTTTTTGTTACTGAACGCTTGGCTATGAATTGTAAATGCTAGTTGTCTTTTTTTTTTGTAGAAACATTTTGTATATAGGCATTACACAAGAATGTTAGATTTGACGTACTTTTTTACACAACAAATTTCATTGCGCTCATACTTTTTGTGAGTTTCAATTGTCAGTACAAGGATTTTTTATAAAATGAATATCAACATCAATGTGCATTGTTTAGCTTCTCTGTGTTAAGACATAGAAGGTAAGTTTGTTCTTCTACCAACTGTGAACTTGCTATTTCGACCACCTGAAAATTGAAAGATATGTGTGTGAGCTCCACGAAGTGAAACAGAACAAAACGTAGATGAAGGAGCTTTAAATCTGGGAAGTAGGTGTTACCTCGAAGCCTATCTTTTGGTACAATGCTTGGGCGGGTGTGTTGTTTCTACGGACATGGACGTATACCTGTTCGATACCTGCCACAAAAAATATTATTAGAAACCATATTTGCAAGCATTTGCTATAAGTTTCATATCTTTTTGAATTATACCTCTGGATTTTGCTGTTAAAACTGCAAACTTCAACATATTGCCAGCAATACCCTGACGACGTGCTGCTTTCAATACACATAGGTTTGAAATGTATGCATACTTGTTTGGTATCTCTTTGTTGATGCTGCATACATGACTCTTCTCTCTTTCCTGCATATCAAAAATGGTTCCTTCCCACAGTTAGCCAAAGGGAAGAAGGGGGAAAGGTGAGAACTAGGTAGATAATAGTAACATAAATTCGGGTTCGACCCCTGGAAAAGTCTCGCCATGCATCAAATGCCTCACGCACAGATCAAGAGTTGCTACTACACTTTTAATCACTGTACGTTTTATATGCTTCTGCTCCTTCCTTACCTGAGAAAGTTGAGAACAGGACTTTAAAGCCAATTCCACCAACATAATCATAAAAAGTTCACGGTTTCAAAAGGATATTTTCACACCGTAACAATGCATGTACATGTCTGTCCATATTGCCCACCACATCTCTTTTTTATAGCATTGAACTCCTGCAAACATTCAATGGATACATATATAGAATGTAAGGGTATGAATCAATTCATCTTCAACTCACATTCTACCACCAAATTAAAACAAATCTACCCATTCTTCCTACCTGTTCTGCAAATTTCCTTTTGAAGCTATCAACATATCTGTGTTAAAGCAAAGCTACAATCAGTTGTATCCATTATCCAATCCATCATCATCTCTCTCACTTCTTTCCCTAGAATTCCCATTGTTCTATACATAACTATCTTATAAGCTGAAGCTGTGAACTTTCAAACAATACCTACTTTATTTTCTATTCTCTTTAACGTTTCTTAAAATATCGAGTATTACAACCTTATCCTTTACAGCTTTTGGTTTCTTCTGCTAACAGGAAAAAAAAAGAGTGGCTATGTTCTTGAGAAGATAAGGTTTCTTTACCGGTCATTTTGTCGATTTTCCCAATGACTTTCAGCTCGAAGCCATGCCGCTGTCTACAACAAACAAACATCGCCACTCATTCTTATGGTCCAAAGATAATGCTTTTGAGATACTGAGATTAAAGATTTCTTCCAATGTATAAAAAATCAAATCACTTACCCACAATTCTTCGTCAATCACAGCCTCCCTTGCTACGAATTGGCCAAACTCTAATCTTCTTTGGTGAACTAAATCTTCATCGTCCGGTGGCGGCCGGTTGAACTGTAACCCGCTCCACGCCAATGGTTTCGACTTTGGCAGCAACAGTGGCGTTGAAATCTGAATAGAAACTTCTTCCTTCTTCAACGTTTGATGTGATTTATAATCCATTGTCCTGCATCAAATTTAACAAATAATAAACAAATTTGTTAAAAAGATTAAAAAAATAGCGAATAAATAGAAACCTTATCCAATCAAATCAACGACTATAGAAAGGTGAACAAGAAATCGATGCCGGAATCAAACCGAAGGAGGAGAAGAAAGAACAGAGTCAAAATGAACTTACATATTCCACGAAGCAAAGGCGGAGATTCTATGAAATTTGAGATGATTCCGGCACCCATCTTGGACAGATCCCAAGAATTCCGACCGATAAATTGAGATTGCCGCCGACATTGAAACTAACAACAAATTCTCCCTCCGAACAGAACAAAAGAAGAAACCGGAAAGAGCAATAACAATCCCCCTTGTTCTTCACTAAAGAAAATCGTCAGAAAAACAAATTGAAGGTAAAAAGAAGCAAAACACATCGAAAATCAAGAAAGAAGAAGATCGGAGATTCCGAATCCGCCCTAACGCCGGCACTGGGCTGCGTTCGCGGTGGAAGACGAAGAAGAATCGGTCTCTTTGGCTTTTCCCTCAATTTTCTCTCTTTTTTCTATTTCGCGGAATTTCGTTTTCGAAAGTTATTATAAGCAAGGTTAAGCGATCCTCTCAGATTTCGCCACGTTTCATTTTGGCTGACGTGTCACAATTGTTTTATTCGTATTTTATCCATAAAATAAGAAACTGAAAACTAAATAATTTTACTCTACAAACTTCCCTCTCTATTTTAATTTTAAATTATTTATTGATTTATTTTAATTTAGTCACGGTTGTGGTTATATATATTTTCATGTCAATTAAAATTTAATATTTGCATGAATTTGACATCGTAAAACTTAAAAGAAAAAAACAATGAAGTGTTAATATTACATAAATAATAATAGTGTTAACTTGTTTAAAGTAACAAAGTGTTTATTTTTAATTTAAGAAAATGTTCCTATGTAGCAAAATAACAAAATAATAATTTTGTGATTTTTCTGAATTTAAAAATATTTTAGAGGGTTTTGTAATTTAAAACAATTTATTTTAATTTAAATATTTTTATCGTTCTTATAATTTGTTCATAAATACCATTTTTATCAATATTTCAACATATTTTAAATTTTGCTCCATAACACCACAACTAAATGTAAATTTGAAGGAAAGAATTTTTCAACCTTAGGTTCAAATTTTGTTTACATGTTAATAATTTTTTGAGTTTATAAATTTAGGAGATAAATATGGAAGAAAACTTTAAAGTAAAATTCTTATAGATACCAATGTCACTTCGTTTCTTTTTATAGATAGAAAAAGTTATTAGTAAATATATAAATATTGGAAAGTCAAGATTGACCATCAAATTTATACTTTTAACATAAAATGCTTAGGTCCTTTTTAAGTTGAAGTAACCAAAAACTTTTAACATAAAATGCTTAGGTCCTTTTTAAGTTGAAGTAACCAAAAAAATCACTTTATTAAAAGCATCTATGAAGTGGAGAGTAAACTATCAATTTTCAATTATTTATGGAATAATTAAGATTTATATATATATATATATAAACCCTTCTACTTTTCATATTTATTTATGGAATAATTAAGGTTGAAATGAAATATATATATATTTGAGAGTAGTACAAAACTCTATTATTGTAGGATGAA
This sequence comes from Cucumis hystrix, assembly GCA_025688845.1. Taxonomy (NCBI): domain Eukaryota; kingdom Viridiplantae; phylum Streptophyta; class Magnoliopsida; order Cucurbitales; family Cucurbitaceae; genus Cucumis; species Cucumis hystrix. The sequence continues at coordinate 9,316,843 of CM046884.1, forward strand.
ATATAAAAGTACAAAAATCCAATTAATTTGCTTTGTGGATAAAAGCAGCAGCGATTATAGCTGTTTTTAGGCAGCAGCCATGTGGGTTGAAAACCTAACCGATTTGACAGACCGAACCAAACCGAATTGAAATCGAACCAAAACTGATTGCATGCGGTTTGGTGTAGTTTATATTATGTTGAAACCGCTTCTTATTCGGTTCGATTCGGTTTAATGTTTTAAACTGATTATAAAACCGAACCGCTTCATTTTAAAAAAAAATAAAATTTAAATAAAATTTAAAAAAATGTATATAAAGGTTTTGTTTCTAAAAATCAACTAAATATGTTGACCCGAAATTCACTGAGATCTAAAATAGAAAGAAATTGTTCAAAATTTAAAAACAAAAAAGCAAATTTTATCGAACTCGATGCTTTGGTGACCTGAGATTCTTCATGATTTAAACTAAATCGCATATTGGTTTTGGTTCGGTTTGACACAAATGTGCGGTTCGATTCAATTTCGTATGAGATTTTTTTTGTATTTTGTGGTTTCGGTGCAGTTTTAGCTTGAAACCGAATCGAACCGTGAACACCCCTAAGACTAATGATTTTCAAAAGCACTAAACTAAAAGGTATAGATTGATTATTGCCTTAGAATATAAAATTGAGTATAAATTGAAATAGTTAAAAAGGTTTAGAAATTAAATTAATATAATTATTAGTTCAAAGTTTTAATTAGTACAACTACTAAAGTTTAAAAGTCTAAATTGATATTTACCTTTATAATATTTAGGTACAAGTTTAAAGAACAAAAAAAACAAGTTTCTCATTTATAGTTCGGAAAATATGTTTATTTGGCATCTAAGTTTACAATTTTGTGTTTAGTACATCTCTTATAGATCTTTGAGCTTTTATATACATATATATATATATTAAATGATTGAAAATATTTATAAGAAGTTTATAGCCAATGAAGTGATATTTGTTATACTCGTAAATATTTTGGTTCATTTGGTTATATTTGAAAATAAGATGCATGTATATATGACGTCCAAGCCAACCAACAATAATCATGTTATGTATGATAAATTCATTTACTTATTTGGAACAAATGTGTAACAGAAGTATCCATCTTCCTCAAGATTCCTAACCTTGATTGATTTTCAAATTTACAACTAAAATGAAATAAAAGAAGACGTGAGTAATTGGAAGAGAGAAATTAGAGAGAGTGCTCCAAAATCAACTTGTAAAATTTGTCATCCCTGAGAAAGTAAACTAGCAATTTTTTCATCTTTTAGAAGCTTTGAATTATACTACAGCTGCTATACTTTTCACCTTCTCAAGTTCACAATGGGGGTGATGTTCAAGATTCATCACCGTGAGTGACAATGGCCTCTATTCTATCAAGTGAGGCTTCCAATCTTCCCGAGTTCATGTTAAACAACGGTTCACCAGTGCCTAGAGCCCTGTTGAAAACAATGCTATTATTACGGTAACCAGCTGAGAATTTCTATGACAATCTGAGCTCTAGCGTGATGATGATTTATAGCAATTACCCTGTAATTTCAGGAAGAACATAATCTGCCCTCCATCCGAAGCGGAAATCCAATCCTGGAAATGGGCTAATAGATGACTTGTTTCGTATGCGAGATACACCGTCTCCACCTAAACATGTGGTTAGCTTCCATTTCCAACCAGTGGCGTGCATCTGAAAATTATGTCCGATACCGACCTGCACTTGTATTTTGACAAACAGAAAACAGAATTGGATGTCATCAACAGTACAGATTGAAAACCACACAGTTTCTTCTTTTTTAGGTAACACAATGTAGTGTACGCAATCATATATAATCTCTGGCTCTGGCTCTGTTGCCTTATAACAAGTGGGTTAGAAACTTAGAAAATTTGTACCTGAAGATTTAGAAACTTGGTAACAGGAATCTTTTTGGAAAGAAGACGTATGTCTTGACGGATTGGCTCGTAGATAAACTTCCAACGCTGGTTCGGATATAATGGCTTCAGAACAAGCTTGGCTTCGTATTCGTTACATGGAGCATTGTAGAACTGAACCAAATAATCAATGCCAATCCATTAAATCTAAGAGTACATAAATCGACACAAACCATGCTAACAAGAGTTTCAAAGAATGTAAAAAGCAGGAATGTATTACCCTCTTATAGCTATAACACAATCTATGATTTCATAGACCTTGATAACCATCAAGTTCCAATGTTGCAAAATGGCCCTTGAGACAATCACACAAATACTCACAATAACATTGAGAGCTTAACCACAGAAAAATAACAAAGACAAAACTACTAAACTCAACTCATATTTATCATCAATACAAGCATAGTCTAGTGGATAAGCTACCGTTAGAATGCCTTGAAACCTAACTTGTATTCGTATTTATGTTATTTACGATTTTGTCCCTAAGGTTTAGAGGAGTGCGCTCTACTGGCACATCTAAATCTTTGTTATCTAATATTTCTATCTAATAATAATCAAATCTCTCTCTCAGCTTATGGAAGTAGCTAACACATTTTTAGTAAACCTAAACCACGTAGACCTCTATCTCAATTTCTCGACTATGTAGATTTTGTTTTTCTTTGATTGCCAATGTCACAGCAGATACCAATTGCACTCTTAAAAGTCGATAATTCAATACTTCACCCCACAATTATTGAACTCTAAAAGAAGAAAGAAACTAATGTTCATGACTCAAAATCGTCAGTCAGCTCCAAAAGCCAACCAAACTGTAAAAAAGACCTTCTTTAAGAAGCAACGAGATGTAGAAGCACGCAAGGAATACATGAGACCCTACAGATTCAACTTGGTATCAATTAGCAACAGTGAACTAACTATTCACTTTTCACTTTCATTTTTCATTTTGCTTTACAAAGGAAACAGCAACTTCCTAAGTTCATTCTAATTGTCTAAAATTAAACTATCTTGAACCCAGATGTTCAACAAAATTTCTCCAAACAACAAATTAACATGACTGATATGGATAATTGGCATTTCTATACAACTTATACAGATACTTCCATAAAACAAACTACAGCAACGCCGTGAAAATGCAGCCCAAAGAAGCAAGAACTACCCACCAAAGCCATAATTAGAAGTACAGATATAAATAATCTTCAAATCATCAGAATTCTGAAAGATAGACCATAATTTGAAGGGGAATTGCAATTCAATTTTAATAAAATTCCTAAAACTATCCATAGCTGTAAACGTACCTCCAAATTGACACCAACTCGAAAGCCCTGCAACTCTTTACGAAACTTCAAGAACAATTCCGAGGGCATCAAATTGATACTACAGAGGTCTTCCCAAGAAGTGGGTTCGTCGCCACTTGATCCGGAATCCATAGTTAAGCAATTATAGCTGAAAATTAAACAGAAATCAAGGAAACCGGAACCGTTTTCAGTGAAATTCAGCCACCAAAAACCCCTTTAAACCCGGCAAGAAAAAAAAAGATATGATTTTGAGAAGAAAAGGGAATAGAGAGCCTTGAAACGAAACAAAAAATGGGCAATTCTTGGTTTATGCATACATGTATAGAACTAGAAGAAGAGCACGGAGTTGGGAAATGCGAGTTTAAAGGGAGGGGCAGAATTGTGAGTTCTTGTTCAGATAGGAAGGATGACAAAGTTTTTGGAACTTTTTTTTAGAGAAATTACCATGATAGACAAGAAAAGAATTTAATAGATTTTTCATTTCGTAGTTATCACTTTTTTTTATATTTTTTTTAGTAGAGGCTTTTTTAAAATGATTATTTTTTTAAATAGCAAAATAAATTAAAATATTTACCGCAATAGCAAATTTTTGGATTTTATCACTTATAGTCTTCTATCACTCTAATATATGTGCTATAGATTGTAAATATTTTGTAAATTTGATATTTTAAAATTTTCTCCTTTTGAAAAATAGAAAAACTAATTAAGTGTAACATATTTTGTTAAATATTTTATTTTTTACATTTTTTCTTAAATTTTGGATTAGTCTTCTGTCGCTATAACATATCATAGAATTTGCTATAAGTTGTAAATATTTTGTAAAATTTGCTATTTTTGAAAATTTCTCTTTTAAAAATAAATGGATTTTTTTAATTTGAGAATTATAAATTTGGTTAGGACATTATTTTAGTTTCTAATTCTATAGTTAGTTGTTTGTTGAATTTTAGTTGATTTAGTTATTGGAAGCTTTTTTTTATTTTCATAATAGATTAAATAATAATGATAATTTTAAAGTTAAAATATCATTTTCGTTCTTAGAGTTTGTTCGTAGTTTTAAATTTTCAATTTTAATCCTAAACTTTCAATAAATTTTAAATTTAGTTAATTTTTCATTGCTTTTTATTTTTATAAACATTTTTACCATAATTTTTATAAATTATGTTTTGTGTAAAAATTATTGTGATTATTTATTTAATTTCAATAAAAATTAATATCGAGAGATTAAATTTAAAATTTACTAAAAGCACGAGAACTAAAATTGAACATTGAAAAATGAACATTGACAAGTACACAAACTAAAATTGAACAAATTTCAAAATACAATTCACTAAAACGATATTTTAATTTATAAATTTTTATGCACCAATACTACTTGGGTTTTAGGGTGTGCTTGGAGTTGATTATAGAAGAGTTGGAATTGATTTAAAAGAATCTCGACACTATTCTATGTTTGGTAAAATAAATTTTGTATTAAATCTCTACTAATTAAAATTACTTTTACATCCCCGTTCATTTCAACGCAAATTTCTATAAAAGTTCCTTTTATTTTAGATGAGAAATTTCTTTGCTCAGTCAAAAAACATCGAAACTATTTATAAAATATAATAATTTTTTAATGAACTAATAAAGAATTGAATAGATTTTGTTATATTTTGTAATTTTTTTTTGTTAGGTTTAAAAATGTGTTTTTAGATTTTTTTTCAATGAATATTCAATATTCATTTTTATCCTTCAAAATCATCCTTTTGCATATAACACAAACAACAATTGTTTTTAATTGATACCATATTGATTTTTTAAAAAGAAAATTAACTTTTTTTATGCTTAACAATTAATTTGGAGAAAGTATAACATTGAAGGGTATTTTTAAAAATATAAAAAATTAACCAAAATACTTACAAAATATGGTAAAATTTTATATTAAATTCTATCAATGTCTATCAACATCTATCATTGATAAAATATAAAATTTTGTCATGTTTTGTAAATATTTTCAGAGCAACCGTTTACAATAATTTTTTAAATAATTATTTAAACAATTATAATATGAAAAAATTATAAATATTGATAGTAGGTTTATTTAGTTATTGTAAATTATTTAAAAAGGTAATATTAATAGTAAGTTTATTTAATTACTATTTGTACAAAAAATATATATATAATATTTACATACCAACATTGTAGTCCATTTTTTTCTGAAATTTACCAAACATTAATTTGCTTTCTATAAGTATAGTTTGATTTTTCTAAAAACACAATTGTCCGCCATTATTTTAAAGCTAATGTTTTTAGTTACGAAAAAGAAAATCTAACTTGAATGTGCAAAATTAATCTCTAAACATACCATTAAAATAAACTAGCCAATTGGCACAAGAATTGCCAACTTTATTTTATGCTTGTTTCCCTTCCTTTTTTTAAAAAAAAATCTTATTTTTTTTGTATATGAACCTTTGCTTAGAGAAAGATTGAATTTTTAATCAAATTTAATAAACAAAAACAATTTCTTAAAATTACGTTTTCTCATATCAAAACTTTACTTTAGTTTTCAATACACTAATAAAAGGTAAGTAACAACAAGACACTCACACACATTAAAAAAAAAACATTACATTTATTTTTGCGATATTCATTTTTAAAAAATCATCTCCCTAACCAAATCACTTTTTCTTTTCTTGAAGAAATAAGTAGACCAAAGATCTAGACGACCTAAACCTCGCAAAAAAACAATAAATAGAATTAGAAGAAAAAAAAGTAGACGAACTTGCTTGTTCAATATCTTAAAGAAGTCAAAGAATGGGCCTAAATTATTCAAGCCACAAACATAGGTAATAGAAACATAAGCTATCTCATGATGTACATGAGATTTAGTCACCCAAGTTAAAAATCGAAACTAAATTTTACATTTAGCCTTAGTGATGAAAAACAAGATTTCAAAGAAATCCACGTATACCCTATTCAACAAAATACGATTTGTATATCTTAAAATTTTTATTTTAAGTGTCCAAACATAGAGATATCCAATTTCTCCAGGAATTTTTTTAATTAGGGATAGAGAAAACAAGAGAAAATATTATTCGTGAGCTAAATGAAGATAACATTCTCCGTCCCTACCACCATCCTAACTAGCCTCTATTTATTTATTTAGTTTAATTGTTTAATGTTATGTTATTACTATTATTACATAAATACTATTAAGTTTTAATTATTTATTGCTAAAGATAATTATTGATATGTTTAAATTTAATATTTCAATTTAGACTATATGTGTGAGTAATTTGATTTATATTTATTAGTTTATTAGTTTAGTTTTATGCTAAAATTGGAGTAATTTATCTTTAAGTTCAAAATTTCATGTTGAATAAAATAATTATATATACCTCCCAAAGAAAATATAACTAATATATACTACAATATATATAAGGTAAATAACACAATTTAATTCCAAGAGAAAAATAAAATAAAATAAAGTAATATATATATATATATATATATATATTTATTTATTTATTTATTTATTTATTTATTTATTTATTTATTAAATATATACGTATGTGTGGTTAATTATTAAATCAAATAATAAAATATAAAAAAAGCTAATGATCAAAATACGTCAATATAAGGCAAGGGGTTATCATTGAAACAAACTCAACATGAGAATCTCATTCTTTTTGTAACTTTTTTCTTCAAATATCAATTACTTTCCATATTTGAAAATACACAAATAATATTCAAACATTATCTTCTTAAATTGTTAGTGATCAAAGGCGTCGGCGGAGCCACCGCGGACGATGGTGGTGGTGAAGGTGGGGACGGACGCTGCTTCGGAATGAATTTTCGAGCCCAAATATGTTTACCATTGATAGTAAATTTCATTCTTGGTTGTCCTCTAAGAATGAGATCAATAGTAGAAGGGAATTTGAAAACAATTCTAGCAAATAAAGCTTGTTCATTAGGCTCTACTTCTTGCATTTGAAAATTTTCAATGCAATCTCCATAATTTGTGTTGAAAAAATCTTTAACTTCCCATTCATGAACCGGATAACCCTTTGAAAATGTTACAAACATTGCTCTTTCTTCCGGTGGCACCTTAATTTTAAAATTATATAAATATCATTAAGTTATACAATTAAAAATAAAAAACAATAATTGAAAAAAAATTAACGAGAAATTTGTTAGTAGTATAATGAAAATTGAAACAAAACTCAAAATTGGAATAAAATTAGAGAAACATATAAGGATAAAATATATATATATATATATATATTTTCAAATTTAAATTTATAATTCATCCACTAGGGTTAGAGTCTAAATCTGTTTGGATTGATTTTATAGTTTTATTTAAAATGTTTTTAGACATTTAGAAACACTATGTGTACCTGCGTTTGCAAATCTCCTCCGTCAGGAGGAGGTGGGAGAGGAGCGGTGACGGCGGCTGCAGCAGCGGAGATTTGTCGGTGACTAAGAGCTCGGAGCATAATATCTTTCATGGCTCTAAAACAAACCTCATTCCGGATTTTAGCCACTCCTTCAAAGGCAGTATGACGGTTAGCATAAAGAAACTGAAGAGAAATTTCTTTCTTCATGAAATTTTGAGTAAGAGGAATGTTGGTATTGTACTCATCGGAGGAGGGCGGCGGCGGATGGTCTGAGACAATGCAAGCTAAAGCAGCGAGGGCTTCTTCTGCGAGCTCGTTGATGAGAAGAACAGGCAAATGAAGCAATCGGAAAACGACGTGGCGAAAACCGACCCGTTCGAGCCAAAGCCAAAAGGCCATTATTTGAAGAGATTCGATGGGGTCACGGCCAATGTTAATGGCAAGTATTGTGTAAAGCTGTCTATCAATTTTGTGGAATAAATTGAATTCTTCTTGAGAAACAAACGTGGAAGATGAAGAAGAACAAGAAGAAGAAGAAGTTGAAGAGGAAGAAGCCATTGAATTTTCTCACCATTTAATCTTAATTTTGAATTTTTCGTATTGTTTGGTTTTGGATTATTGGATTCTTATAAAAACAAAAAACAAAATAAGGATAAAAGGTATGGTAATCTTACCATTTATATAATTTTCGACTAATTAATTAATCAAATTCTTCACGCAAAATCATAAAATAAAAGTAAAATATATAAAATCACATTATCTTTTAATGTATATATATACATTTACGTTATAATGTCGACTAAGTAATCCCAAGTTCCCATTTGTTTCTGATATGCTATTATACGAAAAATAAGGAAATAATAATATGGGTTTTATCTTTTGTGCTAACCACAAATATCAAATAGTAATCCTGATGTGTTTGGATTACAAAATCTTTAATGTTTTTTTTAAAAAATTATTTTAAAAAAGTTTGAGAGTTTGAAAAATAATCTATTTTAAAGAAAAAACGCTTCGAATCAAATTTGGTGAAAATAAATTTTTAAACATAATTATATATATAAACTATTTTAAAGGAAGTGTTTAAAAGAATTAAATTTTATTTTTAAATTTTTTTCATAGATAATTCAAATGTGATCTTAATCTAAATTTTATATATGAAATTTACTAATAAAAAATTTGAAATTTGAAATTTATCTATATTTCGTACTTAGTATCTTGAGATTTTGATTTTTTAAAAAAGATTTATGAATATATAATTAAAAGTTTTAAGTTTTGTTTAAATGTAAAATTCAATTAATAATTATACATAGTAAATCAATTTATTTTTTAGATTTAATTAGATGAAAATGTGATCAAAGTCTCACTTCTCGTTAAACAATGAGCTAATTAATTATGGATGAGCATTCCGTTAAACAATGAGTTAATTAATCATGGATGAGAATTTAATGGTACTGAAAGAAAAAAACATAAATCTCAAACAATAAACTTAAAGAATAATACAATACCTTTGCCCAAAAATTAAAAGATTAATTAAGAAAAAACCTCATAGTTTGAAATAACTAAGAATACTAATTAAACCCTAATTTATCCTTTTATATAACTAATAAAACCCACATTTTAATATAACTTCTTCTTCTCTAAGGATAATGAAATTATTACAATATATTAATAATATGATTAATGAATTGGTTACATTAATTAAGAACATGGAGGAACATATACTTAACAAAAAAAAAGGTAAAATTAAACATAATCATATGCATTATTTATTGTGAACACATAACCAAATATGAACATATAAATTTAAACAAATACATATATGAAAAAAAGTTACTGAGTGTAAGAATTTTGTTTTGTTTATGAATTTGGAATGCAGGAAGGTATGATTTTAATGGAAATAATGACAGGCATTTAATGTCATTTTAAGTAATTTTGGCTTTTATAGGGAATGTTTGATAAATGTTCAAAATAATTATATGGTAAGTATAGTTGAGATATCATTATTATTGGAACAGGATTTTGAGGACTTTTTCAAAGTTACCTAAAAAAATATGTGAAACTTCTTTAAAAAAACTTAGGACTGACCCCTAGAAATTGTTATAAGAAGAATCAATTTGATGCAACCAACTATTAATTTGATTGTTACCAACCCTAGTTGACTACATATTTTGGTCAATTGTTTATAGCTTGATTGATTGTGTGGATTTCATTATCAAAACTTTGAAAGGAGAGTCCATTTGGGTTCAATAAAGTTGGAAAATTAGGATTTTGGCTACAAACTATATCGGTAGAACGAATCAAGACATTCGGTTTTACTGAAGTGTCAATTCGATTTTGTTTAAAATTATAAAAAAACTAATTTTTTTTTGTTTGGTTTGATTTTGAAATCGATAATGAAATCTTAAATCAAATAGAACCATTTATATACAAAAAAATTATTGTGCCGATAGAACCAAATATTTGCACTTTGGTTTACTTTGATATAGATTCTAAATCAACATTTTGGTTTGGACCATGAACATGAACACACGTACTAGAAAAAAATCGTTGTTTTAGAACGACTTTTTTTAAGAAATTATTTGGCCGTTTTTGTGTTTGTGATTTGAATATAATTTCTACCCTTTGTTGATTGGGTTTTCAAAACTACTATCAATTAATAATTGATATTTGAAATTAGTTAGTTGATACGTAGTTTAAAGATTTTTCATTAATTGAATAAAAGCTAAATTTGAATATGAAGTACTAAAATGCACATTAGTTTTGAAAACTTGATGACAAAGTACAAAATAACTTAAATGGAAATTTGGGACAAAAATGTATTTCAACACAATCTCTTTTTTCTTTTTTATTTATTATTATTATTTTAGTTAGTCTTAATATGACTATTTGTTGTCAAAATGATTTTACCCATTCAAAATAGTGTGCTATTAATTTAGTTATTTTGTAAAATAAAAGAAAAACACACAAAAAGTTGATGAGTGTTATTATTGCAAAAGTTTAAAAAAAAAACCTCACTCAATTTATTGTTAGTCATGTTAACGTTCAACATCGATTCGATTAAGGATATATGATATTGAATTTATTTATATTAAAAATTTTACCTATAAAGTGATATTTCTTAAAAAACTTCTTTTTGAAACTTCAAGCCAAAAATTTGAAAACAATATGAAGAAGAAAACAAACTCGATCATCATATGTTTAGCTGAGTGATGATTATATGGTTTAGGCTTTTGATAAGCGTCATGAGTATAATAAAATGTTTAGAAGATATGAGTTTAATACACATGATAGTCACACACATATATATATAACTAGGTTGATATATTATAAAGTTTTATTGGCACTAATGCATCATACCTAAATGTTATAGAATTATGCAAACACTACAAGAAAATATGTCTTTCACGACGCATAACACAGACGTCGGGATAAGTGAGATCGGAAAAAATCACTTCTTTCGGTTCGTAGAAGCTACGTCGGGAAAGGGAGGCAATCCTGACGTGGTATAAGGGACGTCGGCATAAAGCAATTTAATAAAAAAAAATAATTAACTTCTCCCGACGCCATGCACAACGACATCGAGGTTGGAGTCAGGAACCGCAGACGTAGCGTCAGCATGCATACATAAAATATTTTAATATATTAAACTTCTCCGAACGGCATGCATAATGCGTCAAGGTTGGTGCGGGAACTCCCTATGCACCCCAACATGCGTCAAAGACTTCTCCTTTAAAACCCATTTTTTCAAATTTGTAAACACACCCCAGCCGAAAACGAGAGAGACACCCAAGCCAAAAAATGAGAGAAAGAGAGAGATTTCAGAATCCCATCACCATCCACTGTCTGATCTTTGCCGTCGGGTCTTTACCGTCACTCTTCGTCATCTGGTCTTCACTTTCGTCTGCCGCCCCTCACCACTAGTAAGGTAAGCCATTGTTTTTTTTATCTTTATTTTGGTTTAGGGATTAGAAATATTATTAAATTTGTGATTGTTTTTGTGTTTTTTTTATTGGGGCCTCTCAGTGTGTTATTCTAACTACCGTCGCGGCCATTCCTTTTTTTCACTCGCCGCAGCAATCCACCGGTATATAATTCTTTTGTATCAATAATGTGTAAACTATGTTCATTTTATTTTGGATCTTATTGTGGATTTAAAATGTTGATTTTTTTTAGTTTGTTGTTGATTTTAATTTGCTGTTGATTGTGTAAATATTGTTTTTATTGTTGATTTTGTTGTTATAGATTTATGTTATTGTTCTTTATGTTCTCGGTTCTCCCTTCCGGTGCCACCGTCGTCCCTATCTCTTCTGGTTAGTTATTTATTGAAGTGCACTAAAATCCTAAATCCTACTTCTAATTTTGCCTTTGTTTTCTTAAATCTCGGGGTTTTGCAAAATATATATCTTCCATTTAATAATGGAAGTTTTTTTTATAAAAAAAAATAGAGGATCTCCCGACGCATAAAATAAAGCGTCAGGAGATGTTAAGAAATCTCCTGACACCATATTTTGTGCATCGGGAGATATCCTCTCTCGACTCATTTTTTCCGACTCCAATTCCGACGCAGATTTATGCATCAAAAAATCTTTTTCCGACTCTTTTTCATATATCTTTCAACACTTTTGTGCGTCGGGAGAACCTATTTTCTTTTAGTGAAATTGTTTTTTAATATCTGTCAATCAATTGTGCAACAAGTTGACTTAAATCTATAAATTTTAGTAATCTTACAAAATTGTGACCTACATTAGTAGGTGACACATAGAAAGGAAAAAAATTTGACATTATCAGACTTTAGACTTTAAAAAACAACTTTTAAAAATATGCCTTTGACATTGGATTGATGTTTTTTTTTAATAGTGTAATACAAAGAATAACAAAGAATTAGAGATATATACTACTACAAATTTGATCTTTTTTAACACATGCAAATTTTGATTTTTTGATGGTCATGGCAAAGGACTATTTTTCTTGATACAATGTTTATCTTGACGGTCATGTACGTCAAGAAAAGTCCTCTTATTTTGTTGAAGAATACGAAAAATGTAAAAAAAAAATGTGGATTCTTAACTTTCTTGATGGACAGAGTTTCCTTAGTTTTGTTGATGGTCCACAAACGTCAAGAAAACTATTTCTCGATCGACAATAAACATCAAAGATAATATATTGGTTTTCTTGATGGGCAAAAAACATCAGTCTCCTTTCATGATGGTCAATACCATTAAGAAAGAGTTTTTGATGACATGTTTTCTTTATCAAGAAAACTAGATGGTCAGACTTTCTTGATGTCTGCCTGCTTGATGGGCAAAAACCATCAAAGTATACATTTTTTTTACGTGTTTTGCACATCAAAGAAGGCCAGATTTGTAGTAGTGATATTAAATACCTAAACACAACAACATTGATTAAAGGGGTGATTTTCAAGTCAGATCGACGTTGGTTCATCGTGTATAACTTACCACAATGTGAGCAATGGAACTACGAATTCGTAGACAAAAGTAAGAGCCTAAAACAATTCACCTTTGATGAAAAGCTCGAATGCGATCAAGAAAGATTAGACTTCGTTGTTGAAATAATCCCAACCTTCAGATATGCTCCAAATAATCATCGAATTTGTTTCAACCCTTAAAGGATAAATCTTTGCTTATTCAATTGTAATAGTTTCGTTTAAGAGAGCTTTAACCTTGACGAGCTCAAAAATACCAATAAATTTTAGTTGCTTTTTGCACCAAAATCTTAGGTTTGCCATTACAATAACAAACAATGCCTCCAAAGCTAACCACTCTCATGATAAAGGAAGCATCAACCCTAAGCTAATATGATGAGTTGGTATCATTAAAAAGTTAAAAGGAAAATCATAAATTTATACCCCTAAATTAGAATGTATCGACTATTAAATGTATCGATTAAACACTAGACTTATAAATATATTAATTTACATCAATCATATTTTGTTTGATCAATATCATGTGAGACTTTTGATTTGAGTCGATTATTTTCTTAAATCTTTTATAAATATAAATCAATTTAAACCCTTCATTACGATTATTTTTTAAAATTATTTATGCTTTAATCCTCAAATCGACAACGGTTGTCCAATTTTTTTTTTTTTTTTAAAAAGAGTCCAATTCAATTCATAAAGTTTAACGGGGTGTATAGGACAAAAATTTGAGTTACGAATGTTTGAGTTAATATATTAGAGTTAGGAAGTTTGTGTTTTTGGAATATAAAATCATAATATGAAATTATTTGATAACTGTTTAAATAGAGAAAGAGAAGATCAACAAATGTGCAATTTTTTTATTATTGAATCTGAGTTGTTTAACTCTAACTTATGAAGTTGATGGACCAAACACTACTTAACAGTTTAATTGATAAAATATAATGAAGGACAAAGATTTAAATTGACACAATTATTAGTTCCATATTCAAAATAAATTATTGTCTTTTCAAGTTTTAAATAATAACTTAGGAGGGCTTGTTGCAAATATACAACAATCACATCGATTGGACAGAGTACGAAAGGGACTCCTTTATGGTCACTGTTGATTGAGTATACCCCACACATGCCCCATGCTACTCGGGTTCGAGCATAAGCTAGTGATGCTTTCGACTACTGGAGTCTCGCCATCTAGGGTGTAACAGTCCATCGCTTTGCCTGGCAGCACGAGACTTGTATTGCTCTCCCACAACCTTGTTTTCACGGTTTAGGCTACTCCTATTTCTCTTTTAGCTACTAGGAGAATTACTTTTGTCAGATCGAGAAGCCACAAAGGGATGAGAGAGGCTACTCCTATTTCACTCTTAGCTACTAGGAGAATCACTTTTGTCATATCGAGAAGCCATAGAGGGATGAGAGAAACTGCTCAACCTTATTTACGAGAAAGAGTCATAATATTTAAATTCAAAATATTATGAAATATAATTAAGGTTCAAAATCTATTAGCCATTTTTCAAGGGAATCGTTATTAAATGTAAAATTTATGAATTAAATAAATAAATGTTACTTAATTTGATTTAAATACTAAAAATCCAAAAATCTGTTACGAATTATAGACATGTATTTAGGGGATATTGAGAAAATCTTATCAATCGAAAATATGTTAAGATTTTCCAAGACTATATGATATTTCACCTCATTATTTGCATCATGCAAGTACACGGTAAAAAAATATTATCCTGCATAAAGGATATAATCGAGTAAAAAAAAGTCAAAAAAAATTGGAACTGCCGATTTGGACAAAAATCTTATTAATTTTCGAATTTGCTATTTTTCCTTTTATTACACTAAATTTTGCAACATTCACGTTTATCTCAATTGAAATGGAGTCCTTATAAAAAAGGCTTATCAGCCTATAAACCATGAGCTTGGGCTCACATACATTCAATTGGGACGATCGAAGCCCAAGCCCACGGTGACTGAGCTTCTTCCTCGGTGCGGCGGCCAAGCTCATTTCTGTGCTTGCGAGTTGCTCTAAGCCACCATTGAACGGCGGAGGACAGTGAAAATTCACTTCGAGAAATGGCAGAAGGCAAAAGAATCCAAACCTTTGAAGATTTCTTCAAAGTCCACGGTTTGCTCCTCACTGCCTCAGGACTTCCCCAGTCTCTGCACCGCCAACTGTTTCAGAAACTGACCTCAGAGACCTTCGACGGCGGCTCTCACTTTCAAGTTCAACCGTTTGAGGATGGACGCTGTAGACGCCTCGTCCTCTCCTCTGACTGCATGGCCAAGGAATCGCACGTCTTCCTTGTCGACCATGCCTGGACTTTCCGTCTCTCCGACGCTTACAAGCAGGTTATGTTCTTATACTGAATTTGTTACTTGAATTTAAAGGTTTCGGAAGTGAGTTAATCTTGTTAATTTGGAAACGCTTGTGTGAGGACAGTTGTTGGAAGTGCCTGGATTGGCTGAGAGAATGGCGTCCTTGATGTGTGTGGATATTGATTTGAATTTGGATGAGGAAGATGAAGATCATTCAAAATCAAATGATGATGATGATGCTAAACAGAGTGTTTGGGAGCTAATAGAGAGTGAAATACGTGGTGCCAAAGAAAAAGGAAATGGCTCTGTTAGATGGTTGGAGCTTGAGGATCTTCAAATTGGTGATGATACACTCTTGTCCCTCGATTTGCCAACAAAGTTTCCGGTAATTTTATCACTTGAGCAAACAATTTGACGTAATATGTTACCATCAAAGACTGATGTAAACTCAATGTTGAAATGGTTGTATTGTTTTGATTATAATTGGAATGTTAATGATTTCCTTTGAATATTATAGGAAAGTAGAATATGAAATCTAGATTATGATATTAGTATTTTTGAGGAGAATGTGAAGCATTTTCAATATACTAAAATACTCTAATATGTGAGTTGTATTGAAATTGTTAGATATATGATATTGCATTCTGAATATTTCAACATTGTATTTGAACTAATGTTGGAAAGGGGTACAACATTCTCCCAATATCACTCTCTAGTATCGAAGCTACATGGATATTTGCATACTTATGTGGAAGATGTCAGTATTTCATTTCTCAATCAGTTCTGTCACTCACTAGTTTTAAAAGTATGTTATATTTCTTATGATTTAGGATTTACTTGCTCTTAGCTTGACTGGAAACAAGCTTAAAGATGTAGATGTGGTTGCTCGGGAAGTTGTGAAGTTTAAACATCTTAGAGCACTTTGGTTGAACGATAATCCGGTTGCGGAAAATTGGTATGTTAGATGTGTCTAGTGATGCTTAATACTTTTGTGTCTTCATGCTTAAATCAATGAGTGTCCTGTAGAAGTTTTCTTAACTCTTCCTTTTCAGTGATGCGAACCTGCAGCAGAAAGTTCTTGAAGCATCCCCAAATTTAGAAATCTACAACTCACGATTTACTCTTAACTTTTCCAAGTGGGCATTGGGATTTTGTGGAGATATGTATGGGAAGGATAATCCTGGCAGTATCTACCCATCCGATCACACATTGCAATGCTTGACAAGTCTAGACCTTTCAAGTAGATGCATTCACAATTTAATCAACAAGGTGAGAATTTTACAACTGTTTTGATTAGCATGTTATAATCTTGAAGGAAATAGAAACTTTTTAAGCACTGACTTTGTTTTCGTCAAAGGGATAATAGAAGGTTACACCAACATTTATGGCATTTGAATGTATCAGCTATGACCATTAGTTAGTTTCACAAAGTTTGACGGTTCTCATAGTTATCTTTCTCAGGCTTTCTCACCCATTGAGCTGCCGTCTCTTTCCTACTTGAATCTTAGGGGAAACCCCTTGGAACAGAATTCTGTTGGTGACTTGTTGAAAATCCTGAAGGAATTTCCTTGCTTAAGTTCTTTGGAGGTATTTTTATCGAAATTAGCCTATCTGCTATGGAATCCTGCATGAAATGTCTGTTTGTAAAAGACCTATTAATCTGCACTGTTATTTTTTATGCAGGTGGATATTCCCGGTCCTCTTGGAGAGAAGGCTTCAGACATAATTGAATCTCTCCCTAATCTAGGTAATCTGAATGGCATTGATGTGGCAAAAATATTGAATTCTGGAAAGCATGTCATTGATTCAATGCTTCTCCCACGTCTCCCTGAGTGGGCTCCTGAGGAGACTCTCCCCGATCGTGTTATAAATGCAATGTGGCAATATTTGATGACCTATAGACTAGCTGACGAGGAAAAGATTGATGAAACCTCTGTTTGGTATGCTGTTTATCAATTAGGTTTAAGTTACTCTTCCACCTTTTACAGAATGTACGTGATTTAATCTTTTATCTCAAGCTCTTTGCAGGTACGTGATGGATGAGCTAGGTTCAGCTTTGCGGCATAGTGATGAGCCAAATTTCAGAGTGGCTCCGTTCCTCTTCATGCCAGAGGGAAATCTGATGTCAGCCATAAGGTTTCTTTATTTCCTTTTTTCCTATTCATTGTATAAGAGCATTCTCTCTTTATGTATTTTTGTGCCTTTGTGAAAAATGATTCTTTAATTTTTGTTCTCCAGCTTTACCATACTATGGCCAATCCACAATGTTCAGAAAGGTGATGAATGCACTCGTGATTATCTGTTTGGCATTGGGGAGGACAAACAACGGTCTGCTAGACTTACGGCTTGGTTTCACACCCCACAAAACTATTTTGTGCATGTACTTTCCTACTTATGAATCTCTAATTCACACTACTATTAAAGCTCCAACGGGGCACTGCTAAGTTTGAATCTAATCTAGAGAAATTATATCAGGAATATGAGAAACACATCAAGAATCTGCAGTCGAAGGTGTTGACTTCACCTATTTCTCAAACCACCTCAAAAACTGAAGAACTATGTCAGAGCAAAGGAGGCACTTTACGTCTTTACACTGACAATCCTCAAGTTGAAGAATTCTTAAACCGCCCTGAATTTACAATTAGTATGTACTGCAACTGTTTGCAATTATGTTAGAATACATTAGCATGTGGCTCTACTAATTCAGATTGATCTAAAGTAACTTCCAAAAAAATCAATCGCATCAGGAGTATGGTTATTTAAGTTTTTCCCCGTTTCTATGATCAATTATTTGTTAGAAATTAAATTCAATTTTGATACGAGAATTGTACTTCACTCGATATGTTGATCTGTTTCTTAGATAGTCATAAATTTCTTTGTACAATTTATTTGCTTCCAGCTAGTGATCCAAAAGAGGCAGATATCATATGGACAAGTATGCAGATTGATGAGGATACAAGGAAGGCTACTGGGATAACAGATAGGCAATACGTAAACCAATTTCCTTTTGAAGCTTGTCTTGTCATGAAACATCATTTGGCTGAGACGATTGAGAAGGTAAATATTGAAACCTATATATATGTGCGTGTGTGTGTGTATATTGATTTATTTCTTATTTCTTTCTGCCAAATGTGAAAACATAGAAATTTCACTTTTCCAACAGGCTTATGGATGTCCTGAGTGGTTGCAGACTACTTACAATCTCGAGACACATTTATCTCAACTTATTGGCGATTGTTTTGTGCGTAAAAGAGACGGATTAAATAATTTATGGATACTGAAACCATGGAATATGGCACGGACTATAGACACTACAGTCACCGACAACCTATCAGCCATTATCCGTCTCATGGAAACTGGCCCTAAGATATGTCAAAAGTATATTGAGCATCCTGCTCTGTTTAATGGGAAGAAGTTTGATCTTCGTTATATTGTACTTGTACGTAGTATGAAGCCTTTGGAAATCTTCCTCGCAGATTCTTTCTGGGTATGTAAATTCTTGTTAATTTCATCTTTCTTGAAACTTTGTTGAAGTTCATAGTCAATCCCTTCCCCTCTCTTCAGGTTCGATTGGCGAATAACCCATACTCTTTAGAGAAGCAGAGTCTCTTTGAATATGAAACTCACTTCACGGTTATGGTATGTTCTAACCGTACCATCATTCATGATGAAAGTTGTGTTGTTTTATCCTCCCGCTGTCAGCAGAGGATTGAATCAATTACAATGCTGTTTCATTTTAGTCCACTTACATAAACTCATATGCTTTACTTGCAGAACTACCGTGGAAGATTAAATCATAAAAATATAGCAGACTTTGTCAGGGAATTTGAGCAAGAGCACAATGGTATGCGCTTTATAATTTTCCTTTCACGTTACAATAATACTCTTTCAATTAGGTAACCCTTTATTTATACTGCGATGATGATATTGCAGTTAAGTGGTTGGATATCCACTCAAGAGTGAGAAGTATGATCCGATCAGTTTTCGAGTCGGCTGCAGTGGTTCACCCCGAGATGCATAGTCCATTCTCTAGAGCCATGTATGGTCTGGATGTGATGCTTGATTCTTCTTTTCAACCGAAGCTATTGGAGGTTTGTACTAATACTATATGTTTACATTATTTAGGATTCCTTTTCATCATCATATCAAATGATCATTTATGGTAGAAGTGCTTAAACTGACTCAAACTGTTATCGGTTTGGGTTGGAACCGAGTCAGTTTGGCAGTTTTGCTTTCCGAATAAGGAAAATCGAATATTTTCAGTCGGTTTTGGATTTAAAATTAAGTTAAACAAAATATGCCTAAACCAACCGAACAATTTGTACTAAAAAAAGTGATTTTATCATCGAAGGTAGTCAAGGCAATGCAAAATGTAAGCCGAAATACTCGACGACGAGGTGATGAGTTTGATAAGTCCTTGTGGGAATGTATAACCCTTATTTACATATCATGATACAATATACTGATCAAGGATTTACGACCCATTCTTTAGACCCAACACCCTGTAGTATACATAGTAAGACCAAACGATAAACCGCTAGGCTGAATCTATTGAACCCTTGATTAATCGATTCAAGGGTTTAGTTATGTATCTTTATTGATTCACTTTGATTTTTGATAAATCCTTCATATATTTTTTGATTCAGCTTCTACGAAACTGAATTGTGGGTTAATTCAACTCTAGGGTTTTGATTCGATAAAGTGAATAATTCTAGGGTTTTAGTTATTTATCTTTAGTGATTGCTTTATATATTTTGCAATTCAGCTTATAATCAGACTCTCAAACCGAAGCAATCTCAACCCCTATGCCATGATTTATGACATGGTTACTTTTTCCTTTCATTTAATCATGGAATGTTGATTTCGTATGTTTAGGTGACTTACTGCCCGGATTGCACCCGAGCTTGCAAGTACGATGTGGAAAATGTTTTTGGAGGTGAAATTATAAAAGGTGAAGAATTTTACAACTATATTTTTGGTTGTCTCTTCTTAAATGAAACTACTAATGTCACTCCATTGTAATCAAAACCACATTTCAATTTTGTAACAATAGGTAGTGTACTTCCTGCGAGTTTTCACTTATAATTTTCCCTTTTTGAGGTTTGTATTGTTGTTTTTTTATTTTGTGTGTTTGGGTTATGATGTAATCAAATTGGTAATATATCAAAGAAGAGCTTCCCATTGTGTTCCAAATTTATCTTCTGCTCGATTACTTATGACTATTAAGAATTCGTAACTCAGTTTCAGTCACATGGAAATGCAAAAATTTTGGAACATTAACACTGGAGTAATTGTAAGCAATGCGTAATTGTAAACCTTCACTAGTGATTGCGAATTATAGTGAAAGAACACCCAAATTAAGGAGTGAAGTTTTTAATATTTCAATATGTTTTTTTTAATTGTATGGATCAATTACTGATTATTACAATAAATAGTACTTTTAGAGCTAATAAGCTAATAATTAATTAAGTGTCTAACAAATATTTTTAAAAAATTATAAATATAACAAAATCTATGGATATTGTTGACAAAATCATATAACGATAAGACGGAACTCAAAAACTTTTTTTTATATTGTTACTAATGCATTGGGTATATGCAATTGTCCCTATTTATTCCATTTTAATGACAAGAGAGGGCAAAGAGCAAACATTGAGAGAGTGGGAGAAAATATAGAGTGATGAACAAAAGAAAAAAGCTAAATCCAAAGGAGCGAGATCCCAACCTGCATACACAATGTTTCATTTTGATAACTTCACATTGATACGACATATAATATCAATTTGGCCTTCTAAGATTAGTCATTACCTGTGTAAGTGTGTAGTAAGTACGTAAATTAATTCAAAAGAAAAGATGTACAACAGAGAAAATGGTTGGGACAACAAACATCCATCTCGTTTGTATTTTGGTCATTTTGGGTATGAGGAATTAAACGAGATTGAAGTTTTTAGTGACGAGTCCAAAGGACAAGAGGGGAGAGAATGAAAAAAGATGAGTTCCTAAAGGCTTTCAAAAGAAAGGAGTAGAAAATAATTAAGGAAAAAACGAACATTCACATACCTTTACAGCTACTGCCGGTATATGGTCAAATACTGGAAGGCCATAGTGCAAGAGGAAAATAGGTCAATCTTCGGTGCTCACATTCAACTGAGAGTAAATTTAGGCTACGCCGAGGCCGCATTTCCATTCCAATTTTGAGATTCAACTGATATTTTATGTTATGGTTTGGTATAGGCATCAACTCCCTTGCCCCTCTGATGTTTCGGATGCATGTGGTTGCTTTTTCAGTGTTGAAATCCTCTTTTGTAGTTCAATATTTGACATACGCTCAGCTTCCAGTGCTCTCTCGAGCTTTCACACAAAGATTTAACATCATGGTTTTAGTGAAAATGTTAAGAGTGATTCCATGTCATTTGTTAAAATCATTTTCATCATGTTCAAAGTTACTTCGAAACAAGCTTTTTAAATTTTCATAGCATCAAAATTGGTTGAATGATTAAAAACATGTTTTAGAGCAATTTTAAAAATGACAAGGGTTAAAATCACTCCGAAATATGTCCTAGTTTCAGCAAATAGAAAAGAAAGTGATACCTTTGCAGCTCGTGTACTCCATTCTCCTAGAATAGCTCTCAGTCTTTCATTTTCTTCTACATACTATTCAAGGATAGTCAATGTGAAAGAAAAGTTGAAGTGAGCAAGGTGTTAAAAGATCATCTGTGAGGACGTTGGTTTGAATAAAACGTACCTGCTTGTTGGTGGTGAGTAATTTCTGAATCTCGGTATCCCTCTCAGCTATAACGGATCGAGCAAGCCTAAGTTCTGATGTCACCTGATTCATCTGCAATATATAATTCATATTATTATGAGAATTTTGGTTGTATGTGTGATCAATGCAGTTTATAAGTTTTACGAGATAGGAGGCTCGAAGCACCATCTTTCTAATAGAGTGGCGTTACTCATTAGATGTGGCAGCTCTCCTTTCTTTTCTCCACGATCAACTTTCTTTTCTCCATGATCAACGTTTGTTTTGAGGGAAAGGGCTTTTTAGGTTTTAGAACCCAGATTCTTCCAGGGGCTTCTCTTAAAATAGTTTAGTTTGTAGTCTATGCTTTCCTTGCCCCTTTTCCTCACTTTAGAAGGTTAATCCCTACACAGATAAATTTTTTGGGTGCAAGTTTAACATGAGAGGGTCAATACTATGGATCGTGTTCGTGACATTCTTCCCTTGTGTGCTCCTGCAATGTTGAATCCTTTGTATGCTCAGACAAAGGACTTGCATCATTTGTTGTGCGGCTGTTAGTTTGTTCAGACTCTTGATATGATCGAGGAGGTGCTCCTCAGTTCACCTTTTCAAGAGAAGCAAAATTTTGAGGAATTTTTTTTCGACTATCCTGTGAGCTGTGGAACATGTAGCTCGAGAAAAGCAAGATTTTTTGGAGGGGAGAGGTCATTAGATGGTTTGGAAGGCGGTGAGGTTTAATGCATCCTTGTAGATGACGGTCACTAGCCCAATTACGATCTCGGTTTGATTTAGTTAAGTCGGTGTCCCTTTACGTAAGTTGTTTTTGGGATTCCCTTTTGCTTTACTTGTTTTGTTGCCCTTCATTTTCACAATGAAAGGTCAATTACTTTTTTTTTAACAAACAAATAAACACAAAACAAAACAAAAAGAAAAAGGAAAAAGTAACAATATTTCAAGGTCATAAAAGCATATCCACAGGAGTGACCATAAGACAGACGATGAAACCAAAAATCTTCAAAAACATGAATTCACGTCCTAGTGGTTAGGGATGAATATCTTATGACATTAAATTGAGATGCGCATAAGTTAGATGTTATTCAAAACCCGAACATATTCACAGTACTGCATGTAAGACGTACCTCAGCCGAAAGTGTCCTCAATTCCTGATCACGAGCAGCTAGCATATGGGCAAGATCAACCTGAAAAGGAGACATTGGTAGCTATAGTTATTTTCATTCAATAATATTACACTCTTTGACGTATTCCTTCATCGTTGACTGCCCCTATCATGCGAGATAATTTTCATTTTCACACACTCAAATGAAGTAGATAATAAAACCAGGAGTACTACATAAAAGGATAAATAACACCAGAAGCTTCAACATCCAATGGTTATATTATATAAAAAATGTATTCCACACAAACTCCAAATTGAAAAGGCGCAGTCCAATGTATTCAGAAATTATAAACCAACCGAAACTATCCATAAGCAAAGGTTAGGTGGATTGAGTTTTTAATCCTGGATAATGGAATTTATCTCCGATCAATCAATGCTTATACTTTTTCCAAAACATACTCCAAGGTGCTCCCACTTGATACACTATATACCCTTTAATGATTTTATTATGTCCTTATACCAATAAACATATATTCTTAGAACAAAACACGATCCCAACTTGTCCATGTTCTGCTTTTTTTTACAAAGTGGCGTATCAGATATGTCTGTGCCTCTTAACTTCTCACACATGAATGAAATCTTACAAATCAGTACAAATGTTATACAAGTATTATACACATAAATCTGAAAGAACATCATACATCAAATTAAAATGATCACCTGAGGCGTGCTTCCATCACTGGACCGTTCATATTTACTTAAGCACTCTTGCAACCGAAGAATCTGAGATGAACGAAAATGAAGGTTACAGAAAATTGGTACTAAATATCTATATCTACTATAGCAATCGATCTAGCTCCTTCCAAGTTAAAATAGGAATAGAGGAAAGAGCATGACTAAATGAAGGTTGTGTACCAAACCAAGAATGTATATGAAGTTAATTTATATACCTCCTCATTCAGAAAATGAAGGTTCTCTCGCTGATATTGCAACAGAGCCATTTGCTGATCAGAAAGTCGACCAACATCATGATACCTGTTCCACCAAAGAATTCTTAAATCTTAAACCACGTGAATAAATCAATGTGTCCATCTGAAGGCACACAATTTTTGTAGGAGCAATATACTGCATGTGATTACAATAGAACATTTGGATATTGAAAGTCAACCAATATAGAGCAGCATACAAAAAGATCTAGGCAGACCTAAAGTTTAGTCACACGGAACTTTTTGTTCTTTACCCTCAGCTTCATTCTTTGCTTTATCATTGCAAATCTAAACCTTGCCACTCTTTTGCAGAGAAAGACACAACTTAACATTATAAAAACAAATTTCTCACACAAAAGCAGGAAAGATTATGAATGTTAGCTTGATATTTACAGAATTTCAAAATATAATATTGGGGAATTTCTACGTCAATAACTACCAAACAAATATTCTATTCATTAACCTTTAATCTTAGCTTTTTCATTTTTCATCCTTATATTTTACTTCATTAATGCAGACCTAAATTTTGCAACCCTTTTATGGAGAAACAAATCAAACATTTACATTGAGAAAGAAAACTTTATCAAAGAAGAATAAGAAGAAATTCTAAAGGCCTTTGATTTTTCATCGACCTCTCACTAATTGTGAATCCTTGGATATGGTGGATCTTCTTTTCACTATCTCCATTTAGAGAGGTTTAGAGGGTTTTCATGGAGAGAAGGATGTTCAGGTTTCAGCTCCTGATCTGTTTGAGGATTTACAGTGTCACTCTTTTTTCTTCATTCTAAAGGGGATCTTTTCCCACTCAGGAAACCTCAGTTTTCTTTCCTCTTTTTCGAAGGTGAAGCTTCTAACAAAGTGACGCTGTTTGCTTGACAAGTTTTAAATGGTAGAGTGAACACGAAAATTTTTTGTAGTTATTAACTCGATGTTATTCTTTTAGAATGGAGTTTGTACACAGAAAGAAAGGGAGAAAAACAGATGGAGAACTTTTGTTTTTGTTTTTTGTCTTTACATAGAGAAAGAAAAAGTTGTAGATTTCAGTTTGATATTGTTTGGAGTGAAATGTAACTTTCCAAAAGACAAAAAAAAAAAAAAAACTCAACCAATTAGAATCAAATAAATATGGTGAAAACATATTTGAACAAAGAAATATCTAAGACAGTGACCACCTAGCCTCTTGATACAGACTAAAAAATGGCGTATTGTGATAAGTTTAATAACAAACCTTAGATCTTCCAAAGAACTTGATTGCTGAAGTGGAGAATACAATGACTTCAAAACATCAGGCTGAGAATTTAATGAATTGTACTTTTGTACATAGCCTGTATTGCATGGAATATTATTCACAATGTTTTTGGGGAACATAAACAAAAAGATGAATAAATACAAGGAAATATGATTCAAAGACTGAAAATATCCGGTTCAGAAAAGCTTAAAGAATTAGTTATGGTTCAGTCTACTTGAAGAAGCTTGTGAATTGTGAGCATTACAATACAGTACTCAATGCAGCCATCTATATCCAATAATACACTACCCTTCCAATTACAAATCCACAGTTTCTAGAATCACAATGAAAACAATGTGCTGGCCCAAGTAATTGAGTAAAACATAATAAATGGTTCAATAATAGAGTCCAATATTTATTCTAATCAACAAACGAAAACACAAGGTATCCATTGGCATCGGAAGAGATCCCAACGCATGAATACAAAAAACTTACTGATATATATAATCATAAACGATCCAGCACACACCGCTTCAATTAACATAATTAACCTGCAGATATAAAGGATGCATGAAGCACCAGATTACGTCAGTAATGTACAGCTAGGTTAAGTCAGTAATGGATTCAGCACATACTCTAGGGAGTAAGCTTTGAAGTGAGAAGTTTTCAACAGTACTATCCATATGCAACAAAATGAAAATAAGGAATAAAATGACATGCACATTTAGAATCTATAGTTCCTAATGCAATCTACAGAAAAAGAAGAGGAAAATTAATGTAGGCCATTTGACAATTACAGTCAGAATATGATAATAATGGACATCCAACCTTCCTTAGGTAAAGAAGATAGGTGAAAACCCCCTTATTACGAAATAGATAATAGATCTCCTCATCCATGGCTCCATGCCATGATAGCATATAGCAAAGCCCATGCTTATTCCACGGGATCCAACCAAGTATAAAAATTTATAAGCAGAGCATCTCTAGGTGATCAAACAAATGATCACAATAAGAAGAGATCAGTACTGGATGATAAAGATGAAGGGAACTAGGGAAGAATGAAACAAAGGAAAAACAGTAAATTGGAAAAACTATTAGACTCAACATTCACATGTTGTATAATCTTATTACCTTAAAATTATGGGGATCGAAAGTGCACTGATTTGAGGTTCCCATGCCATGACAAGTAAAAGGGCAGCAGTTCCTGATATTGAACAAGTATTTAAAATTGGGACCATAATTGTAGAAAAAGGTAAAAAGGTTTCATTGCCAACTGGCATATAGCAACAGGACTTAAATGTGAAGATCTATAAAGATTGGGTCAACAAAACTATCTAACATACCATATGCAGTAACTGCAAAAGGTAGACGAACAATATGCTTTAACTTCTGGCTAAAGCTATAATAACCCTACAAATAAAAAAGAGAGACAATCCATTTAATTGCATCATAAACTACTGAATTTGAAATGCAACCACCAGACTGAAAAGAAACTGATTGATCTAAATACATAATTCATTCAAGAAAAATCATTAAAACTCAACGAGTTAGTTGTACAAGCTATAGAACAAATCTTGTCCAAGTAAATCTCATTTCTTGCAAGAAGATCCATTGCAATGGAAAGACCTAATCTAAGAAGATTGCAAATGTACAATCAAAAGAAAGCAATGAGTCATGGATCATAAAAACATTTTATTTCATCACCATAACAACCAATACTTTTAGTTCATATTACAAGTTCGATCTCTAAGTTTCTGACATCTTCAATCTCTTCAAACTTGCAATGGAAAGAGGAACCAATAAAAGGCTTTCGATATAAAAACTATTTAGAAACTTTGTCTAACAAAATATAAAGTACCTGCAAACGAATTTTGTGGACTTGGTATACTAGATATTGCTGAAAGATACCTGAGATAACAGAGAGTGGTTTAATTTCTAAACAAATGCAAAGATAATACCCTAATCATACCTCTTTGGTAGAACTATTCAGCTAAGCCTTTTGATATGTCAAGATGAGTAAAGTTGTGCTTAAATGATCGAGTTCAAGAATTTGAAATCCTAAGAACGAACTGAATTAAAATCTCTAACCATGCAATGACGAAAAGTAGACTGACTACCCATGTAGCAGATATTTAAATTCTCCAGTACCTTGCTGGCCAGCAGAAAATTGATTTCTACTTATCTTAATAACCATAGCTCTGGAGTTTAATAGAGTACCTGTGAGCATCAAAAGAACGACATGACAACTGCAGAGCAATGGTTCAACCAAGTGCCTTATAGGATGAAAAATCCATGGCGCTCCAATAGCCAGAGCAGCATAGCCTACCTAAATATGAGAGGAGTTATACAGTAAGCCAGCCAAGTGAAGAACTAACAAACTTTTCCAAAACTAGCACCAAAACTTGATTACGCTTCATCTTAGATAGAGAGTATACTTGCCAAAACAAAACAATAAATTATGCTTCCAACAGTTCTTGCAGGCTTCCGATGACCAAATAACGGTGCCTCATGCAGTATGTCAAGAAACCTGTCCAGTCCAACGAAGAAACTATCAACATCGAAAGAAGCTACACAGTACAAAACGTAGATGCAAGTCAATTCAACATTTATCAGTCGGATTCGTACTGAAATCACGAAAACTTCAGAGGAATAACTGGAAATGAAAATTCAAAAAGAAAGAAAGAAAGAAATGGCGAAGTATGTAAAATAAAACAACCGAACAATTGAGACGAAGAGAATGAATGGAATAAAAGTTATGAAATATGTAGGAAATTTCACATCGCGTTGTCTTCAGATGATGTTGCGCGCGAAGAGGCGTGCCTCTCCGCTGCCATGTTTGAAATGTAGACGCTTAAACGGAGATGAAAGAAGAATTAGATGCTGAAGTGTGATGTAGAAGCCTTCCGAAACCGTCGATTTGGGCTCTCCGATTCCGATGATCGGTGATTTCCCGGAGAGAGTAATTGCAGCATAGGGGGTCTATTTGTTGGAGGGGAATGAGAATAATCAATGACGACTTATTATTTTAATTTTTTTACTTTATTATTGGAGTTTTTATTATTTAGGAAAATTGCATAACACAAAAATAAAAAAAAAACAAAATATTAGATTTTAAATTTGTTACTTTGATATAGATTTTATTATCATCAATTTTTTTTCTATTTTTACAGAAGTTCCTTTGATTTATTTTTTAAAAAATTTGTTACATTTACAAATTAAAAATAGAAAATTATATTAAATAACAAAAAAATTAGAAAAAACACATTTTTTTCACATGGCAAATTTGACAAGAGGGTAATCTGCTTTTAAATTGGTTAGTTTTACAATTTTAAAAATGTAAGTAACATGAACTTTATTATCATAATTTTTTTTTTTTGTTATTTTTATAAACTCTTAATTAAAAAATGTAATGACATGAGCTCTATTATCATCAATTTTTTACTATTTTTACAAAAGTCACTTTGATTTATTTCTTTTAAATTAGTTGGGAGTAGAACCATTTCAAAAATATTTACAAATACACCAAAATAAGATATTTTAAATTAGAAAAACCATCCCCTCTTTTTTTAATTTTCTTTCACCTTATGGCTTATTCTCTCCGCCCTCGTCTGTTAAAATTATTGCTCTCATTTGTTGGTACAGTTGAGAGTATAAAAACTTTTGTTGAATGGTAAGTCTCTTGGTTTTCCTTATAATAATTTAGAGTTATATTTTAAAAGTAAAATATTAGCTATCTTGTAAAGAACTCAATGTATAAGAATTCAACTTGTTTTTCATAATCACAGCTTAGGAGTTTTGTGTTTGATTTAGAAGAAGAAGGGAGAATTTTAGTTAATTGTGTACATGCTCTTTCTTTGTCCATTGATGCAGACTTCTTGAGTGTTGGTGTGTTCATCTAAAAAGACATGAAAATGACTTTTTCACTTTTCAGTTTTATAAAATATATTTCAAGATCTAATAACTGCCAATATTGGTGTTGGACACAAATCTTCTAAATCAAATGCAATGATAGGAATTATTACAATAAACATTGTCACATTTATCTCACTTCTCAAAAATTATGATAATGAAGACAAAATATTGACTTTCATACTAATATATTTTTGTTTTTTTATAGTTTTTTCTTGTAAATAATTCTTTTTTATTATTTTTTAAAAAACCTCATATATTTATTTATTACATCATAAAAAAAACCTCTATTTCTTTTTTGTAATAATGAAAATTGCTCGATATCACAAATTTAAGGGGTTGTTTGCCCCTACGATTAGAGAGGAGTGGAGGTCCACTCCATGTTTAGCCAAAGCGAAAATCTCGGTAGCAGCTACCACAAAAGATAGCAACGTCGAAAAAAGCTGAGATAATAGTTTGCACCTCAAACACAAACTATTATAAGTCACTCTTCCCTCTAAATGCCCTCTAATGATTAGAAATGTCTATTTGTGTTCAAATAGAATTATATGTCAAATGACATTTGAGTTTCTATCATTTGAGATTTGATATGGTGATTCAATTTTAATTTTCATAATTTTCAGTAAAAGAGCATTTTTATATATATTAAAATGAACGAAAATATTTACAAAGTATAGATAAAACTTCATATATTTATTACATCCTAAAATACATTCATTTCTATCAATGTCACATATAAATATTAAGAGAAATTTCGATAGAAGTCTATTTATTCATGTCTATCATTGATAAAATCTAAATTTTGTTATATTTTATAAATACTATAAAAAATTGTCAGTTAAAATAATTTTTCTTCAATAAATTTTAAATTTAGTTTCTCGACATTAATTTTTACGAAATTGATTAAATAATAATATTGGTTTTCATGCACGTTTATTTGATTATGTTTTAAAACTTTATAGTAAAATATTTAATAGATAATAAAGAAAAGTTTTTAAAGGTTGGACGATAAACTAACATTGGAAACTAAAATTAAGATTTATTGAAACTAGATGAACTAAAATCGGACAATTGGAAATACAAAGAATAAATTAAACAAACTTTAAAAAAAAATGTATTCAAACTTGAATACAGACAATCAAAGTTTAGTAATGTAATGAAAGAACCAATTCAAGAAGAACGACATTGATAAGTTTTATGGTAAGATTTTCATTAAGTTTTATGGTAAGATTTTCATATGAATGACTCAGTCTCAGACTCTCAACCCCTGATGATTAATGAAATGTCATTCACAAACCAACAAAATATAACCTATGTACATACTACAAGTATCACTTTAGAAATGATCATGTCTTTCGTAATCTTAACATGATGACCATGTTGGTTGCAAACTTGAGGGGGAGAAGAAGCTTATTTTTATCGAAAGGTTCTAATATCTAAACCGTGGGGAACACAATAATATAGAAATTATTAGAGGAGCTGTCAACAAATTTACATAACCTCAAGAGAGCTACCAGCAAAGTACATTATAAAAACTTATCCAAGTATCTCTCAATATGCAAATTTACAACCACAAGTACATTACCTTACAATCTTGCAGTAAATGATTAACTACAAGAATATGCAACTATAATTTGCACATCATTCTATCCACCATAACCGTACCTTAAAGAAGCTTTGTCATTCTCGTATTCTAAGCAACAATTGGGTATGAAGCACAGGTTGCAACACCTGAAAAACCCAAAGTTCTTTATGAGTATGTAGAAGAAAGGAATCTAGACCATATAAAAGAAACATCATAATTTAATGATGGAAATATGTTTGAAGGGATAGATACGTCAATTGCTATATTTATTATAACTATTCAAGTTGAAAAGATTACTCGAACGAGTGAGAAATCTTTTTGAGTATAGGTGTGTTGTAGACCATGTGTGTGAAAAATCATAATCTAAAGAGTGGAGATATGTTTGGATGGACAGTCACGTCTATTGTCTTACAACTTACAACTAGTTGAACTGAAATGGTTGCATGATTGAGTGGTATATTATTTCATGCACAAGAGTGATTTAGACCACCTAGGTGAAACATCATATCTCATTATCGAAAGTATGTTCCTACTCTTTTCCTTTTTCTTCAAATAGTTAAGGTTACAACTATTCCCAACAATGTAATAAGCTATTTAATATATTAATCAGAATCTTTTTAAATTTTTTATTTACTAAAACAAAACAATAAATTTCACATGAATTGTGTCATAGGCGTAACTTGTTACGATAATTGAACACATTTTGTACTCCAGTACTGTGTGAAGAAAACTTACCACACATGTTCTTGCCCATCTCCATCTTGAAGTAGCCATTGTCACCCCAATTTCCACCCCATGAGTTCTTTATAAGCCAGTATGGGATACGATCTTCGACCCCATAACCAACTGCAAGCACAGCGTGGTTTACATCCTGCCAACGAAACCAGTATTTGTAAGACATCATGATCTTATCACGTTACCATGTTACTTGCAGACTGAAGATGTAAAACTTTTTACAAAGCCAAAAGGTGTTGATGCTAACCATAGGGGTACTGCCGCATGAGTTACTGGTGTAAACTCCTTTAGAATACAAGCGAAAACCGCTAACCACCTCAAATGCTACGCTTACAGGTCGAACAAAAGCAACTGCATGTTTCAATTCATCTTCAGCGCCCTGCATATATAACCCCCCACCAATTAGAAGATGAAACGGATTTTGGATACTTCAAGATGACAATCAGGAGTTAAATATGGCAATCTACCAAGAAGAATCAAAAAGAAAAGTAAAGGAATTAGTTCTAGGGTCTTACAAGAGTGATGTTTACAGAATCAATAACTTGTACTCCAACATTCTCAGGTACGAATTTGCAACTGCCGTCTACTCCAGTGTAAGGATATGCTTCTTCAGTGTCAAGGCCACCATTGTACTTAATGTATTCAAAAGCTTGGGAAGGAAGTCCACCATTGCAGCCAAAGTTGTTAAAACCACGTCCACAATCCACAAGCTGCTGCTCGGACAGGGAGATACCCTTTCCATGTGCTTGTGCATAGGCCGCTTCAAGCGCTCCAGTTGTACTGCAACAGCAAAAGAGAAAGGGAAAAAGAAAACACTATGAATAAACATTGAGTAGCAGAGAGCAAGTAGAGAAGATGGAGCTAACCTGAATGTCCAGCAAGAACCACAGTGGCCTTGATCTTTAACAGGGCTAACTATGCCATCTTTCCTCCAGTCTTTCTGCAAAACGGGGGTAGGAAGTATGTAAACAAAGTCTCAGAATCACAAAATTGTCTGAATGCATGTACTTCTAAGCTCAACCCGATTCGAACATAGTTGGTAGCAAAACGTAGGCTTTTAAATGAATATCAAAGTTTCATCTGATCAATTGTAAGAAGGTGAAATTAGAGTGTTCCATGGTAAGTAGCTCATGATTCGACAAAATAAGGCCTTAAAAGAGAAGAGCAAGCGCTGACTGCTTCTCAGGGATACTCTTTCATCTGCTAAACCCATCCTTTTCTTATCTAAAAAATACCAAACCCACCTTTTAAATTATTTCTAAATGACTTTTTCAGCAATAAGACAGATGAATGCGTTTGATTTTGTCCTTCACAATTTGGTGATACAAGATTGGATGAAAAGTGGAAGAAGTAGAACCAAGAACTGGAGGGAAGTTCATCATAGATTCAAACAAAAATACATAATCAAAATTTGTCTCTAGTTTGAAAAAAAATCGAAAATTTGTATATTTAATAAACTGGCATGTATACGTGTGCCCTTCTTTTGTTCCACGAATGAAAGAGAATAGATTGGTTATGACAAGATAAATGATAAACCGATAAATGAAATTGCAGGAATACCATGTTAATTCACAAAGTTGATTGGTTACAGTAACTAAGAAACTTATTAATGTTAAACTACAGAGTTTAGTCAGACTAATCTAAAATAAATCATTTGGGTCAGAATTCAATTGACGCCGACCCTCTCCAGTTCGTTCAAATAAAAATATCAGGAAAACGAGGATTCAAGTTGTCAAGAGTAAACGTAATGATGTACCGATTCAGGAAGAGCAGCATCAGTAAGTTTGTGACTGCCTTTTGAGGTAGCAGAGCAGTTTTGAGCAGCTCCTAGCCTATGTTTTCTGAACTCTTCCCACGTCCAATCCGCAAATTCTGCAGAAATTAAGAATACAAACACCGCCATCGTTCAACATCATCATCGATTCTAGATAATTCAATGAATCAGTAGAATCAAATCAAGTAATTCTCATAATCCCACAATTGAAAATCACATGACTTACGATTAACACCAAGCTTGTAAGAAAGGCCTTGTTTATTAGTCGATTTGATCAGTTCCAAACTCTCCAAGAAAATCCCAAATCGGAGTTTCATCTCCTCCGCCGTCTCGTACTTCTTCCCATACCTTAAACAACAATCCACAACTAATAAGAGTTCAGTACAAAAAACGCAGATAGCAATACGATTAGAAATCAATAAAAAGAAAAAGAAAAAAAAACGAACCGGTGAGCGAATCGAGCGAATCCGAGAGCGTGAGGAACTTGACCGAGGACACGAACGACCTCTAATTCCAATTCACGAAGACGGTCAGAGACCATACGAATGGGATTGGAATCATCGAAAACGGATCCGGCAACTGCACAGGAAAGTACCAAAAGAAGAGACGAAACAAAGAAGAGGCGTGAAGTCATTGTTGCAGATTCTTACTCTCTCACTCTTCTTCTCTCCACGGAATTCGGGAAGAAGACGAAACCCAATGGGATGCGATTATTCAATGGAAATGTGATCGGACCAATCTTTAGCATTTCCTTATTATAAAAACATTATATATATATATATATAATTGTTTTATAGTTAATATTTCATTTTTTGGGTTCATACTATTGTAGATGAGATCACATACTTATATTGACAGTGACATAAATATAATTTTGCCTTTTCCTTTCCAAGTGTAGTAAAATATTAATGTCACTCATAAATTATTTATAGCTAATGTTGTTCTACTTATAAATATTATCAACAATTATCATAAAATTTGATGGGTAAGAGTATTTGAAATATGTTTAGAGCAATTAGTTTAGTTCGATAACTGTGGAATGGAAGAATCAAATCTTCAAAATTTTAGATGGTAATTAATATTCTATCTACGGAGACATGCTTAAATTGACATATATTGATTCTAGTAGTTCTGTTACAAAGAATGTTTGAGGCAAAGTGTAGGATATAATTCGGTTATAATAGTTTTGGTGTGTAAACTATTTTTGTTTGATAAAAAAATAGTAAATATTGTAACAAATAATAAAAAAAAATTATGAATGTAAAATACTAAAATATATCGCACATGAAAAGTTTTGAAATAGTGTTTTGACCCCTGAACACATTATTCTTAAATGATAATAAGTGATTTACTATGTTAACATTAGGACAAAACACTATATCTATTGAGTTATATTTTTTCTATCATTATTAAAAAAAGTTAAATCTAAAACTTTGCATCATAATTATTGTAATTTAATTAACAAACATTGGAGTTTGAGTAGTTAGAAACAAACCACAATAAAGAAAATGTATATCTAAAAACCTAGAACCATATCTAAACAAAAACAGAAATCTTAAACATAAAATTACTTAAAAAGATCAAATTTTAAAGAACTAAAAAAAAGTAACATTTTAAAATCTAGACAAAATATAAATATTAATGGATTGTATAAATTAAATTACAAATTAATAATTATGTCGATTTAAGTTCATAACTGAATGTGTCAATTTAAAATTCTCCATTATATTTTATTCGTAATATTTATACGTGAGACTTTTTTGTCAATTAGATTTTCTCTCAATTAAGATTGTAGATATAAATTACAATCTTTCATTATGTTAAATAAAAATTTGAAAAAGTGTACACATATATATGTAAAAGTTGATGCATTTGATAATTTTTAAATATGATCCCAATAAACTCGGAAAATAAAAACAATTTGAAAAAAATAAATAAATGAATATGCCCACAAAAGTTGAAAGTTAATTCTATACAATTATTTATTAAAAGTTTAAATTAATATAAACTCAAAATTTTAAGGTGAATATTATTTTGAGTATAAAGAAAAACGAAAGAGTAACGATAATAAGTATTAATTTTAGAAATAATAATTAAGTATATAACAATAGTTTAACAAAATGCAAATATAACGAAATCTATACGTGATAAACTTCTATCGTTGATAGACTCTTATGATCTATCACCACCAATATTTAAAACATGTTATAGAATTTTACAGATTTTGTTATATTTGCAATTTTTTTTAAAATGTTGCTATATACTTAATTATATTTAATCTAATTGTTATGTTTGTAAACGAGTTAGTTGGAGCACATTCCCAATCAAACCCATATTTTCGGGTTTGTTGGATTGACAACCCTAATGGTATTCCCAACTCAATTCAACATTTAAAATATGGGTTAGGTTGAGTTGTCGGGTTGTATTTTTGTTTTTCATTCATAATATTTGTAAAATTAAAAATTGTTGTACCTGTCATATCCATAAATACACACATCCAAAAATTCACGTAAATTCAAAGTTTCAAACATTCAACAATCCAAACATCATCTATAAATATTAAATAAATAATATTTAAAAAAAAACAAATATAAATTCAAGTTGGGTTAGGTTAAAGATAAGTTTTCAACTCGAATTCCAAACTCAATCCAACTAAAAACAAAAAAAATTTAAACTCAATCCAACCCACATGTCAAACTAACCCTAAAGGTTAGATAGTCAGGTTATGGAATTATTCGAGTTATTCTTGCACTCAAGATCTTTCCAAAACAAAATCTAATTAATTACAAAAATAATTGAAAAGGCAAATAAAAGTCAAAGACGTGGAAATGTAGGGAGACAAACAGCAAATGGAAAAGTGCCACGTATTAGTAGAGAGAGACAGATTGGTTGGAGTCTTTTTCAAGTTGCCGCACTTGATGACGTGGACAAACTGTGTTCAAGTTTAGTATTAGATATTTTAATAATCCTCTTCTCGATTTTTGTGGTTTTTATTTTTTTACAACAGATATTTTATGCCCAAAAGATCTGGCATTTGCTGGCCTCGTCCCGCGCCCCATGTGTGGAAGAGATATGTATGGATGATTCGAGACCTTAAGTTAACTATTGTTACTATATATCTAGTATTAAATAATTTTCTTCGTTTTTTTATAACTATTTTATTTTATTTTCGATAGGTTTAACAATTATTTAAATTTATGTAAATTTTGTCTATATTTATTTAATATGGTTGTAAATTTTAAACCAATGTTATTGGTAGAACATTGATTGTGCCCCCACTCTTTTAACACTGGGGTTGTGGCTTTTGTTCTTTCTATGGATCCACGTGAGTCGCTAAATATAAATAATAGTACTAGTAAAGAAATTGTAATGAACAAAATGATATATAGGATTTTGTGTTTGAATCTCATTTAACGGTATGTTTTGAAAAAAAAATCTTAAAAATGTAAAATTTTGAAGCTTAGATCGAATGGAAACAAAAGCAAACCATATTGTAACTTTGAGGCATTTTTTTCACCTTATATACAATTGTGCCCCCTATCTTGGATTGATGGATTCAGCACGGATGGTTGTCACATTTTCTTGATGAAGTTTTTTTGTTTTATTCTAATTGAAAAGACTTTGAGATTTTTTTTAATAAAACCTATATTTTTTTTTCTTTTTGAGAGTTTGACTTGATTTTTTAAAATATTAGTGAAAAGTCATAGCAAAATAATTGCATTTATAATCGAAAGTAGTATTTAAAAGCTCACTTAAATGAAAAGGCCCAAATGTAGGAATAGTCATTCAAACCCAAAAAATGAAACTATTTTTAATAATCCGATCGAACAAAATGGATAATTAACGAAATTGAAAAATGTGGTTCCATGGTTTGAAGAAATTTTGAAAATTGAAGTATATACTAGATATTGAACCATTTCTAACACACACATATATATAATCACGTTGCATATATGGGATTTGCTCAATTTTATTAGTTTTCTCATATAAAATTTTAAAAATCTAATCACAATCTCAATTATTTGGAAGCAATCTCAGCCTCAACCCCTTGCATTAAGATATTTAATGTGTGAGTAGTAACTCTTGGTTTGGAATATATCAACATTGTAATTAATCACTTGATTGTACCTCACTTATAAACAACTATATTAGTTTATTGACAACAAAGGCTATAGTAGTACTATTAGTTCTCTTCAGGATTTGCAACACACCTGATCAGATATAGCCTTTGCTACCAATAAATTAAATGAGTTCAATCAGCATCCCACGATTCTTCATTGGCAGACTCTCAAGCATGTTCTTAGATACCTTTAGAGCACTCTCAATCTTGGCATCTACCTCTCTCCTGCATCTTCCACTATTCTCTCTAGCTATT
This sequence comes from Cucumis hystrix, assembly GCA_025688845.1. Classification (NCBI taxonomy): domain Eukaryota; kingdom Viridiplantae; phylum Streptophyta; class Magnoliopsida; order Cucurbitales; family Cucurbitaceae; genus Cucumis; species Cucumis hystrix. The sequence goes on from CM046884.1 coordinate 9,354,655, forward strand.
CTGATGCTTGGGCCTCCTCCCCAAATGATTGCAAATTAGTTGGTGGTTATTGTGTCTTCTTTGGACACTCTCTTATCTCTTGGAGTTCTAAGAAGCAAGTTGTCGTTTCTTGGTCCATTACTGAATCTATGTATTTTTCTTTATCCTATGTTACTTGTGAGTTATTTTGGCTACGAGCTCTTTGAAAGATCTTGACATTTATTTTTCATCTCCTCCCATTACATGGTGTGATAATGTCTTTTTGTTGCTACTCTTGCTCGCAATCGGTTTTTCACTCTTGATGTTCACTTCATTCATGATAAAGTTTTATCCCATCGACTTGTTATTCGCTATGTTTCATCTCAACATCAATTTGTTGATTGCCCTACAAGACACTAATCTCCATGCTTCTTTCATGATCCTTCAAGGCAAACTTGACATTCATTTTACTTCCTTAGCTTGCCGCGTTTGAGAGGCCTGTTAAGACATAAATTACTGTTCATTGATGGGTCTTTTCTCTTATGTACTTTATGTAGCTTATGTAGTCTTATCTGTCATTTAATATAGTTGTCGGTATTATTTTCTACCTTACCAAATCTTTTGATTAACTGGGATTTAATCTTCTTCCTCATTCGTTGTTGTATTTAAGCATAGGGCTCCTCTTTTGTAATTTGCAAGACAATGATTTAATACAAACAAGTTCTGCATTTCCTTCTCAAACCTTCCTTAGCATCAATCCGAAAATCCCAAGACTAAAAATGTATATTTGTTCTATTTTAATTAAAAAAAATTGAATAATAACTTGAACTAACTAGAAAAAAAAATTGTCAAGATGAGATTAACCTATATAGTTGTGACATAACTTTGTTCTGTAGAGGTTTTAAATTTACAGGGTGTAAGAAATTCTCGTGGAATCGAGTTTTTGGTCCGGGTAGGAAATCTTTTGTTTGACCACACATAAAGTACAATCAAATCAAGAATACAATTGCAATTGTTGTATAAAGAGGAAAATGTAAAATAATTTGTACAAAAATGAAAAACAATTCTAAAATATTTATACACGTGCATTTATTTAGTGAAAATTTAACCGTTTAAAATATTTTAGGGAGGCGGTGACGTGGATGCTGTGGGGCCAATATCTATTTAAGAAATGAGGTGTGGGTCGTGGATGGGTGACATGACAATGACGTGGAACTATTAACTATGCAGCTATTTTGTTTTCAACAAACTTTGTTGTATTCCTAAAAAGAAAAAAAATGTCATCCAAGTCATTTTGTTATGGGTGATAATCGGCCGATTGGAGTTGTTATTTGACCAAACTGAATCTTAACAGACAGTAGTCAATTTAGTAAATGTTCAAATCGACATCGACGTCGATGAGTAAGATTTGATTGATTTTTGTCGATTTAACACTTAGAAATACTTTTTGAAAATTTTCTGAAAACTATTCGAAACCGACCTTGATTGATCTCTTTTGTTTTTCGATCGAACCATTGGTTCAGTTTTTTGATCTATCATGCTCGCTCCTAATTATTATATTTTTCTAAATATTTTTTTTAGAAGAATTGTCATGAATAGCGAAAAATTGAAGCTATTTACAAAATATAGCAAACTAACTCAAATTGACTAAAGAGATTTGGATGATTTTACTACATTTTGTAAATATTTTAATATATGACTACTTTTCAAAATCTTATTCCTAGACTACATTTTCATTATTTCCAGGATTCAAACTTTTTATTAGTAAATTTAAAAATTTGTTAAATTTACTACTCTTTTAATTAAAATCTAATTATTTCAGTCCATAAACTATGGTTTATCACAATTTAATCCTATACTTTTGGCTTTGTAATAATTATTAGGAAATTTAAATGTATTAAGAATGCCAAATATATTATTTATTTTAGGTTGGTGTTGTGTATTTTATTTGTTTAAATTTATGTTCTCAATCTCTCTATTTTCTCTCAAACTTCCTAACTTTCAATTTTGTAACAATTTAATCATTAAATTTTATTGGTTAACAATTTAAACTTTATACTTTATAAACTTATAATGATCTAATCAAGATATAATAGAAATTAATATAAAAAAGTAATAAAATTTATCTCAATTAACTTGAGACTCAATTTTTGTTAAGAACTACAAAGACTACATAAAAAGATACGAAGAGACACATCTAATTTTGATAAACACAAAAACTAAATTATTACATTCACGAAATTCTAGAAATAAAAGTTGAATTTTGTTTCCTCGAAATGAGAGAATTGGAAAGAGATAAGTTAACGATAATAGAGACATCTTGGAACTTTTCCCATCCCTCTCCTATGTCATACTTTATGATACTCAAATTAAATGCTTTGGTTTCATTGAATGTGAATACAAACAATTAAAGAAAAGGATAAATCATGGTTGGTCCTACATGTATTTTCCCAAATAGTTGATTAAAAATATTAAAATATCCAAACCACTCTAAGAAAATATGACAACCTAACTTAAATGGTAAGAGTTTAGATTCGGTTTTAAAGGAATCTGAAAAGATTAAAATTAATCTAACACATAATACAAACGTCAAGCACAATGTTCTATTATGATAACGGACAAGTTAAATAACTTAATATCAAACAATAATAACAAAGTAGTGCAATATCAACCTACACCTAGGAGAATGTGTGCCTAGCAAAAAAAAAACTTCACTATGTAAAACATATAGCAATTATAACGAAGTACTTATCTGATAAACTCTCTTAAGTGGCTTGCATACAACTTACTCTTTAACGTTTTAACTTAGACTCCTCCAGGTTTGAGCTCTCTTTCACTTTCTTAGTAATGTTCTTCAAGTACTCATGCTTTCTCGAAGTGTGAGATCTCCTTATCTTTATAGGCTCCCATTACGGTTAGTTTTGAATATAAATGTTAAAGTTTTTTCTTTACTAATGTTATAAAATACTGGTTTTTTTAATTAAGTATTTAGTAATAAATACTAATTTTCCTACTGATTATTAAAATGACATTTTCTAAGCAACATGAAAAATATCAATTTATATTGTCCCTGAATTTTTAATAAGCTTGTATCAATTTATACCATAAACTAATGATTGTACCAATTTAAACCTTAAATTTTCATAAAATGTATGAATTTGAACCTCAAACTAATAACAATATCAATTTAAATTTTAAGTTTTCATAAACTAATAACTATTATCAATTTAAATTCAAAGTTTTCATAATTATATCAATTTAAATCCTCTATTATGTTTTATTTGGACATGTTTATGAAAGTTAAAATTGATCTATAGAAGAAGAAAGTTTAAAGTTTAAATTGATATAATTATTAGTTTTGATTTTAAATTGGTGAAACCTCTAGATATTAGATTTTAAATTAATACAATGATTAGTTTAAGGTTCAAAATTGATACGGGTAGTTGATGTTTACCCAAATAATAACCAACAAATAAAAAGGACATTTAAAAGAAAAAGAAAAAAACAAAAAGCCTATGGGCATATCACATGGAATGGATGCAATAAGGCCCAAAAGCCCATTTAAAAGAAAAAGAGAGAAGAGAAGAAAACTCAAAGCCTTAAATAATATTTCCCTTCTATAGTGTTATTCTCTTCTCCCTCCCACCTCTCTCTTCTCTAGTGATTTGTCCATATGTGCCCAAAATTAAAATAATAAAAAACAAAGATACAAACTTTTATGTGTCGACTAGGAGCGTGTGTAGACATATTAGTATCAAATACGTATCTAATACTAACACTTTCTTAAGAGTTAGATGTCGTAAGAAGTAGTGAATCATGATCTAGAGAGTGAGTGAGAATAGAAGAAGGCATATTTAATTACCTTACAAAGCTTTTCTTTTAACTTTTACTTTTTTTCTATTTCTATTATTATTTATTAGTTTTAAGAAAAAAAATGTAATATTATTTATTATTACTTACTTATAAATGCAATCCAAACCACCTTAAATCACATCACATATCAAACCCATATTTACCACAATTAGAAAAAACTTTCCCATTTATGGTTTGGAGAGAGAAAGAAAGAAAGGTATTAGGAAGACACGTAAGAGTTGTCCTCATTTTGAAGTATGAAGCTTTCTTTCAAAGCCATTGCGTGTAATTAAATAAACAAACACAAAAGCTTTGATCCCACGTTTTTTATTTTATTCATACTTATACCCTAAAGTTTAGAATTTAAATTATATATTTTGTTTTAGCCAGAAACTTCCTAATAATTAATCCATACATTTGCTTATTTATCCACTCCTTTTTCTTTTCTTTCCTAATCACTAAAAATTGCTTTACTTGAAAAAGAAAGAAAAAGGAAAAAAACCACTAAAAATTGCTTTTCCCCTCCCTCATAGGCTATGAAGTTCAATTTGCTCACTCATTTCCATCACTTCTTTTACCTTTCATTTTGACCTTTTAAAAAGTGCAAACATCATCTTTACATCATTGGTCTCTTTGATTCGATTAATAGGAAATCATTGTAAATACTATAAAACTTTAAGTGTCTTTCATTTATAGAATATAAAATTTTGATATATTTTGTAAATATTTTCGTTCATTTGTTCATACACGTGTACACGTACCAACTTTTAAGAATCTAACAATCATTATCATTTTACGTTTTTATATTCTCTCGAACTTTGAACTCTCACATTTGCTCTCTTTTGTCTTTCAACTTTTAAAATATTTGTTTTGCTCCATACAGTTACGAAAACAAAAATAACCGTTTTAAGTATATTTTGTTTTATTATTACTATAATTATTATTAGATATATTAACCTGAGGGTATAATTTCAAGTCATATATATATATAGACAAAAAGAAATTCATTCAATGAGTGGATATTGGTAGATTATAGTAAAAGACTAAATCCATTTAACTTTTTTACTTCTAAAAGTCTAAAAAACTAACACAAATGATTCAATAACCAAAAACAAAACCAATTTTCCTATAATGAAATAAACTTGAAAGATTTTAGAAAGGATAATAGTATTTGAATTAAACCAAACACTAATTATTACCTATTTAATATAGAAACCCAACAAATTCTAGATGAGTTTTTAAAAGAGTTTGAAAGTTATTACACTTTTTGTTTTTTTTGGATAAACTTGTTTCCCAAGTAGGGTTTTATTTATTAATTAATTACTCTAAAAAAAGAGAGAAGATATCATTAATAAATTTTGGGGTTAGGCTAAGTCTTAGCCTTAAAAAAAATCAAAATATATAAATTATTCAAATATTGAATCAGTTTTTTCTTCCAAAAAAAATTCAAATTCTAGAATAATGTTTTCTAAAATAATATTATAATAATTATGGGTCAAAAAACTAACGTGTTTAATTTTCAAATATTTGAAACTCTTCTTTCGTTTGGTGAAAATCCATGAAGAGGGTCAAGTAGTTGCCATATTTCTTATTTCTTTTTCTTTTAATCATTAAATTATAGAAATTTTTTTAAATATAAGCTAACTTATTCGTAAAAATAGCAAAATTTTACTTTTTTTTCTAGGATAAATTGCAATAGACATCTATCTAAAAAGTTTTTTTTTTGCTATATTTATAAATATTTTATAACAATTTTGTCGTTTAAATAAATTTAAAAAATTATATTAATGGGAGTATTTTTTTTTTTGGAGGGGGGGGGGGGGGATGAATTCAAATTTGTAGTTAGAAATTTTAGACCAATTGAATTTTGTTACATCATGTATCTATATAAAAGGATTTTGCTTTAAAAAATATATGTTTTAATATAATATAAGGCCCATATGCTTGCTTGGTTTACACATTAGATAATGTGTGAATAAGCATATATCACATAACAACCTATTTATTGTATTTAGTTTATGTTTACTTATTAAAATTAGATAATATATATAGCTTAGTTAATTGAAAGACTATACTTTAGTGTGTATAAGTGTGAAAATCAACATTTTATATATTAATTGTCTAACTAATGTGTGTTAATTTATTAACAACCATTTGGTTTTCATATATACATACACACATATATATAAGTAATTTTGTTTGTGAAGTATGAATTAAGGAAAAAATAACTTTAGTTTGCAAATCAACTATAGGAATAAAATTTAAAAAAAAAATATTTGGTACATCTCGAATATCACATATCTTTGTACTTGTATATCCCACCAAATTGTTCAATCATAAAAGTAACTTATCATGTGACAATTTTTTAAGAATATTTTAATATTTTTTGACGTGAGCGAGAAGAAAATCGGGTAATGAGTGATATGTCCATGATGCATCCAAGTATTACTCTAGAAATAATAAGAAATTGTTACGCAATTTAATCCAATTAAAAATATAAAATACAATATTCAAATACATAAAATATAATGTTCAGATTAATTTTATCAAATATTGTGAGTGAAAGCTTTAAAAATTATTTAATCGGTTATAAACGTTCATGTCCAATAAAACTTTAAAATAAGGATAATGTTTAAAGTTATGTCTTACGTATTGCACTTTAACACATATATACCTGAGTTATTATTGATGATATGAATAAACTCGACAATTTATAACAATTAAGTAACAACCTTTATTAATGACCCGGACTTAATTAGTCAAATAACCATTACAATGACTCATGATATTTAAAGGACACTAAAATAAATCGCGAACTTTATACTCATTAACTGATCTCTAAACGAATATTAATCAGATCAAAGTGTCGTTGGTAACCAAGAATACTACCACACGAGTTTGAGATTTTCCTTTTTTCTTCGTAACTAAGATCAACACGTTTGTTTGATTCCTCCCAAAAATGATCACAATAAAATTCACAATTCATCATATTATTTAAAGTTAATTTTAGTAAGTGTAGGGTTGGATAAAATGTTTATCACATGTAGATAAAATGGGCATAAAGCTATTAAAATCTCTCTCTCTTGATCAAGAAAGAGACAAGAAAGTCAATTTTTGCAATTAAAGTTTTAAGGTTTGGTATATAATTAATCAAATAATTTGATGTCACTAAAGATGGGAAAAAAGTGAATGCAAAAATAGAATGGGAGGTTTCCTCCACCCATCAATAAAGAATAATAGAATATAACTATTTGCAATCATATTGGCAAACTAAGATAACCCAAAGGCCATTATTGGAACAATATACTATTTTTTTAAACCTTATCCCTAACTCTATATAATATAATAGTAATTCATTCAACTTTATATACGTTTTTTACCATTAAATATTATCTCAAAAATCTAATTAATAGATATTGCGCAAAGATATCCATCAAGTTTTGATTTGATTAGGAGAAAAGAATGATAAAATATAATAAATTGTATCTATTTTAATCTTTCAAATTCAGAAATTAAACATGTGTAATGATTTTTTCACTAATTCACGAACGATGTAAGAAAATGGTTATAAACTCATTTGTTACAATAAAATTTATAAGGTTGATCAATATACAAATGAATCTTTAGATAATATTATTTCAACAAGAAAAGAAAAAATAATGTTGTTTTTATCTGAAATTTTATAAATTCTACGTATATCATACATATGTTTAATTCATTATATGCAATAAGAGAAAAGTTTCTTTTAACGATATTTTGGAGTAAGAATTTACAAAAGGCTAGTATTTGGAACAATTTTTAAAGTTTGGGGTTAATTTCATTAAGTTTTTAAGGTATAACAATCAAAAGTGTTATGTTTAATTCTAAACCAAAAAAAACTAAAGACAAAATAAATCCAAAAGAGTAATCTAATCCCAAACAATATATAGGCTCAAGAGAGAGTTTCTAACAAATATATAAGGAGAAAAGGCAACCGATTCCATACTCAGTTGGCTTGCCTTATTCCTTGGAGGCCTTGACCTAGACCAAGCAAGTCGGCCCTGCGATCATCTGGCTTGCTCAACCTCAGAGATTGAAACCGAGACCACAAATCTCATAAGAGTGACTAACCTAGATCAATCATCTATTATGGAACATCCTTAGTGGTTCAAGTCCAATTCTTGAGTGTTCGATTTTCAAATATGAAGAGGAAGTAGATTCCAAACCTTAAAGGGATAAGGAAGACACGTGAACTCTATTATAAATAAATCTAAGCAACCTTATAAAAGAGTAAGCTCAACTACTTCATGTTGAGACGTAACTTAAACATCTCATCAGTGCATATTAAATGCACCGCCACACTAATGTTTTATTTCAGGTAACCTCTTCTCCAAATTATAAACTTACCATTGACAACGTGTGACACTCGGTGAGTTCACCCTAATTTTACTAAGAACTAAAATCAAACAAACTACAAAGATGTATATAAAAAAAACCAAAACAATATATATCTTAACCTAAATTTTATATAGATAGTTGCAATATCAACATACATATTTGTACAACCATATACATTATACATACATATATACATACATACATATATATATATATAGCAATGGTATAGAGAAAGAAACAGGAAGATTCATACAGTCAGCAGTGGGATCAATTGACAAGGTCCTAATACTAATTGACAAAGGAAAAAACAGAAAAAAGAAACTCCTATTGACTTTCCTTATGGCCGGGCTATCGTACGACGTGTCGGCCCCGCACACCTACTCCCTTCCTTATGATTTGACCAAAATACCCTCAAACTCTTTTTCTATTACTCACATCCACATGGCGACAAGCCGTCTTTGTTTTCTTTTCTAAAACCTTTTTTGTTTTTTCTCTTTTTAATTTCACACCCATTTTTCTTTTTTCTTTTTTCTTTTTCCTGGGCTCAATTCAACCTTCCTCTTCAACTTTGGACTAAATAACAATAAACCAGGGGGTCGAAAAGATATTACATGTTGTAATTAGTCACTTTTTTCTTCTTCTTTTCTTTAAAACAATAACCATGTGTTTTAAAAAATGGTTTGTATGTTTTGTCTATATCAAACTTTAATTCTTTTTCAAAAGGATTTACGAGGGTGGTGATGTTTAATGGAAATCCAATGGCGGGTTGAAGTAGTGATTGTGTTGGTTTACATTAACTTCAATAATTTTCAGAAGATATGGATAAGTAGAAAGTTAGTTAGTACAGTGGTTGAAAATGAAGGGGAGAAGAGTGTCACCTCATAAGTTGTTTAGTTACATTATATCGTCTTCTCATTGCATGCATGTTGATTATTGTCACTTCTAACATTCTATTAAATCAACTATCGTTCAAATATATATTACAAAGCCTAGGGATATCAAAAAGTTGTATAGTATTTTATGTTGAATTTTGGTATTTTGATAATTCAAAAGTTATGAAAACCCCTCCTCATTTCCATCTCTTTCAGTACGTATATTTTGGTAGTTGTTAACTTTTGTCTTCTTTTATTTATAAATTTTATGAAGATAGAGTTAATTAGTTATATATATTTTGAAGTTTGTATAAGAGTGAGATAAAGAGTGAGGTATATCCAAATTCAAATAATAATAATAGTAATTATTATTTAATTAGGAATTGGAAATATAATTAAGAAAAGATTAATGATGTATAATTAAAGAGAAGAGAAAACAGAAAAGAGGACTAATTGGGCAATGTTTTCGAATGATTCTCAACAACTACAAATGAAGGACCCAATGCTTCATATCTTAAAGGTCAACTTTAGATGTAAGTAAGCAAGGATCACGATCTTCCTAAAAATCCGCATTTATTTATTTAAAAAAAAAATAGTAAGCATCATGGACGGTGATGATTGTGGTTGCATTATCCTAATAATAGATTCGAGTTTAGGGTAACTTTTAAATTGATTTTAAAGGGACTTTCTAGAAGATCAAGAGAAGAGAAAGGCAAAATATTGGAGGAATTGCAATCTCACCAACTCTTTTAATTCGTTAGTTTGATACTTTGACAGAGTTATTATTTCTGACCAAATCACTATGGGATGCCTTCATCTTTGTTTCCATTATTGGGGTTTTTTCTCTCTCTCTCTCTCTTTTGGGATTTAACCTAATTCTTCTTTTTTATGTATACAATCTGAAATTCAAATATTATATGGATATTATATTAAATTCATTTTCATCTCTTGGTCAATCGAAAAGTGGTCGATGAAATCATGCGTTCAAATTCTTAGAAGCTTATTTTTATTAATTTTGATTTCCATTTGTATATTGGAAGCGGGAGTGTTAATTAAATGGTGTAGTTATATTGATCAACTTTACCCCTTTTTAGTTTATCTGTTGGGTTTTGGTAAAATGCATGTTAGGATTGCAGTTTGTAAATTGAAGAACGAGGATGAGTCTAAAGTCTATAAATCAGCAAATGTCTCTTAGTTTATCAAGCTTTGAGAGAGTCTTTTTGTATAATTGGGATGGAAGAGAAGATTGTCTTGTGTGATAGCAACAATTTTTTACATAGTGGATTTATTTTCGGTGGGTAAGAATAATTCTTAGTTTTTATTGTTTTCTTTTATTTTCTTGATTATTTTTCAGTTTTTTTCGATAGAAGCATGAGGTTTTTTCTCAACATCACGTAATTTAATAATTAGTTTTAAAAGTTGGATAATCTATTGGGTTCTTTTATAATGTGGACGGAGATGTGATTTTTTTTTACGTGTGAAAACGTTGGTAATGTCTTTGATAGTTGTTTAGTTATACACAAATTAGCTGCCTAACAAGTAATTGGAATTCTAGTTCATTAACATCATTCGTGATAAAGTCTCTCGAAATGAATATTATTTAACGAGAGAGTTAGGATATAAACTTTTATAACTTTATCCATTGCTACAAATTAACTCAATATCTATGATCATATAGGAGAAGTGAAAATTAGGATTATTAAAAACAATTTTTTTTAAGAAAAGTATATTATTTTCATTGATTGTTTTACACAAAAGATAAAGAAAAGAAAAAGAGGAAAAAAACATAGCACATACATCTGTCAGCATGAAGATTCTTGCATATGACCACCAAAAAAAGAGTTTCTTTCTTCCTTTTTGCATTATTCTCTCTTATTTGTCAAAAAATTGATGATGATAAAAGGATAAAGAAAAAGATAATTTAGTTAGTTGGTAAGTATTTTCCAAAAAAAGAAAAATCATTTTGAAAATAAAATTTCAATAAAATATAGTAAAATTTCAAATTGTCACTCAATATCTATCAATATCTATCCCTAATAAAATATGAAGTTTTAGTATATTTTATTAATATTTTCATCGGTCTGGCCACTTACAATTATTTTTCTTATTTTTTCTATATGACTAAAGTAAACATATCTCGATAATTGAAGTCGACTTCTGAAATTCGGTATACAAATTTTCTTCCTTTAAAAAATAATAATGCACAAGTATTATCATGTCATCTTTGCAATTGCTCATAAAAATACAAATATTGAAACAATTTATATACTCTCTAACGCGTATTTAAATATTTTGCTATATTTTTATAAATAATTTAATTTTTGTGTCTAAGAATTCCATTATATTTTATTAGCATTATTATAATTAATGAAATATGGTCTAAAAATTTAAAATAAGAATCTCTAATAATGTTTTTTTTAAAAAAAAAGAATAATAATCAACTTTAATTAGATAAGTATGGAAAAAAGAAATGAAAACAAAGAGGAAAGTTCTAATTTTTAAAAATCTGTGAAAATATAATTATGAAGATTTTCAAAGAGACAAAAATCAAACAATAATTTAAATTCCTTCTCCTCCCTTTCCATTTTCCTTCCAAATAAAAGGAAATATATATTTGTATGAGAGAATGCAAGAAACTCAAAGGGGGGTAGCGATGTCAATTTGGCTTTGAAAAACCAACTTTTATAGACTTGTGACCATTCCACCCTCCAATTTCATCAAACACTATACCTTTTCTTTTTTCAACGCTTTCTAATCTCTATAATAATATATATGTATATATTGGAAAATTATTGTAAAATATATATAACTTAATTGACATTTGTATGCACTTTACATCCACAAGTCAAAGTTAAAATATTCGAGTATATCGCTCGGTATATTCTTCAATTAAGTTGTTTTGTTTACCACATGACAAATTATGATTAGACAATGTTCGTTTTTAAGTATAAAGAAATGAGTTAGCTTATTCTTTTGAGTATTACTCAAAATGTAGCTCAAATTGTACTATATATCCATATGCATCACCTTCTATAACAAAAGAAAAATATTAAGAGTATAAAAAAACTTGTTACACAAAAATTTGAGTGAACCATAAAAAAAATGAGTGTAATATAATCTACAATTTATTTATAAGCATTTTTTTTTAATATAGAACCAAAATATTTACCAAATATAACAAAATTTTAGATTTTATCACATAATGTTGTTTTTTTTTAAATTTATTTAAATATTTTTTATTTTTTAAAAAATTAAAACATAAAATTTTAACTTAACCAATACTAACAAAAATTTGAGCAACCTAGAAATGCTATGTGTATTTGTGTATATATATATATAAATAAAATAAATAATGATGTACTCGGTATTGTGGAATCATTCTTAAAAGCAGAAACAAAAAAGTAAGTTTTTTTTTTTTTTTTTGGCCAATTGAAGAAGTTGCATCCCTATTTCTCTTGATGATCTGTTTAAATTCTCCCTCTTCTCTTTTTTTTTTCTTTAAATACCAACAAACCCCATTTCCCAATTTTCTTCAAAATTCCCTCATCTAATCTCATCTCATCTTCTTCCCACCAAACCAAAAAAATAAAAATAAAAATTCTTTGGTTTGTCTTGTAAACTCCAACACTCAAATTCCAAATCCCACCTTTTCAGTTGTTCATAATATTATTACTGTACCAAATTAATGACGATGAAGAAGAAGGTTACATGGAGGTCATTTCTTCCACCGATCTGCGGCGGCGAGTTGCCGGCAAAGGCGACGAAGAAGGTGGCGGCCAAACAGAGTTCTTTCACTAGAATTTCTCAGCTTGATCTAAGCAATCCCAATTCTCTTCTTTCTGAAGATCTTTCCATATCTTTGGCTGGCTCTAACATTCATATGTTCACTTTGGGAGAGATTAAGGTCATGACACAAACTTTCTCCACTGGTAGTTTCATCGGAGAAGGTGGGTTCGGACCCGTGTATAAAGGCTTCATCGATGATAAGCTCCGTCCTGGCCTCAAGGCTCAGCCTGTCGCCGTCAAGCTCCTGGACTTGGATGGCACTCAGGGCCACCGCGAGTGGTTGGTAAGTCTTAAAATCTAAAGAAAAGTAAATTTTGGCTGTGATATATAGTATGTTATATATATGTATGTATGTATAATTCTCTGGAATCTTATTTCTGATTTTTTTGGTTCTTTCAGACGGAAGTGATATTTTTGGGACAACTACGAGATCCTCATTTGGTGAAATTGATTGGATATTGCTGTGAAGACGAACATAGGGTGTTGGTCTATGAGTACATGCCAAGAGGAAGCTTAGAGAACCAACTCTTTCGAAGTAAGTAGTTCTTGATCAATTTTAGTCGTTGTATTTTATTTCTCCAATTTTAGTTCATCTATATCCTTTAGTAATTTTTATAGATCTTAAAATTTTGACTCTGTAAGAGACTAAATTTCGTTAAATAATAATAATAATTCATGCAATTTGAAAAGTATATGAACTAATATCAAACATATAAATATTAAAAAGATATTTTAATCGATTTTAAATCTATATTTTTATTATATTTTTTTTTGGTTGAATTTATGAATGGGTTGTTGATTTCTTTTTCTTGGGCAGGATTTTCAGTGTCATTATCATGGTCAACAAGAATGAAAATAGCTTTAGGAGCAGCCAAGGGATTAGCCTTTCTTCATGGAGCTGAAAAACCAGTGATTTATAGAGATTTCAAAGCTTCTAACATTTTGTTAGATTCTGATTACAATGCAAAGCTTTCAGATTTTGGTTTGGCTAAAGATGGACCTGATGGAGATGATACACATGTCTCCACCCGAGTCATGGGTACTGAAGGCTACGCTGCTCCCGAATATATTATGACTGGTGAGTTTGATCGAACATACCGTATAAAATTAAATATCATAGCCATAGGGTAGATACGCTGTGGTTATTGAGAGCATTGAAGTTTTTAGTTTAGTTGGGGAGTTTACTGATCATATTAAGTAATTGTTTCTTTTGTCAGGTCATTTGACGGCAATGAGTGATGTGTACAGTTTCGGAGTAGTACTTTTGGAGTTGTTGACTGGACGACGATCGCTCGAAAAGAGTCGACCACACCGTGAACAAAATTTGGTCGAGTATGCTCGTCCGATGTTGATGGACAACCGAAAGCTTTCTCGGATCATGGACACGAGACTGGAAGGGCAATACTCAGAGACCGGAGCAAGAAAAGCGGCAACATTGGCGTACCAATGTCTGAGCCACCGCCCAAAGCAGAGGCCGACGATGAACGAAGTGGTGAAAATCTTGGAGCCACTTAAGGACTACCAAGACATGCCCATTGGAACCTTTGTTTTCGAGATGCCGGATTCTTCTCCGGTATCATCAAACGGCCATCATAGACAAAATCACGGACACCGACGTTCTAGATCGCGGAATTCGCCATTGACGGAAAATGGAGCGAGCAATGGAAACCGACGACCGACAAGCGGCGGCCGGAGACCATAGGGCCGTTAGATTTGGTATACAGTCCTTGTAAATGATCAAATATGTAGATAGAAATTCATTGGACATACTTGCAAGTTGCAATAGAAGCTGTGGGTAATTTCAATTGTCATAATTTTTTTTTTCTTTTAATGATTTTGATTTTCTTTTTATATAATATATACACTCACAAAAATATTTGATATTTTTCTTTGTTGGGTATTTGAATGAAATTCAAATTTTTATATCAAATTAAATTGCACATTTATTTTTTAATTACTTGATACTTAGAAAAAGTATATTCTTGCATCTATTTAGTTTCCCAACTTCTAAAAAGTGCTTTGTGGGTATTAATATATATGTCCTCAAAATTTTAGTTTTTTATATGATCTATTTAACACATTCTAAAATACACCAATTCTGTTTGAGCCACAATAAATCAATAAATCATAAGGTTAGAGTTCATTATTCTTAAATTTTATAAATTTATCATACGAGAAATAAGAATCTTAGAAATTTATTATGGTGTACGTATAACTTATTTGTCGATGAGAGTTTTTGGTGGGTTCACGACTAAAAGCACATGTGCTTTATTAACTTCTTACAACATAGGCTTTAGAGGAAGTCTCCAATTTCTTAGAATTGAAGACTCCCAACTACAATTTAATTATCCTAAACACTTTTTTGACATTGTTTTTAGATTGTAGAGATAATTAATATTTTTATGGGGAGTTGAAAGTTGTAATTGAATGTAAATATTTAATTAAGTGAAAGAAGGGAGAAATGAAAAGAAAGGAGGAATTCAAATGAGACAACTCACCAACTATAGAAGATTTGTTTACCAAATGAACAAAAAATTTCAACAATTTAGAATACAGCAACCACTTTTGGCCAAAAATAATTGTATTATTAACCCTCCACTTTGGAATTATGAATAAGTAAACAAATTAATTAAATTTTAGAAGCACACGTTTTTTCATTAACTTTGTGAAATTACTATTTTAGCCTCCTAAAGTCTTCTATTTTGAAAATGGAAGGTTTGTTCTTTTGGTCAAAGACGATGGTTAATCTATATATGTTCTTAGATATCTATTTTTATCGGTTAATAAATATTTTTCGTTTCTAAACTTTCGTAAAGATAATAATTTAATATTTTAGTTTTGGCTTATAACAACGTAGTCTTTAAATTTTCGTATGTAATAATAATTTAGTTCTAAATGTAAAATAATATTCAGATGTTAATTTTTATTATTTTATGATATAATTTTTTTATTTTATTAAAAAATACTGAAATTTTTATTTAGTTTATTGATTTATTTATATAAAGAAATCTCATTGAATTTTAACCTAATTTTTATTTTAGAAACTAAATCGTTTGTGCAATTTAAAAATACAAGATAAAATTATTACATACCAAAGTTAATTAGAGACTAAATTTGTTAATTATACAAAAGTTTAAGGACTAAGAATTAATTTAAACTATTTTTTTCTTTCTATTTTAGTACAACAAACAAATAAGAAATATGAAACTCAATTTTGTAATCGTTGTACTAAAAAAATAAAGGTGTAGGATCTAAAACTCCAAACTCAAAGAAAAAAAAGGCATACCATCGGTTCAATGCACGCATGAAAAATGGTTTTATAATCGGTAAAATTCACTCTTTTTTTATATATATGTTAAAAATCATTCGAAATATATCTTTAACCACTCAAAATTAATATTAATTCCCAAAATTAATTTTAACTAATTAAAAATATGTCAATTTTGAAAATATAAAAGTGAATTAAAGATTTGAGCATTCACTCTAAAATATGTCCAAAATAGGTATCGATAGTGTTTTGGATGTGTTGTTTGAAGTTATAGTATTTTAGTGGTAAGTGCTTCACCAAAAGAAATATTTATAAAAAGATCAATTTGATAATGCTGTTTGCTTCTATCCTTTTTAAAAGTTATTCTTGAAGTGCTTTTCATCACACATCCAAATAAACATATCATTCTAGTAGTGCTTTTAGCCTTTTCTTATATTTTATTTAGAAAAAAAAAAAACAAAAGTTTATTATAGAAATTTTATTTTAAAACGACAAAAACTTCTTAAAATATTTATAAATATTACAACATATTATCATCTATCTATAATAGACCATAATAGATTACTATCTTTGTCTATCATTATACATATAAATAGATAGTAGTTAACTTTGATTCTATCGTGGTACGTTATAGTTAGACGGTGATATTTTACTATATTTAATAAATATTTTAGTTTATTTTATTATATTTGAAAATAGATAGAATTATACAACATTACTTTCCTAATTAATTAAAATGGAACAAATATTTATTCAATTTAACTTTTCTATAGCAATTATTTTCCCTATATCTTATCAAAGAATCTAGAGTAAATATAACATTTAATAATTAAATAATGTAATTGAAATAAGGTCTACTTTGATCATTATACTCAAATTTTAGCAATTTCATATTAATTTAGCAAACATAAATAGTAGAACTTGCTAATTCATATGTTTTAAATTAAAACTACCAAATGTTAATTTACTTTTTTGTTTGTCATTATCATTGAGATCTCGAACGGTTTTCAAATATAGCAAAAATGAACCAAAATATTTGATAATATAACAAAATTTCATAATCAATATCAACGATAAACATTAATAGACTTTTATCAATGTTTATCAGTGACATTGATATACATTGTCTAACAATATATGTTTGTATATTTGTAAATATTTTCAACAGTATTGTCATTTGTAATAAATTTTAATTTGTTCAGTGATACAATCTACGTAATGATGATGTCACCATTTAATTTGATCAAATTTGCATTGTATTTTATAAGTTGATGATGTGACTAAAAGGTACTGTGAGGTTTTTTAAAATAAAGTTGGAAAAGTCATAGAGTTTTGATTAAGAACCACAAACTTTATTAAAAATAAAGTGCATATCTTAAAGCCAATAATTGTTATTAGACCTACACAACACTTTTCAATTACAATTATGAACTCAAAAAGTGAAAAAAAAAAAAAAAAAAGCACAAACTTTAAAGAGGCTTTGCACTTTGATTAATTACTAAATACTTTAGGATAGCTTTAATGTCCCATTAATCAAGTCGTT
This sequence comes from Cucumis hystrix, assembly GCA_025688845.1. Taxonomy (NCBI): domain Eukaryota; kingdom Viridiplantae; phylum Streptophyta; class Magnoliopsida; order Cucurbitales; family Cucurbitaceae; genus Cucumis; species Cucumis hystrix. Next base: position 9,372,311 of record CM046884.1, read on the forward strand.
AGAAAATAGAGATGACCAACTTTATTTGGTAACAATATATTTTTTATTTTTAGTTAAAAAAAAATTAAAGCTCTAATATCTTTTACACATCAAAATTTCTTTTTTTTAAAAAAATTATGCTAACCGCTATAAGAAAATTAGGACAAAAGTTTGTTTTTCATGTGGTTCAAGGTTCATGGAGTATTCTCATTTTTGTTGTAACTAATAATATTAAGGATGGAGTTATATCGATGGAGTTTTAAAATATGGTAGGATATATAAAAATAAAATAATAATATAAATTTAATATTATTTTAGTTTCCATATTTAAAATTTTTCTTTTTATTTAAATTTGTATATGTTCGAATTCATATTCTAATTAATTTAATTAGTTTTGGTGTAGTTGATAAATTTTAAAATTAGTCATTTGATTTTATTTTTTATTGGAAATGTTGAATAATAATGATAATAATATGTTAGAGATCAAAATGATAGTTTTAAATTAATAAATATACCAATTATTTGTATTTAATTAGGAGAAAAATATTTCAATGTGATCAGCTTAGGGTTCAATGGTAATTGACACAATCCATCATCTTTAATGTCACATTTAATATCTCTATTTGTTTTACAAAATTTCACTTTTTAAATATTCAGAAAACTTTAAAACGTATATGATATAAATTTTTTAACGTCGTGTAAAAGTGTGAGATTTATAGACATAAAAAAATATAGGTAGCTTAGATGTAAACTTATCAATTAATATCGATTATTCACTACTATTAATTTTAATCAACTATTAAATATAAATATATTATTTAGGATTTTTAAATTTAAAATAATATCTTTACTATTAATATTATTTTTTTAGTTAAAATATTATATTATTTTTATTTTATTATCTTAATTAATTAATTAATATAACAGTAAATTAATTTATGTTAAATTTGATTGATACTTATTAAGTAATAATTTAATTTTACTCTCTACAAATTATTGAATTCATCGACACAAATCTTTAAATTCTAGACATTAGTTATCCTACACATTTAAATATATAGATCCATGAAATAATATTTGTGATTCAAACGGTCCGTAATTGTTTGGCTTCATCAACAAATCTTCACATCACGTGCCTAAATAAAACAATAATTGTTCCAAAGTCTCGAATTCATAATCCATATATATTTGAAGTTAACAACATCCTACGTCTCCTGTGATTCGTCGAATCAGGGTTCAGGATCAAGATCTAGTCTTGTGAATAGGCCACCTATTAACAACCGTTAGATATGAATTTGAAAATTAATTAACATGCTTCTAATGATTGATGTTGCATTATTTTCTTCTGTAATACGACATACAATTTCTAAATATTGGTTACTAGATACAATATGACGACATCTTCGAATAATTTATCGGGTTAGGTATACATAATATAGGGGGTTTTCAAATTTTGAATAGAGAGTAGGTTATACATTCAAATACATTTTCACCTACCATACACATGTGTGGTAATGCACACGTTCATCTAGAAGAAGTATTCAACTCAATATGTCTTTTGTGCAAACTTGATTGTTACGTCTTTTTCTTAATCATTTTTCCAAAATATTATTCTCTCCATTGTTAAATCTCAACCCTTCATCTGTGATCCAACGGTCTAAATCAACTTACACACATTATTGAATTATTTAATTGAATTGAATTAAATTCCTTTTTCTCTTATGTCAAGAAATCAAACATCATTTTTATATTGTGTATCTAAACATGTATTTTTGAAGTCTTCTACTTACTCAAACTCTAACTTTAATTATTAAATATTTTTTTAGTTAATCAAATTTAGGAATTGAAATTGAATCATCGGCTATGATAAGATGATAGCAGATGTCTCATTCGATTGATCAACTATATTCAAACTAATTATAATTGAATATTTTAAAAAAACGTCTTATGGGTTATAGAAATTAAGCTAATGATCTCATTACACTACAATTAACTACAAGAAATCATGAAATTCATGACACTCAACAACTTGTTGTGACAATTGTTTTTCAATTATTGAATACACATCAAGTAACTATCGTATTTCAAACTATCTTTACTAAGACCTTATTATAATAGAATATGATGATCTATCCACTTGGGATTTAGACTTAGGGTTTCATATCATTTTATTTAAAATAAAACATTACCAATCTTTACTAAAATAAATCAATATATGATGAAATTGAAAAACAATAATCATAATATATATAATCCTTTATTTAGGGGTTTTGTAATAAAATATGGAAGTTTAGGTGATGGGTCTCAATCATAAAGGTGACCTTATGATAATCCCTCAAATCAAGTTATGAAATATGAACAATCTCTTTGCCATTTTGACTTTGTTACTTCCCAAAGAAGATTTCATGTCATTCAATCTCCATAAGAATTTAGATTTTAATCTCTTAAATATTAACATTAATTGGTGGAAAATTTTAATTTGTAGGTCCATCTTTTATTTATAACTATTTTTTAAAACTTTGAAGTAATATTAAATAGGTTCATTTCAACTCCAATTTTGTCAAAGTCAATTTTTGTCCTTTTGATGCCAAGTTAATGTGAATTCTTAAACCATCTAGAATAATGCCTACTTTATGTGTATCCTCATTTGGGTATTGTGAGAAAAAGGATGTAATTAATATCTCTTGGACTTTGAAAATTATATAAATTAATTAATTCACCAGCTAAATATAAAATCATATCAAACACACAAGTATCGGTAGTTAGGCTATGATTAATCACATAACGAACGACATATGCTTATTTGAATAAAAATGTTTAATTACTAAATACAATTCGTTTTAGTATAATATATATTTTAATGTGTAGATGTGTGAGTGAAACTTATACAGAAATATAACAACATATTTTAATTTTTTCTTATCTATTTATAACGAGCTAAATTCACATTTTTACTACCATTTTGTTGATGCAAATATCAAACATATGAAAATAACAATTTAATACCATATGGTAATAGATATATTGGTTGGATAAGATGGACAAAACTCTATAGAAAATAAACCATTTATTCCACTTGGAAGGTTTTTGAAAGATACACATATTCAAATTTTTTCTTTGGGGAGGAGAAGTTGGATTTCAAAAGTGGAATATATATTTTCTTTCTATCAAAAAATTAGAACTCCAATTATTCAACTATTAGCAATTTGGGTCCTCAAATTTAATAATTTGAACACACAATATAAGATTTTTATTTGTTCACATCGAAAAGGATATTTGACTTTATTTCACTAAGCATAGGTGTAAACTTCCCAAGTAATTATGAACCTTGTAGAACGATCTAATCGAGTTCCATTGAGTTCCTCTTATACGCTCTCGTTCTTTTTCATGGTCTCTACCATTTATTTGGAATAAGGAACTTGAACACATATGCAACTTGGCCGTCTTCAAAAAGTGACAAAGGGGAGTTTGGTTATTTGATACGTGATCACAAAGGTCAAGTGATCGACTTTACGAGGTTACAAATTCACTCAAAGACAAAGGAGATAAAAGCATGGTTGGAGGGTTTATTTGGAAACATACTTATTAAAGACCCAAAAAATAATAATCTTTAAGTCTGCAAGTTTATCGTTCCATGATAACATTTTGTAAACATAATATTGCGCAACATTATAAGACTCATAAGATCCAAAGAAATTATTAGTAAACTCTACATTGTAATTAAATAGTTTCAATAATTCTTATTTCATTAAAGAAGGTTTGAATAATTAATTAATTTGAAAATGAAAGCGTGTATCATTTTCAACACTTGTGAAGCTGCTCGCTATTCATGACTTGATTGACCAAATAGAAAAAAGAATTAATTATATGAAAGAAAGTGATTGGTTGTTGTATTTATATGCCACTTGAAAATTTTCTTCAAAAAAATCTTTTTATTATTATTTATTTTTTATTTTTCATTGACTTGACAAATTATTTGTCTCACAATTGTTTTAGAGGACTCCATTTTTGTACAATCTAAAGAAAAAAGGTTTGTTTTTTTAAAACAAAGGTCAAATATGCCAACCATAGCTATAGCATATATGAGGGGAGACATTAAAAAAAAACGTTGCAACATACATGAACTACATATATCTCTTAGATAATTGGTTTTGAGATGGAACTCGATATTTATTTAATAATATGATCATAGTCAAGAATGATGATTCGACACAAAGAATGATGAATTCAAATAATAGTTCACCATTTCAAGAGGTATATGTGGAGGATACTATATTGAAAAGAAAATAGAGGATCTCATTATCTTTGTAAGATACACGATTTATTTTTCTTATCATCTCTTAGTTATGAGAATGAATTGGATATGCCAATTTATGATATGATTACCTCAAACAAAATTTAAATTTTTGCATTTGCATAATGAAAGAAAATTTGAGTACAATCTTTCTATTTTGGGTATGATGGATCACGATTAACAACGAAAATTTGCTTAGAACCATATCCGTCAAACTCTCTAATGCTCAAGTCTATGTTTAGATGATAATAGTAGTATGTTGAGGCTAAGCTAGAATAATAGTCTTGCATACCTCATTAGTGAGACCGGTCTATCTTATATCTTTATGTTCGTCCTTACTATTTTAGTGTTGTCGACAAAATCATTAAATAACAAAAGGAGAAACACGTCTCAGCTTGGTTAGTACAAAGTTAGTACCTAACTCGATAGCGATAGGCCAAGCGTTCTCCACAGACCTACCTATTTGAAGTTTCAACTACATCACACATGTAAGAACTTATACTAAAATCTAAGCCATGTAATGTAATCACAGGCAAGGTCACATTGGGGCCAAAGACATGTGCTCCCCTCGATTTATCTTTTTTTTCTTATTTTTTTTTTATAAATTTTAAATAGTATTTAAAACATATAGTAAATTTCTAAGTTGATAGATCGATAGGTGGGTTGTTTTGGTTGGTATTTGCCTGATTGAACCAAGCTTCTCTAACATTATAAAATAGAATTTATTTTCTAATTATATTCTATCAAATCATGTGTCGGAATTTTTTAAAAAGCAAATTTGTTTCTAATTTTTTCATGTTTATTTATAAATATTTTTAAAATTTAAGACTTGTTTAGTAATAATTGAGTAGTTGATTTTAGTTTTAGAAAATTAGGAGATAAAACACCATTTTTACCTACAATTACTTGTTCTATCACTATCTTAAACTAAAATTCGAGCTGGTTCAAGTTTAATTCTTAGTTTTTAAAATTATTACTAATAAATTATCTAAAATTTAGATTTTCAACTTAAACCTCTTAAAATATCTAATAGACATGTAAATATAAAAAAATACTTGAAAATTAGTCAATTCTATTAGACAAAAAATATTTTGTAGCCAATAGTTATATTATTAATTAAAAAGAAATGTATGGTACGGCATATTAAACACACTATAGAGATGTGATCTATCATACATCCTTTAAAGTTAAGAAACTATATAGGACATAAGTAGAGATGTTACTAAACTAAAATTTTAACCTTATAAGAAATTATGCCTCCTAACATGAAATTCTAGATTTGCAACTATCCGTTAATTTTGCTCATTTTTGCAATATTATATTATTTGAACATTATATCAATTTATTATTATGAACTTGTGCCAAAGACGAAACCGTGCATAGACAAGGGACAAAATGAAACTTTTTGTAATCTATTATGCCATTTCTAAAGTTTAGGAACTATATATAAACAATAATTTGGAATTTTATGGTTAAACTGATGATCCTATAGTATGGAAGTATGCCCCTAACTTGAAGTTATAGCTACACCACTTAACATAATACAAATACAAAATTTTCTAGTATATAAAAGTGAGTAGATGTAAGAAAATTTTCAGAATTGTGAAGAGAAATATATTATATTCAAAATATTAACATAGTAACATTTCTTGAAAATCACAGATATAACTAAATTTGTCTATCGAAATCCACCAATAATAAAAACCTATTGGTCCAACATCGTTAAATAAATTTGACTATATTTATAATTTTTTTTAAAATATTATTATACACTTAATTATTATTCTCCATGTTATAATTACCCTTTTCATTATTTATTGAGTTGGCCCATGAGACTATATTGGTCTAGTAATTGAAAAAGGAGACAAAAGGTCAAAAAAACAAAAAATTATTACTAATGAATTCATGATAATATTTTTGACAATTATCCTGTGATATAAGGAAAATGATATCAAAATCATTGAAAATCTAAAACCTTCAAGTAAACTAAAAGACGAAGAAAAAAACTTGGCCAATTCCTTTGAAATGTGGAGGAATTAGATTCTTTCCTCCTTCAAGATTAACCAATTCCTTGCAAATTTGGAGGAATTAGATTCTTACAATCTTGAGATTGTTAAGTTATTCTAAAACTAAATTGAACTTGTTTAGCCAGAAGAGACTAAATTGAAAAGAAACTACTAAAACACATATTCAACCCTTCTAAATTATGATATTTCATATTGTAAGAAAACATTAACACCCCCATTTCAAACACAATCATAGTAGAAAATCATAGGAAGAAAGAACTTTGATCAAGATATTTAGTAAAGATGAAGGCGAAAATTAACGAAGAGAATTAGCATTCCGGTTCGACCCAAAACATAGACAGCGGAAAACAAAAGCAGGGATGTTCAAAGAAGGAAAAATTAACATTTAAATCAATATTTGTGAAGAAACATCTAAGGTTCATATAGTAAAATAAAGTAGTCAATCTTAAACTACTAGGGATATAAAAATGCATAAGAATAAAACACAAACAGGATCTGGGAATGGACAGTAGTTTGTTTTCAACAACTAGACTTTTTAGGATAGTATTTGTCTGACTGACCGTTTGGCAATTGTGACGACGATATGAAGGTACTAATGTCCATACTTCTGGAACTCCCATTCGCTGTTGTCTGAAAAACACAACAAGAATTCAATCAGAAAAAGGAGCAGAATTTTTATACAGTTCTATGAATTAGAAACGTTATAGTAAACTAAAGTACCTAATGGACAAACTTGGCGAGTCTTCAACCAACGACTAATGCAGTGGAAGTGAAAAGCATGGTTGCATACCCCTGTAAACAAGAATCTTAATAAAGAACAAAACCAAAATATAGAAGCAAATAAAGACCTAATCACCCAAAGAAACTATCACAATGACTCTCAAGAGATCAAATGGTCTTAAATCATTCAAGCTGAAGAGAAAGTAGCTTTAACATCATATTACCTAATACCCAGGCCTGATATATGTAGACGACCCAAAAAGTAGAAATCAAAATATTGGAGAGAAAATTACTTTGAAGACCTCTTGAAACACTACTCTGATACCATCTTAAATCACCGATTGACCCAAAAACTTAAACTAATGGTTAAAAGTAAACTTAATATTATACCATCTAACGAATGGCAACAAGAAACCAAGAATGAAAATCCTAGATTAATACGAACCTTCTAAAGTTTAAAGTAGCTTTAATTCATCAGTATCAAAGGAAAGAAAGGTCCATTCAGCAACACAATTGGTATCGTTTAGCAATTTAAATTAAGAAAAAATAATAGTTCAGGATGATTTTCCACTAATATCTCAAGGGAGCTGCAATTTAAAATGCACAAACAATCCAAAAACAAACTGAAAATATCTCACAGAAAAAGGAAAGAAAAATATAGCAAACAGAGCTCCCAAAGCATCTCAAACAAGGAAACAAAAATCAAAATCAATGTTAGAGAAAATGGAGGCGCAATAGCATACCCCAGGCAACAGTGCATTCCTCACTGGTAGCACTCGCTTGATTCGCCTGACATTCAATACCTAAACGATGAACACCGGTAAGAAACATCAAAATTATAATCCAAAACGACATCTGGAATTAAACGAAATTTCAAAAACTCCTCCAACTTACAAAGATCCATGATGTGATTCCTACAAATTGCACAGTTATCGACAACAATATCTGCAACAACAATAAGAATCAGCAAAGAAACATCTCAAAAGCGAAAGGAATAAAAAGAAAAACAAAGAAATTGAAATTAGGGTTTGGAAATACCCCAAGCCCAGAGAGCGACAGCGTTCCATTTCTTGATCTCAAATCGCTTAGGTTTTTTGGAAGACGAAGGGCCAGCACTGCTTGAAGCTTCACCGGCGGGAACCATAGGGATATCGGTATCCAAGGTAGCCATGGATGAAACCTCGATCGGAAAGAGTCAGTTCTCCGGTGAGCGGCGAAGAAGAAATCCGGGGAGTTTGGAAGAATTTGGAAGAATTTGCGTTGGAAAAAGATTGAAATAAAAGATCGAAGAATTTGGGTTTGGGCCTTGGGCCTTGGGCCCATAAAAACTCTATTCCTAATATTTGGAGATAGTTAAAACTTCTAGTAGGATTTAAATTTTAACTTTCTATGTTAATTCTTTTCAAATAGGTTTCTTCTGAAAAATAGGATACAAAAAATTACAATACTTTCCATATTTACAATTCTTTTTACATCAAATAATTTTCTAATATCATAGTTTTTGTTATTTAAAAAAAATGTATTGAAAATTTTAAAAAAGAAAACAAAAATCCATCAAATAATGTTAATGTCGGTATGAAATTACAATGGTTTGGTTTGATTTTTTAGTATTAAATTGGACCTCTCAGTTTATGTCTGGAGAAAACAAAAAAGTATTGGTTTGGATCGAATTTTTGCAAGAAAAATCAATGAAAACCAAGTCAAGCCAAATGGTATATTCTCCTAAAAATACATTGTCAGTTTGAATTAGATATCGCTTTGTAGTATAATTATTATGGTGCATACATCTTTATTTTTTTTTAAAAAAAAAAGACTATTTGTTGCGCAATGTACACATTTTTTATTTATGAAAGTGTCGAAAATAAAAGAAATTAAAATGTCAAATTTACAGTTTAGAAAGGAAGAAATAGACCAAAAGTTAACAAAAAGGGTCGATCAAAACAAAGTAAAAAAGTAAGATCAGAATTTGAAAAGAAAAAAAGACAAAATAAAAAGTTAAAATTGGAAACCAAACCAATAATAAACGGATCAAAATAAAACTAATTGATTGGTTTGGTTTTCGGTTGGTTTCAAAACCAACAAAATCGAAAATAGAAATCTATTGGCTATCAATAAAACTTTATTGATTTCGTAAATATTTAAACAGTTTTTTCATTTGAAATAATTTCTAAAAGAAAAAAAATCATGCACTCAATTAATGGTTTAAAAACTCTTTACAAATAGATTTTAAAAAAATATGCCAAATCTTTTTTATAAATGAAAAATAGAAAAATTCTTAGAGAAATTTGTTATCTACTTTTTTTAAAAAAATATAAATAGTAAAATAAAAATTAAACAAAAAAAACATTGATGATTTTTAAATTTTAAAAAAAATATATATAAAAATTAAATTAAATTAAAAAATAAATGTCAACGTAAGTATAGTTCAAACTAGAAAAATCATGTCTAACGTTTTTACTAAATAGATTAATATATATTGGTCAAATAGATAAATACAATACAAATTAACCCTCACAAATTATAAAAGACTTTTAAATCTAAAATTTCAAATGTTAATTGGACATGAATTAAATTTAAAGTTATCAATGTAATTAACCAAATTTTTTTTTTTACAATTTTGCAGAAAGAAAAACTAAATTGACCAATTAATCTCCAAAGTAATCACATTTTTCTTTAATTATTCAAATGTTAATTTTATCTTACCTTATTACTCTACATATATTTGTACACAAATTCAACCTAATGATGAATTTTTAACGATATTAAACATGAGCAATGCTTTAGCGTAAATATAAAAAAAATAACTATACAATAAATTTGAGTACTTAACATGAATTTCTCTTCAAAGTAATTCAATGAAAAGTTCAATCCGTCACATGAACTTTCAATTTTAAGTTATTCAATAGGTCTTTAAATTTTAAAAGTGCCTGAAGCATTGTGGACAGAAATTAAATTCCAAAATATAATTTCCAACTAATTTTATCACACGACTCAATACCAACAAAATTCAGCACACCTTCTTTGGACATTTGCAAGCTTGAAATTGTAGATAGATTAGTTGCCATTAAACAACACTTGTTGGACAAGCAATTTTAAGACTTCTTTTATTGCTTTAGATCCACAAACTTTTAAGTGTGTATTTTTAAAACTTTTATGTGTTCTTATTAATCATGAACTTTACCGTTTTGAAAACAAAGATTATCAATCTTACTCAAATTGTCATAAGTCACACAAACGTTACAAGCACAAACATTGATAATTAAGCATGTGTTCCATAACAATTAATAAATTAATAGACAGTAAAAGAAAGAGAAAGAGACACAAGGTTTGGTTGTAACTTGGCTTAGTACGATATTACCTATATGTTTAAGGGATAGTGTGCCCGAATAAAGATAATTTACAACTACAACATTGTATTTATATGTTTTTGTAAGACATACTAAAACAAATGAACAATCTATACCTCTTATATGAATAATTACTTAGATTTTTTTGGATGTGAGATTCTTACGATCTTGCTTCCACAAGCATGGAAAAGCCATCCAACTCAATAACTCATAATAGTTACCGAGTCATGATGAGTTTTCTACCAATTCAACAAACCAACTTTTCAAATTATTGTTCCATCCCCTTTTCTTCCTTTTACTACTTGTAAATTTTAAATACTACACATATATATAGCTATATATTTTCAAACTTTCCAATTTGATAATAAATAGCTCAAAATTTTAAAACGAACAATTTAATTTAGTAGTAATTGATCTGACCGACTAAAGGTTACAATAGATTTGAACTTCTAATTTGAAGAGAAGAAGCAAATGTTCCATTTTCTCGTAACAATTTTATTATTTATTTTTTTCCTCTAATTTATTTTGCATTTTATATACTTGATGCTATTGTTGTTAAAAAAAAAAAGTCACACTTTGAAAACTAGAAAAAATAGCTTTTATTTATTGTGTTTTTAATTTGGATAAGAATTCAACGCTTTAAAAAACTATTGCAAGAAATCAAGAAAAAAATAGACTGAATTTTTCAAAACCAAACAAATACTAAACAGAACCTAAGTTATTAAAGTTATTACTCCACTGTTGTGCTCTAGCGAGCATCGATCAACACAAACTCCAAACTTTCTCAATTGGACAAGGATGGTTTAATTTCCATATAAAACTTGATTGAGAATAGATCAAAGAACAAAGGGTTTGTGAGTTATGATTGAAAGACATTTTTTTTTTGAAGCATCTTATCCTTTATATGGTTTTTGGAGTCTTCTCTTTGTCATGTGAACACACAATTGACAACAAAAAGGCTGGCAGATCATTTCTGTTTCTGCTTCCTTTTTCCTATTCATCCATAGTGCTTCCTCTCCCCAACCACTCCATAATCTTAAACGATTAAGAAAGGATTTGAACATAATGTTAACTTACCAAGTCTCGTTATCAGTGAATTTAGATCGGAAACAATAAGTTACATTCTTATGGTTTTTCTTTAGAAAAAATAAAAACTAAATAAAGATATTTATGAATGATAAAATATGATTATCACATCTCATAAAAGTCACAAAAATCGATGCATACATACAATTATTGGTAGCAATTAAACAAATGTTAAATGTACACTCCAAATCCTCTCTTGTGAAATAGGCAATTAATAAAGGACAAAGCAAAAAGAGATTCTAAAATAAATATTAGAGTTAGTGTTGGTTTTGGTGTTACCACTCAGTACTATACGTTTACTCTCTAAGTTTATAAGGGAAAGTTGGGTATTGGTAAGGCTCCACTTTAAAATTAAAACTTATATTATATTATCATTGTTAAGGCTAACCCTACAATTTTTGGTACTTTCCTATTCAAAACCTTCACTAAAATTGGATTAAGGTTGGTTTTGGCATTAAGGGTTTTTTTTATTTATATTTTTTTCAAATAAACCTAATTATTATTAAAAATAGATTTAAAAAAACACAAAAGTAATAATTTACCTCATCTACTTTACTGTTATATGATTTAACGTGTGAAAACATAACTCATATAGATTGATAAATTGATTAGTAATCAGGTTTTTTATTTTTATTTTTATAAACATTAAAAAGTAAGTAGCTAACGTAATAAATCGAAGAGATTTGTTAAAAATCTCAAAGTATGTAGACTAATTATTACTCATACAAGACTATACAAAATTAAGTTATTTTATAAATGTCTTTATGAAAAAATTACAAAGAAAAAAACTACTTTCAAGAAATTCTTTTTATTTAGTTCATCCAAAATATCTTAAACCATTAAAAATTTTAAAAGTATAAAACACAAAACAACTATGAATCAAAGTTTGAAAACTAAACTGTTACGTATGGAACAAAAAGTATTTTTTAACGAAATGAAACAATTTTCCTCATCTTTTTGTAATAAAGAAAGTGGAAGCTAAGATGGATCTCAGAGTACTTTTGTGTGTGTACTCAATATTCTTCTATCACTTTTCAATATAAAGAAAAAGATATTCTCACTATTTTCTATCATCTCTTTCTAGATATATACATAAAAATATATATATTAATGTTCTCTTTATTTTAAAAGTCACATAGACAGTTCATCCCTTGAGCAAATTATGGATCGTCCATTCCAACCTACCTTAGAAACTTCTTCCTTTTTATTGCCCCAATAACCCAATTCCCTCAATAATTTAAGCAACATTGGGAATATGATATTATCTATATATTATATATAGTTGTAGGCCCTATATAATATATATATATATATATAAGAGAGAGAGAGTTTCATTCACATCTATAAACAACCCATACCATTTTATTAGTTCATTCTTGACGAAATAATGCATGTGTATACACTCAATGTTTAAACAATTTGTATTCTGTGTATTCTATTAGGGACTTATTTTAACACATATGGTTTCGATTTTTAAATAATGAATTAGTTACAAAATGCATGTGTGCTGTCAAGATTAACAAGTGTGAGTTTGACTCGATGATATTAAGATGACATCCATCCCAAAAAGTTAGAGGTGAAGGAAAATCTTACTAGTTGACTAGTGAGTCGGAGTTCAAGGATTGTGTGTCCTTGTTGGGGTTTCTCTCAAAACCTATCTAAAATTTGTATTCAACATATTTAGTTATTTATGATTACATATGAATACCACTTTAGGCCAGGCTTTAGATATAAACTCTCCAACTCTAGTGGCATCGTTTTGTGTTCTGAAACCATTTTTGTTGCATTATAAATTAATACATTTTTGTTATGTATCTATGTGTTGATCTTCGCTATCATTTTGTATTCTCTTTAGTACTTGTCCATTTTATAGCAATATTTTATATAAATATGTATAAAACCAATAAGAAAAATAGGATCTATAATATAATTTGAAAGTAAAAAGAAATAATATATATTATTTAGATATTTATTTCATGGAAATAACTTTAAAGTTAAATCTCAATGTCCATATAATAATAATAATGATGATGGTTGAAAGTAGAAAGAAGGGGGGAAGCATAGCATGGAAAATGAAAAATGGGTCTATTATTTTACTTAATTATTCCTTTGGAAGAAAAGTGTATGATTTGAAATTAAAGCATTTCATAATGATTCCAAGTTTTGATGATTAACTTAAAAATGAAGTATACAACATAATGGCACATGTTTGTGATAAATGACACCAAAACTATCATATGATATGATAAAGAAAAAAGGGTTGTGAAAATGCCAACACATGATCATATATCAAGACACACATCATTTATAAAGAGAGATATCAAATTCAATATAGATATATATCTAATGATCTTCTTGGAAAGTCAAAGATGTGAGACTCAAACATTGATGAACAAACACAAGTGGTTGAAATCAACAAATTATGAATACAAAAATTAAAAAAGTTTGAATACCAGTCTTATCCCTTTTGATATAGAAATAAATATATTCATCTTTTCAAAATGAAATTAAAATAAAAATGATTATTGTAAATGGAAAAATTGTTAAAATATTCAACAAAATTTAGATACTATTAATGATGGATGATTTATGAATTTTTATTATAGTTTGTAAATATTTTAATTTATTTTACTATATTTGAAAATATTTCTAAAAATAATCAAAATGTTCTCTTTTTAAAGATAAAATGAACTAAAATTAAAAATAACATTTTCTTATAATAACATGAAAAAGTATAATATTATTAATTAAGTTCTTTTTTCTCTTTGCCCCAAAACTAAGTTATGTGTTTATAGTTTTGTAATTAGTGTATATCTTATCATTCAGATTCATAGACAAAATCTTTTGATCTTTTAATACATTTGAGATATCTTTTAATTCTTAATATCAACGCCAAACTATTTGATTTACAAGTATAGAAAAGTAACGGTAAATATGTTAATCTTCAATAGAAAATACATGAACTAAAATGAATGTTGAGAGAATACAAAGAATTGAATAATGCAAATTGGTGGTCACTGAAAACTAAAGACAAAGATGCTACTTAGTTTGGTCCCCAACGAGAGGATGTGGAGTCGTAGGATGGGTTGTGGTAGATCACGATAGTCGAGCAATCTCGAGAGATTATATCTTTTTGTAAAAGAGGTTGATGGAGTGTTAGTTTTCTAAAAGCTGAACCTCACAAATAGTCTCCCCATTGAAGTGGAAGTCCAATACTTGATAGGTCATTAAGCTTTCCAACAAGGATAAGGAAAGCCATACTCTCAATGCCATTCTTTGATTGAGAAATTCTTTTCCTCCAACCCCTTAAACAGTACTCCATGTCTTGTATTCTTCATTTATCTATGTTTTGCTAAAAGGGTTAAGGATGAGATGTGAAAAGGGTGATGGGGTTAGAATGTAAGCATTGGGAATTGGGGAGGAAAATAAACAAATAAAGAAATAGATAGATAGAGATTTATTTATTTATTATTGGACACACAGATCCCAATTAATAAGTCGGTGAGAAAGAAAGAAAAGAATGAGATTATATTTAGTTATGTGAATAGTGATGTCCATTTCCTCTTCTGTTTTTGTATATGATTCCATTCCCTAAGCGTGCGTTTCTTTTTCTTCTCTCTACACATTTTCAATATAATGTTTGTATAAATTACAACTTTACATTTTCCTCAATCGGCGCCACCATCTATGGTGCCATTTTAGTGGTGGAGCCACCCCATTATTTCTACTCATACCTATAATTGTTTCAACTAATTAGACTTCCCATTGCTTCATATCAAAACCGATTACAACTTTGTACTCATGCTTCATATTCCAATTAATTAGACTCGATTTATAATACAAAACTTATTTAATTTCTACGATAGTTTGACGATTTCGTTTTCGTTTTGGTTTCATTCATTTATGTATTGTAGTTGAGGAATAGGGAAGTGGCATGGCATTGGTTGGATTGGCACAACGGCCAGCGCAAGATTTGAGTCAAAAAAGCAAAGAAATGTAGCCGTTACCTTACGCAAATGGTTATGTGTTGTCGTGCCCTCTTATCTCCTTTTTCGGTTTTTTTTAAAATATGGTAAAAAGGAAAGAGACCCATTTTCTTGTGGGCTCTTTATTCTATGCATTTATCACTCTTTGAATCTTTGATATCACTTCTTCTCTTTTTTTCTCTTTTCCTTATTGACTGCTGTGTCCATCCTTTTTTTTCCTTTTCCCAAAAATGCCACTAAATTGTCATCTCCTTACTCACTACTCTCCATTGGCATTTTGTCGAACACTTTTTGTGTTCAACTTCCCTATTCAACTATTGCATCTCACTCCCACCCCCAATTTCAACGCAACCGCATTACTTGTTTGGACCAAACACAAACACAAACACGTTCAGACTAAGAAGTTAGAAAGTGTAGATCCTGTGGCACTATAAAAGAAAATGAACATTAGTGATAAGAAACTAATTTAGAGAATTCATATAGCACATTTTTCAAAAGCACCCACAGATCGTATCGGTTCTAGACTACGAATTTTTGATCATGTAATAAGACTTTCGTACTTGATCATTCAAAGTGTTAGATAATATATTCAAGACATCTACACTTTGTTTAACTCGAGGAATTCATAGGTCCACAACTTAAAAACATCAATTTTATGTCTTTATATCCCTTTAAACAATGAGTCTAAGAAATTCACAACTCCACTTCTTGTCTCCAAACACTTTACATTATTGAGTAATTGCAATAGGCAAGGTTAACATATTCCCTTTTAGGATTTCCTTCATAAATTCTGCAATCTAAACTAATAATTAAAGGTATAACTTAGTATTGTGTTACCAATGAACTCTAAAATCTAAAAGATTTTTGTATTCTTTCTCTGTATATAGAATATGAAGAAAGAAGAATGGTTTTCTTAATATGGCAAAACCTGACGCGGTATCCAGCTGGGGGTGTTTTGTCATGGAATGGGAAAACAACAAATAAATGAGAAGAAAAATGAAAGGAAATTAACTCAATAAACAACAAAAGTATATATATAAATATTACTTTTTTGAGTTTGAAATTTGTAGCCATTCATTTTGATATGCAAAGGAAAGACAAAATTGTAAATATGATATGAATTGTAAAGAGAGAGAGAGTGATTTTAGAGTTATTTCCAAAAACTGTCAACTAAGGTACAATACAACACAAAATCCCCATTCACGGGTTTGTTCAAAACAAACCTAAACCCGTGAGGATAACACACCATTTCTTTTTTTGGTTGTGGCCTTCCAATTTTCATCTCCTTTTCCTTTCTTTTCTTTTTTCTTCTCTTAAGTATAGATTTGTAGATGCAATAATATGAATTATAGAGTTCGTATCAGAATCCCATGTGGAAGTGATTAATTTGTCTTTGTTTTTTTATTTTGATTCAATCAAAAACATAAAATAACTCAAATCTTACTAATATAAATGTTGTATTTTAGAGATTAAGCATCTTTATACCTTTGAGGAAACAGTTTTCTCCGATAAATCCTTGTGTCTCATGAGAACTTTCTTGTTCTGACTCTTGACAAGAATCAACTTGTGAAAGTCTTGGAAGAAACAATTTTCTTCAAGGATGGGGAAGAAAAGGGAATAGGAAGATTGGAGACATAGAGAATTGTCTTAGCCAAACTATGATATGATAAAAGATAAAAAGATTACTGACCGATTTTGTGCATAACTGAAAAAAAGGAGAGAGAATTATAGAGTAACCATCTACTTCTAAAGGATTTAAAAATATTATATAATGGATAGTAATTTTAGAGATAATAATAAAGTGTATATTAACATTTTAAAAAATCAACAGACTATTAATAAACTTCTATAGTTGATTTCTTATGGTTTATTAGACCAATATTTACAATATAATCTATCCATGATAGTTTTATATCATCGATGAATTTTGACAAATTTTACTATTTGTAACTTTCTAAAATACTATTATATATGCTAATCTTGTGAATTTAATTCTATATTTGCAAGTGTTTCTTACTTTAAACTTGAACTTTATGTCAACTTACATAATTATTCAAAGTTGAATTAATGGATGTGATTTATAAATTCCACACTTTAAAATTAAAACTTAAATACAATCAATTAATTGAAAGTTGAAATTGATATTAAGTCATGTTATGATATTTTGCCTATAAAGCAAAAGCATCTTCTTCCAAAATGAACTTTATAAATTTATTTTTGTTAATCCTTTTTAGTGATGAGAATGGAACCGAAAGCTGAAAAAAGTAGTCCCAAATTGGGAGCAAAAAAGTGTTAAGAAATCATGAATGGCATTTATGTAATAGAAAGGAAACAACGGCCTTTTTTCAAACTTTATCTTCTTATATAAACCAAACACTACTCCTCACACTGTCCTTCTCTAACCCCTTTTCTCTTTTCTCTTTTCTCTTTCTTCCACTCTCAGCTCTGTTTTTTAGACCTCTGTTTCCGCCATTTCCTCTGCCTTATATGCTTTCTTATAACTAAGAACAAATACTTTCCTCCATTTTTCATTCCCATGGACTCCGTGCCTAGATTACTCATTCCTTTTCTTCTTCTTCTTCTTCTTTCTTGTGTTTTCATCAATGCCAAGAAAACCTACATTATTCATATGAAACATCATGCTCTCCCATCACAGTATCTCACTCACCATGATTGGTACTCTGCTAATCTTCAATCTCTTTCTTCATCTTCTTCCTCTGACTCTCTTCTTTACACCTACACTTCCTCCTTCCATGGCTTTGCTGCTTTTCTAGATTCTCAGGAAGTGGAATTGCTCCGGCAATCCGATTCGGTTCTGGGTGTTTATGAAGATACAGTTTACAATCTTCATACGACTCGTACTCCCGGATTCCTCGGTCTCGACTCTGATTTCGGGTTATGGGAAGGTCACACCACTCAGGATCTTAACCAAGCTTCTCACGATGTCATCATTGGTGTTCTCGATACTGGGATTTGGCCGGAATCGAAGAGCTTTGATGACACTGGAATGCCGGAGATCCCATCACGGTGGCGTGGAGAATGTGAAGCAGGACCTGATTTTAGTCCTTCCCATTGTAACAAGAAACTAATTGGAGCTCGTAGCTTCTCTAAAGGTTATCAAATGGCTTCCGGTGGTGGGTATTTCAGAAAGCCGAGAGAGAGTGAGTCAGCTAGAGATCAGGATGGGCACGGAACGCACACCGCCAGTACGGCTGCTGGTTCTCATGTGGCTAATGCCAGTTTACTTGGTTATGCTAGAGGCATTGCTAGAGGGATGGCTCCACAAGCGAGAGTTGCTGCTTACAAGACTTGTTGGCCAACTGGTTGCTTTGGATCTGACATTCTTGCCGGTATGGATCGGGCGATAATGGACGGTGTCGATGTACTTTCACTCTCTTTAGGTGGTGGCTCTGCTCCGTATTACAGGGATACCATAGCAATTGGAGCATTTGCAGCTATGGAGAAGGGGGTTTTTGTTTCTTGCTCAGCTGGGAATAGTGGTCCAAACAAGGCTTCTCTGGCCAATGTAGCACCATGGATCATGACGGTCGGAGCTGGAACGCTTGATCGAGACTTCCCAGCTTATGTCCAGCTTGGAAATGGGAAACGGTTCACTGGAGTGTCGCTATACAGTGGGCAAGGAATGGGGAATAAGGCAGTGGCTTTGGTGTATAACAAAGGAAGTAACACCTCCAGTAATATGTGCTTGCCGGGTTCTCTTGAGCCGGCGGTGGTTAGAGGAAAAGTGGTGGTTTGCGACAGAGGAATCAATGCCAGAGTAGAAAAGGGAGGGGTGGTGAGAGATGCTGGTGGGATTGGGATGATTCTGGCAAACACAGCAGCTAGTGGGGAGGAATTGGTGGCTGACAGTCACTTGCTGCCAGCAGTGGCGGTGGGGAGGAAAACTGGCGACTTGATTCGGCAGTATGTTCGATCAGATTCAAATCCAACCGCAGTGTTGAGCTTTGGTGGGACAATTCTGAACGTCCGCCCATCTCCGGTGGTGGCGGCCTTTAGTTCTAGAGGACCAAACTTGGTAACCCCCCAAATCCTAAAGCCGGACGTTATTGGTCCTGGCGTTAACATCTTGGCTGCCTGGTCTGAGTCCATTGGACCTACTGGATTGGAGAATGACAAGAGGAAAACTCAGTTCAATATCATGTCTGGTATGTCTCATTGGATCTATCCTAACTCAAAATGTTCGGTCATTTGGATTATATTACATTGAGCAACCTTATAATGTTTCATTATGTAACTGATAAATCTTAATCTTTGTTATGTAGGAACTTCCATGTCGTGCCCACATATCAGTGGACTGGCTGCATTGCTGAAGGCAGCTCATCCACAATGGAGTCCAAGTGCAATCAAATCTGCTTTAATGACTACTGCATACACTCAGGACAACACCAACTCGTCTCTCCGGGATGCTGCCGGAGGGGGGTTTTCCAATCCATGGGCTCATGGAGCTGGCCATGTTGATCCTCACAAAGCTCTCTCTCCTGGACTTTTATATGATATCTCAACTAATGACTACATTGCCTTCTTGTGCTCCTTGGACTATGGGATCGATCATGTTCAAGCGATTGTGAAACATCCAAACATAACCTGCTCTAGAAAGTTTGCTGATCCAGGACAACTTAACTATCCTTCATTTTCAGTTGTGTTTGGGAGCAAGAGGGTTGTTCGGTACACTCGTATAGTCACCAATGTTGGGGCTGCAGGGTCAGTTTATGATGTGGCTACTACTGCACCACCGGTTGTGAAGGTGACCGTGAAACCTTCAAAGCTTGTGTTCACTAAAGTTGGGGAGAGGAAGAGGTACACTGTTACATTTGTTGCGAGCAGGGATGCTGCACAAACCACAAGATTTGGGTTTGGATCGATTGTGTGGAGCAATGACCAACACCAAGTTAGAAGCCCTGTGTCATTCGCCTGGACTAGGTTGTGATTGTTGTTTTTTGTATAGGGCATTTTCCAATTGTTGTAGGTTTTCCTATTCCTTCAACTTGCTCCAGTTTCAGAAAGAAAACGGCAAGAAGATGATGATCAACAAACAGTCAACAAGAGAATGATCATCATCAAGCATGGGAAAATTCAGCGTTTTGGTTTGCCATTGATTGAGAAAAGCCTTAGGGTTAAAACTAATGTAATGGCATAAAGTTTGGCGTTTCTATTCCTAGGTATCTACAAATTGTTTTACCATCTGTCTGTAACGAAAATTCAAAAACATGAAGGCCAGTGAAGTGCGTGCTTTTGACTTGGGTTTAACTCCAAAAATTCTCTCATTAGTGAATTCTTTTCTTCATTGTAAGACTAGACGAAGTGATAAGCATGTTCCTAATCCATATTGCAACTCACAAACAAGTAAAAATTAAGAAACTTTCTTTAAGGTTTGTTGGAGATGCACATAATGAATCAAAACTAGAGACGGATCAAGGTAGCATAAGAAATCAAGGTAGAATACCTACCAAGCCAATAGGCAAAGGGTCTAGAAGGATGGGGTGTGCAGAGTCAGTCGTGCACCTGTTGTGTAACCCATTGTTCCTAAAGCAATATCTAGCATGAAGCAATCCACCAAGAAAAGCACGTCTGTATGTTTGGGGCACTAAAATGGAATTTCAATCGGATGCGGACACCACAATCATAAAGAAATCATGAGATACCTCACAGCATGCTTGCATTGGGGGGGCCATGTTAAATAGAGATTGATACAAATTATCATTATCCATAAGCCTCCAGTACGATTCAGAGTCTAAACAAACAAGAGGCTATTTTCACAAGAGTAACAAAGTGATAAGACAACTCTATAACCATATAGACAAATTGTGGCCATCCAGTTCCAATGATTTAAATCAATAATCCAGTAGTAGGACCCTGATTAAACAACTCAAAATATTGTCTAAAATAATTTAAGAGCCAATACCAACCGTATTCCTACTAATAAAATTTCGACAAAATTAATAAAAAGTAAAAGATATTCATCATAATGTACATTGATTTTTCATGTAGAAGATCAAAATAACTTTATGGAATAGTGTTGCTGAACTAAAAGCAACAACATAAAGAGCAAGGGTTACAACAAGACTTTGTACAAAGACGACAAGAAGGTACCTGTGAACATTTTGGAAAAGAGCACTTACAGCTGCATTTGCATTCGCAGCAACTGCTACAATGGGGGCATGAGATTGAAGGTAATAATAAAAAACAACACAATCTACGGCGCGAGAAGTTTCTACAGCAGGACAAAGAGGGACAAGAGAAGAAACTACACTTTGGCATACTACAACACCTTAAACATGATGGGAAGTTACATGGTTTACAACCACAGCAGCGAGGCATCTCTAGGTAGACAGAGCACTCGGTGCAAGAGCAGCAGCATAGCCATGACAAATTAAAGCAAGGAAACCCGCTGCATAAGAATTGTAACATAAACATTATATACAAAAAAACGTCATTAATGTTATATACAACAAACATTCTCAAATAGCAGAAATCAGAATGCTTATGTCCAAAGTTCTAATTCTAACCATAACCATTTCCAGATGCGACATCGCTGTTGTTTCACCCTGCAACTGCTTCAAGAAAAGACACATGAGCTTGGATCATAATCAATGCAGTTTTAAATTTATGCAGATTAGTTTACCAAAAAATTGAACTCTTACGTAGGCGTCAATGGATCTGAATTTGCTGTCACAAAGTCGTTAATCCTGAAAGAATGTGATGCTAATCAGCAGTGGAAGCAAAAGAGTGGGCTGATTGATCTCACAATTAATTGTGTTCACAGTCGACTGAATAACAACATTAGAACATAATTAAGTTATAAAAAAAAATTGAGAAGATTAAAAAGAAACATACTCTTTGCAGCATATTGAGACGGGTTGAAGACTTTGAAGGGATTTTAGTTCGTCCTGATTCAAGACAACTAGAAATACTTAACGCATTGAACTAATAATAAAAGCAGCCATGTTAATTTGAAACAGAGAATTGTACCTCATGACATGCGTGAACATGATTTTATTTCAGTTTCTGATGTAAGGTGTGGCATTTGTCTAACCAAAAAATCCCATAACAGGAGGGAAAATTTACACGTAGTTCTAAAGAAATAAGTAAATTTAAAAAGAGAAGACATGAATGGAGTCCATAAATATTCAAATTCAACAAATTTTAGAAAATATGGATAGAGATTTAGTAATTTCGTTCTCGTTCCCCTTGCTCAGGGGAAGGAATCCCAAGAAATTTAGGAGCCAAAGTGTTTCTTGTCCTAGACTCCACAGGCGGTGCTTTTATTAAATGAAGGTCTAAGAGAAGCTTCATGGCACGAAATGGAAGTTCTAAGCTTATCAAACCTGTTTTGTAAGGAAAACTAGCTCCCTAAATCAAACAAATAGATCTGCATGTAGGACTTCGAGTTTTGTGTCTAATTAACAAAGCTAAAAACAAAAAAGAGGTGCTTTGCAATTGTACAATAGCTTTTCGACACTATGCCATTGAACTTCAAAGAGGGGAAACATACGAAGAGGGAGAAGAAATGATGGAGACAGAGACAATCGTTTTCAAATTCAAACTCACCTCAAGAAAGCCAATTTCCCTTTCAAGCGTCTGAATATTAGCTATCTCTCGACGCTTCCCATACAAATCAGGGTACTCAGGCGGAGATTTTGGACTCGGGGGTGGTAGCGAAGCCACTGATGAAGAGTAAACCGACCGAGCAGCCATTGCTTGACTCGCTTCTCAGGAAACCCGACACTGATAGAAACCCAGTTGCCAATCACCAAAAGAAAGAGCACAGAAGAGAAAGAAAGCAACAAAGAATGGCAATAACAGCAGAAATATTAGTAAGCCAGGTAGAAGAAGCGAATGGAGAAAAATAGTAACTGTAAAAGCAAATGACAACTAAAGAGGCAATTGATGTTGGGTATGAATGCTCTTACATGTGTAGTGACAGAGAAGTAATAAGAAAGGCTGACAAAGATAATTACAGCCCACAAAAAGAAAGCCGCTCTGTAAGTAAAACTGCAGCACATAAATGTATGTATTATCAAGTTGTGGGTTGCAGAGTTTTTAATGATACAAGTGATAATGAGGCCAGAAAGAGAGTCATTATTGTCACAGGCTTTGAGTGAAAAAACGAGCCTGTTCACGACTCGAGGCAATTGCATTCTTTTATGAGAGAGACTGATAAAAGAGGTCAAAATATTTTTAAAAAAAGACTCAATATTTCCATTAATAATGTAAAGACGGCTGTAAGAAAAGCCTGGCATGCCTAAACCTGTATAAGACTAGTTTGCAAAGTCTAGGCATCTGGGTTACCTTCAAGTGAGATTTTGGAATTTGCTCATTCTTTAGCCTTAATAGAGTAAAAAGAAATAAGCATAAGTAAGTAAAGTTTCTATGTCTTTGCTTGAGCTGTTTTCAGTGTTGAAAGATGGTGTTATAGTAAAGAAGCAAAATGAAAAGTAGGTAAGCTCAGAATGCACGTGGAGGAGAAAAATGCCTAGAAAAGAGAGAAGGCATAGATCATATGACGAATCAGCATCTCAAGCTAGACAAAGAGGAAACTCCAGATTAATGTAATGTAAACACTGAATAATACACATTGAAATGTTTAAAAAAAAAAACTCCAATCTACTAAATCAAAAAAAAAAATCCAAGCTACCAAGCTCAGAATGTTAAATTAAAATATTGTAATCTGTAGTTTCCACAGATAGGGAAAAGAAAAATACCCGACATTTCTGCAAACAGTTGGTGTGCGTGTGAACTTGACGACGGGCTTAAAGGCAACCACATCCGGGCCTGATATCAAATCAAATTGTGATGAAAAGCACTCAAAATCTGGCCCATTAATAAGTATTTGAGAATCATATGAACAGAGATAACGATATGGGCCTCCGAGAATCCGGAACTGATGATGACGAAGAATCGAACAGAATAGAAACAGATGAGAAAGACAAAATGAAAGTGGGGTAGTAACGTACTCAAATGGGTAACCATTGCAGAGGATTGCAGATTTAAGTTCAGATCAAGATCGAATTCAATTCCCCTTTACGCTATCGCTAATCCTCAAAGTTCTAATTCTGTTCGTCGACGGTGAAAACTTAGTGTAACACGTCTGTTATGAGAAATTTTGATGTGTCCAACTGCTGCCATAGCTATCAGTTACGAGAACAGTCGACATTTCAGTGCCGTGGTGGAGCAGAGAGTAGGACCCATTATCGCGATTTGAGATTCTTATTGAATTTTTTTTTCGTTCAAATCCGACGAGTTTTGTGTTTGAAATTCGAAAATGATCGAAATCTTCTGCAATTTTGAAAGATGATCATCCCTCGAAGTATTGACATTCTTGTTCATATAAACCTACCGATTTTTTTTACTCTTTCTCCTTCTTAAGTTTGATTCAATAAAATCTAACAAATGATTAATTTATGTGATTTGAGATTTTGCTATAAAAAATCATCAAATCTATAAATTGATTTGTTTTTTTAAAGTGAAAATGAAATATTTTTTAAAAAAACTAGAATGGTAAATTTTTCCATGACTTAGATTTAAGTAACTTACTAATTCAAATCCAATATGGTGAAAAAAGAAAATTTTACTATTAAAGGATAATTAAGAATGCAAAATATTAGTGCGTCTGATTTACGAGGGTTTAGTGGGTTTAGTGTAGATCTTCACACTCTAAAGTCAAAATCATAAATAATATAAATGTCAACTCACCGTGCTTGTGGGAGAAAAAGGACATCCTAGTATATTTTTCAAAATGCTCGATTGCATCGAGAGGTAAAGTTTCATAAATTTTAGTTCCAATATCATTTTTCAATAATTTTTCGAATGCATAGACAAACTTCATGATACAAATTTATCAAACGGTTGAAATTGAAACATTTTTTGAAATTGGAGGTTAAAAATGTAACACTCATTTAAATTTGAGGTTTAAATCGGTAAAAAAAAGTAAATGAAAATTGAAACAACAAACTTGTGAAAATTTTGATATAGTTTCTTCCTTTCTTTTTTTTTTTTTTTTTTTGAAGAATGGTTATTAGAGTAAATAAAAGTGGCCAAGAAGAATTTTGTAAAATAATCAATAAAAGAGTTGAAAAAATAGAATATTAATAATTATTAAAAAGGATTTTTTAAAAAAAACGGAACATAATAATAAAATATACGGAAAAAGTTCACAAGCCCACAATGTAAAATACCAAAAATACTTCATTCCACATGTGATTAATCGATCACCTGCACACGAGTAATCTTCTTCTAAATGATCGTGTACTACAGTCTAAACAAATGATATATGATCGTTTAGATCATGATACACGATCGTATAGTTCATTTTAAACAATACATTTTAGTAATACACAATCGATCACATTATCGTTTACCATAACTACACGTTCGTTTAAGATATATGCAATGATAGAAGATAGTGCAATAAAATAATATACTTTACACGACCGTATTGACGTGTTGACCATGATAAACGATCGTGTTGATCATGGTAAACAATGAGGTTGATCATGGTAAGTGATCGTGTAGTCCAATGTAAATGGTCGTGAAAAACTCAAAATCTAATGATTGTGTTGACCATAGTAAACAATCATGTTAATAATTTAAAACGATATTTAAACAGTGTCGAAAATGATGAAGATAAAATAGAATATTTAAATATAAGAATATCATTAAAAATATAAAAAAAGAAAATCTGGAAGATGAGGTGAATAAGTCACGCAATATTCCAGAGCAAGTATGAAAATTATGAAAATATCAAACTTTTATTTTTTTGTTCACGTGTCGTAAATATTTTTGGGTTTTGTTCTATATTTGTAAATTAATCTATTGAAAATGTTATAAATACCAAAAAAAAAAAAATAGAAACTTTTTAGTACTATTTATTTATTCAATATTTGATACTGCCCTTCATTGATATGTTATTTTATTTTTCGAACCGAACAATATTATTTTATGAAAAACAATAACGAGAGAATAATTGAAAATCGCCAATACCTTCCCTCTTCATATTATAATAAACACAATCAATAATAACTATGAAACTTAAGTGAATTGGACTTTGGTTAACATTTAAATGCTTCCAACCAATTATTTCCATTCTCATGCTTCCTTTGAATTGAATTGTTTTTTTAGAAATAAATATTGGTCATATTTATTTTTCCTTTACATTATTTTCATTTTTAGAAGGTCCACTTCCCTTTCTATAATTGAAAGTACCATAAATAAATAATGAATAAATGCTTTACATTTTTGCTTGATTGTTAGTATAAAAAAAAAAGGAATTTGAATATAGATTAAAAGTAAATAAATTTTCACTTTACATTAGGTCAATTTATTCCTTTTAACTTCTAATCTTTATAACTTTGGCAACAAAATACTAGTAGAATGTTGACATATGTTACATTCCATATCACATCCATTGAAATTTTAGTTCGTTAACGTCATGTGACCAACTCGTTCTAAATTATCTGTTTCATATATAATTTTGACCAAAATGTCAAAATTTGATTCTTCACTTCCATATTTTGAGCTAAAAATAAGATAAATATCTTGCATAGTTGAGGCTTAAATTGATTAAGACAACCTTCTTTTTAACATCTAGAGTGAAAAAATCGAACATCTAACTTTGTAGTTGACCAACACTATGAGAATTAAGTAATATTCGTTTTGGCTATTGTAAAACAACTCACGTACAAAAGAAAGGAAAACAAAGTTAAGCATCCTAAATTCTAAATTCAAATATTTTATGGTTGAAAAATTGAAAAATTCAATAGTCAAAAAGTTTTATCTTTTAACCCGAAGTGACTTGTGGACTTCCAATGAGATGATCTAGAGGGTTTTTGTTTCTTGGTGGGAGAGGCAACCAACACCAATAAGTAAAAAAGAAAGTGAATCCAAAGAAAACTTGAAAGAAAGGTTCATTTTTCAAAGGGCATTCAAGGATAGTTTTCAATTTGGAAAGGGTTATTAGAAATGTATCCATTGTGCTCTTTTATAACCACCTAGTCAAAAGTTCTTGATTCTTGAAGTAGCCAAGATGCTCTCTCAAAAGTGCTTTCTTTGCTTGCTCAAACGTTGGAAAAATTATCAAAAATAACTTAAATACATTTTTTATTTTCACCACCGACAACTTTTGGTAATTCGTTGTAATAGTTATTAAACCTAAAAACACTTTTCATTTTCACCACTGACACCCTTTTGGTATTATAATAGTTATTATCTCAATCGATATTGACCTTGATATTCAAATAAAATCTAACTTCTTTTCATTACATGGAATCTTGGACAATACGAATACTAATATAGGTCGTCTTTAAATCTTACGTAATATCTAATATCCTTCAAATTTAAAGAAATTTTAGGATTTTTAACGATTGAAGTTAATATTTATGATAAATAAAATCTTCTTTGTCTATCCTTAGATTTTCAAGAATACAACATTGTTAATATTTATGTTGAATCAGTTTCTATTCGAGATTAGAACGATTTTGGAAAGATTCCATGTAGTCTTGGCAAAGTCTGTGTTCAGAAAGTCCAAAAAATTCAATAGTTTGGATGTGTTACAACCCAGATGGATCGAGGAAAGCGATTGTAACGAAATGACCAAAAATGCTGCTAGCTGTGAACTATGAAAACTTTTGGAGGTTATTTCTTACCATTTTCCCAAACATTTTCTTTTAAGAAACTACAGACATGGGATCTTCTCACTCCTATCAAATCCTTTCATGAAAGCTGAAATTGAACTTGGAACTCCATAGATTGTCAAAGTCGATGGCTTTTTATGACTTTATCACTAGGATTCTTAAACAAATACTTCTGAAAAACTATTGCTTGTCTTCACAAGATACGCGTTAGAGAGAATCTTTTCTTTATGACTTTTCTTGGGCTTCAAACCTTTTAGCATCTATTTATTTTGAAGCCAAAGTGCAGAGTGGAATAATTCTCAGAGCCCTCTCTCTTTTCCTATTGGCTGAATTCACAGTGCGTGAACCAATTGTTGTGTCCTGAAACAAGTAACTAAGACTTAGAGCCATTAATATTCTTCTTCAAACCTTGAACATGAGAAATAATCAATCATTTGCCAAACTCTGTTGAAAACATAGACAGGCTGGCTGTTCAGAGGAGTATCATAAATTGGAGAAAGGCAAACAAAGAATCATTGTTTTAGCTACAATCGGAAGGATGATTCCTCTAGTTAGCAAATTATACTGTTCATCTTCCGAGGTTGTGTTTGTTGTTAGGACGAGACCACAAGTGATTAATGGAGGAGGTTTTGTAGTGACAGATTGTGAACAGAAGGTTGTTTTTAGTGTTGATGGGTGTGGGGTTCTCGGAAAGGAAGATGAACTGATTCTGAGAGATGGGAAGAGGGAAGCTTTGCTGTTACTACGTGGGAAGGTAATATCCAGTTACTCTACATATACCCCCAAACAAATCTATTGTAATTTTCATGAACAGAAATGGGTGATTCTAAGTGGAATGTGTTGAAAATCTTAACCTTCTTGTGTCTCAGGGAGGGATTTTTGAGGCTCTAAGCTTTCATAAGATGTGGAGGGCTTACAAATACGATTACCAAGGATCTAAAAAGGTAGTTTTCAGCTTGAAAAGGCCTAAGTCATGTCTTCCTGTGAAACACGATGTTGGAATCAAAATCAACACAACACCAAAGGTTAGCACAAAGGATTGGGACTTCGAGATCAGTGGATATTTTCCTGGTAAAAAATGTAGCATCATTGATTCTCAAGGCAATGTAGTAGCTCAGGTACAATTTATTCTCTTTAGACAATTTATTCTCAAGGCAATGTTAGAGATGAGATGTATGTTAATCAGTGTTTTAAATAACTGCAGATTGGAACAAATAAAAAGGCTGGGGAGAAGTCGAGTAAGGATATCTACTATGTGTCAATAAAACCTGGAATTGATCAGGCCTTTGTTGTTGGAGTCATTGCTATTCTCGACAACATCTATGGCGAATCAACCAGCTGCTGAATTTGTAAGAAGGAAGACAATTTAAGCAAGGGGGGATGTTAATTGCTCATTGCAATTCCATCAAATAGTGATTAAACTGGAGGATTGTGGCGACACTCCATTTCGCTTGTCTCCATGAACTGAGTCTGCATTTTTTGTCAACAGCAATGTATTCTTTTAACTTTTATAGCATTCGTCTGTGTAAATGTAATTGAACTGTTTAATTTCTCCATTGCCTTTTGATCTCCCATATGCCTTTCTTTAGAATGCTTGCAACCATATAAGAGTTGATTAAGCAGAAGCTGAATGTATAATATTAACTGTTAATAATAGAAAAAACAGAATTAAGGAATCAGGAGACTGTACTTACATTTTAGAATTATTGTCCGTGAAAGAAAAAAATATATATCTATATATACATATAAATAATATCTACGTAAAATGTAACAGCCAGAAGGAAATCAGAGTGCAAATTCAAATGTCAGTATTCCC
The DNA here is from genome assembly GCA_025688845.1 of Cucumis hystrix. NCBI lineage: Eukaryota > Viridiplantae > Streptophyta > Magnoliopsida > Cucurbitales > Cucurbitaceae > Cucumis > Cucumis hystrix. Next base: position 9,402,216 of record CM046884.1, read on the forward strand.
TCTAAAGATAAGTTTCTGAATTCTACCTGCTATACTTGTCAAGAAAACTCGTCTTCAAATCACAATTACTATAAGAAGAATTGACGAAAAGAAACATAGAGAAAAGCTTTTGCATTGCATATGTAAACAAACTGTGGATTACATGTACAGAGATGATAAATAAACCAAATTGAGCCTGTACGGTTGATACTTGTAAATAAAACTATAAATAAGTTCCCAATTGCTTTCTTCAACATTCCCATCCGTCAGATCATAAAAGCATACGTCCATTGAAATAAAAACCTCCATTACAGTTCACGGAGGGAATATCACAAGGAACATTCTGGTAAGCATTTGCAGTTGAGAATATAAGCTTTCATAAAAATGTGGCATATTTGACGTAACTAAAACTACAAAATGGTTCATTGGGCTGCATTGTTAATCCTAAATGAGTGTCGTCCTCCATAATCTCCTAGATCAAGAATCATATTCGACAGACCGATTCGACCTTCAGATGGAGAAAGAGAGTTCAAAACGAATAACATATACATGTGATTGTAATAAGAACCTTTAACTTCATTTCTCTAAACAATGCTCTGATATACAAATCATGATATTAACAGCCTGATGATGCCATACACAGTCAAGGCATCGTGATCTCCTACGACATCATCTATTGTCATAATAACTGTTCTGGGTCTAGAGAACATCCATGACTTTTGGCTACGGTTCAAACAAAAGGTAGGTTACAGTGGCCTGCCTTTAATTGAGACGCCTATGATTAGTTCAAATTTATTTCCAGCAGCATCAGTGCTTCACCATAGATGTGCTCACCCTGAGGATGAGAAACGACAAATATATAACAATCAAGCCAACTCCTAGTTTTTTGTTTGGGCGCATATCATTCCTAGGCAACACAACAACTGACCAAATAAGTCCTGACATTAAAAAACTCAACGTGTAAAACAAACTGCTATCTCTAGGAAGCATGTAAGCTGCAGGTCTATGGGAAATGGCTCCAAGAAGCATGGAGATACCCAGCCCTGCAAGAGTGTTGAACATAGGCCCAGCATAGCACCCAGACATAGCAATCTGTACACTGTCTCCACCATTCATTGCGAGGGCTAAATTGGACATCAAATCCCCCATTGAGTTCCCCCAGGCCAACACTGTTAAACCAAGAATTGATGGGTTGACTCCAAAAATTAAACCTAATGTCATCAGCAAAGCAACAAGCTCATTTGCAACAATGTAAAACCAAACAATGCTCATGAAGAATCCTCCAAAAACCCATGGAAACAAAGCCCTTTGAGGTGGCTGATCAGAGCTCAAATACACATATGCAAGGACACCAAGAACACCGCCAAGGAAAATCCCCAAAAAGTAAGCAAATTTCCCACTCATAGGTCCTAGATCATCTTGCGTGTTCCACAAAAATGCCAGAAGAATGGGTGCTAGGGTAGCGCTGGCAACAGCAAAACCTTTGGACCACCGTTCTTCCTCCACAATGGGAATGGTCAAACGTCTTGGAAGTGTCAATGGAAGTTCGAGAAGTGAAAATATGTTGGAGCAAGAGACCAAAGAGCGTTCAGTTGATGTATTCTCATCATTCCAACCCCACAAAAATTTTGGACTATCGACAGTGCCCTTAATAGTCTGATTTGAATAGATTGCCACATTTGAAGACCACATCCATTGCGGCAGTTTATTTTGGAGATGCGGTACATCACCATCAGGCTCAGTCTCAAGCAGAGCTGCATACATAGAATCATCCTCTTCACTCCCAACAGAGAACATGCTTCCAGTTACAGGAAGTAAAGGTGTGACAGAGTTCAGAGCCACTTTTGTTGGGTCCTTCTCCAAAATCTCATTTGCAGCGACTGCAAATGCATAGACCAGATAAATTGAAACAAACGCAATAGCACTGACGACAGTAACCCTACCAAACGCCAAGATTACAGCAAGTGAGATGATGACAAACATGAAGAAACAAATGTCTCTGATAAAGCATTTCCTGTCAATCCTGACGTCGCTCTCAGCAACACAAAGAGAAACAGCACCAACAACAATACAGGTTACAAACACAGCTCCACCCAACACACTGTTAAGACCAACCTCACCAGCGTCCTTTCCCATAAAAGCAGCAATGCTAGCAAAAACATCAGGAGCTCCATTACCAAGAGGAAGCAACGACACTCCGGCCACAGTCGCTGGCAAATTCAAGAGATTCGAAAGTTTCTCCAAGGAGCAACAAAAATAATCAGCTGCAGTATTACCCAATAGATAGAACAAAGCAGCAAGCCAAATTATCAAAGCCACATAACCCAAAAGTCTAAAACCTTCACAGTCACAGTAGAAGAATGTGATGTAATTGAAAAATCCACCTGAATTGCAATCAGGATGGGCAATCAAGTACTCACATGGGCTCTTATGACCTCTGAGTTCGGATAATCCAAAGCACGCTAGGGTACGACTAGAAGAGGTATTATTATTTGTAAGAGATTCATCAACACCAATGGTATTGTTTAAAGAAGAAGCAGACACTTCAGCGATTCTCCTATGAATCACCCCAACCTGCTTATCATCAATGGTGCTTTTTTGATATATCGGATTTCTCAAGAACTTTCCCTGATCAAGGTATAAACAAAGCAACACAATGGAGCAAATTCCATGAAAAATCCCTCGAGATCGAAAGTTTCTCGTTCTAGAAATTGCATACGTTCTAGTCATAATCTTCCGCTAGCAACCGAAAACTGGAACCCAGATCACAAATATGACAGAACTGAACGAACTTCGAAAAGGTTGGAAACCCAAGTCAGGAAGACTGGGGGATGATGAAATCCAAAACAATAATTGCAGGAAAACAATCAGAAAACAAGTCACCGGTGAGAGGAGGAAAATTGGGGTTTTACGAGGAAATCTGGCGGAGGGTCAAGAGGAGGCAAGGAAAATTGTCATATTGAAATTGAAGAGGAGGGGGAAGTTACCGGTGATCCAGTTTAATGGCGGAGATGAGATGAGATGAGATGAAGGCAGGAAGAGTAGCCGAGACGCACGGCGGAGGACGACGGCCCAACTGAAGTCGCCGGACCCGATCAAACGATTCTTCTAACCAAAACACGGAATCTTTATACCCTTTGCTTTTGATTTTTTTTACTTTATAAGTTTTGAACAAAAATATAGTTTGTTTTGCTTTTTAATTAAGCCTTCATACCTTTTTCAATAATAAATCATTAATTATATCTATGCCCTTTTTTCAATTAAAATTAGATTAATTACTTAATTTTAAAACTAATATTTAACTCAACTATGGACATTTATACTATAAAATTGAAACTGATTAATTTTTTGGTATTTACTCATTAACTTATAGTTATAAATTAAAATGAATTTGGATAGTCCAAAACTTAATCTATAAATACACAACATTCGTTAATTCTTCCATTTCTCGTGTGTTGATTTCTATATTTTGAAGATTTGAAAAATTTTACACTGTGCAGTTTCATTTGTTTTGTCAATTCAAGAATTCTAATTTGGTTACAATTAAGTAAAAGAAAATATTGATTTTAGTACAATATTTAAAATTAAAACTTTTGCCCTTTGAAAATAAAATAAATAAATAAAAACTTTACATTTGTACTTTATTTGAAATAAAAGCATCTATTTAAATCCACAGTTGGATATTACTAAAAAAAAATGATCTCTTTAACCAATATAATATACATTAAATTTATTATTTATTCTTACATCAAAGATTAATAATAAGTAAATTATAATATATAGTTATGAATTATCAATAATTAATATGTAAAATTTAAAAGAATGATGGAATGCAAAGGATTTTTCTAACTATATTAAAATTTTAAAACTATTTCTAAGAAAAAATGAAGCTAATTAGAACAACAAAAAAAAAAAAAAAAGTTTTACAATTTTGAGAATTTTTTACTTTTTATTTTTCTTCATTTTCTTTCCTTTCAATTTCAACAATAATTTTTATATTAATTATAATTGTAATTAAAAATTAATTATAATACAAAATATTATTAATAAACTCATCTATTGTAATAATAATAAAAAAAACACATGAACATTGAAGCATTAAATAACTAATACAAAATTGATTAAATTTATAAATACATAATTGTATTAAAACAGAAAACATTTATCACTTAAATTTAGAATAATTGTTAAATTTATAACTTAATGTAAAAACGTTATAAATTCATTAAATCTGTTATTTGTTAGTTTTTTAAGATAATTAGCATTATTTTATTTAATTGATGGTTATAATTAAAGAATATAAATATCGATTAATTTGATATTATTTTTAAATTAAAATCCTTAATAATTGATCATCTTTAGCTATAAAAATTAGACTTCTAAATATGCATCCACATTGAATCCCTAAAAAGATCAAGACACACATAACACAGTCTAACGTGGTGTATTTGTTCGACTATTTCGAAGTTGAACTTTCATTCATCAAATAAAAACAACAGCAAAGATTTAATATGTTTAATTAAGGACAACTTTTATTTACGATCATATTATATAACCGAAGTTAAAATTTAATAATAATTACCTTTATTTATATTTTAAATTTTGATATGTCTAAATATTATACTGCTATTGTGAACTTTAACTAGTGATATAAGAAAGATTAGATGATTCCGAATGACATTGAAGATAAATGATAGTATAGCATAAATATGCCTAACAAAAGTTTATACATTTTTATTGCTATTGTTTACTGTTATATTTTAGGTATCATTTATTATATCTAACTATCCTACCAAATTAGTTAATATTTTACCAGTAAATACTTTAGTTTGGTCGATCATTTATACCTTTCATTATAGGATTTTTATCTGCATTTGAGTTTGCAAAAAACTTAGGTGCATTGACATTACATCTATCTTTTTAACATCTACTTTAGTTGTTTAATTGTAGTTTGTCACGTTACAAATATATTTTTCTTTTTTCTTTTATTTTTTTAAACATTATTTTTCAATTTTTTTTATTATTGTGGGAGTAAGCTACTCTATAACAAGGTCAATACTTGTTTCTAGAATAACGATTACATTAAGCATTTTTTGTACACCATAGGTTGGCTTAGTAACCAATAAGAAGATGTACGATTAACCTCAATCTCCACCTTGTAAAACTTGCTTTTTCAACATCATCAACAGAAAATGACTTATTGTACACATGTCATGGACTCTCAAATATTGACTCTTACTCCTTTAACTAGAGGGGTAAACAGGTTGGTTAGGTTATCAGGTTGTATAATTTTTTTTTGTATTTCTAATATTGGTTAAATTTCAAAAACACTATATCATCATATCCATAAATCCACACATCTAAAAATATTTGTAAAATACAACATCAATACGATAATACTTAACAAAAAGTTTTAAAACATCCAGTATTACTTGAGAAGAGTCAAATAAGAACCAAACTTCTAAAATAAAAATATATTTCAAGCCCATATTATAAAACTTAATATAAATATACATAATATCATTAATTCGAGTTGAACCAAAATTTTCGTACCTCAAACCGAGACCCAACCCAAATTTAAAAATAAATTATTCGAATTGTCGGTTATTCTTACACCCCTACGGTTAACTACTCAACTTTGGTTCCTCCTCTAAGTAATATCTCCCTCTTCCACTATACATCTCTTTGGTTTTGACTCTTCATCGATCTATCTATTTGTTTTCTTTCAACACAGATAACGAGAACGAAGAGTGAGAGAGAGAAGAAAGAGAGGAAAGAAGCAAAAGAAAAAATGATACCCTAAAGGAGCAAAAGTGGAAAGACTAACGAGGCCGAAAGTCCAAACAACAATGTTCCATTCCATAATTTCATGTTCATAATCTTGAATTTTCTTTGTCACTCAAATATGGCATGATATACGTATTTTCACATCAGATTAGTGGAGGTGGTGATATAAACTAACTAATCAATTAATATGGATTCTAATGGCTCTCCATGAAAAACAGACAAGAAAGATAAACCATTTCCGGCAGCTTCCAACAGAGGAGAGCTCATAGACAGCCATTGAAAGATTCTTCAATCTTTCCATTCAATGATTCAATGTACACTTTCAATTTCTGAAGCAAACACAATTACCCAATGATTCGGTACAAATCCCCCATTTACATTACCTATTAATCTGTAAACCCGATATTCAAATCAAACTACGACTACGAATCAGAAACGCTAGAAAATGGTTAGTTTACTCCTAAAATTCACAAACCTATTTCTTTAAATGGCTTGAAAATCATCGGAGAAGTCTAATTGAAAGTTGAAACCACCCACTAAAGCTAGTTAGTCGCTTGAAAATGTTACTCTATTTTTTTAACTAGACAAGGAAGGAAAGCAACTCCCGGATCGTTGGAGTCTAGCCGAATCTCCGATGTCCACAATTGGTTCGAGTTTGATTGCGTTACTTGAATTTGATCGGAGCACTCTAGGAGAATCTAAGCTCCGCCGCAGTAAGCGTCCCATGGCGGAGATAGGATGCTCTGTTTCATCCATAGGATTTGTCGATCTAAACTCTCTACAGAAACTCGCGTGTCGTATCAAAGCTTCTTTAGTAGAGATTAGCTTCCCCGACCTCACAACTTCGTCTTTCACCGCCTCGATACAGAGTCCGCAGATCCATCGGCCATGGAAGCGATCACGAACTCGAGAAATATAAGCAGGCGTGCAATCCTCTGTAAATCCACAAGAATAGCATTTCACACACTCGACTTCCGCCGTAATCGCCACCGTCTGAGAGTCGGAATTTGGTAAGTCCATCGCCAGCAGCATGACAACGAGCTCTTATCTGTCTACTCTGTTCTAGTGTGCCTCTCTGTTTCTGTTTGGGAAGAGGAAGAGAAAAGCAGAGAACAAGCAAAAGGATTTATCATTTATTGACAATTGAGGTGTTGGCACTTTCCTATTTGTAGTAAATGCATTGCTATAATAAGGGTTTAAGCAATAGATTTATTGCCATTAAACCACTCCAAATAATGGGTAATTATATTATATTTCCCTAAGAAAGTAAAATAAAATTAAAAACACTCGGAGTTGTTAAGGTCATTGGGTGAGATTTGAGAATCTTCCTGTCTTTTGATTGAAAACAATATAAAACAAAGAAACCCCATTTGTAAAAAGCAATGCTTTTCTACTTCTTCTTCTGATTTCATCATAATCGTTATCAGATATCAGATAGAGACTCTGTTTGTAAGCTCGTGAGTTTTTACTTATACTTGTATGTCTTATCCTTTGAAATTTCCAACAACGTTTGGATTCCCAAAACGTTTTTAGACACAAAACTGTTGTAATTAACATTATTAAACAACAATGTTTGGCTTTTTTGTCTTCCGAGACCGATAGCAAAAAGGATCTGAAATGAGTCAGAAGAAAACAGAGATAGAAGTAGAGGAAGAGGAAGAGGAAAGCTTTTTTCATTTTTCTCTGCAAAGATTGAAATTTGGAACAACAGAAAAGGACATGAGATTTTGAAAGAAACAGATAGAGAAGACATAATATGAGCCATGTGCAAAGCAAAGAAAATCAAAGCAAAGCAAAGCAATACCACTTTGTTCTGATGCGACAAGCAACAAAAACAGAGCCATAGTATTCGATTGGGAGTTGTTGTTTTGTGTCTGTCGACTTGCTCGTCGGTTTAGGGACACGTGTTATCTCTTCCAATATTCAAAGAGAGGAATCTTTTTTATGGTGTTGGAATTGATGAATGGTTACAAAATGATGTGCATGGCGGTCTGTTTGTTTTCTCTTTTTGAGTGTTTTTGAGACAGATAGAGCTATATGCATCACTAAGTCCTCTGTTTTTTATTTTCTATGCATCATCCTCATTTTTGTTCTCTTTTGCTCTTAGTTTCGACACTGAGACTAAGACCAAAGATATTTTCCATATTTCATTGTAGGTTAAGGATGATCGGATGGTCAAGCGATCTTGGGTGGTTGCGTTTTCAATCGATAGAGGTGGAGTGTGTTAGTTTTCTAGAAGCTGAAGCTCTATTGGAGGAATTAAAAACAGTTGATCGAGAGTGGGCCAATTCTAACTTGCCTATTTTGTGGAGTATGATGCTTTGGAGATCATTAAGCTTCTGATTAGAAGAAATTTGAGCCTTCTTTTAGGACATTCTTTAGGTCGGAAACGTTGTTAATATTGTTAACTTTTGTCATAGAAATAGTGTTAACATTGCTATTGATAACAAATCAAACTATGCTATTGTAACTTTTGCATCTTCTCGAGGAGATTCTTTGATTGAAAAAAGATGTTTCTCCATGTAACATTCTCAACATTCTCGAGAAGTGTAGATTTTAGGTACTAGGTTTTCTTTTGCTTCATCTATAATAGTAATAATAATAAATAAATAAAATAAAATAATAAACATCTGATTTTTTTCCTGTCCAATAGCTCTAAACAAAGAAAGAGGAAAAAGAAGCATGGAAAGTGTTCGATAGCCATGTATTGGAAAGGAAAATAAGGTCAGGTTAGGTGGATTGAACAACTCAAGTACAACTTTCAGTATGTGGTTTCTAGGTCACACCATTAAATTCAAGGTGTAATCAAATCGGTTCAGATAATTGATTATAAATACATAAAAAGGTTGAGTGTTTAACAAAAGCCGATAATATAGTTCAAGTCAGTGAAACCAACACAATTTGTTCAGTTGTGTTCGATCCACTCTTAAAACTACATTACGATTCTTTGGGTTTATTGGGGCAAATAATTGGCAATATATTAGTGAAGGGTTCAAATCTCTCATCAAAATGTTGGATTCATCATTGTTTTCATTAGTTAAAGAAAGTAGCAGGAAAAGAGACATCAAAACTCTAACTTTACTAAAAATATATACTATATCTAGTTGAGTTATATTCAAATTGTACGTGAGTATAGTGTAAAGAATAGATAACGTAAATCAAGTGATAATTGCATTTGACAAGTTGACTCCAGAATTGTTCTTAAGTTATGAAAAGAAAGAAAGAAAACTAGAAACATTTTAATTTGATCATTGTGGAATGGGAACTCGCCAGAATATCAGCAAGTTAAATAAACGATTGCATTGTTATTAGACCTTCAGAAAGAGAGCCATGAATTGCCAAATATTTTTATCATTGCAATATTGTATCTATTGATTCTGATGGACAAGAACATTTATTTCATCGATAACTCACTTATGTAGTTTGTCTCAAATTTGAAGATAGATATATCATACATTCATTTTTATTTCTAGATTACCTGTAGTAGAATTGCACGTCGTTTGTTGACGGCCACCTCTCTATGTGGAAGGACCTTCCGTCCTTTGAACAAACTCCTTTATGTTGAAAGAATCGGAACCCGCCTTCGTGATGACTCCCTGAAAAGATAATACATTGCAAATGGAGTTGGAAACTTTTAACTGTTCTAAACAGGAAAGAGGTAAAGAGGATGACCTTTTCTGTTATGATTCCACAAATCAGATGAGCAGGAGTAACATCGAAAGCAGGGTTCCACACAGCGATACCAGATGCCGCAACTTGCTCTCCGAGACCTCCACGAGAGTTCAACAACTCTTTGGGAGACCTTTCCTCAATAACAATTTCTTCTCCAGAAGAAAGGGATAAGTCTATGGAAGTCAATGGTGCAGCCACAAAGAATGGAATCTTGTGATGCATTGCACACAATGCAAGACTATAGGTTCCAATCTTATTTGCAGTATCACCTGCAATTCATTAAACAGAACTTCTGATCACTCTTCCTGGACAAACCAATGTGAATATAAATAAAGGAACATCAAAATACCATTTGCAGCAACACGATCTGCCCCAACTACAACAGCATTCACTCTTCCAAATTTCATTAAGGCGGCGGCAGCAGAATCAGCTATGAGAGTAGAAGGTATCTTTTCATGGACCAACTCATATGCAGTGAGTCGAGATCCCTACAACATGCCAAGACAGTTATGGCTAAAATAGTTCCAAAAACCGTCCAACACACCAATTTGAAGTTACCAAAATAAGGACAATGGCCGTAACACATTCAAAAAGGATGTTACGTTTCGATCAAGAGAGAGAAAAAGTTGATAGTTCGAATATAAAGTCGGAAATGGAAGAATCCCAAAAAGAAACTCACTTGATTAAAGGGCCGTGTCTCGGTACAGTATGCCCTTTCTAACACCCCCGCAGAGTGAAGTGCACGAATAACACCAAGGGCAGTACCATATCCAGCTGTTGCTAGACTGAAAAGTGAAGAAGTTCAGTAATTGTTAGCCAGGAGGCATTTATATAGCATTATTGAAAGAGAGAGAAGAGAGTGGAGTTTCTGTTCGAGAAAATACCTGCCCGTATTGCAATGCGTTAGAACGGAAAATTTCTCCAATGATTTTTGTTGATCACGGATATAATTTGCTCCATAGAGCCCAATGGCTTTGTTTGAAGCAACGTCATCCTCCAGCATTGCTTCAGCAGCCTCTATAAAAGCCTATTCAACCAGTTATAAATACTCAAAAGAGTTTACGAATGAGGCATCGTTCATTGTTTCAAATGCCAGCTTAACCAAGCTCAGTCGAATTGGTTCAATAAAAAACAAATCAACCAAATTTTTTCGACACAATGTGTACCAAAAGTTCTAGCACTTGTTAAGCTTAATTACAAGTAAACTAACAAGCAACAGCTCAAAACTAAAAAGTCAGATGAAACTGCACATTCATACTTGGAAGACACTCCTGGCTTCAGACGAAATAGCAGCTGCCCTGGATACAATTTCTTTAAGTTTTATAGCAGCATCGCCAAGATTAACCGCAGTTGGCCGGCTAAAAATTAGGAAAAACACATAAGGTACTATACAAAAGCCTGTTGGAATGCCCAAAAAATAATTTAACATTGCTGTCTCTAAATAATTAAAAATCTGCAGAAAAACACTGGTAATGAAAGGAGTAAATTATTATGTCCACAGCATGTAATACCTGGAGACTAAGTAGTCCAATTTATCTGCAATAAATGACGCTGCATCATTGGGTGCCCCATTAAAAGGGGCTGAGTTTTTAACTTCTGCTGCCAAAGCAAGAGCTGCTGAAATAGCAATGGCAGGTGCCCCACGCACAACCATATCCCTAATTGCATGCCTGACATACCAATAGATTGTTTGGAATATAATAATTTTTACCAATACCATACCAAAACTCGAAAATGTACATTCAACAAGTCAAAGTTGTTGGCAGTGATGGGTAATATCACGGCAAGTTAAAGAAATGGTATAATTTATGGGAAAATACTGAGCAACTGTCTTGTGTCTTTTGTTACAGTCAAACATGGGGAGAAATGTATTACACAACTTCGCCAGACAACTTGTTTTAACAATCAGATGGCTCATATTAGAGAACACACTGGGAGCTCAACATTTTCTTAACAATAGGGTGAGCACAGACGAGGTGATTGACCCAACAACTTAAGTTGATGGGTTTAAATTTAATATTATATCAACACTCTAACACTTTCTTCTACTTGCGAGTTTGAAATACGTAGAAGATCCAACAAGTGAAAATCAATATTAAATGGAGAGAAAATAGCATTGCAAAGGTTTGAACATACCAACTTTTATGTCATATCAAGTCACCAATTGATCCAAAAACTTAAGATTATGACTTATGGTAAATTCAATTATCAATACTCTAACACTACAGATTTTATTTATTTATTTTTTGTAAATCAATCAAATATAGGTTCAACCATGATCCCAAGAACACACACAAGTCCATTAATAAACCCAAAACCACAGCCCAGCAGATGGAGGTTCATGTATCCAATAAAAGTTCAAAAGAACAAGATCTTCAGGGAGGGTTTCTTCAAGAGCGCATGTGAATTGGGAAGACACAAACACCCTGAATAAGGAAAAATTAGATAAATATTGCAATAAATTACCATCCATCTGTTGCGTCCTTGATATCCAAGTAGACAGTTTCCAAAGGGAGTTTCCTCTGTTAAAAAAACAAACACCGTTAATTAAAGAGTCTTGACTAAATAATGAACAATGGCAAACACAGTTCACTTCTTGAAGGAAAGTGTTGAACAGAAAACCAATGAAAAAACAGAAACAAGTTCAACTCAACATGCATAATTCAGCTTTTAAAAAGAAAACCAAAAACTACCTGATCGAGCAGCCGCAAGGAGCCCCGCTTGTAACAGATGGACTGAAGGGAGTTATCCACTCCAACTTCGCCGCCATTGTTCGAATCCAAAGCCATTATTATACTCACAAGAAACTAAAACAGCAAAATCTGCAGAAGTAAAAAAAGAAAAAAGAAACCCAAATAACAAAAGGACCCAAAAGATGGAATTCAGTTTCTCCTCTAATGGGGTTCTTCAGAATGAAAAAAAAAAAAAAGGAAAATAAAAGGAAAGGGGGTGATCCCAGACCTGAAGATGACAGAACAGAGGCGGCGATCCTCCTAATACTTCCAAACGAAAATGGAGACCATTTCTTGGATTAAGGGAAAAAGAAAAAGAATATAATTGAATCACGGGGTCAAATTTGTCTAGAAAGGGTCAAATTGAAATCAAGAAAAACGATGCAGTCAAGTAGAAATGCAGCCCATTGAACAAAAGAAGGAAAATTTAGGTTAAAGCTTTGATAAAGGTTTATTTGTGGCAGTCCTGTTCGAAAAATAAAGATAGCGTTTTTGTTTTGCTTTTGTCTACTCAATCGAATAAGTTCCAAAGTTGTAAAGTTCATTTACAAATTTTCTTTTAGAGTACAGTCAACTTAATAGGATGAATGTGAAGATTTAAACTTTATTGTAAATATAAATGTGAAGATTTTAATGAGATTTCTTCTAAGTATTAAAAGTTGACGTCAAATTTTGGCAAAATTTGTTTATATTAGAGACTAAATATTTATATTGTATTTTTAAATATTTAATTTTATTTAATAAAATAATGTGTTCTTAAATTTAAATTTTAGTTTTGTGAACTTCTATTTTAAAATAAATGATAATTTTAGAAATATATAAATCTTTTTTTTTAGAAGATTGAAACTATGGGGCAATTTTCATGCACTGCCATGGTTTGCATTTTAAAAATTAATTAATTAATTTCATGTCAAAAGCTAAGTGATTAAATTAATTTAGAGGAAAATTATTAAAATAGAAAAATTGACAATAGTGTAAATATTATGTTTTTTTTTTTAAAAAAAACTTTCATAATTAAAAAGATCTTTTAAGATTAAAATACTATCTTTATAGTTTATTCAATTTTAATTTCTTATGAGTAAGTGTAAAAGCTTTTGCATCTTTCTACAAAGTCCACAAATAAAGAAAGTGGATATGTGTTTATTAGCACAATCGCAATATCAATATATAGCATAGTTGCAAGGTTTTCTTTTATGAGCTAGCTTTGTTTGCTTCCTTTTATTCTCTCGTTTTGGATGTCAAGGTGCTTCAAGTTAGTGAAGCGTTGAAGTCCTATGTGCTATAATGCAAAAGCAATTAGGAGTACAACAATTGATTGAGCTTTTTATCACCGGTCAAGTAGTACAGACAACTGTATCTCATTTTATAATCCGATGTGGCGAGTTGTCTTTTGAATTTAGTAGGTAGAAGAAATTATTATCGAGATAAGAATTAGAGAGTTGGAGTAGGTGAGTGAGTCCTCACTACGAGTATGCCTTTCTTTCGTACCTATCGTCATAGACAAAAGATGGATTGGGTCATCGAGTAAAGCAAGGAAGCAAGGATATATTGTCTTTCCATTCATTTCAAAACTTCAATGATTTGATCTTTCCAAACTAAACATGAATCTTTTGATTCGTTTGGCTCTCACGCTTCAAATATTGAAGTTATTTCTAGAAAATTCTCATATATCTTTTTGAATGTAATGAATATATCCACTTTTCTCTGGTACTCCACGAAGAAAAATAAAAAATATATATATTTATCACATTTCATTGATTGTTCATCACATGTCACAATTTTCGGTAAATGGCCTTTTTTTTTAAGCCTACAGAAGCTCACGATCTTTTTTACTTTCTTCTAGGAATGAATAGGATTTTTTTTTTACTATTTTTGACAAAGGGTAGAAAGAAGTTGCTATACATATATCGAAGGATCGATGGATATCTTACACGTAGACTTGTTGAAAAGTAGTTCAACACATTATTGTACACAAAATATTTATATTTCATGACAAAATTGTATGCAGTGAGTTATTTTGTTCTTTTATTGTTCTTTAAAAAACTTCATTTTCAAACTCATTAGAAATATTGTAGTTTTAAAAAACAATAAACCAAATTATTTATAAATATAGTAAAATGGGAAAAAGTTTTCACTTTACTATATTTTTTAATGTTATATATTTGAAAATATTTTGAGAAATTTTCATTTATAATAAATATAAAATTTTATAAAGTTAATTACACTTTACTATTTTATAAAATTTTCATCCATTTAGAAAACAACATATCTTTGTATAAATATAAATTTATTTAATAAAACAAAGTAACCTTCAATTATTGATAAGTAGGTAAGAATCTAAGATAATGACATTAATTGGTTTAGTATGAAATTTTCCATTACTTTTTTATTGGCATACCTTTATTAAGTCATTTTTTCTCTTTTTTGTCTCCCACAATCAAAAAACAAAAAAGAAATCATTCTTTCTCACAATAAAATTGGACATTCTTTTCTTAAAATTCTTTTTTTAAAAAAAAAAAAATTAGTGTATAACATGATCAAAAGTTGAGAAAATTTTTAAATGATATTAATCATTTCAATAGTTTATTTTTTTTTTAATTTCAAATAAAATATGAATTTCAAATTTAACCTTAGGGAGGTTATTATTGAATTAGCTAATTTACTTGTTTGCACGTAAATAATACTTTGGGTTAAATATTATTTTGATTGTTATACTTTAGAGTTTATTCAATCATAGTTTTTATACTTTCAAATGTCTAATTCTAGACTGAATTTTCAATAAATTTTAAATTTAGCATATACTCCAAATTTAGTACATACTATTGGATTATTGTAATTTTTTTGTTACTTTTCATTATTTATGCATTTTCATGGTAGATTTTTAAAATATATTCACATATTGTGTTTCTTTACATGAAAATTATCATGATTATTTAATCAATTTCAATAAAAACTAACTACGATAAACTAAATTTAAGATTTACTAAAAGTACAAAGACTAAAATTGAACAAATTTTAATGTACAGTTATCAAAATGGTATTTTAACCTAATATTTATGATGTCACTAGTTTTTATATATGTATTCAAAATAAGGGAAAAATTGTGCACAATAGGTTTCATACGAACAATATTTATTAAAAAAACCGTTTGTTAGAGTAATTAAGTTTATGTTTATCCACATACACAATTTACCATCGATATAAATGAGTGGATAACTGTAATTTTTGCACACTTGTTTTGTGTACGAGTTTTTATCCATTCATATTTTATCATTCACTACAACTATTCAAGAGAAAGTGGATACACGATGAAGTCCACCCTTGTGTTTACCTGTATGATACCTAAACCACATACATAAAATAATATTGTAATATAACAATTTTGCAAGATATGTTTAAACTCATATCATCAATGTTGTTACAACTATTTAAGTCAACATGGTTATACATCGAAGTGGCGTATTCTTACGTAGATGAGTGTAATATAGACTATAGATCAATATGAAATGTTGTAATCTAACAATCTAGATATATCTTTTGACGTGTTATAATTATTCGAGTCTAAGCAGTTACACAATTATAACAATGTAGTGTATTCTTCTATATGACGAACATTATATATAGACCATATATATGAAAAATATATAACTAATAGTAGAAATATGTTTAAATAGATAATCACATCATACACCTTTTTAATTATAAGTATGCCTTTTTAAGCCGAACCTAATGTAAAACATAATTTCATTGATTATAATATTTTAAAACATTTTTATGAACTAAAATAACTCTATGCATTTCACGTAAATGACAAATAGAACCTAACTTAACCCTTAAGAAAGTAATAACTTTATTTACAAGTCAAATATACTTTCTTTCTTAAATAACACTTTGAAAAGAAAAAAAAATAGATTATCAGTCTAGTTTTGATGATAAATTTCTATTTGATTCATAAATTCAACAAAATCTTACATAAATTTTAAAAAATCAAATTAACTGCAACATCATCTTTTCAGCCATTTTTATTGATTGACCTAAGGACCTGACCAAAATTAAATTGTTAATCAAAGGACCAATTAGAAACTTATTCTCAATGATTTGTTTTCCTTTTTGTATAAAGGAAAGTCCACGTGTCCACTAATTTCCCTCTTTATTCATTGCGTTCCCAAGGCTTCCACAGTGTCTTGTCCACGTGGGCCTTCACTCCAATTTAATTCTTCACTTAAATTACTATTCATTTAATTAATTGTATGGTCATATAATTATTATATATTTATTTCCATTTATTATTATGATTGGGTTTTTTTTTTTCCGAATTAATTAGTTTTTAAATTGGATAGCCTTTGTATATCATTATTGGAAAATTTGACTCAATGATGTCAAGTTTTGATTTACATTATGATATGAATTTTTTTTAAAAAGTGTTTTTGAGTATTTTTAATTAAAATTTAAAACATCGACTTTATTATTGATTTCTTTTAATTGTAACTTTTATGTGTAGACAAATTTTATAACCATTTTATTGTCGAGACATTAATTCAATTTCTTACAACTAAAATACTCATCTAAAATAGAAATGATGTTGAAGAAACCATTTGATTAATTACATTTTTTATATATAAAAAAACTATTCAATTAAGAGAAATTGTCTAAAAATATAAAAAAAAACAACAAAATATTTACACTTTGTTCGAAAATCGAGTGTAATGAATTTTATGTTTTAGTGCTTTCTCTTTTTTTTCTATAGAAGGTAAATAGTTTGTTAAATTTTCTATTTTTTTAAAGAATTTCTTCAATTAAAGTATCATTTTTGTTTTTATTTCTTATTATTTTTTAAAGAATGATAGCCCTAGTTCAAAGAGTTTGTCCAAACCAATCCACAAAAGAACTCATAGATATATGGCACTGATTCAAGTACATTCCAATATCTCAATTGATACAAAAATGTTTAGCTCAGTTAAGCAGGCACAATAATTGCATAATCATGTAGAAGGCGGAATGAGACCTATTTATAAAGTTCTTTGTTTGATATCCGCTTAGGATATATATGTAATATCAAAGATGTCAGCACAGGTGCACCCGTTGAGGTTGCAAGGTTCTAACTAATGAGTTCAATCAATTATTCTTTTTGAAAAAAATAGAACGAGCCTGTCTAGATTGACCCAAGACTGAAGTACTCAACTTTTTTTTTTCAAGATACGCAAACTCTCAAGATATCTTCAATCCGAACATGATATTACATTGAAGTCATAAATTACCCTCAACAAATATCATTTTTTTGTGTGAAATTTTAAACACCATAAATTGGGTTAATTTCAAGGATGATGGTTTTTTACAAACTAATGATAAAATTAAAGCAGGGTAGCCTTGAAATAATAAACAAAAAAGTGAAGTTCAAACTCTTGTGAAAAATATAATGAATTTTGAGTGGAGGAAAGTCGTGTATCGAAGTACACAACTTCTTTTAATCCAATCACAACCTATATAACCTGCCACATCAGCACACACGAAAGTTGGTCAAATGTTATGAAATCACATGTCCAGGGTACCCAACTTCGTTATTTTGTTTAAACTTTTAGTTTATTTAATTGTCTCTAATATGTTTTAGTTATTTTTGTAAATGATTAAATATAATAACATTAAATAATGTTCATGTCCCATACTTATAAAATTCTTATCATGCAACCAATAAAACGTTGTAACCGATCCACGAATTCATGCATGCTGAACACGATCAAGAATGTCATGTTAGCAAAGTCAGATATGCAAGTGTAATCTCGACTTCACAATCCTATTCTTTTAAGGATAAATATTTAAATAACATTATTTTAGAAAGAAAAGAAAACACACAAGAAGTTATAAATGTGAATTTATGGTATCTTATAATTTTAATTTGAATTCAAATACATACATATAATTGAAGATTGAATAGAACCGTTATAAAAATGGGTCCCACTGATTGAATTTTGTTGAGCATAAAGACAATAACTTTAATTTTCATTAAAGAAAAGTTTGTAGCATTGTGATTAGTGACATTAAATCATGTTTAAGAAAAAGAAGAAAATCCCATTTCTCTTTTCCAAAAAGTTCATTCCCTCATCTTTAATCCCAATTCTTAGAACCCATAAACCAAAATAAACTTTCAATAAATTTGTAGACAAGAAATCGAATCCAATCCAATCGTTTTCTCCAAGAATTCCCATTCTCCAATTCAATCCAATCACCTTCTTCATCTTCTTCCACCCCCTTTTTTTTTTCACATTTCTTCACAATTTGCATCTTTCAATGGCGGAAGATTTCGCCAAAGCCGTTGATGATGGTCTTCGCCTCTCCAAAAGACTCTACTTCGGCAAAGACCGAGCTGTTGCGCCACCCAGATCGTTCCCCACCATGGATAGGATGGATCATTCATTTCTCCCTACGGCTCCCATGGTTTATGCTGTAATTCATGATCCTGGAATCGTTGATAATCCCGATATTCCAAGCTACCAGCCTCATGTTCATGGCCGCTGTGACCCACCGGCTTTGATTCCGCTTCAGATGAATGCAGTTGAGCTTCAGGCTGATTGTTATTTGGATACAGCGATTATTCGGATCACTGGCTCTTGGAGGGTCCATTGCGTTATGGGTAGTCGGAGTTGTGATTGCCGCATTGCAATTCCTATGGGGGAGCAGGTATTTCTCTGGGATTTTCCCTCTGGAAATTATTAGAATCTAGTTTGTTTATAATTTGCTGTACATGAAGAATTATGTTGATGTATTTTCTTGATGGGTTTGATGGTGCTGCAATAATGTTTGTTTTTTTTGTATAAGACGATAAAGGAATTTTTATAGCATCTCCGAGTTTTTGGTTTTTTGTGTTCTGTTATTCTATTGCAATCTCAGGGAATGATATTATATTTGGCTAACAGGGTTCAGTTCTAGGTTGTGAGGTAGATGATCCTAGAAAATCATATCGCACTTCACTTATTGCACTTGAAGATAAAAGTAAAAATGCTTCGGAGAAACCGGAACGAGTAGACGGAGGTTTCCTGACTCCTAATATCTTTACCCTCACAATACCACAGGTGATAAAACGTAACCCCCTTCATTTTGTTTGTAAGTGAATGCTTTTGATTTCGATTGTTTGTTGCCTTGTATTTTCCTTTGTGTTTTTAAGGTTGATGGGGGCACCACTTTGTCTATTACCATGACTTGGTCTCAAAAACTACTGTTCAACTCATCAGGCGATCTCAGCTTGGATGTTCCTTTTACTTTTCCTCAATATGTCATTCCAGCAGGGAAGAAAATGTCGAAAAAGGAGAAGATAGTGTTAAATATGAATGTTGGTTCCGCAGTTGAGGTTTTGTGCAAGACAACAAGTCATCCTTTAAAGGTTTGATACTCTGTTTTGTTTTAAGTAAGTGATGTGGTTTTTTGTTCCAGTCTTTGATGTTGTTCCTATAATGGATTCAGGAATCAATGAGAAAACCTGGAAAGCTGAGCTTTATATACGAATCGGAAGTTCTCGTGTGGTCAAAATCTAATCTTAGCTTCTCATATAGTGTATGTCCTACATTCATCAGTATTTTGGTATTTTAAGTCAAAGACAAGCCTTGAGATAAGCCTGTTCATCTATGCTCAGCATTTAAATCTTTTGAATCTTGTCCTTCTTGGATGTTCTAGATTTCTTCAAGTCAAATATCCGGTGGTATTCTCCTACAATCTCCTCCTGTTGATGATGCTGATCAAAGAGAGATGTTCTGCATGTACTTGTATCCAGGAAAGGAAAAAGGAAAGGTAGGATGGGTTTTTTTAATATTGTTATTAATCCCTACAAAGAATTGCATAGAATCACATCTTAACTTATTCAACAGGTGTTCAGAAAGAAGATAGTGTTTGTTGTTGACGTAAGTGGAAGTATGCAAGGGAAGGCACTTGACGATGTGAAAAATGTACTATCCACAGCCTTGAGTAAGCTTCCTCCAGAAGACATGTTTAATATTATTGCTTTCAACGAGGACACTCGTCAATTCTCAGAATCCATGGAGATGGCCACCGCGGATGCTGTTGAAAGGGCCCTTCAGTGGATCAAGATGAATTTTGTTGCAGGGGGTGGCACCGATATTTTACTTCCATTAACAAAGGTCTCCAATATCAATTCTTTTCCATTTATTCTTCATGGGGATCTTTTTATTGTCGTCGATTGTCAAATTGAGTATGTGGAACTTTTCTTCTTAACACTGAAAGCACTTAGGTGTAGAATTTGTACGAGTACTGTTGGATTGAGTATTTTTACTATGTGGCAAAACAAGTATTGGCAATACATATGTAAGATGGTGGCCTCAGGATGGAAAAAACCTCCATAAGATTAGGGAGGTGAACCATGAGCATAATGCGAGATTTGGTCCCTTTACCTACACAGTTCTTAAAAGAAAAAGATGGTGGGAGTTGTTTTCTTTTTGAAGAATTGACCTCTCTTCTTTCCATAACATGTCTTTTTTTTTGTTCTCTGGTCAACCGTCATTTTCTTTTTATTCTTTACTTCTGAAATATCTCAACATCAGTAACATTAAATTTTTGGTTGCTTGTATCCAGGCAACTGAGATGCTGAATGATGGGGGTAATGGGGGTTCAGTTCCTATCATCTTTCTTGTTACTGATGGTGCTGTCCACAACGAGAGACATATTTGTGACGTGATGCGGAAAAATCGAACAGAAAAGCAATCCATTCATCCTCGTATATATACTTTTGGTATAGGTATGTTTCTGGTCTTAATCTAGAACTGTATGGAAGGATTGACGAGCTGGCTGAAAATTCCATTGAGCTTTGACCATTCTATAACTCGTAGATTGAGGATTTTGATTTCACACATATATATTCTACCTTATACTTGTGTGTCTACCAGGTACATTTTGCAACCATTATTTTCTAAGAATGCTTGCAATGATTGGTAGGGGTCAATACGAGGCTGCTTATGACTTGGGTGAGTTCTGTACTTCACTCTATTTCTTCTCTCCAACTGAGGAACTGCCACAACATGGCTACATCCCATTAACTGCTGGATCTATATCCAAAATCTGTATGCTTTTTCGCTTACTTTGTTCAACGCAGACTACATCAGTAATCATTTCGTTTTTCAGATTTGGTTGAACCCCAATTGCAAAAGTTGTACAAAAGAGCTGCATCCACTATTTTTGTTAATATAGCCGTGGACGCATTTGATGATCTAGATGAAGTCAAGGTATGCATATTCTTTTCTGTTGTAAAAGTTTTTCAGATCCATTCATTCTCATTTTTAGGCCACGCACTTTCCTGTGGCAAGAAATATAAATCATTCTTCCAGTCAACCCTTCTTTTCTTTTATTATTTTATTTATTTATTTATTTATTTTCTAATTCCAAGCTTTTGTTTTAGGTTTACCCTTCCTCAATTCCGGACCTTTCTTCTGAGAGTCCAATGACTGTATCTGGCAGATACCGTGGAAAATTTCCAGAGGTTGTCAAGGCAAGAGGCCTCTTAGCCAATTTAGATAACATTGTCTTAGACCTGAATGTACAAGAAGTAAAGGATATAGCTATTGACAAGGTAGGGAACCCCCGAATGTGCCTGAATTTTTTTCTTGTTATCTTGGCCCTTGGGTTGTTGAAACTTAATTGATGAAGTCTTGGATTTTGAACTCAAGACCTTCACATCTTCTTTACAATTGGTTGGCTAATATTTTGCTAATCATTGGTCAACTTACATATCCCTTTTCAGGGGGAATAAAAAGGGTGAATAGCGATGTTTCCATTTTTAGCTTCACATATGATGTAAATTAATATTCTTGTTTTAAACTTTTCTTCTTTTCCAGTTATTTGCTAAAGATCAAATTGAACAACTCACAGCTGAGGCTTGGTGTTCAGAAAATAAACAACTGGTGGAAATGGTTTGTGTTTCTTACCCATTGTCTCATTTCAACGGGTGTAATTTAGGTTAAATTACAAATTCCGTCCCTTGGAGAAAGAGTTTGGTCCCGACTCCCAATGGTTTAAAAGTTTCAATTTTAGTTTTATGGTTTAGTAAACCTCATAAATAGTCTTTGTGCTTTGATCAAGATTTAAATAGTTTCGGTAGGGACAATTTATGAAGATTTTATCAAACCACACAGACTAAATTCTAATTATAAACCATAGAGACTAACTTTGTCCAAATCATAGGGACCAAATTTGTAACTTAACCAGATTTTTATTTTCTTAGCGCTTAAGTTCTTTTGAGTTTTGAATTTGCTACGATAGAGATGATGATATTCTTCATAACTTCTAGGTCGAAAAGATGAGCACGAAAATGGGTGTGCTGAGTGAGTATACTCAAATGGTCATATTTCAGAATGTAGATAAAGTCATCGAATCAATTAAAGTGCAACAGGTGAGCTTAAGCTTTACACTCACCACGACCTCCAATTTGAGTTGCAAGCAAATTGGCTATTAATTACTAAGTTTACATATTATAATAACTTCACAGAAGAAAAACGCTTATGAGAAAATGGTAGCACCAAAAGGTGACAAAATGCTGTTGTTACCATTCTTTGGTGTTGGCTTTGGAAACTTGGAAGCAACATCTGACAACACTCCTCTTGGAACTGGTGAAAGAAAGCCCGAGGCAGCGGAAATATTCGTCAAAGCAGCTTCTAATTGTTGTGGCAATCTGTGTAGCTTCTGCTGTTGCCCCTGCTGCATAGAAGCCTGCTCTAGAATGAATAACCAATGTGCAATTTTGTTGACACAACTTTGTACCGCTTTGGCCTGCTTCGGTTGTTTCGACTGCTGTCTAGAGATGTGCTGCGACAATCAAAGCGTCTCATAGGTACCCCTGAAACAAAATTATTTATACAAGGTTTGTTTGTTTGTTTGTTTGTTGGTCTGCATTAGTAGTGTGTTCGTGTATTAAAACCCAAAGTTACATTATAGGATTAGAACAGTCAAAAAGGAAACCAAAAATGATTACTGTTGTAAACCAAATATGTAAATCTAGTTTGTATACAAAAAGTGTGGCTTATTTAAGCAAAAACCACACATGAACTCAAAAAGGGAAAATTGTTCATATAACAAACCCCGCCTTTAGAATTATTCAAATTTGTGATATATTTGTCACTTTTGAGCTTTCAACTTTTTTTTTGTTTCTGATTAGCTAATAATGTAAGGTCCCATGTGCAATTCAAGCATTGCTTGCTGCCTTTTGCCTTCAAATGGGGGCAGTTTCTATTTTACCAAGCTACCATATATGGTATAAATTTTTAGGGCAGATTGAGACATTTGAATTGATTATTACAATTTTGTAGCCTATGTATGTAAATGAGTTGCAATGGTGCTTTGTGTTAATATGTATTTGTGCAAATTACTTGTTTATGCTTTAATTTAATTTTTTTTTTTTTTGCAATTTTATAACTATACTAAACTACAAAATAAAAAGGGAAAAACACCCAAGTTGAAACATTTTCATTTTGTAAATATACTTTGTTTGACATTTGATTAAAGTTATTATAAATGAAAAAACTACTTAAAATATTTCCAAATATAGCAAAAATTGTTTTTAGGGTGTAAACAGTATAACATTCATCAGTAATAATAATCTATCAACATCTAAAAATGATGTTTTATTATAAAATAAATATTTTAGTTTCGTTTTGCTATATTTGAAAGAAAAGAATTTTTATTTACTTTTATATAAATAAAATAAACCTAAAAAGAAATGAAGTTAAATATTTTTAATTTTTTTAATTTGTAATTACCGGTTTTTATACTTTAATTTAAGAAAGAAATTTGTATACTTCTTTAATACTTTATTTTTATATCTATTGTAAAAAAAAGCATTTTTTTGAATGTAATTTAATAGTTCTCTATTATTTTGTAAATATTTTCACCGGTTTTTAAAATCATTCAACAAAATAACGATACTTAAACATAAAAAAACAAAACAAAGTTACAATAATGAGTATTGAGTAGCTAATTGTGGGTTTCTCTGTAGCTTCATAGGCTTTCCAAAAAGTATTTCACTATTAGCTAATTATAGGTCAAATATAAGTGTAACCAACTTCATCTAGAACGTGTATAATAGATCACTTCATTCACCTCAACTTGTGCCCAAACGCAGTCGAGACAATTCTTCGAATACAACTGTTTGAAGGGAGGAATGACATCAAAGTGTAGGGTCATCCATTCAGAAAGGAGGCATTATTTTGTATACAATTACTCACCTGCTCCTTCATGTAAACATGCAAAGCCTGATTCGATGGTCCGTCCGATATGCACTTGTTTAAAGCTTCCACCGCCCACCTTATGAATTATGGACACCTTCACGTGTCCATAACAAATCCAGGCTACTGCTTTTGGAGGATTCTGGAATAAATAAATAAAATTATATTATATAGTAGCAACAAGGAAGGAAGGGAGTAGACACGAAAATGGTTCAAATTCGACTGTGGATTAAAAAAATGATCGAATTATAAGTTTGGTTTTAAAAAGGTTGTTTGGTGGAGTATTATAGTCGGTGGGTTATAAGTTATAATAGTCTATGTTTTTTAGTGCTTGTTGTATTAGTCTTGGTTATAGATGAGGGGAGAGGTGATGACTACAAAAGGATAAAACACGGTAAACAATAACGGTTTTCAAATATTTTACTTGTGATCTTACTTGAAGAGGGCATGTTCTATAGGTTGTACAACAACTTTTCTAGTTGTCAAGTGTGAGTTATAATAATTGGTAACTTCAACTATTATAATGAGAGATTTAAAAATTGGGTGGGTCATAATAGCTCACCATACCCAAGACAAGTTAGGGGTTTAAACTTCCTCTTAAGAGTTGTTTGAGGCAAGACTGTGTAATAAGACCGTAATAACTCTCTTGCTACAATAAATACTACTTAAAAATCCTCAAACGCTATTTCAAAAACTCTTTCATTTACTATAATATTTACTATTTGACATTCGTTATTTTTTTATTTTTTGTTAAAGTGTTTACAATCCAAACTAAAATAATCTACACCCCAAACACAAATTACTATAACCTAACTATAATAACTCACTACTTGTCCCAAATGTCTGCTTAGAGTTTAGTCCATACGGTTTCAAAAGTTAGGATTTAATCTCTATGGTTTAATAAAACTTCATAAATAGTCTATATGGTTTGATAAACACTCTAAGGGAACTAAATTTTAATTATAAACCACCACATGAGCTAAATTCTAACCTAGCCAAATTAGAGGAACCAAATTGCAAACCCAAAAGAAATAAAATTAAACCATAGTTCATACGGCCTAAATACCACGTGGACTTCTTTCTCCAAACCATTGGACCAAAATTACAATTTAACAAAAAAAAAAAAAAGTATTTTAATTATATTCGGTGTTAAAACCAATGTTAGTGAGATTTAGGATGTGCACCCTAGTGGTTCGGTTAGTGAGAGACATCCCCACGAGAAAGTGGGCTATAGAATATATATATATATATAACGTATGAGATATTACCTCTTTCCATTGGCCATCCATATATATTATTTTATATTTCTGATAAAAAAGAGATGTTCTTCCTCAAATCTTCTTCGTGCGTGATAGCTCAGTCTTTCATGTCCTTTTCTTCTTTGTCCATCTTCCTCCATGCACTTCCATCAACAGAGCAGCCACCCGGATTTTCTGCATCACTTTGATGATCCCTATCATAAGAAACACATCAACAATAATAATGGATGCATAATGAAAAACGTTCTAAATAAGATAACCAGCTATTTGATTTCCCATTAAACCACGTTATATTCAGTTGGTTGTGCGATTTCTCGAGCTGTGTCTTGTAGTAGTTTATATATCTGCCTATGTAAGGATATTGGAATAACAGTCATTTTTCACATGTGATGTATTGTTGATGTGTTGGGCAAAGCTATATGGGTTCTTAAAATGATGAGGTGATGTAGAGACAGGGAGAAGTAGCTAAATGTTTTTTTTCATTTTGATCAAAGTTGATGAAAAAGAAGAGAGGTTGAATACTTCTATGAAGGAAAAAAACATTGTAATAAGGGAGGCAAAGATGTGACAAACCCAAGAGAGAGAGAAAAAGAGAGTCAGCGTTTTGGAACTTGAAACAGTGGCAGCTAGTAGTTTGGTTGTGGAATTTCTCACATTTCTCTTCACTATATAAAGTGTTTTGCACTCATCTTGCCTTGGTGTATGCAATCCTTGTGCCTGTTTGGGGATCCATAGCCCAAAATTAAAGGTATATCTTTCTGGACCTGGTTCTATCTGGCCTTATCAACAAGAATTCAAACTCTAACTAGAGGCCACAAAGAGGACGAACAATAGGGTACATCCCTGTTGCCAATCCGTCTTTTGACACATGAGGGTAAGCTAATGCAAGAGTGTTTTATCTAGACTGTCTTGTAATCTTCGTGATTGATTATAACTCGTTTTTGTGCGCAGATATTGAATTGGATGCAAGGGAAGAAGCCTAGTGGCAGAAAGGGGAGCAAAAGAACATCAAATTCAATCAACGGTGAGCAAAGACTCTATTATTCAGTTTCGTTTCAAATGGTATGATGATCTTTTAGATGATTTGAGTGCAAGTAACTTAAAAGTTCTTTCTCAAACAGATGAGATAGTGCACAAAACTCGACCAGAAGAATTCAGCAACTGGTCTCATGTATTGCTGGCGATTGGAACGTTTGGAGACGAGAATCTGAATGAAGCACGGTCAAAAAGGTCACAAGAGAATTCATCATCTTCCCTGCAACAACATCTTAAAGATCTTACACCTGAAGAACTAAATATACTTCAAAAAGAGTTCAATCTGTTATTGGCTGAACACCTTAAGCAATCGGGCCCGACCTTGGAATTTGAAGTCAGCAAGCATTGTCCATCAAATATATTTCTTAACAGACAATTAACCTTTGGATCTGAAACAACAAAGAAAGAACTATGTTACGAAGAGCTGATTAAGAAGAGCAATATTTTCCAGCATGTCATACTCAGTAAAGGCAAAGATGTAGGTGTGGACGCTAATGACACCGCAATTATTGGCAAAAGAACTTTATCCCTCCTTCTCAAGAAGATTTTTGTCTGTGGAGGTGGTACCGCACCACCTGCTGTGGTTACTCCTCCTCTGAGACCAGCTCTGGAGTCGAAAATGGAGAAGGTAGAATCAAGAACACACATCAATACTCAAATTGTCGATCTTAACTTTCGTAATCTAATATTGATAAGTATTTCTGAATGTAAACAGATATTGAGGACAATACTCCAAAAGAAGATATACCCCCGAAGCTCTAATGTCAGAACATCATCAAAGAAAAAGTACCTGAGGAAGAAAAACAAGAAAAGAGATGAAAATGAAGACGAAAAGAACGACAAGATGAGTGATGGAAGTAAATGGGTCCAAACTGATTCTGAATGTCAGTATTAACAATATAATCAGTACCTATAAACCAACTTTCAAGTTCCATCAAACAAGCACGTTTCTGCCATCATATACACAAAATTCTAATATGTTTTTCCCATAATACACAAAATTCTTTTAGTTGTTTTACTTTTATAGACTAACCTGATTGTTTGTTTCCATTTTCTTGTGCAGATATCGTTTTAGAAATCTGAGAAGCTACCTGCCATGTGTGACGCTGCCAAAGAAAAGATCACAGTTCACAAGACATTATTTTCTTGCTTGGTTTCTTGATTGTTTATTTGAATATTTAGCTATTGTACTTATCTAACAGTTTGGAATAATTGAAACTGAGCTCAATTTTATCTTTTGAGAGACTCCTACAATATCCTTTGGAAATACAATTTAACAACTGGGGATGTTACTCACAATTCAGTGTCTATTATATAACATTAAACAGAAAAGCAAAAGGACTCTGCAGTGATGAATAATTCTTTCGTAATCTTTCCTTCCTATAAGTAAAAGATGTTGAAATCACAATTTGCTTATCATATGTCTTTCACCAGAAATTCTCAAAATTATTTTTCTGACAATATTCTAGAATGGAAGAAAATAAATTAGGGATACGTCTAAATCATAGAATGAAATCAAGAACTTTACAGATGGCCCACATTCTTTACACTTAAACTCATGGAGAGAGAGAGAGAGAGAGAGAGAGAGAGAGGCAGAGGTAAGGTCTCTCTCACTGTTTTTTTCCTTTTGTGATTGGTACATTTCTCTTTTCATGTGAGGGGCATCATCTACAGAACCTGAAAACATATTGGATTTACAAGATTCGTCGTAAAAGAGAGCCTTATTCATTATCATTATCTTCAGTAAGCCATAAGAGGTTCCACTAGAACACAATCCACTGACTAAAAGCTTCAAATACACCGTGATTTGAAAATGAACAGAGATCAAAATCACATCATACAATCCAGATCTCTCATAATCAGAATCTCAGCTATGATTTCCAGAAAAAGGGTAGTCTTCTTCAGTTGAATCAGGCACCTGGTGTCAGCAACGAGACGAATGCTTCACTATCGGGAAAACGTGAAACAAGATCAGAGCGTTTTGCCAACTCAAAGTCCTCAAACTGGAAAGCAGGTGCACAGCTGCAGCCCACAAGCGAGTAGTGATTCTCAAAGTCCCTTGGAGCAGCTTTGGTCAGAGTTCCATCAGCAGAAATATTGAAATCTTTGGTTGGAAAAGCACCAAACCAAACATTAGGAGGCACTGTATACTGAGGTAGTTGATTATCTCCAATGAGATCAGACCCAAGACAAGTCAATTTGACTCGACCGTCCTTTTCATTCAACTCTAATACCTATAATCAAGAGGAAATAAATACAGAATTAGGATCATTATAGAGGTGAGATAAGGATAAAGAAGACAGCATACATGAGTTGAATAGGGAAAAACCAGCATTCATTACAAATTTTACCCCCCGATTATAAGAAAACTACGCATTAAACAAAGAAGTAACCTGATTTTGATTATCATGATGATACACATTAATGCAACTATTCTTGACCTATGTCCCGTACCTTAGTTCCAGCATCGCCTTATTTTAGATGATATACTATTAAATATATTTTTCATAATCAGCTTAAGCTTTTAAGTCAATTCAGAATCTAACATGGTATCAGATCAAGTGATCTAGGAGGTACAATGCTCAAACCACCCCTACAATGTTATTTCCTCCTCCAAGCTTAGGTTTTTAAGTCAATCAGATTGACTTCCTAAGTAATTTAGAACGTCTACAATGTTGGACAACGAAAAGAAATCAACTTTGAAAATTTTAGATTGGTTAAAGAACATTGTTTGAAGAATCAATTCAAAACATATTCTCCAAAAAAATTAGTCTAAGTATCACTTTAGAGAAATTTGGCAAAATGAAGTCTAGCAAAACCAAACAAACTTGTAAATAAAATCACTTTTAAGAAAATAAAAAGTAATTACAAAGTAGATCGAACTCATCTTTTGAAGTCTAGCATAGCATACAAATCTCTCGAAAAGTGTGGACTTGATAAAAGAAAATCATATCTAATCTAAAAACCAGATCAGAAGCACAAAATCTTTTGATTATGTAAACAAAAAAGGAAATATAATCAGGAGAACAACAAAATATTCGATCAGAAACATGGACAAACTAATAGTACATCACTTGAATCACTTCATGTTATCTCAATTATTAGAAATCTACCGTAAGTGGTTCTCCCAAGTAAAAATGCCAAGTCTCGGCACATGGTATACGATGAAGAGCAGAAACACATCCAGACGGCATCAAAAAGTATATACACGTACTGACCTCTCGATCAACCTTGTCTGCACCGGAATAAAGTTGAAATCAAGGAAAAAGGTGGATCAAACATGGAAAAGGAAAAATTCAATAGACGACAAATTAAAGAGTTCATGAATTGAAGAAAAGTGAGAGATTATAGAGAAACGAAATGGAAATCGGACATACACTCGGGTGGGAGGTGAGATTTGGAGAGATGAACGGAGTAGTCCCTGAAGGTTTCAGAGTAAAAACCGCCTTCGGGATGTGGCTTCAGATTCAATTTCGCTACAATTTCTGATGCTGTAGCCATTGTTTTTGCTTCTTTTGTTCTTCACCAGACCTCCTTCAACCTAAAGCAATCACTCATTACTGATATTTTGATAGACAACATAGACTGTTTCTTTTGTGGAGGATCCAAAAATTTTGTTAGATTAATCAATAGTTTGTTAGATAAATCGGTTTTAATGATATTAATTCTATCGAGCAAGTATATTTTGCTATATTTGAAAAATGATATTAATTCTATCGAGCAAGTATATTTTGCTATATTTGAAAATGAACTCCTTATATAAATATATGTCTTTTGTGGAGCAACCTTTCAAGTCAAAATATAATTGGGGTTTAGATAGACATTTAGCCAGTAAAAAAAGTATATAAATTTGAAGTGTCATGACTTTTGTTGAAGAAAAGAAAAATTAGCCAACTGATTACTTTTGATTAGTTTTCTCTGTTGATCTTTGAAATAAATTACATTTTTAGTTTGAATGTTTGACTTAAATAGCATGATTGACAGCAGCATCAAGTTTCCACTTTCCAAAACTATGATGTCTTTTTAAAATTCATTAAACTAGTTTTTTTTTTTCGATTAACCTCCACCGAAATCAATTATCAACATCTAGTTGAAAAATTAACTTTTTTCTAACTGGTTGGTTGTTGAGTCTTCGTCGGATAAACAATGAAATTCTATATATTTATTCTTTCTCAATGAAATCTGGAGCAAATTATTATCGAGAATTTCTGCGACAAACAACTCACTGCAGATTTGTAAGGAGCTAAACAACAAAATGTTCATCCATGGATAAGCTATAATTGTCGTAGCTCGTTGTCCAGCATCAATGGAGAGATCCAAAAAGGAAACGTGGAGGGAGGGGCTAATCACAACACTACTAATCATCGACTCGAAAGAATTTTTGCCCTAAATGTGAATCTACTTGAAGCTCTAATATGAGCTCATGTCATCAAGATAAGTTAGAAGGTTCGACATAGATAATAAACGATATCTTAGACATCATTACAAATAGTTCACAAAAAGATAGATAAAAGAAGAATGAAAGGAAAGAGAGATGGAAATGGAGATGAAAAAAGAGGTGGATTTCTCTTTCTTTCTTTTTTCTCTTTTGAGAGCACAGACACGTATATATATTTGATTTAATGGAAACTGGCAATACTGATCAATACCAAAAACACTCCCTCCTAATTGTTAACATCTTTGGAGGGAAAGGCATTGAGAGTTTTAGAATAAACTGAAGCTAACTCATTTTAACACCAAAGTTAATTGGTGAAAACAGCGAAGTGAAACCAGAATTCTTATGCTTTAAACAAAGAATACCATAACTCATTTCTGTTTCTCACAATTCCATGGAACTCTAAGTTCAAATTCATCTCTCTAAGATATGCATAATGAGATGAATGGGGGAAGTGGGCAAGACTGAGAAAAAACACAAAAACAAGCGACTCTCCACTCTAGAAACTTAAAAAAGTTGTCAAATATCTATCTCTGGAAAAATTTTCCAACAAATCCTTGAAAGGAGTTCCCCATCCCAGCACCTACAGCTTCTGCCAGATACTTTGCCTGCATAACCTCAATCAAAACAACTTGCACTTCAGAGAAATTTCCTCATTAGAACATGTTAGAAAATTTGAACCGAAAAGTGCACAATTAATACCTCTTGAACGGTTTTCTTTATATCAAAAGCATCTTTCAGACGATTGTCCAAGAAAGTCCATGTATCTTGAAAATCTATAGGGAAGGAGAAAAAATGGCAGGTTTTAATCATATCAGAGAGATGTTTGCGAATCATGTCTCAATGATCAATGATATAAATGAATAGAGCGAAAGGAAAAGGGGTTTAAAGAATTTCTAGTATTTAGTTACAAGGAGTAGAAAGTCAGATATCCGATATTTTTGTCCGGCTGACTAAATCCCAGCATCGTTAATGCAAAATGACCTAGTACTAGAAAACTAATGAAAGTAACATTTTGCTTACATCATAGAGCTCTCCATCACACAACCTGAATGCATTAATGCATTGGGGATGTTTTGTTCATCGCGAAATGGTTGGAGCACTAATGCAATTTTTATTTTTAATCATTGGTTGGCCAATTGTTGTTTTTAAAAAAGTATTGACTGAAATGAATATCACTTCACCGATCCAATTATTTCGCAATAGGAGAAATGTCTCTTACGTGATAGTGCTCGTAACGTCAACAAAAGGTTAGTTTTCATTCATTTTTCAGGATTGGGTCTTCTAGAATTAACACCTTGAGAAGTCAATCATGCATATAAAAACCTCTAACAATCCATCCAACAAGGAAAAGAATGCATACGGGAAAAGGATTTAGAGTTCAAGCAAATTCAAAATCAAAGTCAAGGAACTTGAGAAAATGCACCTGGAGAACTATCAGTGAGCATGTATATCTCAGTTGCTGAGTATATTCCTCCCAAAATAGTGCGCTTGACGTACCAATCAATGTCAGACGTGTCACCGCCAGCAGCATGCCATATCTCATCAACAAGCATTGCCCGTTGTTTAAAGCTAGTTGCTAGATTTGCTGGATGTGCCTGTAGGACCAACTCATAACTACTACTACTTTTTAAGATCCTGATCAGGTATTCCATGTTAAATATGTTATAGGGTATGCAGTCCCAAGAACAATACCTGGATACTAAGAGCCTGAGCCCATTTTGATATAAAGGGAGTTTGCATTTCTAGGCGAGCCTTAACAAGCTTGTAAACACGTTCACGAAGTATTAAATTCTTAAGGCCTTCGTCTGCCTCAATTAGATCGATGAGCCGCTGTAAGCAATCATCCATGAAAAACTGAAATGGAAAGAGAATATAAATCCCCTGATCAATTAGGCAGACAGCAGACTAGTAGAAGAGAGAAGCCACTTAAAAGCACATAATCAAACAAATGAACCTTAAATAGGAACTTAAAGCTAGTTTCCAAAATAGAACAGCATAAAAAGAAATGTTAGCTTGCTAGCAGTAGAAAGTTAATGAGATTAGACCATCTGCTATAGTTGTTTTGTTTGTGATATCTTGAAAAACTATTTAAATTTTTTTTATCAGGAAAAAGATTGTGCAAGTGATCAGACTGAATAAACTTAGAACAATAGGAATGAACAAGAAGAAATTATAAATAACAATGTATATTCATTAACATTGGTGATTGTATATATCCATTGTTATATCAAGCATATTTCATGGCACCTTTTAGCTAAAGTATGTAAAAGATATAAACTTATTGCCGTAACCACAAGCAACAACATAGCACAGGGAGCTTCTTCCAACTAATCGCAGCTTGAGTTTTTAGTGTGGTTGTCTCAAATTTGGTTGGGTTAAATGTCAAATGACCCAAATTCTGGAAAACAATGAAAACTAACACTTTGCTTACGTCACAAAGTACCATTGAACTTAACTTCTCCTTACTGCCCATTTGCAATAGCGGGTTTGCACTTATCACGAATGGATGAGACCCCAAACGTGATTTATAAAATGCATCACGATTTTTTTATGAAAAAACAAATTTTGCCCATTGTCAAAACTTCGCGATCTGATGACTTTCTCAAACGTGAAATAGCGTTCGGACCTCATCCATTCATGATAGATGAAATCCTGCAATCGCAAATGGACAATTTAATGGGTCAGTGATTTGTCATTTGTGTAATCAAAAGGTTTCTTTCCCTTGCTTTTAGAATCCATGTCATTTGACATTGGGGCAATCAAATTAATTTAGGACATCCGTACAAAAATCTCCTAGAAGAACCCTGATAATTTGATAGATTTAATGAACTATGACTATAAAAAGGACACTGCAAATTTTGAACTATGTAGGAGGCAAGGTCAAGAACTTCATGCTTATTAACCTCAGTGCCCTGTATGTAAGCAATACATATGACTGATTCGAAAAATGGGGAAAGTAAATCAAGAAAACACGAGTGTACCTCGACTAGTTCAGCTTCCTTCCTGGCAAAGGATCCAACAATGGAAGGTGACATCCCAATATCCCTTGCACCAGCAATCATGGCCGCCTCGGTCCAACCTAGCTTCACCTGTAACATTACACAAATGCAAAATTCGACTTAAAATCACAATCTTGAAAAACCTAGAAATTGAATCAAACCAAGGAAACCTCAGTTCGTTCAATAACGCCAGCTCTACCTACATGCCAGTCAGTAAAAGATGAGAAATGATAAAATTTCTGACAGTATCGAACAGGGGCATCCATTTGGCTGTGCAGAACTTCGAATTACAACTAAATAAGTTACGAGAAACTAAAATATACGAGAGTACAGACCACATGAGAAAGAGCAGCCTGGAGGACGCGAGCCTGCTCCTCTTGATACTCAACTCTCGGCCGCCGATTCTCATGGCTTCGGGTTTCTTCACCGGAAGTTGATGTGGACCAAGAAGAAGATGAAGAAGATGCATAATCGGAAGAAGTAGGAGTTTCTTGACGAATATGGTGTTGATTGGGGATTTGAGAATTAGGAAATTCTTGTGAATTGGTAGCTGTGGAGAAAGAGCAATGGTCAAGGAAAGTGGAAGGCGATGGGAACCTGAGACGGTGGTGAATGCGATTTCTGCCAGCGGTCAAGCCGCCGATCAGACGCTTCGCCGCCGTTCGATACATGTCTCCGTCGGTCCGCCGCTCTGGAAACGATGGAGTGCGTCTGTGATTTGTTAGTTAAATTTTTCCACAAAGAGAAAAAGAGTCCAAAGCAATAATAGGTTCCACGTAGTCACGCAATGTATTGCCACGTGGCCTTTTGACAACCAAAATATATTTATATGTAATAAAATTGCAAAATATATTCATGTCTTTGCATGAAATTATAATTATTTAATTTTGATTAAAAGAAAACACTTCAAATAATCAAAATTAAGACTTAGTGAAACTAAATTAAGAAAATATTTAAATCGACTTGAATGGATATTAACACTAGCTCGTTTTGATATTGTTGTTAAGAATGTTACATTAACTAGATGAGAGGATGATCGTGAATTTATATAAGAGAAAACAACTATCTTGGACAGCACGAAATCTTTTAGGTGAAATAGAAAAAGTAAAATCATTAGGGTTATGCTCAAAATGAGTAACATTAGAGATATATAAAAGTTTATTATCCATGACAAGTAGTATAAAGTCATGCCTTAACCTAACCATATTAGTGAAATCAAAAGTGCGGTTTACTACAATATATTTCGAATGGTATTGGTATAACAAAAAATAAAGTCACAAGGATTATAGCTGAAGGAGACAACATCAAACCAATTAGTTGTTGGTTAAAGTTGAATCTAAGCTACCATTAGATAACTTAGCCAAAATACTCTTTTGCTTCTATTTGGTTCAATCGGATTTCAAAACTAGTACTTGTAAAGCTCTAGCTTTGAAAAATAGTTTTAGATAGTATATGTTTGCTTAAACTTTATCATTAATTAACTAAGGTAAAATGACATGACATATCGAGTGACAATTTTTGTTCATGTTTTTCTTTTTTAAAATTAAAATTAGCTTATGTGTTTTAAAGCCACATATTGGATGATAAATTTTGGTTATTGTAGATGATATGATATCTAATTTGTCTTCACTCATACACATAAATTTTTAAATCGTCGTTCAATGATGTAAGATGGTATTAAAATTAATATTGACTAGTAAAAAAGAGTTGATCATTTAAGAGTTTAAATAGTACTTATACAATTATATAGTAAACCATCTCAAATTCTTCTCATCTCTTTGCTTTTTATGTACACACTTCACCGTCTCAACTAAACCAAAATGAAGGCTTCAATTTCAACCCGAACCAGAACTAAATGCCTGCAAACAGAAAATAAAAGTAAATTAACACGAAAAAAAATATACTCCACTCTCATGAACCTTTATCGAACACAAACATTTTTAAGTTAAGAAAGATTAGTTTGTGAATTGACTAAATAATAAACTATTTTATTTTTGTTAATGAATTTTTAAAAGGGTACGAGTTTGTGCTTCTTCTTATCATGTCTTTTTTCAAATATAGCAAAATGACAATCGTACCGAAAAGATATTGCAATGGCCGGGATCTGCCACATGTGCAGCGAGATTCTCAAGGGGTCCTTGGCCAGTGTAAATAGCTTGAAACCACAGTCCAACAAAGGCCAACATAGCCAACCGCCCATTCTTAATCTCTTTAGTCCTCAGCACCATGACCGGCTCCGGCGACCCCCTGCCCCACATCATAGGGTCAAACCAGAACCCCCCCGGGTAGCCCACATCTGCCTTTGCTTTCTTTTTGTGGGGCAGCTTCAAGTCAACGTCCACGCTTCCCGGGTTCACCAAGTCCGCCCATCGCCTCCCCTCCACCCACCCCATCAACGCCAATTGCGCCACCAGCAATGTCGTCGGATCTGCGAAATATTCTCGAGATCCGGCGTCGTACCATGAGAAGTTTTGTATGAGTCCTAAGCTCTCGAACCATTCCGGTAGAAGGATTCCTGTTACGGCTAGCATCGCCCATCTTGCGTGCATTAGTTCTGCTTGTGCGAACCATTTTAGTGTCTCTGGATCCGAACCTGACATGCCCATTTCAAATTATCACTTTGAGGTCTGTACTTTCATATTTACTACAAAAATGTATTTGATTGATAATTCTAATTCGAATTGTGTTTGGTACAAATTGTTTTTAATTCTCCAACAAACTCCTAACTTTTCATTCTCACTCCTACTACCATATTTCCTGCCTAATATAGAATGTCTCACAATCTCAAAATGAACGTTTCTATTCCGAGGTGAAAACCAAAAATAGTATTGTAATCCTAAAACACACCTTTCTTAACTTCTTTTATCAGAAAGAGAAAAAAGAAGAAGAAATAGTAATAGTAATAGCCCGACTCTTCTTTGTTGTGAAGTTAGTTTTCTCACCAGCAATTACTTTTGAAAATGTAAATTTGAATCAAAGAAAAAAGGGACAGTAGCATACCTAATCCAAGCGGATCGAAGCCAAAATCGCCGGGAAGGCTACGAAGGAACAAACAAACATTAAATAATCACTTTTAGTAGGTGGAGAAAATGTTTATAAACGTTTAGAAATTCCATCCAAACTTTTGTAATGATTTAGTTTTTAAACTTTCATTTTTGTAACAATTTAATAGCTAAACTTGACTATGTAATATTTTAATCATGGAAATTTGATAGTTTTGTAAAATGCAAAGTTTTAAGATTAAATTGTAATAAAATTGAAAGCACATCTACTCAAGTTCGTAAACTAATCCAATACAACAAAATTGAAATAATAAATTTTGACATCAAAATTTTGATACAACTTTTCAACAATCGAATTAAATCATTACAAGTTTGAAAAATGACAGACAAAAAAAAATGTTGAACACCAAATTTAAAAGAGTAAATTTATGTACTAAATTGTTGCTGTTGCTAAAGTTCAGAGGCCAACCCACTGTTTAAGCTATAAATCTCCAATTCTACGAATCAAAGAAGAAGAAAAAACGAATGAAATAAGCTATAAATTAATTAACCTGCCGTCGAGCCACTCCGGCGGGCTGCTGCCAGGAAACCAAAGGGGTCTATCGGGAGGGAGCGGTTCACAAACGCTAGACACGCCGGATTTCGCTGCTTTTAGATCGGAGTAATCTCTACGGAGCTTATGATTTGGGAAATTTCCCGGGAAATTTGATCTGTGATGGGATTCTCTGTAGTCAAAGAGAAGAAAGGAGAATGAGAAATTGGGAGAAACCAATGAAAAAAAAATGTGGGAAATAAGATTGACCTGATTGGGAAGGAGGAGAGCGCAGTGGAAGAAATGGAGAGAGCCATGGGCGCCGGAGAGACTCCAAAAGGGTAAAAGAGGATTGGTGGGGTTATAGAATGTATATTTGGGGGAATGGATGGCCTGTGATGGCTGCTTGTGGATATACAGATTTTAAACCTTCATTTCTAACTCATCCATCAGGATGATCATATATTTTTTTTCTTTTTACAAATCTTTTAGAATGATATTGGACAACAACTTAAAATGATGTGACTATTCAAATTTTCTAATTAAGCCACTGCCGCATTGTTTATAATCTTGATTTTGATTAACACTTTTTGAAACATTGATATGATATTAAAACGATTAACTTGAAAACTTGTGGAAAACTTAATATGATACTAAAGTTAAAAGGTTATTCATTCAACAAAGGCTTGGATATTTTAGCTCAATATCAGGATTGTCTTATTAGTAAAAATAATAACCTACATATATTGCATCGAAAAACAATATAACAAATATTTAAATGATTATATTTTTAAAATATAAAGATTAAAATCAAAGTTAAATAAGAATTTTGGAAATTTAATAATTAAAAAGTTGAAGGATCAAATTGGAACATCTTTTTAAATTATATATTATAATAGAACTTTTGATTTTGATTTTTTACTTTTTGAAAATTAGGAATACAAATATTTATGGAACATTTTCAAATAGAAAAAAGTGAACAACAAATATTTACAAAATATAATAAAATTTTAAATCTATTAGACAATAAAAGTTGACCAGTATCTAATCATTATAAAATATGTGAAGATATTATTTTTAAAAAATTGATAAAAATAGAAAATTTGAAAATAAAATAAAGATGAATTTTGTGCAATTTTTGAAAAAAAATGTATAGTTATTTTTTATAATTATATATAGAATATTGAGAATTGAGAAAATGAAATAGAGAAGAAAAAAGTTGCCCCGCATCGATTAAAACGCAAACTTGAGAGGAAAAGAGACTTGGGCCGATGGTCCAATTTTTTCAGGGGAAGGGCCCATTAAAATAGCTTCCTATTTGTGTTCGGCCTCTCCCAACCCCTCCAAACTCCTCCAAACAATGATAAATTAGGAGGTTTAGTTTCGATAAATAACAAAATTAATTTTAAATTGTTAGAATGGTAATAGAGAAAAATCTAGAGAAAGAAAATAGATGGACTAATGTCTTGAATCCTAAATATAATTGTTCAATAAACCTCAAATACACACAATTAATCCTATAAAAAATATAATTTCTCTCCAAAAACTAAAAAATAACACATATCACCGTAGAAGTTTCACTTAAGTTCTCTGCAAACGTTCCACATCTCCTTCAAATCATGTAGGCATTGAAAACTTTCTATTAATTTTACGTTTTGAAACTATTGAAAATTTTGAAAGGTCTTCCGTTCGCTTGAGTTCCACATCTCCAAAATATTTTGTTTGCTATCTTCGGAGTTTGTTCCACCAAAAACCTTCAATTTCTTCGAACGTCGAGTTGCATCAAAGAACCGATCGTTTGGACAGTAGGGTACAAAATATCAATGAGGTGTTGGTGGGTTCTGATTTCAAAATGAAATTTTACATTTTTATAAACATGAGGGGATTTAAGAACACAATAAATGCGGTTTTTTTTTTAGGTAATAGCTGACGTTGAAACTTTTCTCCTCGCTTGTTTGCAAGAAAAACTCTCTCTCACTTTGTTTGTCTCTTACGTCGGCTGTCCCCTCTTTCTCAATCCCTTCTTTTAGGTTTTTTTTTTTTTCTCAAATAAAACCTAAAAAAAGAAGATTCAAATAATTGTAAAATTGTCATTGAAGCATAATTACACTTCTAAAATTTTAATTCAAATTGTTATTAAAAATATATTATATATTATTTAATAAATTATTTAAAATATAAAAAAGGTGAAAATCTTGTATTTATACTTTGCTATTATTTTAGAGAATAGTCTAAAATTTAAATTCAAATTGCTATTAAAACTATATTATATATTATTTAATAAATTGTTTAAAATATAAAAAAGTCAAAAATTTTGTATATATATTTGTCAATTTTGTCCTGTAACAAAATAACAAATTTAGTTTAGATTTACCAAATTTGAATGTTGTTTACAGAATATGGTGACATTTTTTGACCTATTGAAATACATTGTATTTAGAATATGTGGATTATCCTATACCTAGGACAATGATACTACATCTTGATGACCAATTTTTTTTACCTTTATGTGTCCCAAATCTGTTTTTTTATAAAATCATTCATACTCGACATATAATATGTTTGAAAAATCTTAATCCTATTAGTTATTATAAAGTTTGGTTAGTTAAACAGTTGCGGTTATGATTCAATGACGCTATTTAAGAAATCATTCTTTTGGTTTTGTAACAAATTCATCTTAATGTTAAGGTTTTTGGATTGGAAAAGCATATGATTAGATGAACAAATAAATATTAATATTTTAAAATTGTATAGTAGTGAATGATCGGAATATGTTTTTATAATGAATGACTACGAGATTTTAAGGATTGTGGATGTGTATTTGAGACTCTCACCAAATGAAAATATACGTGAATATTAACGTAATTTAAAAACATAACGTCTAAAATATTTATTTAATACAACTGACCTAATAAAATAATTCTTTTAAAATAAAAATCAACAAATTAGCACGATTGTAGGGGAAGATAAAATTTTAAATTCAAATTGTTATTAACGTATTTTGGAGGTATTTAAATTCAAAAATTTTATAAATATTTTGAAATATAAATAATCCAAAAATGTTGAATTTATGTTACTAAATAGCACAATTTTAGGATGGTTTTTTTTTAATAAAATAAGTGGATAATTGTGATAATGATAAAATTTCAAATTCATATTGTTATTAACATGTATTTTGGGTATTTAAATTCAGATTTTTTATAAATATTTGAAAATATAAATAATCTAAAAATCTTGAATTTATGTTTGTGATTATTATAGAGATACGAACATTTAAAAGAATTCAAATTGACGATTTTAGTGGATGTATAAAATCTATCTTCAAATTGTTACTAGAAATAAGAAAAATATGTATTATGTATTATATAATAAAATATTAATAAATATTAGGAGGGACTTTATGAAACGAAAAGTAGTGAAATTATATTAGCCATTATTTTAGGGGTAATAAAAAATTTGAATTCAAATAGTTATTACTATATATTAAGAATTATAGAAATAAATTGTTAATTAATTGATTTGATTTTTCTATACAAAGGGATATAATCGATTAACAAAAAGTCAAAAGAATTTACAACTGCGATTTTGCTATAAATCTTAATATTTATGGAATTTGCTATTTTTCAGTTTGTTATCTTTTTTTTTTTTTTTGCTATTCTCATGGTTATCTCTATATGTTATTTATTTTCTAATTATATTTATTTTATAATCTGTTAATTGTATTAAAATTCTATAATTTTTTTAAAAAATAATTTCAATATTTTGCTATTTTAAAAAATGGGAAACCAATTTCCAACTGAAAAGAAAATATATTGGCCAAACCCTCAAACTTTCAAAATTTTAAAAATAAAAAACTATAATTGAAATAGTTAATTAGTTATAAAATTGGAAAATTATTATTATGGAACAACTCCACACCCTTGAAAGGATTTCAATTTGATCAATTAATCAACTCCTCCTTCATGAATATTTTTCCACTCTCTCTTCCCTCTTCATCCTCCCCTTCCCCTACTCTCTCTTGTAAGATTATAGGAAACAATTGCAAAGGGAGAGTAGTAAACATCTCTCAAATAATTGAGTGAAATTAGTAAACAATTGCATGTGTTACATAAGGATGAAGAGCATGAGAAAAGAACGAGACCATATGGAAGCATCAGACTCTCGTATGCATTTAGTGGTCAAATGGATACTTCCGCATTTGAATGACATCAACAAAAGATCGTTTTTTATTTCCTTTTTAAAATTTTGTGGTCAAATTGATACATTCACATGTAAATTAACTTAAATCGAATATCATTTTTCATTTGTGTTTTTACCTTCGACAAAATTTTAATTAGGCTCCAACAATAAATACACTAAATTTTCAAAACATTCGTAAGGAATAGATATCAAATAATAAATAAATAAAAATTAGTCCAAGAGAGGTTGAAATTTTAAAAACAAAATATAATAAATATTATAAAATAACATTACCCAATAAAGTAATTCATTAAGAAAAACATATCATACATAAAAAAAAAGTAGTTTAGAAGTTGTAACACACAATCGTAAGTCTTACCTACCATAGTAGCTTTTCATGTTCTAATCTTTTATTTAATAAAAGATATTTGAAGTTGATGTATATCATCATAACATCACTAACTTTATTAGTTAAATTTATTCATCCGATTTAATTGACTTTAATAATGTACTCTCGATTGAGATCAACTTTTGAAAAGTTTAAAGTTTAAATAATATATTTATGAAATTAGTTCAAAGTTTAAATGGATAGAATCTTTATTTATTGATTTATTGATCTAATTCTAAAGTTTAGTGAAATATAAATTGATATTATTTGTTTTTATTTTATTTCAAATTTTGATCAAACCATGCATACACTTTTTTACCCTTTTTCTAAAGTTATTATAAACTCATCATTACTCGATTTGATCGGTTTTCGTGTCAATTTTATTATTTTCATATAATTTTGATTTATTCTCCTAGGTTGAGGAAAAAAATATATGATTTCATGTTTGACATTTGAAATTATTATTTGGGTTTAGAAGAGAAAAATAAAAACGACGATTGAAAAAGTTATTGACATACTATGGTGTATGGGTTTGCCAATTGCAAGGATGAAAATATCTATGGATATATCGATATATCCGTTGATTTGTCCCTAAATCGAAGGGTTCAATATTGAATATCCATGTACATTTTCAACCTCTTTTATAAATGCTCTTAAAATATTGAAAATATCAAATATTTACTCTAATGTGAATGACTACTAGTATGTGCCGAACTTGATTTGGAGTTAATAAAATTTATAAATTTTGTGACTTGATATCGATACTTAATCGATGATATATCTGTAAAATTGAAATATTGAAATCAAGATGAACGTCGATATTTTAATGATTTGATTAGTTGTCGAAATATAAGAACTATATTTTTAAAAGTGGAAAATAAAGGATACAAAGCAAATTTGAGGTGTAAAGATATATATTAAGTAAAGAAGGAAGAAGTTGGTGTAATTGGTAATATTGATATTGGTGAAGCTCATCCACCACTTTTTGTCTCATTGTTAACTTCTCACCTACTTTGTTTTCTCCATCATCTCCAC
This sequence comes from Cucumis hystrix, assembly GCA_025688845.1. Lineage (NCBI taxonomy): Eukaryota > Viridiplantae > Streptophyta > Magnoliopsida > Cucurbitales > Cucurbitaceae > Cucumis > Cucumis hystrix. Next base: position 9,445,468 of record CM046884.1, read on the forward strand.
TTTATTATTATTATTATTCTTACTATGTTGATACTCAAATTTGGTACAATGTGTGAATCTATAATGGTGATGAGAAATCCAACAATCGTCTTCTATTGATTGTGTGAGGCTTACCATAAACACTTTGATGAATAAATTATTGATCGTTTAGAAAGAGATAGAGTATGTAAAATTTAGAATCTGTTTCATGCACCATCTTTCTAACTTGTCGATGATAGTGTATAGTTGTTGCAGAACCAACAAAAGCTTAGCTCACTTTACATTTAAATGTATTAAAGAAAATCTAATTGATACAAATGGATCAAAGCACATGTAGCATTATTGTTTGTCTGTTATGGCTAACTCATCCTTAAGCTCCAACCTTCAGATCGGGTCTTATGAATCGAGATCATCCATACTTAGCATTGTTTTTCTCTCATTATTGACCCTATGAACCAACCTTTGTGAGGCTTACAGTGTCGATCTTTATAACACTTAACTTCCATGGTTGATATTATGTCGAAAATTTATCTCTTTAGTTGTTTTGACATTTTTTAATGCTAAAATTCTATCTTTTTTTTTTCCTTGCTGTCAATTCTGTAAACTTTATGTTTAAATGCAACTTTAACCTTAGTTCGTTCAACTTTAATACATTACCCTCTTTGTATTTTTAAAAATGTTCATTTCAGTTGATAGACTTTTAATTTAAATTCATTTTCCTCTATATATTGTTAACTTCATATAATTTTAGTCAATATAGTACCTTTAAGTGTAACCATTTTGGTATATTAAAAATGAAATAAAAATAAAAATTAATGAAACATAATACTCACTTTTTAAAAGTACAATAAAAAAAAAAAAGTAGAAAATGAACCAAAATGGTTACCAAACAATAACTAAGTTTTATATTAATTGAAACAGCGTAGATTACAATTAGACATTTGAAAGTACAATAATTAAAATTAAAACAATATAAAATAAACATAATAATATTAATAAGAGAAATTGTTTTAGATTACAAAATAGCTAAAAATATTTTACATGCAATATTTAAAAACAATCCAATTGATAGCAAACAAAACAAATTGGTTTAGAGAAAAAATGAGTTTTTTTTTTTTCTTTTTTTCTTCTTTTTTCATTATGATAATAGGATTTTGAATGTTTAATTTGTTCTTTTGGCCTATTATATATAATTTGAACTATATGAAAGGAAAGTTTCACCCTATTGAAAGATACATATTTCCAACTAAAATTAAAGTTCCTCTCCAATATTTATCCACATTAAATTATTTTTAAATCCAAAGCATATTAATTTGAGGTATTAACTATTAATTAGTTTATAAACCACCCAAACACGAATTTCGTTGACTTTAGGTCACATTCACTCGATAAAAACATAACAAATCAACGATAATATAAGAATTAGACGTTGTTTGATTACATTTAGTATTGTTTACTTTTGTTATGCATATACAAACAAAGGATGCTCAATTCAATTGCGTCAAAAATTACGTCATATATCGATCGGTTACCATAATTGTTATTGCTTCAAAGAGAAATGTATAAATTTTGACACTTTTATTATTATCGTTACTGTTTGATCCTTATAGGTTAAGGTAATATACTTGTGATAATAAATGTGACAAAATTCATCATTATAAGAAAACTTTAATAAAAAATAAAATAATTTGTGGTTTCAAGGCGTTGTAATTTATATATCAATAGAATTCTATTACGATAGAGGTAAATGTCATCTTAAATTTGAATAAATTTCTAAAAATTTAAATTGTGATAAATAATTGTGTGTTGACAAATTTTAAAATTACAAAATATATATAGAAATTACCTTAAATTATGCTTAGGCTAAAAAGATAGAGTTTTAATTAATCAATTAACTTAAAATGTTCATTTAATTATTGTTTCTAAACTACCAAATCCACCTATTTTTCCGTTATCCTATTTTTAAGAAAACAAAATACTAAAAGTGAAGACGCAGATAAAGATTTTTTTTCTTTAAATTCTTAAAAAAAAAAAGTAAGATTTAAAAAACAGAAAATTTTCAAATATAACAAATTTTAGGAAATATTTACGACCTATAACAAATTGTATTACCGGTAGATATGCTACAGTCTCAAAAATTTTGTTATAATTTATAAATATTTTAATTTATTTTGCTATTTTAAAAAATACATTTTTTAAGTAAATTATTTTCTTTTCAAATATAATAAAATAAAATATTTTACAAAATAGAGATGATAGTAATCTTTTGCAATATTTTTAAAACTTTTTAAAAAATTGACATTTAAAATAATTTTTCTTTTAAAATTTAAGATATTATTATTTAATTAGACTCAATAAACTTCAACCAATATCTTTGAAATTAATATTTTATTCTAAAATAACTATTTAGTATTAATTTAACAATCTTCATTAATTAATTGAAATAATTTAGTCACGTTTAATATGAAAGTATTCCTTTATTTTGATTTTATTGATTAAATAATTAATAATATAACACTAAACTAAATAATGCTAAACTTAATATATCAATAACTACAATAACTACATTAATCTCTTCTAATTAATTAAACATAAATTGAATCCAAATATTTAACCTTCATAACTTAATTATATTTTAAAGACATTTAAAACTAACATTCAAACTCTAACCTTACTTACTATTATTTGTTTATTTTTAGAATGTAAACATTTTAACAATAATATAGATGGTAAAGATTTAAACTTACTGACCTATTCGTTAAAAACTAATAATAATTTTATTTTTTAAATAAATAGTATAATAAAATCTCTTTCTAAAATATAAAACAATATAGTAAATGGTAATAATAATATACAATATAACCTACACTCAACGATCATTTTCTCGAAACCTAAACTAATTAGCTTTGTATAATTAAAATCAAAAGATCGTTTGAGCCGAGAATTATCTAATATTATAATAACTACTTTAATACTATTTTGTAGTCTTCAATATTACAACAATATTTACTATTTGTTTTACTTTTTATTTCATTTTCAAACTAAAATAGTTTATTTTTTAAACGGAGAATAAAAATTACGTTTTTCTCTAAGTTTAGAATCTAAATTGTGATTATATCATTATATTATTTGATTATAGATAACTATATAATTAGATCTCTTCACTCTTCTGGCATTGTTAAAACTTAAGCAATCGCAATTAGATGTTGAATTAAACCCACAGAGTTCAACTCCCATCGATTTAACTTGAAAATCTTCGCTTGGAATACACTCAATCTTTGCAAAAATCGTAAGTTTCACTAATCTTCCAAGGATTTCTACCTGATTTTGATCACTAACACCTCACCAAATTCCCTCACAATCCCCTCTTCTCCGATCCCCCAATTACTATTTCCACTTGACTTCTCGCTTCTCAACCCCAATCCCCTTTCTAGATCTCTCCCACAATCAATTCTGCACAAACCCACATGCCTTTGATCAACTCAAACCAACCCAGTTTCTTAATTTTGCTCATTGAGCACTAGTTTTCAAGAAAAACCCAGTTGGGGATTTTGGTTATAATGGTGGAAACTTCGATTTTTGGTGTGCGGTTCAATAATCAGAGGATTGACTTGAAACGATGCGTTCCGGCTTTCTTTTCCACGTACAGGACGGTGTTTACAGTGTTCTGGATCGCGGCGGTTGCCACCATTTTTCTCTGGCAGAGTACCATTGATGATGGGTTCTTCTTCCTCCGGCGAGTTTCGCCTCGGCCGTTACCGAGGTTGAGGCCAGCTGTGTTTAATTTGACGGATTTTGGAGCAGTTGGTGATGGGGTGACATTGAATACTAAGGCCTTTGAGAAGGCTATTTTGGCTATTTCGAAGTTGAGGACCAAAGGTGGGGGACAGCTTAATGTGCCTGCAGGGCGTTGGCTTACGGCTCCCTTTAATCTCACTAGTCATATGACTTTGTTTTTGGATGAAGATGCTGTTATATTGGGGATTCAGGTTTGTTTTTCTTCTGAATGCTTTCTTTCAATTTGAATTTGGTTAAACTTACTGTTTGGGAAGGCTGAAGTGGGAGTTCGTTTTGGTTAGATCCATGATGATGAGAATAACTATAATGAAATAGTTGGTTTCTTCTGTTTAAACTTGCTTGCTTTCTATTAGGACACTATTTAGCCTGTTTGGACTTGCTATTGTAGTTTAAAGTAAATACTTGAGATCTTCTGTGTTAGCATGCCTTGAATCAGCTATTTGGCGCTCCAAATGAGTCTTACTCACCCTAACCTCTACGATTTGTAAACTCTAGCTCTCTTGACATCTTTGAATGACTAAATAGAATTTTGGGCCTATGTTTTAGAGAAGTGTCCTATATGAACCTTCTAACACTATTGGTGCTTATGCAGCTCGTTGATGTAACTAACACTATTATTGAACTACTTAAATCACATAAATCTCTGTGTCAGATCTTTTAAGTTTTCTTGCTTTCCTTATTTGTTGATTGCGTAACACTTGGATAGATGGATAGATAGATATGATACCCATAGTGTTTGTAAAATTAATTGGATGGAACATTACGTTGATTCCTAGCTTCACCATAACATATTGCCAATTACTAGTAGCACTGGTATCGACTATAAATAAGATTTTATACCTGGTGAAATAAACTGGAAACTGAAAATTTTTAGTAGAGATACATGGTTTAGACACATACAATTTAGTATTCTGAAAATCAAGAGTCTACGATTTGTTACTGGGGAGCCAGACCATTTGCCATTTCATAAATCATATCAATGATTGGTTGAAACTTCTTCATGTTACAAGAGACTGTAGGAGGCTGTTTTGGACAATCGGATTAGGCTACTAGAACTGTTAACTCTGTTTCTTACTGGCCAATCCAATCATCTTCTTGAATTGACTCCTTTGAATGCACTATTTTTGTATTCACATCTCTATCGATTCACCTATTTTTTGCATTGAAAAACGTTAATGGAAATGTTAAATTGATCTCCAGACTCTTAAAGACTTTCACACAGCAACTTCAAATGTGTTATCTTGCGTGGTTTAATGATACTTGACATTTTATCCAATATGCAACACAGTAGATATATTGTATTCTAGTTAAATAAATGGATTATATCGAACTTCTGTTCAATGTGGTTTACCCACTGTGGATTCTACTAATTTATTTCTAGAATGAGCTTCTAGGTATGATCTGAATGAGAGCTAATCTTATTGATTTTACAGGATGAAAAATATTGGCCACTGATGCCTCCTTTGCCTTCTTATGGTTATGGAAGAGAGCACATTGGACCTCGATATGGAAGTTTGATTCACGGTCAAAATCTCAGAGATGTTGTGTTAACAGGTCAGATTGGTCACCATTTATTTATTGAGGTACTTTTTTTTTTGTTAAAGATTGCTTTGGAATCTTGATGTAAAGATACTGAAAAAGTGTAAGTTATCATAGCATAAGAAGAGATAGCTGCAGATAATGGGTCTCGATCAATAAATTTCTGTAGTTTCCATAAGTACCTGTGTTCTGATTTGTAGTTACTCTAGCGTGATTATGTAGAGTTACTGGAGGTAACTTAGTGAAGATTCAAATCTGGATTATAGAAAAAAAACTGTTTAGTACTAAAGAGGGTAGAAGAAGAGCGAGGAGAGATTGGAACTAGTAAAAAAACAAGGAAAAACAAGGTGGAAAAGAAAATTCATTATTTGAATAAAAGGAGAATGGTTGAAGCATGGATATAGACCCAAGAGATAGATATGACATGACACAAACACCCACACATCAATTTTTTAAAATCTAGGACATGGTTACTGCAAGGACACGATTTTTAAATTATATAGTTTTGAACACCATCTTTATTCTATGTTAATAAGTTTATGTATTTTTCTTTTAGAAAGAAATGTTTATTTTGAATGATGAAATGAAAAGTGACTAAATGCTCAAAAGATACAAACTCTACAAGGGAGTGAAAAATAAAATAAAAATTACAATGGAAGAATATAAGGAAAACCAAAAGAGGCATAAAACTTGAAAAGAATATCCTGCAAAGAGATTGGAAAGAGCACACCAAGAAAAGGCGAACAGATGAATCGAGCCAACCCAAATTCTGAACAGAAACTGAGCCAAAAAGCATTAACCACAGAAGAACATTAAAGTGAAAAATCAAGATATCTATTCCAGAATAAAATTCTTCGTCCAAAGACCAAATTTAAAGCAATATAAGAATCCCCTTATGCCCGAAGTTGACTTCAAATCCTGGAACAATCAAACAAAAGTCCCATTCCTTGGAAACAAAAGTACGGTAAATAGTGGAAAAAACTCAATCTCTCTCAAAATCCATAAGAACTTAATAAATGTAGCATCAAAATTTAACTTGAGGAGACAAAGGATCATACCTTTATTAAAGATTTAAACTTGAGAAGATAAACAAGTTCATACATGTACATCAGTACATGCTAACAAACAAATGAGTTTGATGTATTTTGCAGTCAAAATTTATCATTTTTGTCCTATATTATTATGTGTTTGTTTTGTACTTAATACATATTCATTACGTGTCTAACCGATGTTAAGCCTACTTTGAATTTGTATATTGTACTAACAAGTGTTTGAGATGTGTCAAGTGTTTGTCAAGTGTCAGATACGGACATGCTAACCAAACGATAATTTGTTTAATTTGAACTAAAAGAGAACACAACAATCGATATCCCAAAAAGGCATTAGGTTTATTTTGCGATTTCTAATCTAGTATATGTGATGACTTACAGGGCATAATGGTACCATAAGTGGACAGGGGAAAACATGGTGGAAGAAATACCGCCAGAAGCTTCTTAACCACACGAGGGGCCCACTCGTTCAGATCATGTGGTCAAGGGATATTTTGATCAGCAATATAACTTTGCGTGACTCTCCTTTTTGGACACTTCATCCATATGACTGTAAGAATGTAACTATCCGGAATGTAACAATCTTGGCTCCTGTACATGATGCACCAAACACAGATGGAATAGATCCTGGTAAACTTCAATGCATTGTTTCTTTCACTAGAGTAGGTTAAGCTGTTCCTCGAGCTGGCATAGATAAATTGCACCCGTTTTTGTTTCTGTATGAGATGTATATTAGATACCTCATATTAAGAAAGCAGAGACCATTTTAACTTTCCCCAATGTAGAAAATGAAGCTGAAATTCAGTTGTCTGGACTAGGTGGCACTGGCTTTATGATGTGAATAATTTTTTTGTTTTTAGGAAGTAGGATGACTAACAAGTTCGGGTGGAGTTTATTCGGTCTGATTTGATTTAACCTTTAAATTTCTGTTGAACCTAAATTTGCACTGGTTTTAATCAGTGCGTATGTGAATAAGTCATTTCTTAGAAGATCAACATTAATAGTCCAATATTTTAATGATATATTGTCATTTGGTAAGGGCTTGCCTCATTTTTTATATTGCCATAAACAGATTCATGCGAAGATATGCTGATTGAGGATTGCTACATAAGTGTGGGAGATGATGGTATAGCGATTAAGAGTGGTTGGGATCAGTATGGCATTGCTTACGGGCAACCCTCTAAAAACATACGAATCCGAAATGTCGTTCTACAATCTATGGTTAGGTAAATATCTTGCAGGCGTTTGTGGGAGAATATCTACATATTGAGTGCATTCATGTGTTGTTTTTCATTCCAGATGGTAACTGACTTGTTATTTTGGTGGAAATTCCTCAGTGCTGGTATATCAATTGGTAGTGAGATGTCAGGTGGCGTATCGGGTATCACTGTAGAGAATGTCGTGGTGTGGAACTCCAGGCGTGGTGTTCGTATCAAGACTGCTCCTGGAAGAGGAGGATACGTACAGGACATTACATATCGTAATCTGACCCTTGATACTGTTCGTGTTGGGATTGTCATAAAGACAGACTACAACGAGCATCCAGACGAAGGATATGATCCAAAGGCACTTCCAGTGCTGAAGGACATAAGCTTCACAAGCATCCATGGACAGGGAGTTCGTGTTCCTGTCCGAATGCACGGCAGCAAAGACATTCCAGTAAGAAACGTGACGTTCAAAGATATGTCAGTTGGGATAACATACAAGAAGAAACATATATTCCAATGTGCATTTGTTCACGGGCGAGTGATAGGAACCATCTTCCCTGCTCCATGTGACAACCTAGACCGTTACGACGAGCGAGAACGGCTAATTAAACACTCTGCCTCCCAAAATGCAACTGATATCGATTACGACTTTTGAGTAGCTAACTCATTTGATTGAAGAACTGAAGTACTACTTTCTTTTTTTTTTCCACCAGTTAAAACGCTCTACAATGTCTATTTTATGGCTAAGATTACAATTTTGTTTGCTGGAGTTGTACATAAAACAAGAAGAAGAAAAACAATACCCTTTTACTAGAGTGAACAAACGACGAAGGTTTGGATTTCTGATTTCTTTTGTGTCTTTTGATTCTGTTTCTATTTCTTTGGGGTGCAAGAAAAAACCGAAAAAACGGGAAAAAAAAATGGTTTAAACCGATCCTGTCAGTTTGAGTTGAAATTGATTGAATCGGACCAGATTTGGATCTAATGTGATTGGCTCTAGCCTTGCTCTTCAACTTGGAGGGAGCATAATTTGGTGGTGGTGGGGATGTGAAATGATGTTGATGCCAAATTTGGATTGATTTATAACGGTCATTTTTCACATTCTCTTTTCCTATTAAATTAAACTCTTGTGACTTATAAAAGTTGCAATATTAATAACAATCATGCTAAAAAATTTAATGTCAATAATAATAACAACAACGATACCAAGTGTAGAGTAAATGTCCACTTGAGCATTTGAAGATGAAAATATCAATTTTGGTATACTAATTTGAGTTTAGGAAAATTTGGCACATGATTCTAAAGCAAATGAACAATGAACTTCTATTGATGTCAGACACATATGAAAGTATCCATTTGTAATTCATTAGACATACCTAAAAAAAATTTCTTTGATTATTTTCCTTCATTTCAATTCTTACACTTACACATATAAAAGTATCACGAGCATACTTCAATTTTGGTACTTCAAGTGATTTCATCCAACGATGACATAAGCAAAAGATATAAAAAAAGAAAAAGAAAAAAACTATTGTTTCCAAAACTTAGGTCAAATTTTACTTGAGTCATCCAGTTTGGGTTATCTATGTTGTTTTTTCTAAGTTTATTTTTTCTCATTTTAGTTAATATTATTAAAGAAAATATCAATTTTCACTCTTAAATTTTTAGTAGTATTAATTTAAATTCATGTACTAATGATTTTCGTAAATATACCCATTAACATTTTTTTTTTCATATTTAGATTGAAAAATATTATTCAAAGCATTTAATCGTAACAATTAATTAAATTTTTAAATTGTAATAAGCCAATCAATTTAGACTTATAAGATTATGCTTAAAAATCTGTGATGCATTCAATTCTTAAACAACGTTGAACTAATAAAATTAATAGATATATTAATTAAAAGTCCCAATTGGTTCGCTTTAAACCGCTTAGAGTTCAATTGCTAAATGATACAGTTTCACAACTTCTGTCATATTTTACAAGTGATATTTACAATTTGATCTAATAATAATAGTAATAGTAATGAATGAATAAATAAATAAATAAATAAATGTAGTTTTGAATTTAAATTTACATTAATTTTTAAGAAGTTATTATTAATTTTTTGTTTGATAAAAAGGCATCCAATTGAATTAAAATCCATATTGAATGCTTCACTAATTATAATTGAGATCCAATCATAGTGCCTGAAATTGTAAATTGAGACTAATCCACACGTTTCTTCTTAACTTCAATCATCATCACACATACACATACATAATATATAATATAATATCGAGCATTCTTCAATCATCATTTAAAATCATCAAACTTTTGAATATATTTTTAATTGGGGAAAAATATTGAAACTATTTACAAAATATAATAAAAAAAATTTGAAAAGCTTGAAAAAGTAGCAATTTTTTTTTATTATAATAGAACTCATGTCACTAAATTTTCTAAATTGCAAAAGTAACAAATTTAAAAGCCGATAATCCTAGGATAACTCTCTGATAGCTCTCTCATAGACATCTGATAGTTGTCTGATATCACTAATTATTTGTCATATTTGTCATATTCGCAATATGCAAAAAAGATGTGTCATGAGCTATTTTTTTTTCTAAATGTTTTTATGATCTGATGCAATTTCTCAAAAATTTTAATAGGCTATAGAGAGTTTGATAGATTTTGCTATATTTTGTAAATAATTTCAATATTTTGTTATTTTTAAAAATGATCCATTTTAAAATTCAATGAAAAGGAATAATTATAGAACTAAAAAAATGTTGATATCATTAGTCACATTATAATTTAGTTTAAGAAAAAGTATCTTTTAGTCCCTAATTTTTGAAGAATATGTGTGTTTAGTTCTTAGTTTAAAAAATGTACTTTTTTAGTCTTCGAGTTTTTAAAATAGATTTAAGAGGCTTACTTTTATTTCAAATAATTATATGAAATTTAAAATTAAAAAATAATTTTATTAAATCATTTTCTCACTTAAACTATTTTTTCTAATTTTTAAATATAATATAATTATTTAAAACCAAACAAAAATTACTTCTAAGTTCTTTTAAACCTATTTTAAAAAACTCATGGACTAAAATTGGTACCCTTTGAAAACCCAGAGATCAAATGAGTTTATTCTTATAAACTTGGAGGTGAAAAATGTACAATTTTAAAAGCTAGAGAAAGGACACACACTAATCAAAACTTAAGGATTAAAAAGATATTTTCCCTCTAACTTAACAAAGGATATTTAAGTAAAGATATTTTTTAAATTGAGGGTATGAGAAATAGTATATATATAAAACAATAAAAAAGAATAAGACGTGAGATCCACGCATAATATATATTATATATAAATAATGAATGAAAAAGGAAGGTGCCACACGACCACATTAGTGGACGTGGTCCACGACTTTGCCCAAAATCACCTATTTTTATCGATAGTTTTGACCCAAACCTATTTTTTATAATACTTTCTAAAATGACATTATTTAAAAAAAAAAAAAAAAAAAAGTTCCTCAATTCACACGTTTTCTTTTTATTTTAATTATTTAATAAAATTTCACATTTTTAAAACATAAAAAAAAAAAAAAAAAAAAGTACTGCACTTGACGATTAAAAATGTCAAGAAATTCATAAAACTACCTCCCTCCGAATTTTCATACAAATTCTTGACACTTTAAAACGGAAGAATTTAATAAGTTTATTTAATGTAATGAGGAAAATAAAAAGTATTTTTATATTTTTATAATTGACAAAAATAAAAATGTTAAATATACTTGACGTTGTTTCCGCGTCAAGTAAATATTAACTATACTTGACATGAAACAAACGTCAAGTAAAATTTGCACTATACTTGAGGCAGAAAAAAAAAAAACGTCAAGTAGAAGCTAACGTAAAATAATTCAAAAAAATTCGTGAAAATTTTGCTTTCTTTAAACTATACTTGACGTTTCTTTCGCATCAAGTAAATGTTCACTATACTTGACACGAATAAAATGTCAAGTAAAATCTCCTTTATAATTGACACGAAAAAAACATCAAGTAAAAGCTAACATAAAATAGTTCAAAAAACTCTGTGAGAACTTCACTTTTTTGAAATTATACTTGACGTTTTTCCTTTAAAATGGTCAATACTTGATGTTTTTCTTTATAAAAATGTCAAATATGTAAAAGTAAGCTAATGTCAAGTAAAGCAGATTTTGTCATTTAATATTTTATATATATAAATATGTGTATCAAGTTTGTATATTTTGTGTGTGAGACGTATCGCTTCGATTGGCTTTGTTCTCAAACCATATCTACAATTAATAATTTTTGTTTTGACATTTTGGATTTTCTTTCTCCACAAAGTGTACATTTACCATATATAGCAAGTAAAATATGTTGTACAATTGAGTTTGAACTAGAAGCTTTCAAATCTTCTTTTGATTTAGTGTTCTTTTATTTTTTAAGAAAATGGTTTGAAGCTCCACTAAGTACAAAATTGGATAGGCACAACACACCTAATGTCTTGGTCTATTTGCCATATAAACATATTCATATTTTTAATGAATGTTTCATTGGTTAGATGAATATAATAACCAATAAAATATACATGATATCACATAAAAGTTAATAAAATTATACCATTTATATACCAACAAATCTTAGTTTGCATTACTTGTATGGTTTAAAATGAAAAAATTAATCTTAATTTGCATTACTTGTATGGTTTAACAAGAATGGATTACTGCCAAATTTATTACTTATTGGTAATGTATCTTACACACTGATATTGTTCTAAATGGTATATTTTATCGTTCGTACACATTTGATCGATTATAAATCAAGTTCACTATTGGAATTCCTTCTTTTCATTGATATTTTTCACTCTAAAACAAAACTTCAAGCGTTTTCCAATTTTTTGTTCATAGGTTATTAAGTCCGTCTTCATAAATTTAGTTGTTTTGTTTTTAAAATTTGTTTTATCCATTCCCTTCAAAACACAAATTTTGGAACATGTTTTTTTTATAGTATATATGATACACTTTATCTGGATGATATGGTATTCTTTGTTTGATGACTTGCAGTCTTCTCCCAATGAAAAAATATATGATGTTGCTAACATAACATGAGTTGAGAATAATGTTTGTACCATCAATCTCAAGATCATAATCATTTCTAAAACTTGTATGATACTAATTGTGAGATCAATACTTATGACACAGTATAGTTTCTAAGATATCAAATATTCTACATTTTGAGGAGTTTGGAAGGAACATGAGGTTGACTCAACATTTGAATGAATTATGACACAGTCCCTTTTAGAATTACATACACTTGGAGCTGCAAAACGAAAGCACCTCAAAAATCTTAGCGCACAAGAAAACGCTAATCTTCCTGCCAGCCATGGGCGGCGATGCACTTCCTCTTTCTACTTCTTCCATCCTTCATGGTAACCTCTCTTCCTTTTTTCACTTCTCTCTTCTTTTCATCCAACAAGCTAAGGACTACTTTCCATGTCTCTGCACTGCATCAACTTTCATTTCTTTTCCAACTAATTTCTCCCATACACTATTTCACTTTATATCCCAACCCAATTCCAGATGGGTGATCCTCTCTCGAGCATCATCACTCCCAAATTTCTACTCAATTCCCCACTCTCCTCAGGTAGACGGTTTGATGAGCCTATCTCGATCTCAGAAAAATTTGGGAAATCTTATTGTATTTGCTTGTTCTGAAAGTGGTCGGTGGTCAATTTGTCCAAAAAAAATTTCTAGGAATGGGATGAAGTGTTGAAGTGCTGAAGTTTATGTTTAACCTTTACCAAAAATTGATATATTTACAGTATTACTCTAAATATACCCCCATATCCATGTGTTTATTGTTTAGCCATCGGCTTAACATACAGAACCTGCTGTGACCTATCGATATGTATACATTCATACTGCACATTTGAAAGACAAGAACCAAACTGTTTTTGCCTAGTAAAGTTTGGTATTTATCACACATTTCACAATGGTTGCATGTTGTATGTCTAATCTTTTTCGTTTTTCCACTTCATTCTGTCTTTTTCTTTTCCCGTTGCTATGGTAATGAGAAAGAATAACTATTTTCTTTTCCCTATTCAGATTTCTCTCACTTAGTTCTTTTTAAATATCAGAGTATGTGCGTGCATCGAACAGTTCAATGTTTTGCTTCACCAAGGGATCACTAATCAAAATCGATTTCTAACTTGCAGGATATGTTCTCTGTATCAGCGGCGAATATCTACTTTGTAGCCATTCTAATGACTGTTTTCATCTCAGCTTCTCTGTATCAGGTGTACGTTCATCGTTGTCTTCAGCAACAGAAGCCTAAGAATGTAGTGGAGATAGTTTGGCCTGAGATTCGACATTTGTGGCTTGACGAGTAAAGAAGGGGCAGTGTCTTGGACTTCAGTATCTTCTTTTGTTAGTGTACAGAGTTTAAGAAATAACGTTGCAATAACTACTAAGAAATATCGTTTACCCACCTATTGTTTACTGATTGTACAGTGTGGGACAATGCTAAAATATTAACCGTTTAAATTGGAAATTTCTGTCAATACTCTGATGATTCTATGGATCCTATTAGACACTCACCATCTCTTTTTATATGCGCTAGAACTTACAGTAGCACAAAAGACTATGTGAAACAAAAATTCGAGTTTCACTCACCTTGAAGGTCATATTTAAGGTTTTAAATTAAAATCACTTAGGTTTAGGATTAAAATCACTTTTAACACATTTGAAGATTCCAAACTCAATTTTGATGATTAAGGCATATTAATCTATGTTTGGAAGAGTAACTCTCAACTAGAAGAGGAACACATGAATGTACCAAAACCACTCCAAATGAGTTGAGTGGATGGAGTAGAATATGAAAGTATGATTATGCACATTGCCAAATTTGTGGGAATTGTCTTCCCTCTTGAAAACAATTCAAGAAGTTGAGGGTTGTCTTAGAAAACTCTATGTTCATGGGAGAGTCTATGTCAAGGTAAATTAAGAGGCAACATGAAAAAATGTGTCCAAAAGGAAAAAGTCTAGGTGTTTTAGGTCGACCAAGTCGAGTAAATGGATATACAAATGGGAAATAATCGAGTCATGATCAGTTTAGCGCCCAACAAAAGGGCAATATAAATAAGCCCCTTTTGATGACCGTAAAGAAAAGAGCAAGTGATCTTCCAAGGATGAATCACAATCTTACTTTTGTGTGTTCAGTTACATTGCATGTTTAGTGAACTTAGGCGTCAAAAGGTAAGTATATCAAAATATGTTAGACTTGACATCACCTTAGTACGAAGAACTTCTACTCTAATAACCTCGAAAAATGAACCAGACCAACAGACAAATCCACAGAAGAGGCCCTTAAAAATTATAGGATGCTATTTTGAAAAGATTAAAAACACTATGGCACCTTTCTCATGATTGTATGAGAATCACAGATTGAAAATGTAAAATCAAACATATTTTGAATAATTAACTAAACTGATTTTGAAATTTCCAAAATCAGTTTTAAATAGACCCTTACTCGTTTGTGGTTGTTTACTGCCCATTTTCTGACCAAAATTGAAAACCTTTTAAATCGATATTTTCGATAGCATATTTTCTCTAAAAGAATAGTTTGAAACAACATTCAAGGCTATTTAAGAGATTTTAGGGTTTTTCAAGACTATTTTTTACATAAGTAAAGAAATTGTGGAAGTACAGAAGGAAAAAAAACGCATTTCCCTCAGCAAGCTAAAATTTGACCCAAATAGTGAAGAATTGATAGAAATATATTGTGGACTCAAATACATATAGGTTTCATTGATATACATCCTACTAGTAATGGAATTGCACCAAAATTGGCCATGGAAATTGTTGAAAAGCTAAAACTCCTGGGCTCCTAACCAACAAAAATAAAGTATAAAAGGGTATCTCTTTCGGTTCCCTTTGGTCTAAAACAACTAAATAGACTATGAATGGGACAATGACCCACAAAATATACCCTGCCAGCCAGTTGTGTATGTAGCCACTAATCAAATTGAGCAAAACTTATATTTGACATTCTAACGCTTTGACATGACCCAAAAGTTTATTGTGAAAAGGCTTCGAGAGAGGAAGCAGACAATATCAGTGCAATGGGACTGAGTACAAACCTCCCGAGAAACGCAAAAGGACAACCATAAGCTTGACCTTACAGTTCTCCAATGGTAGTTTGTGGAATGCTCTGCAAGAACATGGACCTTGCAGCTGCATCAGATGAAAACCGACCAAGCGCAGCAATTGTAGCTGTTGTGCTACCGAACTTCTCGATTCCTCTTGAGATCATACAGGTATGACTTCCCTCCACAACAACTATCACGTCTGTTCCTAATAATGATGAAACCATCTCTGCTATCTGCCTGGTCATTCTTTCCTGAACTTGAAGCTTGAAACCATAAAAATGTATTACTGAGTTTAAAAGTGATTTCTCAAGGGGAGTGAGTCCATCATCTCTTATGAATCCTATATGGACGATGCCGT
Source organism: Cucumis hystrix (assembly GCA_025688845.1). Taxonomy (NCBI): domain Eukaryota; kingdom Viridiplantae; phylum Streptophyta; class Magnoliopsida; order Cucurbitales; family Cucurbitaceae; genus Cucumis; species Cucumis hystrix. Next base: position 9,461,543 of record CM046884.1, read on the forward strand.
AAAAGGGGAGCAAATGGTGCTCACATTGAGACCAGAACAAGAAATTCATCTGTGATTGAATCTGTTTCTCGGAGAGGTTACTGTTCTCGTTGTGATCGAAATGAGTTCTACCATTAGCAAAGCCATTGAGCTTGTTCATATCCATCTTCATTTCCACATTACAGTTTTGGAAGCTCATTAGCCAGTTCACAAAGTGACCAGGTGTTCCAAGAAGCTCTTTTCTTGATGGATCTTCACCTAACGACCTCAAAATAGATGTCACTGCAGTGGTCATTTTTTGATTTAGCGGTTCAGGTTTGGTTGAGAATTTAGAAGCTGAAGAAAAATGAGATGGGCACCAATGTTGAGCATTTGAATCTGGTGCCCCAGCTTTAGACGGATATGTGCCTCTAAATTTTAAAAGACCGAAAAAGTCCATCCAGATATCAGCATCTTGGCTTTCGAAAGCTCCTGAACCAGATTGCACCAGCACTTTGACCCATCCCGGGGATTTCGAGTCAAGAAAGAAGGACTCCAAGCTGGGGAAATGAGTGTGCAAACAATGAAGAACAACAGCAACACCTCCTGGCTTGATCCCATGTTGCAGAGCTGAACAAATCTGATCAGCTAGACGCTGAGGCTTTTGAAGTCGCTTTGCAAACACATCTGCCACTCGAGAGAGCTTGCTGAGCCCTACAACTCGTTGACCAGATGGAACATAGCCCACATGACATTTCACTTGAAATGGAAGCAGACATGACTCACAATATGAGAAGAAGTCGATATCTCGAACAATCACAATCCCACCTGCACCTCCAGCCTGGCCAACACCATTATGCAGTCCATCTTCAGGAAATAAAGCACTTTGAATAATTTCATTGGCTGTCTGTCCATAGCCTGAAATAAAATGGAGTACATTGAAGAGATGGCACTGTTATTTTCATCAGATAATTATTTCTATTAAAACTTTATCACTTTTTTGAATTTCCTATTTTTCCAAACAATTTCTTCATCCTATCTTCTTTTGACTGTTATTATCCTAGTTTACAAAATTGTTAGTCCTTGAGAACCAAAACCAAAATTACGAAAACATCAAAGTCTTATATTTCAAGCCCCACATAGCATCAGATTCAACGAGTAAAAGAGAGCCAAAGTAAGGATATAATGCTCTTAATTCTCAAAACACAATATATTTAATCTCGGAACAAATTATGAAATAAGCTATGCATTGTGAAGAGCCGTGCATTTCTCATGTCCATCTATGGACAAAAATAAAAGACCTAGTCAACATCATCATCCATAGTATAAAATTTCAAGTTCGTACAATTACTTTAATAAAAACTTTGTGCTTCTATTCTCAAAAATAGCTTAGACTTCAAATGTAATTTGAAGAAGAAAAGTTGGTAAATAAACTTCATTTTAAGAAATGAAAAACAAAAATTAAATTATTCTCCTCCCCTCACTGGCCATCCCTCCCTCTCTTTCCCTTTTCTATAACCACTGACGGCTGAGCAACAGCAAATCCCACAACTAAACTTCATCAAGCACTAGCAACCAAAAAGTAGGGTGAGATCAGTCATCAGTTACTACCAGTTGAGAATTAGAACAAAGTGAGGTATGACCTTACTTGAACAGAATCTGTTCTATAGGTTGCACGATGGTGCTCTTGAGCAGAGGATGGTAATAGTAACTCTAAGAGGTTGGGATTGACACATGGGTCTAATCTGCTGCCTTCTATAGACTATAACAATTGGCAAGTTCTAGATAGTTCTAACAAAATTATAAGAAACAGAAAAGAAAAAAAAAAGTAAGATTTGCTGGAAACCTCATTCATGTCTTATGGCAATAAGAGGTGGTAAAGGATCCATGTTCTGTTTTCCAGTATAAAAGCATACACAACACCAAACCAAGGGGCTTTTTTCAGAAACATTTAAACACGATAGATCTTTTTCTTAATGTTTTAAGAAACTGAAAGGTGGGGAAGGTGGGAAAGGTGATGGATGGAGGCATAGACTGCAATAAATTACAGAAGTACATGAAAAGAAATGTGGGGTCAGATTTTTTTTAAAAAAAACGAACATATAAGTCAGAAATTAGAAGAAACTCACGTATGACATACTTTCGTTACACAGAAATCTATCGCAAGCATGATATAAGGATTTTCATCTATCTCAACATTTTGGAATCTTAAAGGCAGTTCAGCAGTTAGCTGTGAACCATGGTTTCCCTTTCTAAAAACAATGATTAAGAACTAATAAAAACAAGAGAGCAGTTAGCATAGCAATATATATTTCCATTAGATATTTTGAAATTCCAAACAATCAGTACGCTTTAAATTATTACAAAGAATAAATACACAAACAGCTAATAGATGGTACAAAATATATTAAAACGCAGCTAGAAAGTGAGCACGATGAATACAAATTAAGAAATAACGGACAAAACACACCTAACAATACATGCACAATCAATAGTGGCAAGTCTTTTATAAATAGTCTCTCTGAGGCTTTCTCAACTACAATAAAGACAATGAAATAAGGCAACTCTCACCTCTTGTTCCTTCTCTAAGAGCCTTGGCCACACGAAGAGGGGTCTTTTCGATACCCTCTCTGTTGATATCTTCCCCTAAACCCTGCAACAAAACTTTGACAGCATCCATTATAGCAATAGTTTCAGGTTCATCCTCAAACCCGCAATGTTTCACTCCATTCTCAACCTCCAAATCCGAAAGCTCTTCACTTGAAGCATCCATTGACATATTTCACCAAATTCCAAATCCCAAAGAGGGGGGAAAACGCAACCAACAATCAAAATTGAAGAAACCCAACCCCAAAAACCGTCCACACCCAGATCAGATCAGGGGTAGAAGGAAAGAGGGGTAGAAGGAAAGATTTGTCAGACTAAAGGGAAACCCAACTCATCAAATGAACTCCACTTGGGTCGCAATGAAATATTGCAAAGCTACAAATCAAATGAGCATCGAGAAGACAATGCACTCAGCTAATGGAATCACAACAGAAACAGAAAATAAGGTCTAAAAGGCAAGTAAAATAGATAATTATCTAGATATATACATCGATATCTATAAAATCGTTAAAAACTTTTTTTTATTAGGAATTCTATTCGGACTTTTTTTTTGTTCCAATGAATCGTAAATCAAGTTATTTATTTGATTTGAAAATCTTTTTGAAAAAAAAAAATAGAAACAACAAGAATCCTAAGAAAATGGAAGAATGGGTAGTGTAAGAACGGAGAGAAATTCTAAGAAGCTAATGAGATCCTGATTGTTTTACACGCTGTCAGGCGACCCAGTTCATAGGGAGGATATCTTGTTGAGGAACTGCTATGGGGAATAGGGAAGGTGCATTAATGGCGCCACAAAGATTGTTGTTGCTCAATGATGAGAGCTTATGGGAATGATGGAAAGGTTGCGGCAGGGAGCGGCGAAGGGTGTGCTGAATCTGAATGATTAAGGGATGGAATGGGCCAACTTGGGGGTTGGATCTCAATACTTCAAAGCCTTTACTTGAAAAAAGCATACACCAACCACACAATATTGGAGGATTAAATCATACCACTGTACTTTCTTTCTTGATGAAATAAAGCTTACCACTTACCATTATATATACATATATAGGCTAAATCATACCGATCTCTTTCTCTCTTGATGAAAATAAATGGAACACTTAAAACTCTTTATTCTTTAAAACGTCTAAAAATAGGTTAAAAAATACTCTTGCAAGTTAGTTTAACATTAAAAAACCGTTAGCGTTTTATATAAAAATACCTTCAAACTTTTAAATGTTTAAAAAATAGTAAAATAATAGTGTTGTATGAATAGAAATCATTAATACCATCACACCTCTCTATTTTCCAACTTTTTTCGCTAAATTACACACTTTAATTATGGTATATGAACTATAATATGAAGAAAGATAATAAACAAAACACTGGATAGTTTTAAGACTTAAATATTTTTACAAAATTGTACATTAGACGTTTAGAGATATGTCAGTTGGGATAACATACAAGAAGAAACCATATTCCCTGCTCCATGTGACAATCTAGACCGTTAGGACGAGCGAGAACGGCTAATTAAACACTCTGCCTCCCAAAATGTAACTGATATTGATTACGACTTTTGAGTAGCTAACTCATTTGGTTGAAGAATTTAAATACTACTTTCTTTTTCTTTTTCCCACTAGTTAAAACGCTCTACAATGTCTATTTTATGGCTAAGATTACAATTTTGTTTACTAGAGTTGTACATAAAACAAGAAGAAAAACAAAACCCTTTTACTAGAGTGAGCAAACAACGAAGGATTAGATTTCTGATATCTCTTGTGTCTTTTGATTCTATTTATGTTTATGTTTTGGGGTCATGAAAAAAACGAAAAACGAACAAAAAAAATGGTTTAAACCGATCCTGTCAGCTTGAGTTGAAATCAATTGAACCGGGATCGGGTTTGGATCTAATGTGACTGGCTATGGCCTTTCTCTTCAACTTGGAGGGAGCAGAATTTGGTGGTGGTGGGGCTGTGAAATGATGTTGATGTCAAAGTTGGATTGATTTATAACGGGCATTTTTCACATTCTTTTTTCCTATTGAATTAAACTTTTTGGATTAAGATCGTGACTTATAAAAGTTGCAATATTAATAACAATCATGCTAAAAAAATTAATATCAATAATAATAATAATAATAACAATAACAACGATACCAAGTGCAGAGTAAATGTCCACTTGAGTACTTGACGATGAAAATATCAATTTTGGTATACTAATTTGAGTTTAGGAAAATTTGTACGGGTGACTCGTTTTTTTAATGTTTAATTGAAATTTGGCACATGATTATAAAGCAAATGAACAATAAACTTCTATCGATGTCAAACACATGTCAAAGTATCCATTCGTAATTCGTTAGACATACCTAAAATTTTTTGTTTGATTATTTTCCTTCATTCCAATTCTTGCTTACTTCTTCCTCTCGTTCCTTAGAAGAAAGTAGACTCCTGGGAACACTTCAATTTTGGTACTTTAAGTGATTTCATCCAACGATGACATAAGCAAAAGACAAAGAAAACGGTTGTTTACAAAACTTAGGTCATTTTACTTGATTCATCCAGTTTGGGTTATCTACGTTGTTCTCTTAAGTTTTTTTTTTTTTTTCATTTTAGTTAATATACTTTAAGGAAAATATCAATTATCACACCTAAAATTTGGACTGTATTAATTTAAATTCATGTACTAACGATTTTCGTAAATATACCCATTAACATTTTTTTCATATTTAGATTGAAAAATATTATTAAAAGCATTTAATCATATCAATTAATTAAACTTTTAAATTGTTTTAAGTGAATCAATTTAGGCTAATAAGATCTTGCTTAAAAATCTTTGATGCATTAAATTTTTAAACGCTGTAGACTTTTATCAAACGTTGAACTAATAAAATTAATAAATGTATTAATTAAGAGTCCCAATTGGTTCGCTTTAAACCATTTAGAGTTCAATTGCTATATGATACAGTCCCACAACTTCTATCATATTTTACGAGTGATATTTACTATTTGATTCAATAATAATAGTAATGAATGAATGAATAAACAAATAAACGTAGTTTTGAATTTAAATCTACATTAATTATTTGTTTTGTTTGATAAAAAGGCATCCAATTGATTTAAAATCCATCTTGAATGCTTCACTAATTATAATTGAGATCCAATCATAGTGCCTGAAATTGTACATTCAGACTAATCCACACGTTTCTTCTTAACTTCAATCATCATCACACATACACATACATAATATATAATATAATATTGAGCATTCTTCAATCATCATTTAAAATCATCAAACTTTTGAATACATTTTTAATTAGGGAAAAATATTGAAACTATTTACAAAATATAACAAAAAAAATTTGGAACGCTTGAAAAAGTAGTAAATTTTTTTTATTATAATAAAACTCATGTCACTACATTTTCTAAATTGCAAAAGTAACAAATTTAAAAGCCGATAATCCTCGGATAACTCTCTGATAGCTCTCTCATAGACATCTGATAGTTGTCTGATATCACTAATTACTTGTCATATTTGTTATATTCGCAATATGCAAAAAAGATGTGTCATGAGCTATTTTTTTTTCTAAATGTTTATATGATCTGATGCAATTTCTCAAAAATTTTAATAGGCTACAGAGAGTTTGATAGATTTTGCTATATTTTGTAAATAATTTATATTTTGTTATTTTTAAAAATGATCCATTTTAAAATTCAATGAAAAGGAATAATTATAGAACTAAAAAAATGTTGATATCATTAGTCACATTATAATTTACTTTAAGAAAAAGTATCTTTTAGTCCCTAATTTTTGAAGAATATGTGTGTTTAGTCCTTAGTTTAAAAAATGTACTTTTTTAGTCTTCGAGTTTTTAAAATAGATTTAAGAGGCTTACTTTTATTTCAAATAATTATATGAAATTTAAAATTAAAAAATAATTTTATTAAATCATATTCTCACTTAAACTATTTTTTCTAATTTTTAAATATAATATAATTATTTAAAACCAAACAAAAATTACTTCTAAGTTCTTTTAAACCTATTTTAAAAAACTCATGGACTAAAATTGGTACCCTTTGAAAACCCAGAGATCAAATGAGTTTATTCTTAAAAACTTGGAGGTTAAAAATGTACAATTTTAAAAGCCAGAGACCAAGGACACACATCAATCAAAACTTTAGGATTAAAAAGATATTTTTCCTCTAACTTAACAAAGGATTATATTTTAGATGGTAAAAGATATTTTATTTATAGGGTTGGCACTAGAGTTGTTGAAATTGCATTTGTGTTTGTTTTCTTATACATATCTAAATTTAATCAATGAATCTTTAATATATCTTAAAATTAGTTTCCCACGAGTTCTTATCCCTTAATTGAGATAAAACTAAGTGCCTTTTACTAACAAAATTTATTATTTAAAGTATGCTTGAGTTAACTTTATAGGTGTTTAAATAAATGTTTACAAACATTTATAAAGTCAATTCATATGAAAATCTTTACCACAAATTTGAATCATAATAACGAGAGAGAATATTCATATATTAAAATGCTAAAATAATATTTAAAAACTTAAAAGAAAGAAAACAAATATTTGAGTGGTCAAACTATTTAAATAGTATTTAAATATATTTTAGTCAAAATGTTTTTACTAATCTCCCAACTTTTAAGAATAAGTTAATGAAGTTTGTTGAAAATTACATAAAAACTATTTAAAAATATGATAGTAGCAAGGATTAGATACCTCCAAACTTTCAATTATAGAAATTAAGCCCTCAAACTTAAAATAGTCATAGAAATCGAAATTCGTACTTATATAATTACTATAATTTCTACTTATATAATTACTATAATTTCTACTTTTGAGGGCACAATTTTTATAATTGAGAATATAATTGCAACTATTCCGTAGTTTACCAATACATTTTGCAATTTTCATCATGTAACACGTTTCCCTATTCTCATTCCAAAAAATCGTCACATCAATACTCAAAAAGTTCAACAGAAAAATAAAGTATTTAGATCAAGAAATTTGTAAGTCTCGGGTCTTTAATCAGATTCTACACTTTACTAACTTTTCACAATCCTCTACTTTCATGACTTCATTAATTATCCAAAACCCACCCTTAAAACTAAAGTTGTGTAGAAATTAAGAGTTTGTTTGGTAACGTTAGTGTTATCGTTTCCTGTTTTATGTTTCTTGTTTCTTGTTCTATGTTTCATGTTTCTTTTTTTTTTAGAACAAAAAACATGAATGTATTTAATAACTATTTTTATTTATTGTTGATTGAAAAAAAGAAATAAAAACAGAAAATGTGCTTAATATTTGTTTCTTGTTTCCTGATTTTATTCTAAATTTTTTTTTTTATTTTATTCATGTTATTTTATTCACATCTAATTCAATTAAACATTACACCACTCGCTCTATCAAATCTAGATATGAAGGTACTCCTGTAAACTTATGGAGATCGAGATGAAGATTGAGATCTAAAGGATAGAGCCGGCGATGAGGACCAAAACCCACGACGAAAACACAGATCTTGCGAAAACCTATAACGAAAACCTTGATCTGCGCGAAGAGGAAGAAGAAGCTGATGAAGAGGAAGACAATAAGAGACGAAGAGAAAAACGACGAAGACAATGAGAGGAAGATGAAGATGATGGTTGTTTGGGAAAGACGGTGGAGATAAGAGGAAGAAAAAAGGAAACCACGTGGAGAGTGGTTATTTGGGGAAAAAGATGGAGATAAGAGAAAGAAAAAGGAAATACCATATAAAAATGGAAAAGGAAAAGGAAATAGAGAAACAATTGATAAAAAGAAAAGAAAACCAATAAAATAATTGAGAAAAAAGGAAAAAGAAACCGATAGAAATAATTGAGAAACGGAACTGAAGAAATACTTTTTTATTCTCAATAATTCCTTATAAAATGGGAAACATTTATATATTTTTTAAAACAAGAAACATAGAACGTTACCAAACATCTTTGTTTCTTAAAAAAATAAAAAACATGAAACATGAAACAAAAAAACGAACCCTAAAAGTGAGCATGATACATCGAAAAACCAAATGATCAACTTACCCATATTGAACGAACCAAAGGGGCTTGGTGAGAGATAATGAAAGGAGGTTCATTTTGTAGTGTTGGTTTGAGAAAATCCAAACCGACAACATTTAAAAAAAAAATTAAAGACTTAAACTGACAAATCAATTAATCAATAGTAAGTAGGTTTGTACTATTTCATGATCTAACTATAGTTTAACATTTACTAAATCAACCATAGTAAATTGACGTGAGTTTGATTGAAAAGTCGAACAATCTATTGGTATAAATAAAGAAAAAAAAAAAAGAAAGAAGAAAAGGAGGGAATAGATGTGGAGAGAAATTGGAGTTATCAAGAAAGAGGTTGGGTTGGATGGGATTGGATCTGATCATATCGAGTGGTTCAAATATATTGAAGAATGTGACAACACAACACAACACGTTTCTCAACAAAACCTAAGGCCCCACAGCAAAGCAAAGCAAAGCAAAGATCATATAACCCTAATTCTTAAATATGAAAATAGAAACGTGTTGAAAATGCTACACCAAACGATTTATTATTATTCCTCTTTTTCCTTTTACAAGCAAAGCAAAGCAAACCGCTATCTATCTATAAACAAAACCCCCACATATTCCTCGTGCCTTTATTATTTTCTCTCTTTCTTTATTATTTTCAACCTTTTTTTGTGCTTCTTTCTTTATAAAGACTTCCATACATAATTAATATTCTTAAGCCTTCTTACAAACAGAAAACAATTAAAATAAAAATTCATCTTCTTCTTCACCTTCAAACGCATTACTTTTTCAAACACACCCATGTCGACTTCTTCCGGATTCTCTCAGATTTCTTCTCAAAGATCCATCTCCCACTCCCCTGATAACCTCTCCTTTCTTCCCCTACATCCCATGCTCCTTTCTGCCACCGATTTGAATCTAGGTTTGTCCCCTAATCTCCGGCGAACTGACGGTGAAGCTCTCTCTCTTTTTCAGAAAAATTATTTGGTGGGTTTTGTTTTGATTTGGTAGCGGAAAATTTTCAGGGTCGGTGCCGGAGTTCTTTAACTTGCCGGAAATAATGGCGGATCGGAAGTCTTTGGATTTGTTCCCTCAAGAGGCGGGATTTGGTAACTCAAACGACGTCGATTCAAGGTATGTATGTGTTTGAAGAGGAATTATTCACCGTCACCGTGTTTTGTTCTTTGTTTGATGAAATTGATTTCTTGTTTTTAGGGTTTATAAATCGGCTACGGCGGCGCCTCAAACTTCCCAAATGACGATTTTTTACGCTGGCCAAGTTTTTGTGTTCAACAATATTCCGGCTCATAGAGTCGGCGACGTTATGTTTCTAGCTAGTCAGGAGAGCTCGAGATTAAACATCCCTTCCGCCGCAGTCGCTGCCCGTCAGCCCCCCATCTTGGTTGGAACTCCCGCCGATTCTTTAAGCTCCACTTCCCCTGTTTCCACTCGCAACCAAATTTCTCCTCCGCCGCCTCCTCCTCCTTCCGTTCCCGGTGGTAATTAACAACAAACCCATTTTTAAATTTCATTAATTTCCATCGCCGGAACTTGAAATTTTCATTCTAATCTTATTTCTAATGATCGAATCTTCCCATTTCCGCAGCTCTCCCGATGGCTCGTAAAGCTTCGATTCAGCGTTTCTTGGAGAAGAGAAAAGACAGGTGAGGATTTGAACTTTGAATTTCATTTCATCGAGTCAAAATTTAACAAAAAATATGAATGGATTTATTAACTTTTCCCTGTCCTTTTTGGAACAGACTAACTCCGAGAACGCCATACCAGAGCAGCTCTCCGGTGACGAGCAAGAACGCCGGCGAGAATTCATGGCTAGGATTGGCGGTGCAGTCTCAAAAATAGTATTAAGAAATATGAAATTTGAAGTAGAGAGAGAAAGTTAGATTAAAGAATAAAGGGAGTTTGTTGTTGCCATTTTTGCTTAAGCCTCTGTTTTTGTGAAAAGCTCTGTTTTTCAGAGGCTATGGATTTCCTTTTCTTCTTAACCTTATCGACCGATTCCTTTGGTCGATAATATCTTTGTAAAATTAATATATATTTCTTTTACTTTCTATTCTTTAATATTTACTAATGTTTCTATTTTGGGTCTCATCAATTTAGTTTCCATACTTTCTATTATAAAGTAAAATATGATTTTTATTTCTTGTATTGCTTTCTTTTTTTTTATGTTTGGTGGATTTCCTATATCTATTTATCCCTCAATATTGATGGACATATCAATATTGATAAAAATTTAATACTATAATATCATATGTTGATTTTACTCTAAAGTTTAGGTTAGAATATCAATTTAGTTGTTATGTGGTTTAAAATTTGTTCATTTTAATTTATATATTTAAAATTGTTTAATTTTAATCTCTATAATACTTTCTCTAGAACTTTATTCTAATCTATAAAGAAAGGATGGTTTAAGCTAAGGAAAATTGCATTACATGACAAATTTAAAAAAAAAAAAACAGTTCATAATACTTTTTTTTTACCTATAAATAAGAAGGTAATCTGTTTTTAAATTTACTATTTTTGCAATTTTGAAAATGTGAGTGAATCAACTTTATTATCATAATTTTTTTTTTTTGCTATTTTTGCAAATTTTACTTAAGCTAAAATGTAGCATTTTTTTATATTAAAATTATTGTTACCAACAAAAAAAAAATAGTTTTGAGAGAATACATTTTATATTAGAATTTAAAATTTGACAATTGAAATTGAAAATTGGCATGTAAGTTTTTAAGTTTTATTCTTTTATATATTTTTTTAATTCATTAAATGTTATCTTGAAAAGTCCTATCAACAAATTTCAACATGAATGAATAGTAACAAAGTAAATAAAAGAATATATATAACATAAAGGATTAAATTAGAATTCTTTTGAAAATAGGAACCAAATTGAATAGATTAATAATCAAAACATGTATTAGAGAAAGCTACTGGAAATGAGAACAAAAAAAAAAAAAAAAAGAGTGACTTATACAAATAAAAATCAAAACAATATTCTTATTATACTATATTGGAAGTTTTTTGCTCTTTTAACTTTTTTTTTTTTTAAATTTATTTTTTAATCTTGGATTGGCTTCTATTTTTTTCTTATGTTACTTCGTTTTGTTATTTAATTTAATACGTGTTAAATATTAAATTTTGGTCCATATAAAATATACTTAAGCTTTAATGGATAATAACGATAAATTTGTAATTTAGAAAAGTCTGCATATTGTTATGGTGTTTGCTTCATAGACACTCTTAGACTTAAATTAGAATGTGCATATGTATAGTAAGTAGAGAATTTGAGCATTTAGATTTGACTCACTTTCTTAAACGTCATAATGATGTTTTAATTATAGTGTTATTCTGACTTGGGCATGCTTCTTTGAGTTTCATTGTCATATTTAGATTATCTCTTGAGCTAAATGGGTCAGGACATGATTTTGACATACAATTTTCTTCAAATTCTGAGGCTCGATCAAGATTGGTTTAAACTTTTGACCCAAACTATCACATTTTTAAGGTCCAAACAGGTCACAATACGCTTTGTTCATCTAACAGAGAGGGTCGGTGTTGACCTCATTCTTGACTGAGGCTAAGGTCAATTGAGCTTCTTTTAACTCAAAATCCACTTAACCATTTTTTATAAGTTCATTTCATTCTCTTGGCAAATTGCTTTTTTATTTATTATTATTTTTAACTCGATAACTTTTCTTTTTTGTTATTTCGTTTATGCCTTTTAGTTTTAAAATCACCCATAACAATATATATTTAAGTAATTGTTTCATTGAGAGTTGAATAGAAAAACTTGTTGATTTTAAAACATGGACAATATTTAATATTTGAGAAATTTATAGGTGGTTTAACTATATATATACTCTATACATGAACTCCTACAATAACTAAAAGTTCATTTATTTGTATTTAGATGACTTTGATTCCAAGATGATTGTGATTTGTTTTGACTTTTGCGGACAAAAGAAATTAATGTTTATCACATTAGAGATATTACAAAAATGTGAAATGAAGACTTATTTGGTTTACAAAATTCCATCAAGAAATTTTCAAACTTTATAGTTTGTAAAAACTTTTAATTTACCATCAATTTTGTCTTTTACTAGTTTTAATTTATCTAAATAGTTTTATATATTGTTATATAAAGGTAAATAGTTTATCAATTTTTCTAAAACTTTGAGCTCGAACCACGTGACAAAATTATTGTTTCTTGTCTTCAATTGCTTATTTCTTCTAGCGTATTTTGTCTTCATCACTTACTTTCTTCGAAGAAAAATGATCAAGAGGCCACGCCAAACAAGTTTCATTGTGGAGTTGTCAATTTCTTTAAGTTTTTTAATAATCATACTTTTATATCTATATGATCTCTTGTTATAATGTATTCTTAATTTATTCATGTATTCTTTTTGTAGAGAAGGATAATTAACATAGCAAAAGAGAAGACACCAAAGACAAAAACAAAAAAAAAAAAGTTTTTATTACCATCTGAAATTAATTGTCATGAGTAATTCCAAAAATGTTTTAAAAATTAGATTCAAATCGTTTTTTTATATATAAATCGACCTTACTTTTCTAAGTGCTCTTAGTTTTGTAAAAAAAATAGACATATTTTTTCCTCCTATATTCACTATTTTTTTTTTCCTAACATTTTCTATTGATTCCAATCCGTATTCTGACGAGTGCACAACAAAGATCGAAAATTGTGTTAATATGAAGAAACAACAAAACTGATTTTTATTTCGAAATAGTGTTGTTCCTACATCTTTTCTAACCTTTAAGAATGTTATATGTATACACACACACACACACATGGAGATTTAAGAATGATAGAGTAGTAAGAAACGATAGAATTTGTTTGGTGTTAAATATTTTGTTTTCTATTGCATATTTTGAAGAATTCAAAGTGGCCGACGTGACAGAAAAGCCAATTACACCACATTTCATATTTATATATATATCACTTTAAAGTCAACAAATTAATTTACTTTTTGTAACGCGTGTTTGAATTCGATCTTCTTTCTTCTTTTTTAAATAACATTTCTATTAAAAAGAGATTACATTTTTATCTATACATTTCAAAATATTACATAATTTGTAGGTCAACACCTTTCATAAGATGAAAAATTCAATCATCTATCCTCACAATTCTTGTACTAAAATTACAATAGTTGTTTTGTTAAATATGTGGGTGTTTAGAGTGTTTATTGTTTCCTACTCAAAATACATTTATTATATCAAACTAAAAATAGTCTTCATCCTAAATATATATGTGGTTATAATTTATATAAATAAGTCAACGCCAAACACTCTTAAATTTCTAAAGGTGTGATTGATTTTGAAAGGTTTATTATTTAAAATAATTCATTTTAAGATAAATTGAAGTGTTTCATGTTTCTTTAAAATAACTTTTAAGAAAATGAAATTATGAAATAAACCATTTTAGAGAAAACACATCTAACCAAATTTTAAAATAAATGTTTATTGGGTGTTTAGTTCTAAATTTCTCCAAAATATCTATTTTTCTTGCTCTATTTTTCTATTCCTTTTTCCTATCTATTTTTCATTCTCTCGTTTTTTTTTTAAAAATATTTTAAATTTCTTCAATGGGGTTTGCAAATGTTCCTCTTTCAACCAAATCTACTATATCTTAACATCTGTGAAAGAAATCATGAGCACGTCAATAAAAAACATGATCGTTTAGTTTGTGAAATGAAGATGAATGAAGAACGAAGAACGTGATCGAATTGCAAACCTTTTTGTGTAGTTGATATTTTATTGTTTCGGAAAAATTATTGATCTTATTTATATCTTGTTATTGAAAATCAATTATATTTTTTTTATGGTTATGTATTTACATTTCAAGATATTTGTGTTTCTATAATTGAATTGTAAAAAGAATTAATAAAAAAATGAAATTTATATTTAGTTTAAACTTTAATAATTTTAAGTAACTAAAAAATTAATAATTTCAAAATAACGTGCACTTAATTTTAAAAAAGATTCAAAATGTGTATTTCTTTATTAAATTATTTATCATAATATTTAATAATTTTTTATGGTAATTTGACCTAAATATAAACATGGTTAGTATAGGACAAAATAAACACAATTTTGCATATAAACATTTATATTTAGATTTTAACCTCATTTTATAAAAAAAAAATTAAAAAAATTATATCATTGAAAAAAACATTTTTTTTTTCATTGTGGTGTTGTCTATAACTAATTAATTATAAATTGATATTTTAAAATTATTTTTAATAATGATAAAAAAAAATTGTGAATCTCATAAATTTTAATTCTTTTAATTAATTAAATTAACACTCAATAATAAATTGAACCGTTAGTAAAATTTGAGGTTAAAATTGTAAAACTCAAATCCTAATAATCAATTTCAAAATTTGAATTTTATTCAAATTTTAAATGTAGAATTGTAACCTTTTAAAACTCGGGAAAAAAATCAAAATATAACTTAAAACGATTAAAAATGTAAAAGAAATAAATTAAAAAGGAGAAAAGGACATTTTTGGTTGTTTCTTTTATTTAGAGTTTCATATGGCTTTAAATTTTTATGAAATTAACGAAAATATCAATTTGGCATTCAACCACTCAAACAGTATTACTTTATTTCTTTTCTAAATAAAAAATATTTTCAATCACATATGTGTGTGTGTTTTGAGAAAATAATATACTAAGCTTCAAACTTTTTATATTTATTTATGTATTATATTTTTCCTAAAATATTGAAAAAATCACATTTCAATTTGTTCAACTAAAAGAAATATAAATTTAGTTATATATATTTTAGAACAAATTAGGTGACCAAATTATATCATTTTTAGTTGGAATAATTAGATGTAGCTACTTGATCTTATTAATTATTAATTTATTTCTTACAAATTGTCCCCTTTTTATTTAAAAATCAAGGATTTCATCAAATTTGACCCAATTAAACCGAAGTAAACCAAAGGCTTTCCTTTTACGAAGAATTTCATTTGATTTGGTTAAGAATTATAAGAAATATGAACATTTTTATTTTTGTTTAGTTTCAAACCCGAAATTGAATTCAAAACCTAATCGAACTAGCTATGTATGTATTATACAATTTTGTCATATATCCCAAATGGAACTTTGTCCTATCTTGTAAAGGTTAATGATACATATGAAAAAAGAGTAAAAAAATATCAATAAATAAATGTAAATGTAATATAAATAATGTGTGTTTAAAATTATTTGTGAAGGGTAAAAAATTGTTTATTGGTAATTTTCATAAAATTAGAAGTGAATATATGTGGGATATATAATGAATAAAACTTTGTAATTTAGCCTATATTTTATTTATATTTAGGGGAAAAAATTATCAGAGATTTTTTTTTAGAAAATTGATTTTTTTTTTAAAATAAGAAAATAGATATGGAGGAATTCACAGTTAAGCTTGTAAACATTAAGAACAAAGTGTTGGATTAATGTTATTAGGTATAGCTTAGATATTTATCATAACTAAACCATAAAAATAATTAACCTACTATTAGATTGAAATGAAAGTTGATATACATCTTAGTACATAAATATAGAAGAAAAGAATATTATTTAATTTGATATATAGAAAAATGAGTTTGACAAAATTATTGATGTGAATGAAAAAGAAAAGCTAAGTAAAAGAGAGGGGTAGTTTAAACGGGGAGGCCCTCTTCATCAAATCCGAGCTCTCTAAGAACTTCCTTGCATTCTGAAAGCTTCTCCTTCTTCAGAAAGGCGAGAGGATTGGCAAGGCGAACAGGATTGGTGATTCCACTGTTGTTTGTGATGGTGACTCTAGAAGTATGTCCATACCCTTCCTTAGAGACCTCATTGCAGTCTGGATCGACACTCTTCACCAAAGAAACCTCACAAACCTCTTCTTCATGATCTCCGTCTGCTTCAATACTGTATTTTCCTGATTTATCTGTCACTGCTTCTTTGTCCAATGTCACACTTCCACCTTCGATTTCTTTGCATTCCAATTTCACAGTTGCACCTACGACATTCAAATTAACATTTCAAATTCCAATTCCAATTCCAATTCCAATTTAGAGTTAGGGTTAGAGGTAGAGTTAGATTAATATACCTTCAAGGAATTTACTGACTTTAGTGAAGAATTGGACACGACAAGTGTCACAATATACTTTGCCTTCGACGAAGAATTCATCCTTGCAAGATGCTAAATGGAAGAGTGATATGAAGCAAAGAGCTGAAATAAGTATGATGGTAGATTTTGCCATTGTTTTACTTTTGTATCTTGTGTTTTTTTAGTTTTTTCTTTTTTCCTTTGTAGATTAGATTGAAGTTGTAGAGATTATGGAGAAAGGATTAGAGAATTTATAGGTTCAATTTGATGGGAATTTAGTTAGTTGGTTGTTATTTTTGGGGATATATAAAAGGAATGTTTCCTTATGACCCTTAACCTTACCTTAATTCTCTCCTCTATTTTTGACTTGGCATTTAATCCAAAAAATTTATTGACATTTTTAAGCTTTGAAAATAGGAATTATTGTAAGGAAAAAAAATAATACAATAAGTACTATAAAAATGGAACAAGAGAATTGGTCTAAATTTATTTTTACTTTTATTATTACGACTAACCACACGTGTATGCACGTCAAATGTTAAAATTTTATTAAAAATTTAAAATAAGTTTTTTCAAACAAAAATCATAACATTTATTTTTTTATATTAATAACCTACGTTTATTTTTATAGAGTTGTTTATTAAAAAATATCATAAAAGTTGTGTTAATAAATTATTTGTTTAATATTCAATATTGTAATATACATCATAAATCAAACATTTTAAATGATATTTTCAAATATGTATATTGTATTTTTCATTTTGTTCTTATTAAATGATTTTTTTATAAAATATTTTATACATAGTACAAATATAATATTTTCTACCTAGTACAAATACAAAGTAAAGTAGTAAATTATTATAACAATGAACTTTTAAATTGAAGAAAAATTTGTTGGAAGTATTTGTGTGTTTTTTACGTATTACTAATAATATTTTTTATACTAATAACCATAAGTTATTAATTATCTATTTTTTTAAAGACAACCCATGAGTATGAAATACAATAAAAAGAAATCCTAGATTCACCCATCATCTTGTTTGTACATGACTTGATGCTTCAATGGCGTGGCCTTAAACATTCTCATATTTCTATATCATTGTCCATCATGACAGGTATGAGAAAATGTTCATAATGAACTTTATATAGTGAATTAAAATTGTAGAATGAGAAAGACCTTAGATGTAAAAATTTCTTTATTTAATATTGGTGTGAAATGTCTAATTAATGTAGTTAGTGGATGGTGTTGTAATGATAAATTTTTTTTTTAAAGAAAACTATTTTTAAAAAGAATGAACCAAAATCTAGGAAGTTAAAAGTTTTTGGAATTAAAAAGAATAAGTGTAATTAATATCTAATTAGTACTTAGATTTTAATGGTTAATTAACTCAACTTTACAAATTTCTTTTGAATTTTTATTAACAAAATTTTAAAATTGATAAAATTGTGATTAATGTTATACTTAAAAATTACTTAAATGAAAGGGATAAAGTGGAAAGAGAAAATTTCAAACGATATCCCTTTTACATATAGTATAGTATAGGTTATTTTCTTCTCCTTTTTTTAATTTTTTTTTTTTTAAGAAACGTCTTCTTAAACTAGTTAATAATAATTTATATTGAACCAAATATTAGTGGATAACTCAAACAACTTGAATTTTATGGTTGATAATTAAATATATTAACAAACATGATTGTATTCGAATTTTTTTATTAGGTTACTAAATACATGTTTGGAAGCGCATGAAATACAATTTTATTTTCTTTTCATTTTTTTGTCAAATTTTTATTATCAATTGATTACCAAACAAATTCTTATTTTCTAGATTTCATTGATTGATTGTCGAGTAGAAAATAGGTGGACAAAACAATAGAGAGAAATACAACATATCATCTAATAACTTGTCAAATGATGATTGGAAATAGTATGATCGATATTGACAACACTAGTAAACTTTTCTATAGAAATGAGAGAGATCTTAACAAATATTTTGGCATGTGTCATTAAATACTACATTAATATTTAAAATATAATTTTATCCCTATAATTTAAAGTTTGTAAAAAAAAAAAAGAAGTTAAATACATAACCTTCATCGCTATTCACAAAGAGAGGGTTTTGGCGATTATTCGAAATTGTAGCTAAAGTATCGTTGTGACTCAAGTAATGTTTTGAAAGGGATTATTGTTAGAGCAGCTGAATGAGAGATCGTTGATTTGAGTTCATGTTTCATTTATTAAACATATCTAATGTGTTGGAGCTTAATTAATTTTGCTAATAGAAATAGTAATAAAGTTGGCCAATGAGTTTGACTAATTAAGTTTGCTCTTCATTCTTGTTCTTCCACCATTTGGATTGATGGAAAAAGACTAGAGAACTTACTTTTGTTTTGTTGTTGGTGTTGGTTTGAATTAATGATATTATTTTCTTGTCAAAAGAATACTCTCCATTCCCCCAACAAATTTTGATTGAATAAACTTAATTATCCAAAATATAATAAAAAAAACAATTATCACAATATTTGTTGGGATGATGTGGAGAAATTTAATTGGCCAAAATTTCATACTCAACCGCTATAAACAAAAATTGATTTACTTTGGTTGTATATATATATATATATATTTAAGTTTAACTAATGACAAATCTTTGTTCCCAATGTTTTCTTTTCATTCTTAATGAAATTTAATTTTTCTCCTAACATATCACTTCTTTCCTTGAATTAAGGCATGGTCTCATTTTTTTATAGAGTTCTACAATTTTTCTATGTAACAGATTCACATAATGAAGAGTGGGAGAAAAAAAATCAAGAAACTTCTCAAAATTCTGATAATTTGAACGTCAACAAAATGATAACGAAAAAGTGATTGTTTGAATGCTTTTTAGTTTTTTTTTTTTTTACCTTACACCAATGAGTTTAGGATTTAATAATAATTTTGTTCATTTTTTTTTCTAATTTTGAAATTTATAAAATAAAATTTAAAATCATGAAAAATCCTTGTAAATCAGAAGAGATTAAAGTTTTTTTTGGACTCTGTTTGCATAAAACAAATTATGATAGGATAAATCAATTATATTTTAAATGATATTTTATTTTAAATTAAATTTTAAAATAAATAAACAATCCTATCATCCCAAGTCAATAATAGAAGAAATGAATATAGTCAACATGAACTTAGCTTAACTGATCGATCTCTATGTTCGACTATCATGTTTGATTCCAATCCTCCACACTAGTTGTAATTAAAAAGATTTTTTTAAAAAAAGAAAAAATGAATATAGATAAGATCACAACGAACTATGGTGCGATAATAAAGTTACTCTTCACATTGTAATAAATTCCCAGCGAAATATTTTCAGAAGATCACTCAACATAGAATTACTTCAACCTAAAAAAATAATATAACAATGTAGATGCTCGTGTCAATCCAAATAAAGTCACTTCCTTCGTGCATGTGTTAGGTAGGCATATACCCATCAAGTAATCCAACCCCATTTCTACTCTAAACCCTAAACCCACCTTGGGAGAATTTTCTTAATTCTCTTCTCAATATTTTATTAATAAACAAAGTATTCTTCAAAGTCAGTTAAGATTTTTTGAATGAAAAAGAAAAAATTGAAACAGAACTTTTGTTTGTTAAGATTTTAAGTTCACACCTATTCATAAGGCTCACTCACAACTTCTAACTATATAAACACCCACAAATTCATCCAAAATTTCAATACCCAAATAGCCATGGTTTCATCTTCAACCTTCTTATTCTTCTTCATCCTTCTCTTAAATTTCTTCCTTTTTGTCACTTCCATTCAAGTTTCCTACACTAACAGAGGAATCACCATTGATGGCCAACCCAAGATTTTCCTCTCTGGTTCAATCCACTACCCACGTAGCACTCCCCAAGTAAAAACAAGTTTTCTATATTCCTTTCTCATCTTAATCCCATTCCCAAAAATGGGTTTCATTTTTATTCCTTTGTTTTTTTTTTTTCTTCCTTTTTTTCTTTTGTAGATGTGGCCTGATTTGATAAAAAAATCTAAAGAAGGTGGACTAGACACCATTGAAACTTACGTTTTTTGGAATGCTCATGAACCCGTTCGTCGTCAATACGATTTCTCTGCTAATCTTGACCTTGTTAGATTCATTAAGACCATTCAAAATGAAGGTCTTTATGCTGTTCTTCGTATCGGTCCATACGTTTGTGCCGAGTGGAATTACGGGTATGAAGTCTTCTTTGCTCTATTTTTTTAATATTTTTGTTTAGAGAATTTAATTCTCATTTCTTGAACGGGTTTTATAGAGGATTTCCGGTTTGGTTGCATAACCTTCCTGGAATTGAAGAACTAAGAACAACGAATCCTGTGTTCATGGTAACTTTCTGTTTATCTTAATTTTATGAATGTTTTGTACACTGTTTCTTACTTTGTTTGTTGCTTTTTGAATTTGTAAAACAGAATGAGATGCAAAATTTTACTACATTGATTGTGGATATGATGAAACAAGAGAATCTTTTCGCATCGCAAGGGGGCCCGATAATTCTAGCTCAAATAGAGAATGAATACGGAAACGTAATGACATCATACGGCGATGCTGGAAAAGCTTATGTGAATTGGTGTGCAAACATGGCGGATTCGCAGAATGTTGGAGTTCCATGGATTATGTGTCAGCAAGACGACGCTCCCGAGCCGATGATCAATACCTGCAATGGTTGGTACTGTGATCAATTCACTCCCAACAATGCTAAAAGTCCGAAAATGTGGACGGAGAATTGGACTGGATGGTTCAAGAGCTGGGGTGGAAGGGACCCGGTTAGAACCCCCGAAGATTTGGCTTTCTCCGTCGCTAGATTCTTTCAACTCGGCGGCACTTTCCAAAACTACTACATGGTTTGTACTCACTCTGCTTCTTTACTTAATTGTTTTTGCTCCGGCGGGTCCGTGTAAGATTGGTTTCTTTTCTCAGTACCACGGCGGAACGAACTTCGATCGGATGGCGGGTGGTCCGTACATCACCACGACTTACGATTACAACGCTCCATTAGACGAATATGGGAATTTGAATCAACCCAAATACGGTCATTTGAAGCAACTTCACACTGCATTGAAGTCGATAGAAAAGGCATTGGTTTCCGGCAATGTCACCACCACCGATTTGACCGACTCTGTTTCAGTAAGCACTTTTTTTTTCTTTTCTTTTCTTGTTTTGAAAATTTCCTCAGTTTCTTCAAAACAGAACTTAGTTTTAACTCAATATTTTCTATGATTTAGATCACTGAATACGCAACGGACAAAGGGAAGAGTTGTTTCTTCAGCAATATAAACGAAACGACCGACGCGTTGGTGAATTATCTTGGTCAGGACTTCAACGTTCCGGCTTGGTCCGTCAGCGTTCTTCCTGATTGTCAAGAGGAAGTTTACAATACAGCAAAGGTAAACACACAGACTTCTGTTATGGTGAAGAAAGATAACAAGGCCGAGGACGAACCGGAGGTTTTGGAATGGATGTGGCGACCGGAGAATATCGACAACACCGCTAGATTAGGTAAAGGACACGTCACTGCAAATAAGCTTATTGATCAGAAAGATGCTGCAAATGATGCTAGTGATTATCTTTGGTACATGACAAGGTAAATTCCTTTGAAATTTAACAGTAATTTTTTCATTGATTCAACTTCTACCCACCCATTACTCATTTGTTGATTTTGATTGTGTTTTTGTTCAATTTTTCTAGTGTTAATTTGAAGAAAAATGATCCAATTTGGAGCAATGAAATGACTTTGCGTATCAATGTAAGTGGACACATCGTCCATGCCTTTGTCAATGGAGAACACATTGGTTCTCAATGGGCTTCTTATGACGTATATAACTACATCTTTGAGCAAGAAGTGAAATTGAAGCCAGGAAAGAACCTAATCTCTCTACTCAGCGCCACCATCGGACTCAAGAACTACGGAGCTCAATATGATCTGATCCAATCCGGAATCGTTGGTCCGGTTCAACTAATCGGTCGTCACGGCGACGAGACGATCATAAAGGATCTCTCCAATCACAAATGGTCATACGAAGTTGGATTACACGGTTTCGAAAACCGCCTATTCAGCCCAGAATCCCGATTCGCCACGAAATGGCAATCAGGGAATTTGCCAGTGAATAAAATGATGACATGGTACAAGACTACCTTCAAACCACCATTGGGGACGGACCCTGTCACCCTAGACATGCAAGGGTTGGGCAAAGGAATGGCTTGGGTGAACGGACATAGTATTGGTCGATACTGGCCGAGCTTCATAGCCGAGGACGGATGCAGTGACGAGCCATGTGACTATCGAGGCTCCTACACCAACACCAAATGCGTAAGGGACTGTGGCAAACCGACACAACAGTGGTACCATGTTCCCAGATCGTGGCTCAACGAAGGCGACAACACATTAGTTTTGTTCGAGGAATTCGGAGGTAACCCGTCATTGGTGAACTTCAAAACTATTACAATGGAGAAGGCTTGTGGTCATGCTTATGAGAAGATGAGCTTGGAATTGTCTTGTCAAGGAAAGGGGATTTCAGGGATTAAATTTGCAAGTTTTGGTGATCCAACGGGTAGTTGTGGGAATTTCTCAAAGGGAAGTTGTGAAGGGAAAAATGATGCAATGAAAATTGTTGAAGATTTGTGTATTGGCAAAGAATCTTGTGTTATTGATATCTCTGAAGATATCTTTGGAGCTACTAATTGTGCTCTTGGTGTTGTCAAGAGGCTTGCTGTTGAGGCTGTCTGTTAGAATAACTTACCTTCTTCTAATTTTTAGGGTTTCATTAGGGCATATTTTTTTAAAAGATACGAGAATTTCGTAGTGTTCTTTCTTTGTTAATCAATAAAGTTATGAGTTTAGTTTTGTTCCAAATGTAAGGAACTTTATTTTTTAAAATACAAACTTGAATTTGGGAACAAAATATGTGATTCTTTTTCTTTTTTTTGTGGGTAATGTACTGTTTGTGATATGGAGAATATAATCAAGTTAAATCAGCTTTTAACTTGATTTTTGTTGTGTTTTTCTAATGTGGAAGAATATGCTATGTCTCTCCTTTTCTAGTTGAATTGACATTATTGGATGTATCTTGAATTGTCTACAGACATTTGGGTTTCTGTCATCTTTTTACATCAAAGAATTGTCACGTAACTTCTGGTTAGACTTTAAAATGTAGCCTCATGTGTTCATACTCACTCCAACATTAAAAAAAAAATTGAATCAAAACAAACCAAATAAATTAAACAGAACGAAAAGATTAGATCTGATAAATTAAACCAAAAATAATAGTAAAGAAGGAAAAATCCAAAAAAATTTTAGCCTTTGCTCTATTTTAATTATTTTCTCATAAACAAGAAAGTGGGCAAAAAATAAGGGTCACCCCCACTAGTCATTTACGTATACAATACTCAAAAACCAAACTATTAGCCGTGTCTAACTTTTCTATATACTTTGCTGCTATGGCTTCTGCCTTCTTCTTCTTCCTCCTCCTCTTCCTCTATTTCTTTTATTATTATTATTATTATTATTATTTTCTTTCTTTTACCTAAATTGCAAGAATTCCAGTCGAAAAAATCCCTCTGTTATAAGGCGATTCCGATACTACCGTTTCCGTTCCCGATCTCGCCTCCGATCGACATCGTTCCTTCTTCTCATCCTTCATTATTTGACTCGACCGGCATTCCGTACTACAAAACGCCATATCCCCTCTGAAAATTCATTTTTTTTCCATAACCCATTAGAAATCTTGATCTAATAAATCGAATTAAGGAAAAAAGTTTTAATATTGTGTAAGTTAAGGAGTAATAATTGCAAAATTGGGGATTTGAGTGTTTTTCGTGTGTTTTTCTTTTTTAATTTTTACCTGTACATGTAAATGTCTTTGCCTTCTAGATTTTTATCACATAAATGACAAGATCGGAGGAAATCAGGGGTCCGACGCGGCGGAGTTATGTCGGATGGTACGGGGGTAGGAGGCGATTTTTCACCGGCGACGAGACCGCCGTCGTAGTAAACACGTGTGGAGGATTCGAAAGGTCCACGTGTGGTAACGTAAGTGTAATTTTCCTCCAAGTTGTCGAGTTCTTCTTCTTCGTCGTCTTGCTCCGGCGAGAAGGTGATGGGGATGGGAGCAGGACGGCGAGGGGAGTTCAATTTGGGGGAACAAACAGCGTGTTTAACTAAGATTTCACACCCACGGACAGCGGAGGTGGAGGTATCGAGGGCGGCAACGATGCCGAGACCGACGGCGGCGGAGTAATTTTTGAGACTGGTGGGTCTAGGAGAAGGGGAGAGGTCGAAATGGGAAGTGGGGCTGGGGGCGCCGGTGTCAAGGAAGGCCGGACGGCAGCGGGAGACGAGAAGCTCGGATAACCTTCCGATGACCGGACGTTGCCCTTTGGCCAACATGATTGGAGAGAGGGAAGAAGGAGGGGGGGGGGGGGGGGGGGGGGAGAGAGAGAGAGAGAGTGGAGAAATGAAGGGGAAATGGGGATTGTACTTATAAAAGTGGAGGAATGAAATGATATGAAATAAAGGTAATTTTAAATAAAGATTAATAATAAAAAAGAAGAAATAATAATTGCATCAAAGGTTGCTTTTTTGACATAAAATAGGGGAGTGGTGGGCTCTCATTAGTTTAGCCCCTAGTTTTGGTTTTGGAATTATTTGCCTTTTTTTCTTTTCTCAAAAAAAAAAAAAACAATCAAATATAATTGCTTTAAAATTTTTAATTGGTTATAGATAATATTACTATTTTAGTTTTGATTATAATAATACGTGTTTAAAATAACGATGATTGTATTGACCATTATAAATTCAAGATGAGTTTAGTTTGATAGTAATTACACTAACCATAATTTAGTGATGCTTTTTTGTAATTTACTTTTTTTTTTTTTAACTTTATATTGATCCTTAAATTAATTAGAACAGTATTCATTTATATCTCTAAATTGCTATCAATTTATATATTTGTTATGTTCCATGTCGATAAACATCATGTGAGAGCTAGATTTGTGTTTTATTGAATTTAGAGTCTTGAAATTTAGTCATAGTTTTTAGTTTAAAAAATTGTCAAAAATAGAACATTTTGTAAAATATTTACCTTTAGTAGAAAAATGTGCGTACAAAATTTTTTTGAGTGATTTTATTCTATGGAGTGTAAGTAATTGGTTAAATTTTTCTATTTTTGAAAAAACCCTTTTAGTTTTTTATAAAATTAATCTGATAAACATTGTTTTCACTTCTAAGTTTATTTATGCGTAATTGTTTTAAATGATAAAATTGTTGAAAAATATTTAATAAATTATAGCAAAATTTTACTATCTATAAAGGGGAGTAACGTTAAATTATAAACTGAGTTCAATGTTAAATCACTAATTGATTAAAAGCTTAAATTAATAAATAAAGATGAATTTTATATTATATTATTAAATATGAGTCTTTTCAACGCTAAAATATTCATATTCTATAAAACAATTTCAAAAACAAAAAATATATTTGATACACGATCTTAAACAACCAAAATTAAAAAAAAAAAAGAATAATAGATTTGGTTGATAGAGGAAGAGAAAAGAGAAAGACGATGAAAAGAATAGACAAATCTGAAATATTAAAAAATAGTTAATGGGTGTTTTGGAACTTTGGAGATTAGATGATAATCAAACTTTGTTTTATTTTATAATAAACTTTGGGTTAGTTGGGATTTCTAAAAAATTTATTCTTTTTTTTTTAATTTAATTTTTTATATTTGAAATAACATATTTGATTTGGGAATATTTTAAAAGAATATTGTTTGTTTTGGAATTGTTATTGTAATTACATGTGCATTTCATAAGAAATTCCTTTTTCAAAGATAATATGGTCCCAACTTATGCTTATTACTATCATTATTGTTTTTAAAATTTAATAAACTTTTTATATATCCATTGTGGTTGAGATTTTCTACAAACCTCAAGAGATTATACCTTCTAACTTCCAACTAATTTCTCTTACTTTAATAATCAAATTTTGAAATTTTAATTCAAATTTTAACTTTTCCACTTGATGACTTTTATCCGAAATTAAAAGGTTATTCTTGTCCTTTTACTTTGAAGTTTGTTCAATTTCAGTGTACGTACTTTCAAAATTCTTTAACTGATTTCAACGAAGATAAATTTTGAAGGGTTAAATTAAGATTAATAAACTAAAGTTGGACATTGCATAGTCTAAAATCGAACGAACTTAAAAGGTGTAGAAAGTCAAAGATTGGAATGGTAATTTAACCTACTTAAAAGATTTTAATCATATTTTAACGTTTGGAATATGTTAACAACATCGTGTCTCTTAAAAAAAAGTTTCAAATATCCTTTGACGTTAAAATTATTCATAAATAATTTTTTTTGAATTATTGAAACTCGATATGGTAGTTGATGCGTTATAGTAATGTTTTTCTTACAGATATTTAGAAGATTAAAATTGTCTTAAGGATTTTTTCAAATATAGAAAAATAAGTTAACTTATTTACAAATAGAGTAAAGTTTTTTTTTTTATCATTAAAAGACGTGATGAGTTAGATCTAGTGCGATTTTTCACTAATAAAAGGTAAATTTTGTTATATTTATAAACATTATTTTAAACAATTTTATCATATAAAACAATTTCATGTTATTTTTATTATTCATTTTAAATAACTTACACACAATCAATTTTTATTTACCAATTCTCACATCATTTTTACATAAATGAAATTATATATGTGTTCCAATCACATCTGAAGTTTAAACATAAAAATAAAGAAGTGTATACCAAAAGAATTAACATAATGTGTTTTGAACAAACCAATTCAATATATTTGTTTAATTTTAGTTGGTTAATGAATTAGCGATAATCAATACAATTTTTTTTAAAAGGTAAAAAGTTCAATCATCTATTCCCACAACTGTAATGGAAAAAAATAATACAAAGAAAACGTATACTGTCTTTTATTATTTATTTATTTTAGAGGAATACAACTAAAATAGTATTAAACAATAAATGCATTTGGTAAGACAATTCAAGGAAAAGACAATCAATTCCCAACAAATCTGTAGAAAACTATATTATAAAAAGAAAAAAATGATTCTTTAAAGTAAATTAAAAATTTGAATTTTCAATTATAGTCGTAGTTGACATTACACTCTCAAACTTATTAATATAATAAATTAAAAAAAATCCAAGAAATTTGAATGACTTAACTCAACCTAAACCTAAACCAAATGGATGAACTAGTTGATTATGTTTATTAGACAAACTACATGGTTCACTGATATGATTAAAAGATGGAGTTGGATGGATTTAGTTAAAATTAGATGATAATGTGTATTATATATAAGATTAAAAAAAACAATGCGAGGAAACCTGGATCACAGAAAAAGATATTGGAAGAATAGAAAAATAGAAAATGAGAGATTAATAAAGAAAAAGAGAAAGGGTAGTTTTCAAAGTGGCAATTATTTTAGATGATGTCATTGTCCAATGATTATGACACCGTTTTTAAATTTAAAAGGATGGGTCCGGGGGTGGGGCCAGCTTCACGCACAAGAGATTCCATTTGTTTTCAAAAGGACCACGTGTCGACAATCGGAAACGCGAGTACAGGTGTTGTTCAATGGAGCGTCTGTAGTGGAAACCTCAACATAAACCCCGACGACAATAATTGAATACGATCACTCACACCACTATGAAATGGGCTAAACGACACTATCGTTCATCGTTTTAGAGCCCACTGGTATTAAAAGGGGGAGGCCCCATATTTCTTCCCCCATCGAAAACGACAGGTCCGAACTGGAGCCCTTCCCTTGCTTTCTATTTCCCCTTCTCTCCTTATTCTCTTTCCCCAATTACCTGAATGCCTTTCCCTTCATTCCCTGCAAATACCATTTTACCCTTCCTTCTTTCCCTCTAATTTCCATTCTCTCCTTTGACTTTTTCTCTTCCTAACTTATTTATTCTTGTTTTTTTTTTTAAATAACAAAGAAAATTCAATTTGCTGTTGACAAATAATTATTTTGAAAAAAAAATAACATGAACTTCATCAGTAATTTATTCATTAAATAAATAATATATATATATATATATATATATATATATGTAATGTTTTCAGTACCTATCTCATCTAGAAAATAGAGTTTTAAATATAATAATTTCAAGTGAAGGATATTTTAAAGCTTCTTTGTTGAGTAAAAAAACAATAATTTGTAATTCTAATTATTGGTGTATTTTCTAAGAATATACATTGTAATTAAAGAGGAAGGTTATTCACAAACATTTGTAGGATTTGAATTATTGCACCTTGTGTGTGTCAAAGAAAATAAAGTTTGACCTTTTCGATTATTATTGTGATGTTTAATTGTTAATGACCATGAAGTTGAGTCACTTTAAAGTGTATGATATCACATATATATATATATATATATCATACAGTAAATAGAGGATATGATTTTTTTTTTCTTTTGTTTTTGTTTTTAATTTTAGATATGTGTATCCCCTTCTAGATGCGTGAAAGAGATATGTCAATCAATTTTTTAAAATGAAAAATTATTTGGGGAATTAATTTTAACCATAAAACTCATAGCTCACTTAATTTCGTAAAAATGTTATAATTACTAGCAAATCAAAATGAAAAACCATATTTCCTCATCTTTCTTTGCGTATTCCTTTCAAGGTTAATAATCAAATCCTTCATCCTTGAGGATTAAATCACGTATCTTTTTATCTTATTATTTGATATCTTATGCTTTCGTGGATTACATTTAGAGTGTGTATTAAAGAAATGACATATCATATTTCAGTTTTTAAGATACTTACAAATCGTCGTATTTGTATTCGTGATTCTGCTTCACAAGTTAATAATAACTTTTCATAATAAATTACAAGTTTATATTTTAAACTTTAAATTTTGTGATTATCAGGTCTTTAAACACTTAATTTAGATACTTAAAAGCCTTAAAAAATTGTATAGGGGACGCTTAAGTTTTCAAAATTTGTTTAAAAATTGATATTTGAAGTTTAAATATCTATCTTTTAATATTAAAAATAGATTAAAATTTTAGGAATCTTAAGTGAGACATTTGTAAAGTTTCAATATCTTATTAAATACTTTTCAAAGTTCTAAAATTAAATTAACAGTTAAATAAGATGATGTACATAAAATATATTTAAATAATAACCTTATAAATTGGCATATGATTTGGAGTACTAATAATTATTTGGCATACATCATTGTGAATTATTCAAGATAATGACTACTAAAAAAATCATATTAAATAATGAATTAATTAACCAATTTCATGGGAGAGAAAGAAGTCGTGTTGTTGTATGAATAATTGGTCAAATCTTGATTCAACTTCTTCTTAATTATTTCACTATATATATATATATATTCTTAATTATACTA
Source organism: Cucumis hystrix (assembly GCA_025688845.1). Taxonomy (NCBI): domain Eukaryota; kingdom Viridiplantae; phylum Streptophyta; class Magnoliopsida; order Cucurbitales; family Cucurbitaceae; genus Cucumis; species Cucumis hystrix. Next base: position 9,491,683 of record CM046884.1, read on the forward strand.
TTTCTACAGTAAAATAATAACAACAATAATAAACAAATTAATCTTTTAATACTGATTTGAAAATCGCTTGGATTTAAAATGTGATTTAAAATGCGTGGAGGAAGTCAAACTTTAATAAATCGATAATTTATATTTCAAAGACATCTAAAGTGCTCTTAGTCATTCACATATTTTTATGTTGTCAAAGTGAATTTAACACAACGGTAATTAGTATGACCTTGTTATCTACAGTTTAGATGTTCAATTCCTCACTTTATAGTTATTGTACTAAAAAAAACATATAATTATATCGGTTGAACTAAGTTTATTGTTGAGTTACACCAATCATATTAATAATATATTACAATCAACTAATTTAATTAGTAAAAGTTATTAAATAAAGGATAAATTAATAAAAAAATAATATCTAATAATTAAACCATATATAGTTTTCAATGTAAATGTATTTGTAATAATTTGATAAGTCACAATATATTTGTGTGTTGGGTTTTTTAAAAAACAAAATTTATTATATTGATTTTTCTATAAAAGGTAAATATTAATATTTTGTCAAACGTTCTATTTTAACAATTTTTAGTTAAAAAAAGTAAAATATAATTGATAAACTATAAATGTATTGATATTGACTAATATTAATTAATTGAGTGATTAATCTCTTATATATAAAAATCCTACACCTATGTGAAGATAATTGAAAACTTTTTTTTTATAAAAAATATGTTGATTTCGAGTAAGGTGAAGAACATAATCACTACTCGATGTAAAGACATAAGCGAAGCATAATTAAACACAACCAAATAAATCAAGAGAGAAAGAATGACACAACAAACTACAAACTAGACATAGAAGAAATCACATATAACTCAAGAGAAAAAATTCCAAACAGATGATACCCATTTAGGTGTCGAGGTAAAAATCTCAACCCACTTGAAACAATAACAAAAGAAAAATTCCAACCCCACAAATAATAATGATGATGTGAAGCAAACAATAATATTTGTTTGAAAACTCATATTGTTAACAAAACCCATGAAATCAACTAAATTAATTAAGTGGTGGTTGAAAAAATCTTTGGGGCCTAAATTCAACAAAACTAATCTGTCATTTTTATATTAGAATTTCTATCCTAACTATTCCATAGACATAGACATGTAATACTTAAACATGTCAATTGAACTTAGCAACGAATTGGTTTTTAGTTTTTAGGTTTTGAAAATTAAACGTATAAAAACGGTACTATTTTGACATCTAAATTTATTGTTTTATTATTTATTTTTTGTGATGAATTTCAAACTAAACTAAGTAAACTAAAATAATGGATTCTAAGAACTCGGTTTTGCTTAAATTGGTTAAGAATTCAACTTTCTCATTTAAGAAATTTGCAAACTATTCATAAACTTAATTTCAACATACTAAAAATCAAATATGGAATGATTAATAACATTTTAAAATTTGAAAATATGCGTGAAAGTAAGCTTGGCTTATTTGTATTAGCATGATCTATGTTATTGAAGATCGGAGATTTAATTCCTCATCCAAAATTGTTGTACTACAAAAAAAAAAAAATGTGAGACTACTTTTAAAATGGACTGTTTTAGTTTATACAAGTTTTTAAAACTTTCATCAAATAATAATATACCATACCTGATTTATTTCACTACTTTTATTAAAATGTAAATAGTATTTATAATATTAAATTGTAATCAAATATTCAAAAGATGTCGAACGTTTGAATATCTCATTACTATGCACATTAAACTAATTTAAAAAATTCATAAATTGCAATACATGTTTAAATACATCATAATAATATTTGATGCATATGTAAGAAAGAACTCTCAACTTTGAAATTAATATTTATAAGTCAAAGAAGAGTTACTATCTTTTGAGAAGAAAAAAAAGTTGCATAACATCGTCTCTTGACTTCTATTAAAAAGAAATTATTCAACGACACTATCATAAAGACGATGTGATTATCTCTTAATAACTATTAAATATATTGTTCACCCCAATTTCTAATAGGATAATTATGATGATGGAGACCACACACAATTATTTTCTTATATGTAAGAAAATTAAATATAATTCAATTTTTAAACTTACAAGAAAAGATTTTAATATTTTTTTTTCAATTTCTAAGTGGCTAAAAATATTGTATTTTATCAAGTAGACTTTTGTAGACTCCCTAGAATTGAGGTACTTTGTTTGATTGGTTGACATGAGATGAGATACACACATATACATCCTCAATCACATGAGAGAAATGAGTAAATGACAAGTAACATTGGTCAAAGAGCTTTGAATTCTTTTTCTCTTTCTACTTAAATGAAATGCAACTCGATCTATAGTATTTTTGTGCAGTTCATCCAAATGGCTAATCGTAAGTTGTCATGTGATAATTTATCTTCCTCTTTGTAATTGAAGAGGAAGAGTAGGGATAGAGGATAAAATCTTATATTTTAGAATGAAAGATTATGTCAATTATCTGTATTATCTTACTTTAACTTCTTTTTTTTTATTATTTTTATAGTTGGAATTTTGTCACCATAATTTTATAAAACTATATAAATTAGTTTGGAAAAATTGCAAAATCCACCTCTAAAGTATGATGATAGTTACAATTATACTCTTAAACTTTTAAAATAAAAAATGAAACCCATAATCTTATCCAAAATATAAAATTAAACCCTCAAACTTACACAGTTGTATAAATTGTAATAATTATATAAGTTTGATGATCCAATTTTTATCATTTTGTGAGTACGATTATTGTAAGCTGGAGAGTCCAATTTTAATACTTTTAAAAGTGAGAACGTGTAATTACAACTACTACCCTACATTGGATATATGTCATGAAGCAAAGTATATGTTTTATATTTAGCTAGGAGTGTGGAGATTAAGTAGCAACATATGATAAATAATAGAATTTTTTTTCTTACAAAAATTGTTATTATATTTATTACAAAAAAAAAATGTCAATGTCAGAGTCTCTTTTACATATTTAATTGAGACACTGAATTTATGGACTAAATTATAATAATTCTTAGACCTTTGAGACTTAATTGTCCAATTTTGAAACCTATCAATGAAATTGGTATTTGTTGCCCAAACTTCAAAGATTAAGAAGATAATCTACCCTTTAGCTTTTCTTTTTTTCTTTTCTTTCTTTTTTGTACCATGAATCAAGCAAAACTAAAATGTAGAATGACCAACAATAATAAAAGTGAAATCATGAAGAAAAGTGATGAACCCATAAAATAGTCGAACTCGCAACACCCAACTAAGCCAAAGTATGGTCTGATTGATTGTAAATTAAATCACGAAGCACATATTGAAAAGAAAGTACTTAGATTGAATAACACATCGAGTCTTTTGGTATATCTACCAATATATGTGTCCACCTCTAATTGATCAGTGGTCATGACTTACCCCTTAAGCCTCAAGTTGAACAAGTTGAGTCCTCTTTGAACAAATTGCATCCACAAAGACAATACTCAAACAATTCCTCAAAAGATCATACTAAGTACAACTCATGCCAACAAAAAACTTATATTCCTTAGGCAAAACATTAAGATCTACCCTACACAATCAACAAATTCACTCACATTGATATTCCTCCATTGAAGGAACATAATACTTTACTACTGTAAATATACTTTATTTTGATCTCTTCAGATAGCTCCAAACGATCATACAAGCCTTGGCAAGCTTCTCGTTTCTCAAGCGGCCAACAAACATCAACTAAATTTCTATATGATCGTGCAGCCTTTTAAAACCAGAATCTCACACACTAGAAAATTTTACTTCAATATATAAGGAAAGGAAAAAAGCATGAGTTGCCGATTTCAATTTAGATCTATGACACAGACACCAGAAACGGTTTGCCTCAATATTTCACCTTCTAAGAATCTATTGTATGAAGGCAATTATGACACTACTGCCATACAAAAATGAAAATCTTATTAGGAAGCTTTAACTTTTACAGGTGTTTCCACCAAAGAGTACCTTCGTCAGACTTTGAACCACTGACCATAATTCTTAACCTAAAACAATTACCATTTTTGTCAAAAGGTCAAACCTAACAATCTCCAATCCCTACTATAATTCGAAGGACTTAATGAGATTTCAACAATCTCGTCAACATCCTGAGGAATAAAACTTTTCCATAGCTTTTAAATGTTCCATTGATTCGACGAAAGAAATAAACTTTAAAACTCATCTTCTAAACTAAGAGACATAACCTTAAACGTCAACTGCCTAGAAATCCAACGATTTAAGAAAGCTTGTGTCTAACTTTCCATTTCCAATAGACTTCCCTACTACCTTTGAGAAGCAAAAAATGAAACCAAAATGTCACATTGAAATTTATAAATTTTCATTACAATAAAAAAATATTAGTCCATAACTATTTTAGATGAGTTATTGTAATAACCCAAACCTTTCAGCCTTGTCTAAGTCGTTACTTTAACGCAAAACAGTTTGTTGACAAAAGACATAGCGAAGTTTAGTTGAAATCATGAGAAATCGAAGAAAAACTTTAATCGGGCCCTATTTCAAAATATGAAATTTTAAAGTACTGTTTACAAAAAAAAATTAGCTATTTGTAAAATTTGTTCAACAAAATATTTATAAAACCGTCAGCGAAAGCCGTTAAAAGACAGTCCTCTATGACAATTCACAATTCCTTCTTGTCCCTCGTAGGTCTGCCCCTCGTGTTACCTTTGCCTGAAAAGTTAAACATAAAAAGGGTGAGTATTAATATACTCAGTAAGAGACCCACTACTGGTCTCGTTAGGGGAAAATAAATTATTAGTTTCCTATGGAGTACCCTACACAGTCACAGTCTTGTGATCCCGTAGGATGCACATAATCAGTCTAACGTCCAAGGGACGCATGAATCAGTCTAGTGTTCTGCAGAAACACATATCAGTCTAGTGCTCCCGAAGGATGCACAAAAGGGTGATAATCCCGTAGGACACCCGCAAGGTAATTACCCACTAGGAAACCAATAATTTACCCCTTAGTCCCTTCTATACATCTTAACAGTCATTTACAACCCAGTCAAACGTCCTCATCACGTACTTTCCACTTAACCTCAAACAACCATTCATTTTCCAATTTAACCTAAGGTCAGTCAAAACATATCAGTATATCAGTCAACGAACTAAATACTCATAACATTCTCCCCCAATTACAAGGGGTATGATTAATTAGTCCCCTCCGTCATAAGCATGCAACCACGACAGTGTATCCTACACTCAACCTAAACAACCATCCGTCAGTTCCAACCTTCCCCTATATAAAATACATTTACTGTTTTCCGTCATTCAACAACCATATGTGAATATTTACATAGCCAGTCAGTCACCACATACACTTGACACCAAAACCACATAAATCCATGCAAAATATAAATTTCTCGTCGAAATATAATCTTAACTAAACATCCAGCCCACAACCAAACACATGTAGCATATCCATTATTTCTGCTCAATTTCAATATAATTATATAGCCCAACACATCTCAAAGCTATAAGTGAGTCTAGGAAGTCCCTTACCTCAAGTTTATGCAAGTTCTTTAATCGAACTAAATCCAATAAATTGAATCCTAAACATAGACAAACGTAAAATCAACGTCTTTCTAAATAATTTTATCCATTCAATTCACCCTATAAGTAAATTCCACAACTTACCCAAGAAGTGTACCTTCAAGAATTAAACCTTTCGCCAACAATTAAAATCCAACGGTAGCAGACAAAGCCAAAACTGTGCACGGTTTAGTTGCAAAGAAAAATCAAATTTCAAATCGGCCTCCAACTTACAACGAATCGACAAACGTTGGCTTGACGAACTTCGACGAGCGGATTGGAAGAAGACAAAGTCAGATCTTCGACCGGCTTCACACGCGACGGAAACAGAATGGGGCTGAGGCGAACGGACGGTGGAAATATGTGACAGTCGACGGTCGGGCTTTGCGAACGGAGACCAGGCGGCGGCGGACGGAGGAGCGGCGGCTTCGCGAACTGGACGGACGGCGCAAGAAGAACAAATCTGAGGGGGGGCATTTCGGTTTCTTGAGTAGATGACGGCGTGCGGCTTGGCTTCGGGGACGGAGACACGGACGGCGAACGGTCTTGAGGTGGCGGCGGCAACTGGATTTAGGGTAAGGGAAGAGGAGAAAGAAAGAAGAAGATGGGGGGGGGGGCTGCGTACGGGAGGAAGGAGAAAGGGAAAAAGAAAAAAGAAAAAAGGAAAAAAGGAAAAGTTAAATAAATATTAATATATAAATATAATGAAAATAATGAACATACTTTAATATTCTCACTATAACCTATTTATCCATACTTTTCTATCCCCTTTAAATTTCTTTATTCCCTCCAACAACAAATTCTCTTCATAAACTTCCAACATTATTCTAGATAAGAAAACCAATTAAATTGTGAGAAAAATACCTCAAAAATTCGGGGTGTTACAGTTATAATTATACAGTAATTAAAAAAAAATACTCAACCAAAACAGGTTAAAATATCATTTTAATCTCAATACTTCAACTTTATTTGTTTGCTTTTTTTTTTTGTATTTTTGTATTTTTATACGACGTGGTTTTAATAAATTTAGAAAATAGTACTAACTAGAATGGAAAATTTTCTGTTTTTATTTTTGAAAAAATAGAAAAAGAAAAGTGTTGTTGTCGTGTATATTGTAGATATGAGTATTTTTCTTTCTTTCTTTTTTTGGCATTATTTGTAAATTATTTATTTGGAAAAGAGATTTGTACAAAGGGAGAGATGCAAGAAATGAGCATAATGCATTGCATTGGAAAGTAATCAAAGATATGTACTTCCATGCTGTCCCCATGTTTTTATTATATATTCAAAGCACCTACGTACCTATATGCTTTCTCTCAATATCCAAATATTCTCTCTTTCAAAATCATATATAAAATCAATTCAAAATCAAAATATTTCACTAAACTACGCTAAAATATAAATTCATACGGATAAATTGACTCATATCTTATTTAACGTTTTATTCATTTTTACAAATAATTAATAAATTATGCAGACTAAATCTGAGCGTAACACGAATCTATATAAAATAAGTGTTTCATCGTATGGGAATATACGTTAACAATGTAGTACTTTAAAAAAGTTGTACTATGAACATACTATTATATAAAAAATAACTTCAGAAAAAAAAACCTAGAGAAATTATTTTTTGAATACCATTTTTTTTATAGAAGCTAATTTAGATAAGTAAAACTATTTTAAATAATAAAACTATTCAAATAAAAAAGTTTTACTTTTTATTAATATAGATGGTGATAGACCCATAAGATCCATAAATGTCTATATGAATCTATCATAGTTTATCACGTAATATTTGGTTGTATTTGCAAACTTTGAAAACCTCTTTTAAAATAAATATATATTATATATAAATGGTCATTTCATATATTCTATTTTCTCTTTTTTGGTATATTTCATACCATACAATGATAGACCTAACATTTATTGCTTTGAATGGTGCAATTAAAATATAAAAAAGTAGTTATTGTGTGTAGTTAGTCTTTGATATTCATACAACTACTATATGTTGATGTGTTTCAAGTATTACACATTATGTAAATTGCTAAAAGATAGAAATTTTTTTTGGTATATACTTTATTTATGTGGATATTTTAAAAAACATATTATTTGGATTATTTATATATAACCTAAGATAAAAACAAGTAATTAAATTATATATGTCTCAACCAAACGACAAAGTCGAAAAAAGATAGCTCATCGACACCAAACACACTTAGACATGAAAACCATATGCAATCGAACGAGCTAAACCATCAACAACTAACTAAATTATAATGTGAAACCATGGCATATATCAAGTGGAAGTGAGTTGATATATATTTGTGAAGAATCAATTTTGATGTTTGGTTTGGGGGAGATTTTTTAGAGATTTATCTTAGGTTTTCTTTTTGCATCGTATAGTGTATACGAATAAGGGAAATTCAAACTATTGACCCTTTTGGATTGTTAATAAATACATATGTCAATTAAGTTATGTTCGTTTTTACAAATTTCTTTAATTTACATCTTGGAATAAAAACAAAACTAAAATAAGATTTAACTCTTAAAAAACATGTTTTCTAAGGTTCGTTTGATAACCATTTTGTTTTCTTATTTTTCTTTTTTAAAATTAAGTCTATAAGCACTACTTTCACGTTCAAACTCTAACTTTTTTCCTTTGTATCTATATTCTACCAATGGTTTATAAACTCATGCCAAATTTTGAAAAAAAACTGGGTTTCAGAAAGTTGTTATTATTTTTGGAATTTGGTTTAAAAAAATGCATATCATTATAAGACATAAAGAGAAAACCTGCTTAATTTTCAAAAACAAAAATAAGAAAAAAAATAGCTACCAAACTAGGCTTAAGTTGTTTGAGAAAATATATAGTTTTTTTTTCAAACAAAAATTGGTAATCGAGTAGGGTTGCACATTTATCAATATACCGAAGGAGTATATATGATGAACTGAAAAGCCAAGTAATGAAAATTTAGATTAATTTTCATTGGTAGCACGTTAGAGTTAACAATAAAGGATATCACATTATTTAAAAACAAAGGTAAATATAGTAAAATATGTCATCGATAAACTTTTACTAACGATATGATCTATGACATATACTCTTATTCAATATATAGTCTATCACTAATACACTCTGAAAATTGAAACTAAATTTTGCAAAAATTTACAAATTATTTTATTACGTTAGACGATTGCTATATTTGCAACCGCTCCAATATTTCAACCAATTTTTTTTTAAGTTTTTTTTCTTTTGAACTATTCTTCTTCTTATCCTAATATATTGATGTCAATAGCCAAACGATGTAGCCCATCAAATGATAAAGCCCAAAAGGAAGGAAGTATGTTTTAGTGTTGGGCTAGAAGTAGAACCTTTGGTCTAGGTAGGGCTCAATATCTTCTTCTTCTTCTTTTTTCCTTTAGACATAGGGCTCAATTTATCGATCTTATTAAGACTAATATATTACTATGTGCTTAAAATAATATAGCAATTATATGATTTAGACAAAAAGAAAATTAGTATTTTAGAAAAGGAAAAGAAAAAAATCAACCAAGGTTCTTTTGAATGTATCAAAAAATTGATTTTACTATGTTCTTTTGTGTTCTAATAATGTATTATGTACTCAATAAATATAAATCTAATCACTTTAAATAAATATATGCTATTTGATATAATAATAATTTTTATAAGTGGTGACTTCAAAGATGGTATTTGATGCTTTAGAAACATCAAATAAAATAAAACATAATTGCAATTTAAAATCTTTTAGAACTATTTTTTCAATAACTTCCATCTAAGAGATTCTAATTTTGAAAAAGTTTAATGTGTAGAGTTATATTTGTTGATGAAACTTTCAATTATTTATTATTATTATTATTTCTTTTAAAACAAAAAAAAAAATTCAATCCCTAATATTATTATTGTTACGAAATATCAATTAAGAAATTAAAAAAAAAATTGGCACATATACACATGTTTTACTAACAATGTTTTAGTTACGTCCACGATACAGATGAAAAACAATATTATTTAAAAAAAAATGTTATCTCAATACAAACGTTGTTACTAAGGAGTTTATATATTGCATTTTTTAAAACTCTATGGTCAAAATCGTAAATAATCATAAATAATACATATGTTGAATACAAAAACTAATCAGCAAGACCTTGTACTTGATTGTTCTCAATGTTACCTAAGGATTGAAGTCAAACCCTTGGAACAATTGTGATCGAGAAAAGAAATTCTAATAAAGAGTAGTTGTTAAATAGCGTATTTTTAAAATCAAATCAAATTTATATTTAATTTTTCTTTTACATTCTTTTAGTACAATATCTGGGATATGAAGATTCAAACCACAAATTTTACAGTTATTACTACATTTCATATATTGGTTTTAAGTTAAACGACACTATCTAATTATTTTTTATTGATGATATATTATTATAATCATATGTTAAATAAAAATAATTGTAGTGGCTATATATATAGCATTCCACTCTCGATTTTGGGTTTCTTTATTTATTTTTCTTGATTAGTTAAACATTTTATCCACCATTTTTCTATTTTTCTTGCTAACTTCTTCTGAAAAAAAAAAAAAAAAATCTATCACCAAATTGTGTACGTGCTAGAATTCTGTTTGGTGTTCGATGAACTTAAAAATATGTTTCCAACGAATTGAAAAGTAAAACTCAATTCAATATCGATGTTAAATTGGTTGTGTCAATTGCTCTCCAAAATTAGCACAATGTTCAATCTCAAATGTGGACTTGTTAGATAAAGGAATGGAACCATAATAAAACTTGCTAAGAGAAAATTTAATAACTTGAAAAACAATTTAGATCTATAAAAGTCAATTGAGTTTTGTCGAGTGCTTAAATTTAAATTGTAACATTAATTAGAAATCATTCCAATGATTGTCATTTCCAACTATCAAATAGGTTTTGCACTGACGTGTTTGAATAAAAATTTTGAGGTACTTGAAATTTTTCTTGCATTTTTTCGAAAATGTGAAATAGAAAATTATAGATAATTCAAAATTTGAGGTGTTAGGAATGTTTCTCGAAGCTTCTTAGCAACAAGAAAATGAGAGAAATTTTACATAAACTTCAAAAAATTTATCACATTTTGTTTCGATAAGTTACGAGAAAAAAAAATTTCATTGCCAGAATGGGAAAGAAAAATAATTAATTTTAGTTCTTGTTAGATGATTTTTTTTAAGGAAATAATCTTATTTTATCTAATTCTAATTAAATGATAACATTACTTCCTTCTAAAAAATGATAACAATTTTTTTAAAAAAAAGAAAAAACTGGGTTAATCCAATTCTAATTTAGATACTCATTTTATCTAATATTTTCGATTAATTCAAAGATTTTCCCTTTTATTTGAGGGTTATATGAGATAACTTTTTAGTATTTGAAATCTAAATTTCATCTATGAATAGTTCAATTAAACTCCACTTTTTCTCTTATTTCCTATTTTTTTTTTAAAATATATTTTGAATTCTTTTGCTTTAATTTTATTTATGAAATAGTTTTATCAAACAATATTTGAATGCCCATCTCAACATCACCCATCTTAGGACATCTTCTCTCACCATTCACTTCAAAAAATATAAAAATAGTATATAAAAAAGAAAAGAAAAGCAAAACTTATCACATGATAAATTACGATATTTTATTTGATAATTTGCTAAGATGCACAAAATAGGTGGCTGAGATGCACTTAAGTATTTTTTTTTATTTTGTAATACTCAAAGTTCGTATTCAAACTCGTCTTTTTTTCAAAAAAAAAAGTTATTACTGTCCTCTATGATTTTTCTACTTCCTCTAAAAAAAATGTAGACATTATTTTCAATTTTTTACCTCAAAGTATCTCTTTTTTCCATTTAAAAAAATGTTTAAAATAAGATATACAAATTTTTTAACCAAGTAAACAATTTTTTTTATAAAAGAAATAATGTTTTCATTTAGACTAGAATTCCAAATTATGAAGATAGTCAAATCATTCCAATAAAAAAATTGTTTTTAATTAAAATGATTCTCACAAAATTTTCAATATAAATTTTTTAAAAAAATAAAATTTTGAAGGATTAAATTTAAATTTTTTTATTAAAACGATTACATTAAAATAAAAATATCAAATAAAAATATTATTTATTAACGTTATTTATAAGTACCTTTTGAATATAGATAATAGTTACTCATTTTAGTCATAACGAAACCGAAAGTAAAAAGGGAAGTGTCGCTTTTTTGTTTTTCATTTTTTGTTCTTTTAAACCTTACTATTTTATATTCATACTTCAAACTAATTAGAAAAGCTTAGGCTATAGAATTTTCATCTTGCATCATCTTCTATGAAAGAACTTATATTCTTTAGTAACCGAACTATTAACTAGAAAAGCTAATTAAATTATATGTTAAAAACAGTAATCAACTTTTGGTTCTTTATCCCCAAAACACTATCACCATATAAATAAATTTCATTATTCATTTTTACCATTGTTTTAAGAAACTAAGTTTGAATACTAAAAATAATAGTTTTTTTTCAAAAGACTATGTAGTTATTCGAGTTAATGTATATCAACTTAATCCAAGTCCATGCTATTATGTTATCCTAACGAAATAGATTATTAATATAACAACTATACTTTTTCAAGAAATGCTAAAAGTTAATACCGCTAGTGAATGATTTGATTCGCTACAAAAGTTAGGCCTTTCCTTTTTTTTTCTTTCAATCATGGTATTACTTATTATTTTTTCTTTTGTCAACTATAGATCCTAAAAAATGTGTGTTAAATGTACGTTGTCTATACTTAACTATCACTTATGCATTAATAATAACATTTACCATGCTTGCTTGTCAAATTAGGGTGATACATCAAAATTTTACAATAATCATTTTTAGTATCTTAGTATGAGTATGAAATAGAACCGTCAACTTGTGGCAAACACAATTGAATTGGGTCTACTATTTTAATAGACTCAAATACATGATTTTAAACCTGAAATAAATTACTCCATAAATATAAAACATAAACCAAATAACCCTTCTTATTATAAAGGGATAATTTTTTTCTTTTTTTACAAACAATACTTCTCACTAAGTCCACTAGAACAATTGATCTACACATTTTTTTCCCCAAAGAACATGAGTAGAAAAATCGATGGCCGAGATTAAAAAAATATTGGGTCCATCAATTTTCAAAAGGATGGAAATGAAAAGAAAAACTCAAAAAGGGGTACGAAGAATATTTTAAAAAGTTCAAGACCCCAAAAGGCAAAAAATAAAAAGAAGAAATTAAATCCCAAAGTTCTGAAACAGAAGAGGAAAAAACAATCCTTCAGAACTCTGTGTTTTTTGGTTTAGAAATTCCAAAGATACGATGAATCATCTTGATGAGTGGGTTCAAAAATCTCATCTCCATAATCATAACAAGGAATTGTTGAAGAAGAAGAAGAAGAATTTATGAGCAGTTCATTATAAAAGGGATTATATTCCGGAAATAACCCGAAATCCGTTCCGTAGTTATCCGATCCCATGGCGGTGTGAAGATCCAAAAACGGCGATCTTTCATCACACTCAATGACAGAGGTTGTCATTTCGGAAACCACCGAGGGAGAGGGAGAATCGGTGGTGGTGGGTCGGTGGAATTCCGAGGAGGGAATTGGGTCGGAGTTAGCGAATTGAGCAGCGACAGATTGAATCTCGGATCGAGAGAGTAAACTAGCGTCGGGGATTTCGGGTGGATTCTCTGGGAAATTGAAACGAGCGGAACGGCCACGTAAGCAAAATAGTGCCGCGTCGAATGCACGCGCCGCTTTGTCGGCAGAATCATAAGAGCCTAACCAGATCCGTTCACGGCTGTTGGGGAGACGGATTTCGGAAACCCACTTGCCCCACTTACGGCGGCGTACTCCCTTGTAACGTGAATTGGAAGTGTCAACGGCGGCGGCGGCTGCGGAGGAGGGCTTCGTCATACAAGGTGGGGTAGAAAATGGGGATTTTTAATGTTCAAATTTCTGCTTTTTCTTTTTATAATTATAATTTGTTGTTTGTTTGTGGAGATTTGCGGCGGAGAGAGAGGAGTATTGCGGCGGAGAGAGTGAAGAGAAGGGGTTTAAATAAGGAAGAGATGGGAATTTGACTTTGGACCGGAGAAGGGAGGCGCGTTGAAAGAGGGAGGAAAGAGCGGAACGCGTGGGGACACGAGGGATGACGCGTGGATAATTGGCTTTGGGTTTGGCAATTCATGATTGTGATTTTGTTCCTTTTTCTTTTGCTTTTCAATATTTGGGTAAAGTCTGTATAACACATGTTGATGTCACGTGTCATAATACCTTTCTAATTTACTCGTGCTTTTAATTCACTCTTCTTTCATAGATATCCATTTTTATGGTGGCTAGCTAACCACCTTGGTAGGCCTCCTACCTTGTGAAACCTATCCTCAACATTTCACATTACACAAATACCGTACAAACTTTTCCAATATAATCTTACACTTGTGAATTTCACTCCTTGTTTGTTTTAAATTTTTTTTTACTCTAACAACTTAAAAACATCTATCTATTTTATACTTTACTAACTTTGATTTTATGACTTCGTAGAGATTACAATCTCTTCGTAGAATAATTTTCTCCTCAATCTTGATTCCAATAGTACTATTTTATAGCTTTTGTACTTCTCGCCATTATACTCTAAGGAAGGAATTCAAATAAAGTTAGTATACTTTCGGTTAAAATGTATTTGGACAAGTTAACTAAAACGTAAGTCATTGGTTCCTCCTAGAAAGACAATGGAACTTTCTTACTACTATTATAAGCTTTAAAAAACTTAAAAAACTTCAAATTGGAGATAAGCTTTTGTACCCCAATTACAAAAGTACTCTTTCAAAGAAGTGTACCACTCACACAACTGAGGTAGTATATCAAACCTGAAGTGCTTTCAATTGAGAAGATTAAAATAAAATCATATTGATAATAAAAGGTTCTAAAACAAGGCTTTTTCAAAGTTGAGTAAACGAAAAGTTAAAAGAGATTGTAAACCTACTCTTGGAAGTTTATTCTTTTAAAACTAGTCAAATTTGTATTTTTATAGGGAATAAAAAAGGAATTAACATAGAAATTTCTTTTATTTTTACACATGAATATGGACAATAAATAAATAATTTTGTATCTAATTTGAGTTTAAAATTTCAATCTAGTTAATAATCGACTACATATCGATTTTTTTCAAAAGAAAAATCCAATAAAACCTACTTACTATTTAGTGACCTATTACACAGTTATTTAAAGTTTAGAAACTATATTTAAATATATATTTATGGTTTCATTGGCGAGCTTTTACTATGAAATTATGTCCCTAGCCACCCTTAAGTTTTGAATACACAATGTATTATGTAAATTTCTATGAAAGATCTTGATTGTTTATGCTTTTACACTTTATCTATTGGTCAAGTTTTATTCATGACATGACAAAAGATATGATATATAATAAAGATTAAAAAAAAAAGTATGTTCAAAGATGAAAAGCTACATAATTCTTAAACCTAATTAAACACATGGCCTTAGGTGTGTGATTTACAAATAATTAAATAATCTTTTTGAAACTACATATAATATACAACTCGTGTTAGTCCAATCCAAATGAAGGAACAAAGAAGATGGGTTGTTGTAGTAAATTAAAAGATAATATTCAACCCTAAGTCAAATGTGCCCTCCATAAAAAATGTTGACCACCCCAACTCAATTTCAATTAAAATTTTAGTTAGTTTAACTTTTTCCAAATTTTCGAGAATAAATTTGATTGGTCACATCTTGGTTTTCAAAAGTCTAAAACTAATAAAGAAAGAAAACTAGATATACTTAATTTTAATCATTACAGTTGATAATAATTTTACTAGTTTAAAAATAAAAGTAAAAAAATGTTTGATTGCATTTTGAATCGAAATAATTAACAGGGTAAAAACAAATATTTTAATTATAAAAGAAAAACATGCATTTAAAACAAGTAATATTAGAAATAATAAAATTGAAAATGAGCATGTAAATGTAATAAACAAATATTAGATGATTGAGATGAAAGAAATGGAGAGTGGGTGGTGGGATGGGTGCGTTCCTTTGGGGGATTAGGACCTTCCTTTTGTAGTATTACTTTGTTTTAATTAATAATTAAAGGGAAAGAATAAAAGAGAATTTAGAATTTAGAATTTAGAATTTAAGAGAAACATTGAAAAAGTAGTAAAATAGGCACGTGATTTGTGCGGTGGGGGGTGGGGGGCGCCATGAGTTTGATTGTTTTTTCTTTATTATTATTGGATTTGGAGACGCTATCCGGTTTTGAAGTTAGGTGAAAGGTACATTCCTCTTACCCTCTTCACACCCCCACACACAAACACATCAATTCTTTTTCAAATCTTCCATCATTTTTCTTCTTTTTATTTTTTTGTTCATTTATATATATGTGTGTTGTTTACATTTTGAACAACGAAGAGTTTGTACATGACTAACACATGACAGCAACTATAAATGTACTACGATGTTAATGTTGAAGATGACAAGTTAGAACGATCAAATATTTAATTTCTTTTTCTTTTAAGTAATATGGGTAGCTCATAAACCCTACATTTTTCTCAATGATAGTTGAATGTGAAGCTTAAAAGATCAGGAGTAGGAGAGCTCTTGGAAGAGATATATATCATCTTGCGGAGGGTTTGATATCACCAAAATATATATATATATATGTCAACCACATGCATGAGTTTCTGTGGAATTATGTGTACACTAATTGTATCAAATTCTTCTACATAATCTAAGGCCCCATCTAATATATATATAATAGGAACCTTGCAAATAAAGATCGAGAATCTTTAATTTAAATAAGAAAAAAACAAAGTGGGAGAGAGAAATTAATATCAACTATTTGTTTTAATTTTGTCTTTATTCATGCATGAAAATTTTGGTTTTTTGAGGGTCATGGCAAATTAGAACCATAAAAAAAAAAAAAAAAAAATTTTGATACAATGTTTATCTTGACGGTCATATACGTAAAAAGAAGTCTCCTTACTTTGTTGAAGAAATACAAAAAGCATAAAAAAAACGTGAATTCTTAATTTTCTTGATGGGTAAAGTTCCCTTAGTTTTGTTGATGATTTACAAATGTCAAGAAAACTATTTCTCGATAGGTAATAAACATCGAAGATAATATATTAGTTGACTTGACAATGTCCATCTAGTTAGTTAGGTTTTCTTGATAGATGAAGTCCATCAAAGAATGAATTTTCTTGATTTACAATGATCATCATCGAAAAAAATTAATATATTTGTTTTGTACTTCTTATGGGTTTAGAATTTTCTTGATGGACAAAGACAAAAAAAGGTCATGGGCAAGGTCCATCAAGAAAAATGATATCTTTACTATTTTTTTCAATTATTACTTTCTATTAATCAATAATACAATATTATTTTTTTAAAAATTAACTATTATAATTATAATGACTTTTTTAAACGTTAACTATTGTAATTATAATTAGATTGAAATAAGTGATTTTATCAAAATTAAATTAGTTATTGTGTTAAACTTCAATGAGTTAAATAGAAAGTTTGTAATTTAAGGTTTTTAAAATTTGTAGAAGTTGGCCAACATAAGCTTAGCTCAACTGTTTGTACCTATGGACAAGAATCATTGAAGAGAATCAAGATCATGAAGATGTCAATTAGCATGGAGCTAAGATGGGTGTGAGAAAAGAAAATCTAAAATAGAGAAAAAATAATAGGTTTTTTATGACATGTTTTGGCCATGATGGACTATTTAGTTTTCTTGATGGGCAAAAAACATCAAAGTCTCATTTCTTGATGACCAATACCATCCAGAAATGGTTTTTTATGGCACATTTTTTTGCCATCAAGAAAACGATTTTCTTTGATGGACTTTTTCAGTTTCCTTGATGAGCAAAAAACATCGAAGTTTCATTTCTTAATAGCCAATACCATCAAGAAAAAGTTTTTGATAACATGTTTTGACCATTAAGAAAACTAGTTTTCTTGATGGTCAGACTTTCTTGATGTCTGTCTACTTGATGGGCAAAGATCATTAAGGTAGATATTTTTTGACGTGCTTTGCACATCAAAGAAAACCAAATTTCTAGCAGTGTCGTTCTATGTTCGGTAGATAAGTTACATTCTATTTTCGATAATTGTTTTTTAATTTTGTGATTTGAATAGTACACATTGTTAAAACATGCAACAATTTTTTATAAGTTGATATTTGATTTTTAGTATGTTGAAATTAAGTTTATGAATATGGACAAAACTGCTGATATTCTCACTAGACTATTATCTTGTCTATCATGACACAAGTACTCTACTTTAAATGTTTATAAATATTTTAATTTATTTTGCTATATTTGAAAACAATCCTATATTAAATTTGAAATTTTAAAATGAAATTATCAACCAATACAATATATATGTTATAACTCACTTATTTTTATTAAACTAAAAAGAAAATAATTGTACAAATTTTTTACATATACTACATGTTGGTTTTATATTCATTAAACATAACTACAATTCTATTGGTAACTCAGAAATATACAATTCGATAGCACGAGACTCCATCTCAAAATTAATTACAGTAAAAAGTTATTTAAATCCTTTTAGTTTTTTTTTTTTAATTTCAATAAAAAGTTATTTAGATTGAATTTAATTTCCATTGTTTTTTACTCCACATTGCATGAACCTTTTCTTTTTCTTTTTTTTCTTCAAAGCCATTAAGTTGCTTTTGTTCGACTCCATTTTTGCAACTTGGATAGTTCCAATACTACACGTATGGAACACCAATTAAAGGTTTTCCACATTTTTTTTATATTTCTCCTTGCTTTTACATTATTTCCAAATTTCATTTTTAATGGTTACTTACCAAATCCATCGAATTTTTAGGAGGAAAAAAAATGATTCTTAAGAGCCATATAATTTAGTGGATTTGCATTGTCTATTCCCCATCACATAACATTGTGATCTTTGTTTATCTTTTTCTTAGGGCTAACCCTTTTTAATTATTTTGAAGAGTGTGGTTTTTAAAGGGTTTGAGAGTTTGTTAAAAAGAAAAATATCTGAATGCACTATTTTTTATATTTGTGCACCTTTTGTTGAGGGTGTTTTCGATGGTCTTCTATGCTAATTAAGTTACATGGAACGGTAATCATCATATTGTATGTATGTCACTCTATGTACTGAGATTATATTAGTGATATATAATTAAATTTGTTTTTACCCACTTAACTAAAGCTTTTAGGTTAATTAGTGATTTTAAGAGATTATCTCATACTTAACGGGTGTTTATAAGGTTCCATGGTGTATAAGAGGATCTCATATGAAGTGAAGGAAGCTCACACTTAGGAGGAACCTATCTACGTTGTAATTAGGGGCGCTCATACAAAACTTGAGTTGTGAGACTATATATGTTTTGTTGTGTAAGCAATAGCCTAAGTTAGGGTTTTGGCCAAAATTCCTGTGAGGTTGGGTCCCTAAGTTGGATGTGTCAAAATGGGGATTCTAAACGTATCCTTGGTCGAGGACGGAGCGAGAGGATTGGGAGAGTATCCATGTCCCATCCCGACTCTCTACTCACCTAACTCGTTTATACTTAATATGTATGTGTGTACACCCAAAAATTAAAAAAGAAAAAGTTTGGACATTTAAAGCCCATTCACAAACTATTTATTAAATATTTGATAGTTGTTGTGATAGCATTTTAGTCCAAATTAATTGAGGATATAGTAAAAGCTTCAAAATTTTGCAAAAATGACAAAATTTCATCCTACATCTCAAAGTAATAGACCAAAATAGCCTTACAAAACAAGCTCATCGTCCACTGATAGACTAACTACTTGCTGTTCTTTTCCAATTAATTTCACTCTATAAAGCCTATTATGCATCGTTCCTTCCACAAATATTGGTTCTATATATTTTCATGGAAAGTAGCATAGTTTCAAAAACTTGGGATCATATCACTTAATATTGGTTCTATTTTTGGGTTATTCACCAATTGAAAAATATAATAATTTCAATATTGGTTGAATTTTTAGGTTACATATAGTTCTCATCCATGGTACAAAAATCAAAGCTACCAGGTATATATAAAATAT
This sequence comes from Cucumis hystrix, assembly GCA_025688845.1. Lineage (NCBI taxonomy): Eukaryota > Viridiplantae > Streptophyta > Magnoliopsida > Cucurbitales > Cucurbitaceae > Cucumis > Cucumis hystrix. Next base: position 9,511,418 of record CM046884.1, read on the forward strand.
AAAATTTTCAATGATAAACTAATGTACGTCGTATTAAATATACTAAAATCTGAGTCTATTTGTGATAGACTAATTTTACCAATCGATTAAAGTCTATGAATGATGTAAATGTATCAGTGATAGAATTGAGATATGAGTCAAAGTAATCTAGTTTATTAGTGATAAACTAATGTCATTGATATATACTAAAATTTGAGTCATAGACTCTTATCAATCTATTAGTCATAGACTCTTATCAATGGAGTAATACGAGTGTGTCACTGATAAACTCAAGATATAATTTAAAGTTATCGAGTTTATCGATGATGAAACCTAAAAACTTAATTAACGAAAATAAACTAATGAGAGAAAGCCTTAAAAGCAAAATCACAATAGCCGAAAAGACTACTAAATTATTGATTATAAATGATTGCCATCAAATTGATTGATTGTAATAATTGGTGAAAATTGAAGAAAAAAAAAAGATATGACAAAAGACACATTAAATTTTTTTTGCAATAAACTCATTTTTTTAAAACCAGTGGGTCTTCTTTTGTTTTAATTAACTCCAAAAAAGATCAAAACGAACAAAATCGAACTGATTTTCACTCTACTTTAGCTTCAAGTGACGAAAAAGTAGACTTCCATTTTCAACTTAAACATTTTTTTTGGGAATGTGAAAGAATCAAAATAATTTTACAAATTGTTACACTTGTTAAAGGTTCAATTACATTACAATTTTTTGTTCTTTCCATCATAGTCTTCTTGTTTGTTTGTTTGTTTTTTTTTTCTCTTTTGTCTTAGAATCACTTATCTTGTTCATCTCTTCTTTTATTTTTTTTTTCAAATAATTGATCTTAGAACTAAAATAATATTTCACAACAAAGTAAACGTCAAATTAATAGTCACACAAAAATTTAATTATTTTTTTTTTGTCATAAACCTATGTTTAAAATATCAACTAAATTTAATAAATAAAGTTTTAATTTCATTAAATTAATCTAAACTTATATAAGTGTTGCAATAAATTAGTTTTCACTGTAAATATCATTAAATATATATATATATTATTTCCTTGTAGGTGTCTTATACTTTTAATATATATTTGGACTCATTTTATATCATAGTTTAAGTATAAAAATACTTAACCATCGTTCAATTGTTTCACTTAAGATTAATTGAAATGAACGTGAATTATGAAGCAAATAAATAAAATTGGTCAACTAACCTCGTTGAATTAAGAGATGACAGTATATTGAATAAATTATATGTGTGTTTGATATTGATTTTTTTAAAAAAAAATCAAAATTCTAACTATTTCAAACTAAATTTGGCAAACAATGTTGGGAATGGCTTTGGGTTTTTGGCCCATAGCAAAAAAAAATAAAGGGTCAACTAGAAGAATAACAATTTTAAAATTGTCATTTTTGAAAAATAGCAAAATCTGTTTTTTTCTTTCAAAAATGGCAAAGGGCAAAAAAATAAGGAAAATATAAGATTTTGAAAATTCCAATAATACCCCTACCTACATGAATTACACCCTATTTTCTCAAGTAAAATAGAAAAAAAATTACACTTTCATAACCTTTTCTTCTTCCAATTTCAAGAATCCTTGATTGCACAATTTTTTTTTATTATACTTGAACAAAATTAGGAAATAAACACAGAAAATCATAGTGGTTTGATGAAGTGAAGAAAAGATTGAGTTTTACCTTTGAGGAAGAGTCTGTGGGAAGAAGAAAGAGGAACTTCAAGCAAATGAGGATGCTGGAGTTGGGCATGTCGAGTGAGGTAGTAGAAAAACAAAACTCATACATTTTCACAGTTTATTAACCAAAAATGAGACCAAGAGAGGAAGAAGAAGATAACGAAGAACACCAAATGGAAAAAGTCTTTCGCAAATTGAAATAGCCACACATAAAATCTGTTAGTTAAAATAGATTTTGTTTTTTTAATAGTTTAAATTTAATACAAATTAAATTAGATTTATCTGATATTTCATTCAAAAAATAATAAATTAACTAAGTCTATTTTGTTGAGATTTTGTTAATTTAATACATAATTTAAATGAACTAGATTTAAGGGTGATCTCACTAAAAAATAATAATGTAATTTAATAGATAATTTAATAGATAATCTAGTAGATAATCTGTATTATTTAATAAATAAAATTAGCTAAATCGATTTTTTTTATATAATTAAGAGGGACGATTTCTTTTCTATAATTACGAGGGAATGAAAGAAATAATACTATGACGAGTGCAAGAAACTGCATTAGTGTTTTATTTCTTCATCATATCACATAACTTGTTTCTTTTTTTTTCTGTAGTTTTTTTAGAAATGGATATAGTGATTTGGTAATACATACTCTTGAAATCATGTTAGTTAGTAGTTTATTTGTCAAACAAATATTGATGAAAATTATAATTTAATTAATGTTATTTAGTCAAATGAACATTTTTATCTTTAAAACCTTTGAATCCAATTAATGCAAAAAAAAAAAAATTAATTCCTTTGAACCATTGGTATCAATTAATGGTATATCTCTAATTAAACTTTTATGTATTTACACAATGTTATCTTTTTACTATAAATTAATTTGAGATTAATAACAAATGTTAATAAACAAATTAGGCATAAAAAAATAAAAATGAAACAACCATTATTCTCCAAAAGTAAACACATATAAACATTATTTCAAGATAATTACAGTGTAACTATTATCACAAATATATAATCAACATAATAAAATCCATAAGAAAACTTTTTCATAAATACTTAATAAATGTTCCAAACGAATAACAATAGTTGAAAGTGACCAAAAAAGGTACTTAAGAAATGTTCCAGACGAATAACAATAGCTAAAAGTGAAAAAAAAAATACTTAAATAATAATTAATAATTTTGTTAATTTGAAAAGCATGTTATTTTGAACTTTAATTAAGGGTTAAGATTGTTGAGATTCTCCCAAATTTTTATGGCACGTTATTTGTTACTAATGAAGGGTTAGTGTTATTTTAAATAATTAATGGATTATCTTGATATTCAAATAATTATTGTTATTTTGAGATAATCTAGCTAACTTAATCTAAAAAAATAATTAATGATGTTTTGTTATTTTGAAATTTAATTAAGGGTTATGATTAAAACTTTATGTTGAGAATATCAACTAATTTTCATTGGACGTTAATCAATTTTAAAAAATAATAATTTTTTTGTTAATCAAGTAAAAAAATCAATAATTTTTATATAATTTGAAATGTTATTTTGAAATTCAAATTAAATAGAATGAAAGGTTGCTAAAAAGTTATATGATTAGTTGAGTCCCGAGATATTAGGAAAAAGTTATGATATAAGTTGTTATATTTTTAGAAGGTGGAAAATAATTAAAAGCTCTTGATATTTTATTACCCAAATTAATTACTACGTAAAGACGAAATAATTACAGTTGAGTAATATGGGTATTTTGGTATTTTGTAAAATACCACGTGCAAAAAATGCCATTTGCTGAAAATCAACGAAAAAATGGTTTTGCCATTTTTCAAAATGACTCATAAAAACGTTGCTATATCTCTTATTATTCCAAAAATAAATAAATGATTCTTTTAACTCATATACCTAAATTACTATATGATATTACATGAATAGCTTAATTTTTTAATAAATTTCACAAATGTCCTAAATGGACCTTCATATTACACAAATGTATGGCCCAAATTACTTTCATACCAATTTATATTATTTAATTGATTTATAACAAACATCTAAAAGGAAAAAATTGTGGGATACGATTTTGGAAAGAAATGGAAAACCATTTAATGCTTTTCTTCTACGAAAACGATCATCTACTCCTTCCAACGTGGGTTACAATTTTTACAAAGAACTTTTAGAGAGTTCGAAGGTGAAGAATAAGACATTCGACGACCGACAAATACAAAACTTCTCGGACATAATCTAGGTAGAAGTTTCGAGGTTAGTATTGTATATATTTAAAATATATGAAACATTAGGTATATTAAATATATTTTAGATATTCGATTAAATAGGCAATCAAACGTTTTGAATGTGAATCATTCTAGAGTTTATTGAGATTTCGGCGGTAAAAAAGAAAAGTTTCGACGGCTGGCAAATACAAAACTTTTCTGACAGAATTTAGGTAGAAATTTCGATATTAGTATTATATATATTAAAAACATATGAAACATTAGGTATATTTTAGATATTCGATTAAATAGGCAAACAAACGAAAATGTAGTTTGGAATATGATACATTCTAGGGTTTATTGAGATTTCGGCGGTGAAGAAGAAAACTTTCGACAGCCGGTAAAGACATACTTTTTTTGACAGAATGTGGGTAGAAATTTGGAGGTTACTAGTGTATATTAGGTATATTTTAGATATTCGATTAAATAGCCAAACAAACGAACATGTAGTTTTGAATGTGATACATTCTACGATTTATTGAGATTCACAGTTAAAAAAATTCTTGCATTGTGATACATTTTAAGGCTTAACAAAAATGTACTATGAGTATATTTAATTTACATTGTCATTTAAATACGTAACAAAAACTTACTCTGTGTTGATTTACTATATGTCACTATATAGTATTATTGTATATAATATGGAGTATATATATACTAAATCACATAATATAACTATTATAGATTACATATATATTAAAGTACATTTATAAAAGAATAAACTACATTTATAAAGAAAATATACGTAGTTTACTACTGTTTTAGTAGTATTTACTAATTTAAACACAAATTCTGTTGGAATTATGTATAAAGTATTATTGCATATAATATGAAGTATATATACTAAATCACATAACATAACTATTATATATTACGGATTATTAAAGTACATTCATAAAAAAAAATCAAATACATTTATAAAGGATAACTATGTATGTGTGATCATGTATTTTACTACTGTTTTAGTAATATTTATTATATAAACATATAATTTAAACACAAATTATGTTGGATGAAAATAAGGAAAAATTCAAACTCCTTACTGTACATAATTATATATGTCATATTGTATATATGATGTGGTATATATGTGTAAAGATCATCTAGGTACAGTACAAAATTTGAAGAAAAGGAAAACGAAAGTAATTGATTGTAATTTGAAGAAAGTGAAAGTAATAGAGGAAGACAACTAACCAGAAGTTGTCTATAAAAAGAATTTTCGAACAAAACTGAAGAACCAAAATGAAGAACGTTATTATTAATGGCGAAATTGATAGAAGAAACGATATAAATTGATTTATGAAGAAAACTCGCCGGCGTCGTGCTTTTTTTTCTCAAAATCTTTACGGATGATGCAAAAATAGTATAATGTTATGTTTAATCATAAATTTTTTCCATATTAGAAAAGATTTGATTTTATATTGAATTAATAAAATATTTCTAATTAATTTCATTATTAAATTTATACATTAATTACTAGACCAAAAAAGAAATTATCATTTACCTAATTAATTTAGTATAATATAAATAAGGAATTCATTTTAATTTAAATTATATATAATTAATAATTTTATAGGGTTATAATTGTCCTACAAATTTACGAAAACCTAATCAATGAAATAAATCATAATTTAGTACATTTAGGTCTTTTGTTTAAATATTTCTAAATAAATAAATAAAGTATGTGAATGATGATAGTATAACTTTGTTAACCACATGCGTGCTATCACTTTTGACACTTTTAGAAGAAAAAGAAATAAAATTTTGTTACCTATCATTTTAATCTTTACCGTTTTATTACCATAACGTTTTATTTGCTAGATTAAATTGTAATATGAATTAGTTACCAAAATTAACTCATAACGTTTTAATTGTCTATCACTACAAGAAAAGGGGCTCTCCCGATGTACAAAATCGTTGGGAGATATATGAAAGTGTCGGAAAAGCCTTTCCCGACGCACAATGTTGTGCGTCAGGAGTTCCTCTATTTTTTTTTTAAAAAAATACCTTCTATTTTAAATGGAAGGTATATACATTCATTTCTTGTATTCACCCCCTCCCATTAATTTTTTATCCACCCCTATTTAATTATTAATTCAACACCCCCTCCTTAAAAATTCTAATCCAATCCTAAACTCCTTTAATTTTCAATCAACGATTCTAATCATCCCCTCATAAAACATAATATTATTCATAAAACATAATTGAAAATCCTATTCCTAAAACAAAAACTAATTCAAAAACCAAATTTCTAATTCAAAACATAATTTCTAATTTAAATCATAATTTCTAATCTAAATAAAAATAAATTACATCAAACTAATATAAAATAACCCTACTTACCGAGATGCGACGACGAGCGGCAGGCATCGACGGTGAGGTTAGATCTCCTCTTCTTCTTTTCAGTCTCCATCTCTCTCGTTTTTTCTTTCTCTTTTCTCTTTCGATTCTATAAAACAAAAGGATTTAATAGAAGGAGAACTCCCGACGCTGCCCAAATACGTTAGGATAGCCACCATAATTCGGACGCCATTAGTGATGCGTTGGCATTAGGTACTCTTTTTACCTACATTTCTGACGTCGCGTCGAAGGAAGACCAAATGGTACAATTAATGATTTGCCCCTCATCCAACACGACACTATGGACGTAGAAAAAACCTAATATTCCCGACACATCATTTATGGCGTCGGGAAAACATACCTTTTTTACCGACGTTTCTGTCGTCGCATCGGAGGATATTTAACAGTATAATTATTTATTTCGAGCAGTCTCGACAGGGTTCACATGCATCGGGGAAGAGGACCTCCCCCGACGTTGACATTGGTGCGTCGGTAGAAATTACCTTTTACCGATGTTCGATTTTCCGACGATTTTTGTGCGTCGAAAAAATCCCAATTTCTTGTAGTGTATCATTTTTCCTTATTCTTCTTATCCTAAAAAACCTTGGTTTTCTATCTTTTTGTGCTTCTATCCAATTCGTTTTTCGATGAGTGAATGTTGAAGAGCAACCAACTTCTTGTAATAAAGCACTGAGTTCGTATTGTTCTTACTTTCAAGAAAGTGAGCTTATCCATGGCACGACAATCTACATTGGAAATAACAAACAAACAAATTTAATACATTCCTAGTTAATAAGTTGTTTTATTTTTATTTGGACCAAAATGCAAGATGTACATAGCTAATTCTTCGGAATACATTCTAAATCTTTAGGATTGCTTCGAGATAAGTTTGGAATTTTAGTTAGATAAGAGAGAAGGGAAATGCATGGACTAGAGCATTAAAATATTTGTTTTAATATTAAAATATGTTTTTTTTTAATATTTGCAAAAATCATGGGGTGCCAAAATTATTTGTAAAAATAGGGTTGAATTTAAAATAGTTGATTCTTCTTTATAGAAATATTGAATTGGATAACTACAAATATAGCAATTATATTCAAAATAATTAAGTATAAAGTAACATTTTAAAAATATTACAAATATAGTAAAATCTATCAAAATCTATCACTGATAGACTATGTTGTAAATATTGGTATTGAAGGGATAAAAGCCCTAGGCGGAAGATTCTACAAATTCTCTTATTATAACTTAAAGGCTAAACATGCTTTTAAATTAAAAGATACAGAGAATGGAAAAAGTACGTAGTTTGACGTCTCTAAATCTATTAAATCTTCAAATTTGGGACACCATCGGTCAGAGACCTTTCTATCCTCTACGATGAGATTGGTTTCTGGGAACCAATTGGGATGAAAAAACTATTTTTTTTTTCTGCGTATTTATAACTCTCTTTCGTTCATGGAGTAGGAGAAAATCATGAGATTCTACTAATTTAAAAATATTAAATTAATAGAAAATTTAAATCAACTAATTAGTTAACAATTAACCAATCAATTAATAATTAATTATAATTAATTAATAATTTATTTAAATTTTATTTAATGAATATCTCTCCAAAATCTTACCGTCTTAAATTTAATTAATTAAATAATATTAAACTAAATTATTAATTAATTATTATATTTAACTTAAGTTAAATTTAATAACTAAACTAAATATCTTATATTTAACTTAAGTTAAATTTGAATCATATTCAAGTATAAATTTCTCTCATAACCAATAATTTTAATATGAATCTAATTCACATTAAATTAATATTTGAACTCATTCAAATATTTTATCTCTCATAAATTCATTTAGAATCATATCCAAAATTAAATTTATATTATAAAGTTTTATAAAATATAAACTTTATAATGTATCATCCTACTTTAAACTAATTTCCAAAGTAAATTTGAATATTTCAAATTACAACCAATATAAATAAATCTCATTACTCTTTACGAGCTCGGAAGGGGACCTAATGGACCTACAGATCAAAAGCTACAATGATATGAGATTAATGGACTAAACTCATTAACCACATTAATCAATATTCGTTAACTGTGTGTACAATCTACTAAAGACTTACAACTGAACTCTTTTCACTATAGATATATTTTTGTGTCCACGGATATAAACCAATAGTAAGTTAGTCCTTTACGAGTGTTCGAAACATCAGCTGAGTCAAATTATCGTTCTACCCCTAGGTTACCTTTAAGTTCTTAAATACAAGTGCTCTCCTCTAATGAATAACCTATTTATGGTCCAACCAATAAACAGAACCCCTCTCGTGCCACATAAAAGGTAGGGTCTTTTGTTTAAGTCCCAGAGATAACATTTAAGGGAGCACTCATCTACTTACCCTAAAGTTGGGAATGAGTGAGTTTCATCTTGTGTAATGATGTTTCCAGCTCCCCACTCGGTCTTGTCCCAAAAAAGATAAGCATATTGAGTCGACAATCTGGTCACTCTCACCCGTACAAATTAAATGACAATCCCTTGCGAACAGGAGTTCATAATACACTCAGGATTAAGATCAAGTTACCTAACCAGGTCATCCTAATGAAATAGAAACTGATCTAGTTAACATAGTTACATCTAGTGGTTACTATTTCGTGGTCCAATCTTATGCAAACTTATTGCATAGGATACTCTCACTCGTATGTCACCTACACGAACATGTTGGATAATTGCGTTTGTATCAAATACAAAGTGAGCTGTATCCATAGTGTTACCAGGATAATACTATAGACCCTTTAAACTAATCTCGACCATTGATACATGTATGTCTCTATGTTCAAGACTCATCAAACAACTTAGGGTTTTAGTTTATTGGATTTAGATTATTAAGACAAAACTAATAATATAATCAATTAACATTTATTGAAATTACAATAATAACACTTTATTAATAACGGTCAATGGATTATTTTTACAATCTACGAATTTTAAGACATAAATCCCAACATGTCTGTCACTTCTAATAGACTATATGAGTCTATCAGCGATAGAAGTTCACTGATAGACTCTGCAATTTTTTTAAAATATTGTTATTACTTAATTATTATTCATAAAATCTTTACCAATTGTTTTACCTTTAAAATAATTTAATTTTTTTAAAAGACTGAACTTTCCTACGAGTGACTAAATGTGTTTTAATTGATTTTCTTAAATATTTATAAACACTCACTACCATTTTTTTTTTAAGATTGAAGTGGTATGAGCAATTTTTGTTCTTAATTATTGTTTTTCTCCTTACTTGCTAACATATTTTAAACTAGTTTACTACACTACACTACACAACCTATTATTCTTTTTCTTTTTGGGTTATTTAATTGTAACAAATTATTCAAAACATGATTTAATTATAAAATTTAAACTTATTTTATAAATTAGTCCTTATACATTTAAAATTTAGAACTTAATTGTTATGCTGCGATAAAGGTTGGAGATGTGTATTTATATATAGAGCGAATGAAAGTGAAATTTTTTTAATATTAAAACATAAAATGAATTTAATTGTGTAAATTAAATTCATTTTTTAGAAACTTCAAGTTGAATGAAAAACCATCACATTAAAATGATGTTTCACGAACAAACTTAACATGTACGAAAATATACTTACAAGTGAATATTTTTCCAAACATGAAACTCTATTATAAATATTTTTGGTCAGATGTTGTTCCTTAGGTGAATAGTAAAACATCTATAATATTATTAAGGATTTTTTTCTTTAAAAACTATAACAAATCGGCAAAATATTTACAACATATAGAATAATTTTAAAAACGAAAAAAACCCATATGTCCATGATGAAAAATACAAAAAATGACAACTCCTAGACAACAGGCAATTAATCGATCACATGTGAGTGTGTAATTCTTCTTATAAACGATCATATAAGAAATGATACACGAACGTGTAGTTCTTTTTAACGATGGAAAAAATGCTTTAAATCTAAATGATCTTATTGACTAGATAAGCGATTGTGTTGATCATATTTTGACTAGGTAAGCGATTGTGTTGTTCATATCAAAGTGATATCTAAACGGTATTGATATTCTAAAAGAGAAGATGAATAAAAATATAAAAAAGAAAATCTTGAAGATGAGCTCAAGAAATCTAGAGAAGAAGATAAATAAATCGCAAAAAAGTAAAAGAAAAAGAAGCAACGAATCAAAAACTTTCTATCCACATCATGGATTTTTTTATCTTGTTATCCGAATGTAAATATTTTGTGTTTTGTTATATTTATGTAAATTAACTCTATTATTATTATTAGTGTTTGTTTTAAAAATAAAAATTACATTTTATAATTTAAAATTAGATGGTATAGATTTGTCTTTATTATGAAATAAATTTCTAGAAGGGTCTAATTTCTCCGATAAAACCCATTTTTTTCCCACTCCTTGGAGCTGCTCGTTTCAATTTTCTAGGGTTTATCTTCTTCCTCTTTCTACAATCTTCTACACCATTAGTGCCGCTTCCTCCATCTCTTATCTTCAGGTACTCCCTCTCTTTCTTCTTCTCCCAAATTCCGTTTCTGGACCTTCATTTGACTTAACACTCGTTCTTTAATTCAATAACTCCTTCCTTTCTTCGTAGAACGTGAAATGGCGGCAGCTCATTTTACTGGGTCTTTAATTTCCTCGAGGAATTTGCTGCCTTCTTTCAATGGCCTTCGTCCTTCCTCTGTGAAATCATCTCCTTCTGTTGCCCATGTTCGAGTTGGGGGTTTGGCTAACAGATCTTTCACTGGCTTGGTTGTTAGAGCTGCTACTGTGGTTGCTCCAAAGGTTTTATATCATCCACTTTTCAACTACTTTTCGTTTTTTTGTCTTTCTATTATAGTTTTAGAGGAGGGTATGTTAAATTTAGCTATGAATTTGCTAATACACTTCCCAATTCTAAGGTTTTTTGCTGGATGTTTCAGGTTTATAATCTACGGTTGTCTTATTTTTGCCTTGCTTCCATGTATTTGACCACTGTTCCTTTACATTTTGTTGTGTATATATTTTTTAGACCGTTTGTTAACCAATTGGTTTCTAAAAATTAACAATTTCTTACGAAGGTCGTGTTGAATTCTTAGCTACTTTCTTTAGTTTTCAAAACCTAGCTTTGTTCTTTGAAAGTATTTGTAGAAACTAGAAAGTAGATAACGAAGCTTAATTTTTAATAACTAGAAACAAAAAAAACCAAAAAGTTACCAAATTCATGTTTCTTGTTAGTTGATTTTACGTTTTTGATAGCTCTATATAGTTTTGCATAACTACAATCCTTGTTGCAAGCGGTGTGTATATGTTTTGAAGGACAGGTTTACTTCAAATTACTGTGTGCAGCTGCAATGTTTCAAACAAATTGAGTTTATTAGTAAGCTGCTAATGGTTTTCTGGTAGTGTGCTTTTTACGCTGTTGTTTTGTGAATAAATGTTTACAAGGAATTCACCTGAGGTTTGCGAACTGCAATGTTTCAGTACACTTCAATCAAGCCATTGGGCGATAGAGTGTTGGTGAAGATAAAGGAAGCTGAAGAGAAGACTGATGGAGGGATTTTGCTTCCGTCAACAGCTCAGACAAGACCCCAAGGAGGGGAGGTAGTTGCGGTTGGTGAAGGCAAGACAATTGGAAATACTAAAGTAGAAGCTAGTGTAAAGGTATTCAGAGAGAAACCTTTATCTGATTTATGCGGATAATCATCCAATGTGTTATCTTATGTTTTATTATTATTCATTCAATTTTTTTCCCTTTGATTTGATAGACTGGTGCTCAAGTAGTGTACTCTAAGTACGCTGGAACTGAATTAGAGTTTAATGGTTCAAACCATCTTATCCTGAAAGAAGATGATATAGTTGGTATTCTAGAAACCGACGATGCGAAAGATCTTCAGCCCCTAAACGACAGGGTTTTGATCAAGGTTTGTCTTCACTATGTTCTACTAAAATGTTCCTGTGTGGAGTAAGCCATAAAATCAAATTATCTGTATTATCTGAATCTTCCAATATGTTTGTCTGAGATGTTGGTTGGCCGTGTATGTAGAAATACTTTCCAATTTACATTTTGAAGAGATGAGTGAAGTTGGATGTAATGCTACTTGACATATAGTTTTAACACCAGTGTAGTCTAGTCTTCCATTATTCGATTCAAAGGAACATGAAACATGACAACAATTTAATACTTTGTTCTAAAACTGGATCACAGGTAGCTGAGGCTGAGGAAAAAACAGCTGGAGGTTTATTGTTAACAGAGGGATCAAAAGAGAAGCCGTCCATTGGAACGGTCAGTAATCATGTGAAGTCGCATCTTCCTAATCATTAGAGATTCCTAAGCTGTATGATTAACGTAAAGCTTTTCATTTGCACAGGTGATCGCAGTTGGTCCGGGTCATCTGGACGAAGAAGGCAAAAGGAAACCGCTAACCGTCGCAGTGGGAAACAATGTGATGTACTCGAAATATGCTGGGAATGAATTCAAGGGCAAAGATGGATCTGATTACATTGCTTTGAGGGCATCAGACTTGATTGCAGTGCTATCTTAGTTGTAAAAACTTAAATTAGACTGCTGATTGGTTAATGGTCATGTAAAACTGATGTGTTTTAATGGTTTTGGTTTGGTGAAAAATGAGGAAATTGAGATGGATTTTGGGAGAGAAGAGTGTTAGAGTAAGATTTGAATTAAAAAGGCAACTGAGATGGAAGTTTCGGAAATAAGAGGGGAATTTATTTGTTGAATATCAGATTTGAATACTTTAGGTTATTCAAGTTTGAATCCTGTATTGACCATTCTCACACGGTGTTGGGAGAGAAAAAGAGAGACCAAACTTGACTTCGGGGTTTCGATGGTGACCAAAATTTGACGAACGGTATTAACTTCTAGATAACTTGTTGGTCTTAAAGAGTCTTTTTTACTATTATTTTGAAATGGGTCTGCAATGAACTAAAATTTAAGTTAAAAAGTATAGAAAGCTTTTATATCATATCATTAATAGATAACAAAAAATTTTTTTTTTTTGTATTTTTATTAGTTGTAATTATTTTTCTTGTAAAATCCATGTTGAATTTAAGAAATGGATACATTTTGGCATAATAGTATTATTATCTTTTAAATTTCTTGGAGTGGAATAAAAGTTCATATATTGAATGGGGTTGGAAGTTGGAAACTTAAATTTAAAATATCATTTTGTTCTTATTTAATTTGAGTTTCTATGTTCTTAGATATCAAATTTTAGTCTAATTGTCCATCCTAGATATTTTTATATTAATTAAATAGTAATTGTTGCTTTAATAGTCGGTATCATATCTAAATGAGAGGGATACTGAGTATGAAAAAAATTTAAAAAGTTACTTACTATAAAGTGATCTTCTTTCTTGGTGCCTCGATAATTAGATGATATTGTTTAATAGTAAAAAAAAATTAATCTTAATCCAAATCTTGAATCTAAAGCATTACATTTAAATTCTAATCCGAATCCTGATTTGAAGTCTTATATTGAAAAAAAATATAAACTATTTATAAATTATAACAAAATCTTCTTGATAAAAGTTGGTCAACAATACAAGAGAAGTTTATAATTTATAGACGTGTTCGATATGTTTTCTTTTCTTTTTGTATTTACAATGTGTGTAAATTTCTCTTGTATTTAGCCCAAAAAGAAAGAAAGAAAATGTTGCTCTACTTTCAAGAGGCAATTGGGTAGTGATCGGAGACGTTCTTAACCACTGAACTGTCTTCACTTCCGACTTCCTTAGAGCATCACCCTTCTCATTCACTCCCGGTGACGTCCTATATCCTCTACCCTCCTTGCTTCTCCCATTTATCCACCGACCTCTCTCTCCTTTGCTTGTAGTTTCCTATTGAAACAATCGGTAAATTTCTCCCCTTCCGACCCTGATTTGCTTTCCGAATCGATTTTTCTTAAATATTTTGTATTTCTTTCTCACGGATTTATGTTGGGGAACATGGGTTTTGGTCTTGTTTTATTTCTAAATCATTTACTTTAACCATTGAAACTAGATTATTCGAGGTAGTTGATTGCCACGTCTTTTAGTAAGAATTTCTTTGGTTTATTCGATTTAGGGGATTGTGATTTGTTAAATTTGGCTTTGTTTTGTGTTAATCCAGATGGGTTCACACGAGGAAGTTGTGGAAATTAGTAGTTTGGAAAGGGGTCTATTGTCAGAATGCCGCTCTGATTTGGAACCCGAAAGCGATGATGAACCTGTGTTGTTTGCAGCTTCCTTTCAAGAGATGGAAGACAATTTTGTTAAGTATCATACAGCACAATGGGTTCTTTACTCCTTGCTTTTGATTTTGGCGTGGGGGATTGGGTTGTTGATGTTGCTTTATCTACCTGTAAGAAGATACATTCTGCGGAAAGATTTTCAATCGAAGAGGCTTTATCTTACGCCGAATTCAATAGTATACAAGGTAATTTGTGGACTTCAATCTAATATACTTATCGAACTTTGGTGTTTCTGTTCAGTGATCAAAAGTTCTCTCCTAGTAATTGAATGTGTAAGGATTATTCTGATTTTTAGTTGAATATTGTTGCACGTTGTTCTATAAATGGCTCTATTGTGGAACTATATCTTTTTCATTTTGTACTCTGTTGGCTATCATTCTATTTTGGACTAAACCGTTAATATGTGTTCATTATTCACTTTCATCTTTGATCACTTAGAAGACAATTCTATTGATTCCAAATAAAACCATTGACTTGTCTACCTTAAGGAGTTCTGTTTTCCCATAACAGGTTACAAGACCTGTACCTTTTCCATGTTTTGGAGTATTGAAGAAAGAGAAGCATGTTCTGTTGCCTTCAGTGGCAGACATTATAATTGAACAAGGTATTATGTTCCATCTTAACCTTCTATTTCATAATGCAGCACACCAATTCTTTGTAATACTGTTGAGAAGAAATAGTTTATGCATTTAATTCTGATAGTCAACATTAAAACATTATCGAATTACTAAAAATGTTTTTCGAGGATGTTAGCAATTAGCCAATAAGATGATGGAAAGATGGGAGTTTGGAAAAGAATATAAAGGGTGTGTTGAAATGAATGGATTGGAGGGAATGTGGTGCAATTTGGAATTGATAGGGAACATTGCACCAAGCTAAGTTGATGAGGCGAATTGCCAATGTAAGCATAATGCATGTGGCACCTATAGTAGAAGACGGATGAAAATCAGTACTGCCAAATTTCAACATAGAATAGCTCCATGATTGGTTGTCTAGATTTGGAGGAGTTTCAATGTGATCAAATCCTTGAAGAGTCAGCGGTGATGATCAGACCATAGTGAACATGCTAGGAAGGGAGCCATCTTCTTGGTGTGGTTGGAATCTAGGCGATGTTTTCAAAGCCTGGTCGATTTGCATTGTTAGCTCTTAGGATGGTTCATGTTATCGGTGGGATTGAGGATACACATTGTGATAGTTTGTCTTTTTACTTATCTTGGGCTCTGATAGAAAAGGAGTGCTAATGTTAATTCACTATGGTTGCAATATTGATGGTAAGAATGACCGAATAGGTTTTAAAGAGTCGGTTTTTCTTGCCCTTTTACGTTAAGTATCGGTGGCTTACCTGCTCTCTTCAAGGTTTTCCCCTGGATTCAATGGCCCCTTTCATATTGATGAGAAGATTGGACAGGTTACATACAAGTTGGAAATGGAATTACATAGAGGGAGCAAGTTAGCAAGTTACGCTAGTTTTTCATGTATGTCACTTGAAGAGTGCAATGGAGAAAAACCCATCTTGTCTGCGTAACCCAAACTAAGAGTCATTTCAGGTACCCGATGATAAAAGAAGGTTCAAGTCACCCTATTCCATTGCCTCATAAACCTATAAATGCCTTCTGAGTTTGAGGTCAAAAAACAAAGATCAGCATTGAAAATCTTCTTAACAGTGGCAATTTTTTGATGCGACAGAGCAAAAAGGAGAAGAAAACATGTAGCATGAGAACTGTTTGGTAACCGATGGTGGGACTGAAAAGAGGCGGAGGTTCCATCCCTAACCTGAAATTTTACTCAGCTGGTCACAAGGCATTGTTGCTATATAATAAATTTCCAAGGTCCCTTTGTGGTAGATGGAGAACACCAAACTATAGAGAGAGAGGGACCGTATTTGGTCTCAATAAGTTTCTTCCCAAGGGCACTCTTTTCATTGTTGAATTAGCAAATGCATTTTGCCAATAGGGATTGGTAAATCCTTTAGGGAGTGAAGGCCACGGCCAGAGCCTCCTCCTTGGTAATGGGGAGAAGTATCTTGTTTCACTTGACAATGTGATGTTCCAATGCATTTGCTTCACCTTTCAACAAAATGTTTCAGAATAGTCTCTTAATCACTTAAATTACTTTGTTTGGTATTGTGAAGAGAAAAGTGGTGGGGATAGGTGAAGGAATCTAGTCACATGGTGAAGCAACGAACAAATGTGGCGGTTAGAAGTAAGTCGTGAAATTTGCTTATGGATCAAAAGAATATTAGAAAAATTGTTTCTTAGATTAGTCCGGTATAAATTTATTTTGACAATAAAGTTGTTACCTTTATTGCTCACAATTCAGTTCTATGTGATAGGACAAAACATGTTGAGGTCTGAAAAACATTTTACTAGTGAGAAAATTGATGTAGGTGTAATATACTAAAATGTGTTCCTTATCTTTCCACAACAAAGCAAATGGTTGACACCTTGACTACGGGACTGAAAAAAAGAAATTTGATTAATGAATTAATAATCTAGTTATGGAAGACATATTTAAACCAACTTGAGGATTATGAGTGTTTGATTGTTTAATATTTATCATATTTATTAGTTTATATTACATGTTGATTCATGATCAAATTGTCAATATTCTTTTCATATTTCATAATGGGTCTTTCTCCTATGTAAAAGGACCTAAGTTAAGTTGCACATATTTGAATAAGAAAGAATATTATTATTCTCTCAATTTAAGATGTATAATTCATTGTTGGGCAAAAAAATTTAGCTTTTGTTGAGGAAAAAACGAACACATATTTTGAGTATGATTTTCTTTCTTTTCTCCCCTCCATTTAGATCATTCTAATCTTGATCGTTATGTTTTCATCTTCTTGTTGGATATATACAAGCCTACTTTTCCGTACTCCTGAAGTATGATACTTTTTCCTCTGCGTGATTATGTTTCTAGCGATGTATTTTTTTATTTACTTTGACATATGTTTTTCTGGCTTTTAAGATTTCTCTCTCATTTTTACAGGATATTTGGAATCTCTCTATGGAGTTTACTCTATTAGGATAGAGAATGCTGGCGTGAGAAGACCACCTGGTGATGACGTTCATATCCAAGGGATTACAGATCCAATTGCATTTAGAAAGGTACTTTGTATATTAATGAACAGGTTTCCAGTTATATTATAGAACATCACTCACGTTCTGCATTTCTCAGGCTGTTTTAATGCGTCTTGCTGGTATGAGAGATGATGGCAACACTTCTCAGATTTCTACAATTGAAGAAGTTTTAAATACAAAGGTAGGCCATCTTCCCGTGTACATACATAATCCTACATGCAAGTCAATGGGCATGCTCTTTCTTGATTGTTTTTAAGAATTGTGCTTGTTGCTTCTTCCATTTTATTGCAAACTGAGTTCTACCTTTGAAATGATGAACATTGATCATAAATATAAATTTTTAAAATCATAGGCATCCCCATCAAAATCTCCAAAGTATGACCCGTATTTATATTCGGGTGAACAAGTACTTCAAAAAGTAGAGGAGGTTGGAAGTTCTGTGAAGGTATAAACTAATTATAGGTATATGTTTTTTTATACAATTGTTTTTTTTTTCTTTTGTATTGCTGATTGTATAATTGTATATGCTACAGAGAGTTCAAGCTTTGATTGAAGAGCATCAGTCTCAAGTATCTAACATTTTAGATTGAAGTAAGTTGATTAAAAATGCATTTCTTTATGCTGCTGATATATGCCGTCTTTTATGCTAATGAAAACAAAAACTGTCAATAGAAAAGAAAACTAATTTGCTTTAGGCTGCTGATATAGGACCATATTCTCTTATTCACACGTATGGTTGACTGGGATTGTGGATAGCTTGAACTTAATAGGAATAAGAGCGTAAAATTGGTTAATCCAAGATCATTAGTTTTTTTCAATTATCTGGATCTCTTAGTGTAGGTAGTTGCTCTTCCAACATCTTGTGTTTTAAATAGTATGTGTATAGTACAAATGAGCATATCACTGACTCTGGACCTGTCAATAAGGAAGGAGTTAGTAGTCTATATGAGGAAATGTGAGAAGATACAGATCATGGATTTATGATAATCAACCATCATGACAGGTGTGTATCTGACATGTAAATGATATTTTGATAGCTACGGTCACTGGCAGAGGCAAAACTAATGTTGTATATAAGGTGGAGAATTTTTGTTTAGGAATGTTTGGCAAGATTGTTTCAGTATGAACATAGAGAAGTGTTTTTTGGATCAAAATTTGTTCGCGGGTTGTTTTGGAAAGCAATTTTCATTCTAATTTTTATTTTAAAAACAAAATTAAATTACTAGTTTAGCTTTTGAATTTGTGTCTAAAAGGTCATTGGACGTTCATTTTGTGTCCAGAAGGTCCAAGAACTTTGAGAATGTCTAATCGGTACTTCAACTTGTCCTTGACATATTCAATTTTTCTTAATTTTGATATATTAGATGTTAATTGAATCTTATGTCCAATAGGATTTTGATATATTAGATGTTAATTTAATCTTATGTCCAATAGGACTTTAGTTTTTCGATTTAGTTTCTAGTAAGTTTGTGGGTTATGTCAAAGATTTATTTGACATCAAATTGAATTTTCCATGAACTATTGGACATTTTTTTAAAGTTTAGAGATTTGCAAACTTGAAAGTTTAGAAACCGGTTAGACGCAATTTAGAGCTAAGTGACCAATTAGATAGAGACAAACTTGTAAGTTGCCCCTAAACCTGCAATTTAACCTAAAAACAACTCTATGCTTTGCTTACCCAGCCTTTGAGATAAGTTTATTCCTGCAGATCTTTCATTGACAAAGTTTGTCTTGCTCGAGTTTTGTGATCAGCTCCAACATGGTAGAAGGCGAGTCCCAATTTTATGAGGATTGAAGCCGAGTATGCTGAAGAAAATATACTCCTAATGAGTACGATTTGTTCTAAACTCTATTCTATGGCTGATGAGCCGTGTCAATTACCATTAGTATACTGATTGAGGGCCTGAGGCTGTATTTTTGGAAGAAATGTTCCTAGTTTACTCTCGTGTAGATGTAATTTTACTGTTGGAAACCATTCAAGTATATATGATATAAACATGGTTTTGGATTTTTCCTTTCTCTTGAATTTGTTAAAATTATTTGGAAGAAGCATATTCATGTAATTAAATTACTATTACTACTGGATCTTTCCTTTTCTCTTCCACTGTATAGAAAGGGGTTGGAATATTCCCCTCCTGTCCATGCAAACCTGCACTGCAGTAGTCTTCACTCAATGAAAGGAGCTTTTCCCCATGATGAAGAAAGAAGAGCTTTTTTTTTTTTTTTTTTGTATTATTGGCAGTATAGAGGATGTATCTAGTGTTGGTCACTTGTTGAACATTTTATCCTAAAACTCTGCATTGTTAATTAGACAACTCAGTCAGACGTAGGACCACAACCCCTGTGCCTTTTTTGATTTAGGGCCCCTTTTGCTGCTTTGTTCGTATTTCCTACTTTTTTTCTCCCCAACAAAGGTAATACATTTTCCAATTGGTTCAAGTAGATTTACTGAGATGAGCCAAGAATGAGTCTAGTGAGTTATGAGGTTCAAGGACTAAGATAGAGGACCTGAGATGGCAAACTAGTGCCGATGGGACTCACATCCGACCAATGGTCTTAGGAGACCGATTCAAATGAATTGGTTGGAATTCATGAACTATTCATGAGAGAATTCAAATGACCTATGAGGAAGCTTAGAGGACTCATGAGAGAGCTTAGGGGTCCAGGGAAGTATTAAGAAAATTAAAAGTAACGTGTGGAGGACCTTCACACTCATCTGACAATACCTTGCAGGGGCCAACAGTGCCGTGGATGATTTATGGAGAGAACCTAGATGAGTTTTGCATGAATAGAGCTTACTCAATATTTAATGACCTAAACATACAACATGTGTGCAAAATGTCTAACACATAAATTCCTAGAACAAATGATCAACATTAATTTCTAGCATTTTTTTTAATTAAAAAATTTGCAAAAATGATCAACACACACTATGGACCATATACAAGGAAAAAAACACATCCCAAGAACCTCAATCTAATTTGTGAGATAGTATCAATTATTTTGTAACATATACACAAAAAAACAATGAAATTTTGTACGCGTAGGAACTCACATATAGGTTGGTCTAAAGATATCCAATCTTTCTATGGGGACAGGCCTTGTGGGATTCCTTGATTTAGGTGGGGAATGAGGGAGGGATAAATATTATTTAGTATAGTTACTATTATTATATAAATAATGCATTTGAATTTCAAATTTGGTTGATTATTTTGGCCAAGATAATGGATATGTTAAAATTCGATATTTAAATTTAGATTATATGTGTGAATAATTTGATTTTTATTTATTTCTTTCTACCAAAAGTTGATTAGTTTTTAGGCCAAAATTTGACTAATTTATCTTTAAATTCAATTCTCATATCAAACTAACCATAATAAACAATTAATTTAGTAATATATTTAATTATTTAAATAGAAATTTTCTACATTAGTGGTTTAAATGAATTGGTTTTTAAAAAATGGGAGAAAATTTTATGATCCCGCAGAATCTCCACTCCGATCTCTGGGAGAATTTCATGGGGATGGAGATGGAGGATCTTGGGGACATCTTTTTTTTTTTTAAAAGGTATTGTAATAAATGGAGGGGTGGGGAGTTGAACGGCCAGACATCTTTTGTTGGTTTTATATTTTGAAGTTTAAGTTAAAATATTATTTTGATCTATATACTTTGAAGTTTGTTCAATTTTAGTCTATACTTTTAATTATTTGAAAAATATCAATCACTTTACTAATTTGAGCCCCTCAATCCTCAAAATCAGAATCACTTTCTTATGTAACAACGTCCTAAATGTTGTTCACCATTCTATCATTTCTTCTTCTCTCCCACATGGAAGCCCTCAGATCCTCTCTCCTTCGAGTTTTTGGTTCTTGTGTTCCTTTCCAATCTCTCTAGTATGTTTGCTATGGTTTAAACCCAAGAAAAAAAAAATGGAAACAATAAGATAATACCATATTTGAAAGAGAGAAAAAAAATGATTGGAAGGTAATATAAGATTTGGAAAAAAAAGAAAAAGAAGAATGGATTTGATTTTAAGACTCAAACCATTAAGACGATTTGACCTAAAAAAGCCTAAAATTGATATTTAGGTCTCATTTGGTAGCTATTTTTTGTTTTAAAACATTAAGTTTATTGACAATATTTTCAGTACTAACTTTCTTTCTTTGTTATTTACATTCTACCAATGGTTTAAAAAACCAAACTAGAATTTGAAAAATAAGAAAAAGAAACTTTTAAAAAGTTGTTTTTTTTAAAAAAAAATGTATAAGAATTCAAGAAAAAATAGGTTTAATTTTCATAAACAATAACAATAAAATGAAATGCTTACCAAACAAAGTCTTGATTACACAGATAACAATGATTTTGTTGAAGTCAGTTTAAGATAAACCGAGAAAAGTTGCACATGTGAAGATGAATTTTTACAGCATAAGTGTGAACATTAGTTTTTACCAATATTTCAAAGAAATCTTAATTTATTGGATAATTATAAAGGTAGCAATTTTAGGAATAATTAAGTATATTATAATATTTTTTAAAAATTGTAAATATATCAAAGTCTATCGGTGATACATTTTTATCCATGGTAGACTTTTATGGTCTATCTGTGATGATAACTTATATCGTTGATAAACTTTAATAGGTTATACTTATTTGTAATTTTTTTAAAATATTGTTATATATTTTAAATTTAATTGATATATTTACAACTATAACTATTACTAATTCATGGTATAAATTCATGACCATATTCTTACCAATTCTTTGATAATTTCTTAGTAAGGCTTAATGGGCCTAACTAACTAAAGTACTCTCGATGGGTTGACTTAACAAGCCTAAATTATCTCCATTTAAATAATTATAATTTGTGATAATTTTAGAAAAAATAATAAAGTAAATAACAACATTTTTAAAAAATTGTAAATACAGCGAAATCTATAAGACTTCTATCGCTAATAGACTCTTATGGTCTATTAGTGATAAATTATATTATTGATAAACTTTAATAAATTTTGTTATATTTATAAACTTTTTAAAATGTTGCTATATACTTTATTATTTTGAATCTAATTAGTATATTTACAACTATCCCCAATTTAAATGGAGGTACAAAGCTTACTTTTTTGAAATAATTTTCTAAGGAAAACCAATCATGCAAAACAATAGAATCCCATCCAAGTTCTTAAAATAGGATAGAAGAGGGAAAAACAAAATAAGCTCCAAAACTACTATAAGTAGGAGTGAGTATCAGTCAGCCGGTGTCAGTTTTTCGATTAAACAAACCCCAACTAAAAGAAGTACATACGACTGTTGGTCGGTCAATCAGTCAATTTAGGTCCATTTAGGTCAATCACACTAACATTATTAATTTTATTGTTTTGGTTTTCTATTTCAAATAATCAAACAACCCTTTTTTGGGCCAACGGTTTATCTAATTTAGAACTTTTATTTTGAAAATTTTCCATTAGATCATTTATTGCAATGTGATGTGATTTTTATATTATTGACCATTGGGAGTGGTTGGATATACTTCCAATGACATTGCAAGCATTAAAAAATGATAATTACAATATTTTTTTTTCTTGAGAAAAAAAAATAATTCAATTAAATTGGTTAATAAATCTAATGTCTTTTCTTATAATAAATTCCTAATCTATTCTCTAATTTACATTTCGTTTAAAAATTTATTCAATAAAACGAAACTATGTAAAAAATATAACAAATTTTTTTTAATAAGTTATAAAGAGTTGGATAGATTTTACAATATTTTGCTATATTTTGTAAATAGTTTTAATATTTTACTATTTTAAAAAATGACTCTTTATTTACTTTAAGAAAATAAACGTGTGTGATATACCAAATGATTCAATCTAATTTACGTATTGTAATCAATCATGTCAAACTAACATATACGATGATTACACGATACAAAATTACCCAAACAAAAAATTGTTGAAGAGTTAAAGAAATCATCACCACCTTCCATAAAAAAGAAAGAGGAAAAACTCTAACCCTAACTTTAGAAACATTGATGAACATAAAATTAGAAACTATATGCATATGGAAATGATATCACTTATTGATGCCAAAGGGCATTAATGGAAGAACTGTTTTTGGCTTTGACTTCTATAAATCTATTGTACTTGGTAGATTAATTATCACTTTCTTTTACAATAAAAAATATCAAATTAAAATCGAACATAGCTCAACTAGTAACGACTAGGAAAGAAAAAACGACCATATGGGCCAAATGTGTACAAGCCCATCTTGGGCCTAGGTTTTATTACTTGACAACAACATGTTATATTAAGATTGTACATGAAACAATTTTCAGCGTCATTTTCTCATTTTATCCTCTTATTTTAATAATGTGTGGTGTGGAGGTGAACCGGCCAATTCTAACCTCAAGTCGATGATACAAGTTATATTATTATTCTATACCGATTAAGTTATACTCATTTTAACCTCTTTTACATACAATGTCACTGACATACGTACACGTTCAATCGTAAAGAATTTTTTAACTTTAAACTTTTATATTGAAACAATGATTTTAATTCGAAAATAGGTAGATGAGATATCAATTACGTTCCGAGAGTTAATGGACGGTGTTTGTATTAAACTATTATTAAATAAATAAAAATAATAATAGTGAGAAAAAATTAGGTAAATGGTTGGGAGTTGGTGGCCCACCACCGGAATTGGAGGCCCCAATTAGATAGGAATTGTTTGGTTAATAATCAAACTAAAGATTTCATATACTTTCTAACTCTAATTTTTTCCTCTTTTTTCAAAACAAACAATAATAAGTTTTTTCTTATTTTTGTATATAAAACAATTTTGTGACAAATTTATTGTTCATTTTCTTTTTTGAGAAACATTTTATCATGTTGAAATTTGTATTTAATTATGTTTGGTATCTCAATACTTAATTATATCCTAATTTTTTATTTTTGTATCTAATAAATTTTTCATGTATTTAAAATTTTATTGATTTTGTAAAGGGATCATAGAAAAAAAAGTAATTTTTTAAAAATAGTAAATTTTAAAAAATATTTACAACTTATAGCAAATTTTATCACTGATAGTCATTGATATGCTACAGTGATAAAACACTATCAGTGATAGAATCCAAAATTTTGCTATAGCTTGTAAATATTTTAATTTATTTTGCTATTTTTAAAAATAGTCTTAAAAAAAACTACTAAAAGATAAAAGAATTTAAATGTAAATATTTGGTCTATTTGACCATTTCTCTCTCTCTCTCTCTTTTAATATAAATTAAACTTTGTGTTTAAGTAGGTTTTAAAATTTTAAAAGAATATTGAATAAATCAAGACTTAACATAGATAATATGTTAGTCTTGATCGATATTTCTGATCAAATAAAATATAAATCTGTAAATAAGTATTCTATTTTTTTAAAACAAGTAAAAATTATTTAAAAGGAGATATCAATTTATATTTCTAAACTTTGAGAATTATGTATCAATTACGACCTCTTACTAATAATTATATCTAATTTAAACTTTGAACTTTCTTAGTATATAAATTTACAATCTCTTCCAAGTTTTATTTAACCAATATCATGTATTCTAACAAATTGATACAATATTATTAATTTAGAGTTTAAACGGATACAACTCCTGGATTCTAAAGGCTATAAATTGATATATCTTCACTTGTTTATTATATTCACGTTAGTGACATTTGCTACTTATTTTTCGTATTTCATGATTTTTGTTATGATATAATAAAAATATGAATTCATTTCTCAAAATCGATATTATGAAAGAAATTTAACAGCATGATGCCAAAATTAATTGTCTCTAATGCTTTAATTTTTCAATACTTATGTAGTGAAATATTACCATTAAAATAAGTCATTCATATAAAATTATTTTAAATGACAAAACTTTTGAAAATAATTACAAATATAACAAAATATCACACTTTATCGACTACAAATCCTGATAAATAAAAGTATACTACTATTTGTGTCTACACAAATTATAGATAGATCTTATATAATAGTTTATCACGATCGATGGTAGACCAATTGTGATTTTATATATATATATATATATATAGCCCTAAATCCATAGCAAGAACTTTATTTCGACTTCTATCAACGTTTTTGAGCAATTTGTTTCTCTTTTTGGAAAAAGAACATTAATTTTATTTATTTATATATTTGTTTGAGGAAGTTTATCACTTACGTAGGGATTTTCTAATTTCATGTCACGAGATAATGATGTCTCTAAATTTGTATATTGTGAAAAAATTTATTATGTAAATATTTTATGTATAAAATTAGAAGAGACAAGCAAATGAAATTAGTAATTGAATCAAATATAATAATTGAATTTTTGTATTTACTTTTTATTTTTTTATTTTACTAAAAATAAAGAAAAAAACATGCAACATACCCATAATCTAGGAAAAAATCATTAATTAAACGTGAACGTTTATAATTATAGCAAAATATCACAAATCATTTAACTATATCGAAGTCCTTAGGTTGAAATTTCGTACAACATATTTCAAGTTTCTTTAAAGAAATTTTACGATCATTGATCATTACTCTCTATAAAGAAGCTTTTATCTCAACTTTTTATTTTATACGAAGGACAATATCATTTTCATTTTGAGTTTTGTTTTTCTCAAAATCATAAATTTCAAAATATTACCCATTTAGTTTTTAGATTGGTTTTAGTTTAGACCTAAGTTTAAGAAAAATTGAGTTTTGTTTCAATTTCATCTTTATGTTTCAATATTAATTTACGCTTTTAGTCTCATTTTTTCATTAAATACTTACTTTGAGTTGTTAATGTAATACCAATTCATTAATTTAAAACAATTGTGAAGTAAATTTTTAATTAATTGTGATTTTAATTTATTGTGATATTTTTAAATTAGTTAATTGATAAACATTAACGCTAAATATGAAAATTGAGTATTTACCCACTTCAACGAAGTTGACGAAGTGATTTAAATCCTGTGATTTGAAATCTGAGTAATAATTATTTTAAATTAATTGTTTTGTTTTTAACGAGAGATATCTGAAATAAATATATATTTTAAATTTCACATTTGGATGGTAATTAAAAAGAGAAAAAAAAATTAAAAATTTACTAATGTAGCGTTTTATCTACTATGTTTAATTGAAAATTAAAAAATAATGAGTTGAATTAAGTAATTTAAATCCTATAAAATCATACAAAATCCTATAAAATATGAGCATATTGGTGAAGTTTTTAAGTAACTAATGTATTTTGAAATCATTTTAGATTTTAAGATCATTTTCTTTCATGAAAAACAAACATCGAAACTCATTTCAAATTCGTTATGAATTGAAATCCATCAACATCTTGAAATTTCAAACAGAGCATTAGTGAAAAATCAATGTTAAAAATGTAAAGTTTGAAACTGCTCAAATTAAAAAAAAAAAAACTATAATCTTAATGATAAAATTGTAACATTTTAAAACCTAAACTAAATTGAAACGAAACTCAAAACTTAAAACTAAATGCGTAGCATTTTGAAATTTAGAGACCAAACGAAACCTAATTGAATTTTTTTTTCTCTATAGGTAATAATTAACCTTTATTGTTTTAAAAAAACCATAAACTCAACCATGTGTATAATGTATATCGTACTGTTATTATTATTATTTTTTTCTTGAGAAATAGATACATTACTTTTGTAATGTATAACTCCATATATTGTATAGTTTTTTTTTTCTTGAGAAATATTGTTACTGTTTTTTAAATTCATAATGAATTTGGGATAAGTTAGATTGTGACCATTCTAAAGTTATGCAAACTTAATTGTCAACTTGTCTTTGGTATACCAAATAATTTTTATTCGCCAACAATTTTTGTTTAACAAATCAACAATAATTTAAATAGTCACACTATTTATTGTTATAATTATAAAGTATAAGTTTTCCACCTCTTAAGTACGATCATTTAGATTTGTCCTTATTACAATATACTCTATATATTATCAAACTAAAGCTATGATACAGAATATATGTCAAAATGAGCATTTGGCGATAATTGACATGATCGTCTATTTTAGAGGTGTGTGACAGAAGGGTATATATAAACAGTGTTTTTGTTTTATTTTGAGAGAGAGCTATAAAAAGAGTATGTGAAGTAGCCATCACACAATTAAATTGGATTATTTGTGAATGTCAAATCACAAGGACTTTAGTTAGACGATGGACCAAAAACCAAATGCAAACCAAACCATGCATCAAAGTATTGGAATTAGGTTAGTAATTTTCTTTTTTCTTTTTAACTCTAAAACCATCAAATAGGTTATAGCATTGTTATAAACCATTCTCTCACTTATAAATTTCTCAATTTATTATCTACTTTTTACCAATATTTTTCCAATAAGTGGAGTCAAAATTTGTAAACTAAAATATAGTAGTTTTTCAAATTTTCTTTTTTTAAAACTTGGCTATAAATTCACCTCTTTGGTTTAAGAGATATATATATATGTAAATAAGTATAAGAAGTTAAAAGAAAATAGTCTCAATTTTCAAAAATACAAATCAACGGGGCTTAGCGTAATATTAGATAATTAATTCCTATTTACTTACTTTATCAAAACATGTTAAGTTTACTAGACACAACCTAACATATTTAGCTAAATTATGTTTAGTTAAATGGTAATTAGGATGCACTCTCTTTAGAGTTGGAGGTTCAATTAATCTTTGTTATATAAAATTGGTGTACTAATTAAAAATATTGTTACTTTTTATATAGGGTTTTTTCAAAAATTGACAAACTATTTATATTCTATAGAACAAAACCATTAAAATACAAAATTCATTACACTTGATTTTACTATGAAATATAAATATTTTGTCAAATGTTCTATTTTTTTACAATTTTTCATTCATATTATATTACGCTAAAAATACATATTAAATATATGTATAGTTATTAGGATGTGTTTAGTTTAACTTTTCGAGTTTTTAATTTAGAAAATAAGTTATTTTGAAAAAGAAAAGTTAAAAGAGTTTAACCATCCATCATCACAATTTTTTAAGCATTTTTCAAACTATATATTTTTAAAAAGATTATGTAAAAAGGAAGTTTAAATAAAATAGTTTTCTTTTAAGACACTTTTTTTGAAAAAAAGTTCTTTAGTAAATCCAAACCATGCTCTTAATCTTTTCAAATTCTCAAATTTATCTCTAGCATATTAAAATCCATGAAATAATTTTGTATAATTTGTTTCATTAGGTTATTGTTTTGTTCATTTTTTTCCTTTTTTAAAAAAATTCCTTCATGTGACTTTGGAAAAAGACAAAAATGTTGTCAATCAGTCTTGAACTTTGCTTATATGTAAGGATTTAGGTCATATATGAAGTATAGCATTTAAGTAAATTTAAAATAGAGTAAATAAATTCAACTACATGTTTTTCTTTAGAAAAAAAAATAGAGAAAAATGGTGTATTGGTTCATAAAGTTTGGATAATATATTATTCATTTAACCCTAAATTTTAAAATAAATTCTACGTAAACGTTTGCGATTAAAAGGTTAGCGTCATCAAAGTTCAAAAACCTAAAATCGTTTTTTTACTTCGTTTTTGTTTTTGTCTCCCTCCACATCATAACACATAAAACATTTTAAAGGAGGCCGACGGCATGCAAAATCGTTATATAGATTGAATCACATAACTCTTGAGGATCGATTGGACCACGTGATCCTTGAGGACCACTTGAATATGTTGTTGTGCTCGATTGTGTTTAAAAGATTCTTTTAGAGTACAAAATTTTTTAGATACGATTGAATTAAATATAATTAAAACAAATATATATATATATAATTGAGAAAAAAAATATTTTTCCTAAGTTTTGAGTTTAATTAGTTTATATTGTTTTTTAATTTCATAATATTACAAATTTAGTCCTTTAAATTCTGAAGTTTGTTTTCAAAATTTCAAAATGTTTTATTTTTAATCCTCACATTTTGAGTTTTATTTCAATTTGTTTTCGAGATTAACCCTTTTAATTTTTATTTTTCATAAAATATTTTATTTTATGTTTTGGCATTACTTTTTATTAATTATTTAAAAATAACTTATGATGTGAAATTTTAAATTATAGTAATAGAAAAAGAATAAGGAAACTCAATTAGTTAAAAATTTGATGTGAAAAATTAGGTTTTAAAGTATAAATTTTGAAATTTAAAATCTAAATTTAAAAAATTTAGATGGAAAGATGAAATTATAATATTTTAAACCTAGTTAAACTTAAACGGGTAAAAGTGTAATATTTTGTAATTAAAAATCAAATATAAATTACATCCAAAAATTGGACCAAATTTTTTTTTCTCCCTCAAATTTATTTTAAAGTTTGTAATTATTGAATCACTGACTTTTTTTCCTTCTAGAAATATTTAACCTATAACTTACAATAATTTCAACTAATATTACATGCATAATTAATATTTTACATTATCTTAACTCATTAAACTTAAATTTTCATGATTATTGTAATGAGTTAGTATTAACTATTTTGTTGAAACTTTGCTTCTAGAAAAAGTTTATTGTTAATATTTTAATTATTTCATGATTATTTAATTATTTATAGTAATTACATGTCATTTTAATTTTTAATATTACTTGTAGGTAATGAAAGAATTATTATAAATGAAAAAAAAGATTAAAAATGTAAGGAGAGAAAGAAGAAAAATTGTTGAAAGTATTTGATTATTTTCACATGTAAATCTTGTTACACATCTGACTTACCTTTGAGTTGAATATTATATATTGAGTATACTGTTTATAGTTGAGATTTAATCAGTTTCCTAGACTATAGTCTATTCTGTTCATATATATTTATTTTCTCCAACTATTATATAACTACGTCTTTTTTCCTTTAAAGAAATACAAATTTACACTCAAATGTGAGAATTTTCACAAAAAATTTTATCGACCATCTAAAGTTTTGGTCATTTCCATTTTGAACAAAAAAAATAACTTAAAAATTTGATACTAACCATTCTATATATTCACAAATACAACTATCTCCTTATTAAAAAAAAATATTTTAAGTAATAAAAGAGTTTAAAATATTTAAAAATATAGCAGCATTTTACTTTCTATCATTGATACATCGTGATAGTCAATTATAATAGACATCTATCCGTTGTTACCAAAGTGATGTCTATTTTAATCTATTACGTTCTATCATAAATAAAAAATAAAATTCTACCATATTTAATTATAACTAAATTAAACTCTTTGTGTTTTCTATATTTAAAAACATTCTTCCTTATTATCAAAATCCTTGATATTTAATAATATATAACGACAAATGAACTAAAATGATTTATTTATTATCTTATTATTATTATTAAACTATATTTGAAATTACATTATTGAATTGTTTATTATTTATGGGGAAATGGTAGATTATATTAATAAACCAATCAAAGAAAATGAACAATAACTTATGAGGTGCATGAAAATTTTTAAAAATAGTAGATTTTACAAAATATTTACAACCTATAACAAATTCTATTACTGATAGTCATTGATATGTTATAGTAATAAAAGACTATCAGTGATAGAATCCAAAATTTTGCTATAACTTGTAAATATTTTAATTTATTTTGCTATTTTTAAAATGTCTCCTTTAATTTTGCACAAATCGGTGCGCATGACTTCACTAGTCAATGTACATTTATATGTCTATGATCTCTTTATTTCCTTTAACAAATATATATAATAAAGATCAACTCCATCCTTTGTATTGCTCCAAAAAAGAATTATATAGTACCATTTTTATACAAAATTTAGGTTATAACATGGGGTTTTTTCTAAAAAATATAGAACAAAACACAAAAATATTTACATCGTATAGAACAATTAAAAAAAACCATAAACCCGCAACGGAAAATAACATAAATACCTTCACGGAAAAATGATTTTGTACCCAGTCTAAACAATCTTGTACCTAGTCTAAATGATCTCTTAGCAATGATCTCGCACCTAGTCTAAACGATCTCTTAGTAAGTCTGAACAATCTTGTACCCTTGTACGAAGTCTAAACGATCTTATACCCTTCAACCTAGTCTAAACGATATTGTATCCTTGTACCAAGTCTAAACGATCTTGTATCATTGTACCAAGTCTAGACAATCTCGTAGCAAGTCTAAACGATCTTGTACCATTATACCTAGTCTAAACGATATTGTACCAAATCAAAACGATTTATTAGGGAAGTGGTTTATCTCTGTCTATTTGGGATAGACAATTGATCGTTTAGATATTGGTACACGATCATTTAAATCATGTACCAATATCATTTAGATCTTGTACCAAGAAGCAAAAAAAAAAAAAAAGATGAGAAATGAAGAAGAAGAAATAAATTTTTGAAGAGAGAATGAAAAAGTTGGTAAATATTTACCTAAGTAACCACAATATTGTAAAATGAAAAAAAAAGTAATAATATGAAGAAAGTAATAATATGAAGAGAAGATGAATACATCGCAAGAAGAAGAAGAAAAATAAGTGAAAAATTGTTAGTATTATTTAGGAAGAAACCTGTAATTTATAAAAATATCATGGATTTTTTTATTTTATTACACGAAGCGTAAATATTTTGATGTTTTATTATATTTATGAAGATTAACCTTCTAACATCATAGGATGAAGTATATAATAATTATTAAAAAAAATTCTATATTATTATTGATATGAGTAATGTTTTCATTAATTGATTTGTGACTTTTTTTTCTTTTTTAATTTTCAAAGTTATACTCACTTTTGTTAATAGTATTTTGATATATGTACATAGGCATTAAAAAAAAAAGATAATGTTCTACTTCTACATCAAACTCTCTGAAAACGTTATGTAATATATGAGTTGTTTCAGTAGTCTATGTCTCAATTTTTGTGAGGTTCATCAACAAATAAGAGAAAATTGACTAGGTTAGATGAAAGTTTGTCGTGTAAACCAAAGTTGATAGGAAGATAATATAGGATATCAAGGACTTTAACCGAAAGAGCTTCAAGTAATCTTACATTACTACCCTAATTTTATAGTTACTAAATGTTTAAAGGATGATATATACTACCATAATGATGACCTTTTGGAGATGGAAGCTAAGGCTTTGTTCTTCTTACGTAGGAACGAGTACGTTCTAGGGTAAAAGTTGTTAGAAAAAAAGACGTATTGGTTCTGGAGAGAATACTCTTGTATTTTTCTTATCATTGGATCTTTAGTGATCTAAAAAAAATGCAAATTATTCCTATATATGTTGCACTCTTATCTCTAACCAACGATTGTGGCACTAGACAAATAAAGAGATATTTTCCTTGAGAAGTACTTATAGTTATTATATGATGACAACCTAGTTCTCATCCCCATCTTCTGATAATTACCTTAATACTCTGTAGTGAAAAAAAGTATTGAGGTCGAATTTCCATACAGAGATTAAATTTTTTATTTTTTAGAGTGTTATAGTGTATCCTCCCTCTTAAACTGAACCTTGCAAACAAAAAGATCTCTAACTAATGTGTAGTGTGGTTTGTGGGTGAGTACGAATATGAATTGATCACATTGATCAACTCGAAGTTTTCTAAAATTTGTTGTTGAAGATTCATCAAACGGTTCTTAGTTAACAATTTTTAAGGTTTTCATATTACCATAAAGGCTCTCTTTTTGGCGACATGCTTTTTCGAATTAAGTTATTTATCAAATACATTGAGAATATTAACCAGAGGTTCATACCTTGAGGTAACACCAAATTTTGTGGCATCAAGTAATAATAATAATATTTATTAAAGTTTAAAGCAAATGATTTCAATACTTATCAAAATCTAATATTAGAAGTTGATAGTATAATGTAAACAATAACACACCATTGCTAAATTTAGGTGAAATTAACATTTTCCCATTAATTATCTCATTGTGTATTGTTTTTTTAAATGTAAAATCACATGACACGTTTTTCTTAAAAAATAACAAATTTGATGATGAGAATTTGAACACTGTTGACCCATGCTTTACTTTGACAATTCCTCCAACTTTATATCTTTAAAAAATATTTAATATTAACAATATATATATATTATTGTTAGGTGAGAGTTTAGCCCAATTAATGTTTTAGTTTATTTTAAAAGTAAAATTTAATTTTCACAAATGGTTTACACAATTAGCCAATTAAAAAAATTTTAAAAATACCAATTTTTTAGTTTTTAAATTTTGGCTTGCTTTTTAAAAATTTGATAGTGCGATATAGGAAATTGAACCACTTACTCTAAAAAAGAGATCATTCCAATACCACTAAACCAAAAACTTCAAAAACTATATACATTACATTACTTACTAAATTGATATTAAATTTAATATCTAGTTCCTTTGATTAAATAAAAATTAAAATTTAACCTTTATAATCCTACATTATTTAATAGAAACTAAATTCTAATTTCTTTCCCAATCATGCTAACAAAAATTAAAATATAACTTAAAATTTAATATGAACAAAATTTATAAATTTTATTACAACAATTATAGACTTTAAGGATGATTAATTAGCATGGAATTAAATTGAAATAATTAAATGTTAAATGAATTGATAAATACAAGTGTAATATTAAAACTTATATACGAGAGAATAAATAAGCATCTAATTAGAATATTCAAAATAAA
This sequence comes from Cucumis hystrix, assembly GCA_025688845.1. Lineage (NCBI taxonomy): Eukaryota > Viridiplantae > Streptophyta > Magnoliopsida > Cucurbitales > Cucurbitaceae > Cucumis > Cucumis hystrix. The sequence goes on from CM046884.1 coordinate 9,545,758, forward strand.
TAAATAAATAAATAATAGAATATTCAATAAATACATTTAAGTAAAAACGCCGGAAATGTGACAAAGGGTCTAACCTGAAGAAACAGCCTCCGCTCCACCACGTGGCCACCCCTTTTTATTTCACTCGATTATCTCTCTTTTTTGAAAATTTGATCACTATAATACCATTTTAGTCCCTCTTGTTTGTAGTTTTTTCACTTCTAGCCTATCGATTTTAAACCTAAGTCCCTCTCGATTTTTTTCTTTTTTGGCAAATTACAAAAATCTACTTCTAAAGTAGGGTGATAGTTTCAATTATTGTATAAGTTTGAGAATTTAATTCTCATCATTTATAAATGGGTTCAATTTTTACTATTATTGTAAGTTTGAGAATCCAATTTTAACATTTCTAGGAGTTTAGGAGCTCAATTGTTATTATTGAAAGTTTAAGGATGTAATTACAACTATCACCATACTTTTGAGTAATGTGTTTTGCAATTTGTATTTTAAATTAAAATAAGCTATATAATAATAATAGGCTCTTTTTTTTTTCAAAGATAGAAAATTTTGATCGAAAAAAAAAAGAATTAAAAGAAATTAGCTCCGTAGACTAAATTTACACCTCTCATTACATTACGTTTAGAAATTCGCTTGTAAAACTAATAAATAGTATTTTATAAAGTTTTAAAGAGAAAATTTTCTTTAGAAATCGTAAATGCATTCGACGCAATTTTTTGTTTTAGATAAATAAAAGTTTAACATACCTTCTCAAAGTTATTTTTTGGTGTTGTCAATATTCCATTTTTTTTATTTTTTATTTTCAAAACACATTATCTTTTAAAATAAATATTTGAAAATGTAATACAGGTCGGGTCATTTATATTGGAGTGAGAGACAACGTTTTTTTTAAATCATGTTTATTTAAATTCTTTTAATAAAATTGTTTAAAATATAATTTCAAATGGTGTTATAAAATACTCTTAGCTTTTTTTAAAAAATAACATATTTTTTAAAGTAAATACTTAAAAATACATTTTAAGATCTTTTGAAATGGTTTAAATCTTATTTTGATCCCTAAATTTTATATTTGGTTTTATTTTGGTCTTGAACTTTTAAAACCTTATGTTTAAAGTGCTATTTTACTAGTTGAAAATCCGTTAACTACATAATGATGATCAACTTCTATAATTGGATAATTAGGTTGCCAAATAAAATAACCACTCTTAATAATTAAATACTACGTGGTAAATTGATGTTTTATCGGATAATTAAAAAAGTACTTATTTTCAAGATTTTGATCGTAACCATTTTGACATATTGTTAGGGGTCTTCACGACTCGGTTTCAAGCTGAAATCGTACCGAATCGCAAAATGCAAAAAAAAAAACTCATATAAAACCGAACCGAACCACACATTTGTGTTAAATCAAATCAAAATCGAATCGCATATGCGGTTCAGTTTCAATTCAATTTAAATTTTAGAGAATCTCATGCCACCAAAAGCATCAAGTTTGACAAATTTTGCATTTATGTTTTAAATCTCGGAAAGTCTCGGGCCACCAAAGCATCGAGTTTTATAGAATTTCATTTTCTATTTTAAACCTCAGTAGATCTCGGGTCAGCATATTTAACCGAGTTTTATAAACAAAATCTTTATGAACATTTCTTTAAATTTATTCTTAAATGAAGCGGTTTGGTTAGGTTTTAGAATTAGTTTAAAACATTAAACCGAACCGACCGCATAAGAAGCGGTTTCAACATTATACAAACTGCATGCAGTTAATTTTAGTTCAGGTTTGATTTAGTTTGGTTTGATTTTCAAATATTTTATGAACATCCCTAATTGTTATTCAACCCCAGTTTCTCAACTCATGTGCTAAATGCAATTTATCTACGTACAATTTTTTTTGTGTGATTAATTTAGGTATTTTTTTTTTCTCTTTCCCTTGATTTTTTCTTCCTCAATTTTTTTGGGAGATTTTGTGATTCATCGTGGAAACATTTTTTCTGCAATTTCGTAAAGTTTATTTTATAACTATGTTGTACCTAATTTTATTTTTATAGTTTATTTTATCTTGCCATAAATATTAATACCGAAATGTGAGTTTTTTTTTGTTCTACTTAGTGTAAGTAAAGGGTGGAGAGTTGGAGGAATGTTAGAGAATCAAGATTATGTTTTATGTTTTTAAATTTACTTCAACACATATGCATTTGGCACACAATTCAAATTCTGTTTTTGAAAGCTGTTTTATGATTTTGTGATCCAAATAGTGTAAATTCTAAAAACAATTTTTTTAATATTTTAATTGTATAAAAAATTTGAATTTTACATTTTAAAAAACAAAATTATATTAAATACATTAAATACAACATTATAAACTCAATTTAAAAAAAAATATATATAATATGTATTATGTAATGTATTATAGATTATATAGCAATATAAAATAATAATTATATAAATTTTCAGATTAAACTACAAATTTGGCCCCAATGGCTTTAAAAGGATAAAATATAGTATACTTATAATTTAGTTTTTTTGGTTCGATACAATCGTAAAAAATAGTATTGCTCATCATGACTATTTAAAAGTTGTCAAATCATCAAGACTATATATGAATTTAAAAAAAAAATGTAAACTAAACTCAAACTTTCTAGAAACAATAGAAACTAAAATTGCAATTTAATCAAATTTTTCTAAACATAAATTAGATTATAATAATATAAAACACATTTAAATATTCTTTTAAACTATGATCCAATTTTTGAATTTGTCACCAAAAACATATACGAAAACATTTTTGTTTTCAGATTCTCTATCTTTCCTGTCCTAAGTTCTGAAGAAAAAAAAGAATAAAAATAGTTTTTCATTTGAGTTTATTTGATTCAAATATGTTAATTACGTTTCTCTGGGCTTTTAAAATTAAAATCTAATAAAAAGAGTGTAAGAAGGGAAAAATATATGAGGAGAGAGAATGTGATAATTTTAATTTTGTAAAAAAAGAAAAAAAGAAAAAAGGCTTTTAGGCTGAGCCAGAGACTCTTCCCTTTCCACCAATTGTAGAGAGAGAGAAAATAGAAAAAGAAAAAAAAGAAAGAAAGGAAATATAGAGAGAGAAAGAAGAAAGAGCACTTGTCCATTCTCTTCCTCATCACACAGACTCAGATTTTGCTTCAACCTCATACTTGGCACTTCTCTTCTTCTTCTTCTTCAGCAACAATACTTTCATCATCATCCTCATCATCAAAATCATCATCAACCACAATCAACAAATTCCCCAATGCAACTTCCTTCAATCAATCTCTCACTCACAATAACGCTTCAATCTCTCTAACAATCTTCCTCCTCTTTCCCTTTCTTCTTCTTCTTCTTCCTCTTCCTCTTCCTCTTCCATGGCTTCCTTACCCGTTTCTTCCCCTTTCTGTACTTGGCTTGTAGCCGCTTGCATGTCCGCTACTTGCTTCAAAGACCATTCCCTCAATGCTTCATCCATCCCTCATTCTTCTTCTTCTTCCTCCTCCTCCTCCTCTTCCTCTTCCAAGAGATCGATATCCACCTCTAGACGCAAACACTCTTTCTCTAAATGTTTTAGTATTACTTCTCAATTCAATACTGGATTGGTTTCCTCTTTACCTCGATTCAATATTCACGACCTTCTCTTGGACGATTACTACTCTAACTCTACTACTTATCCTCTACAATATAATCCTTTCTCTTTACTTTTTCCACCTACCTCTCTTCCTCTTCACAGCCGCCGCCGGAGACGTACGAATCGGGCTTTACGTTCAGGTGATTCATTCTGTTTTTTTTTAATCTGTTTCCGCCTTTTCGTTTTTACTTCGAAATGGAACTCGAACTGGAACAGAATCTTTGATTTATTTAATTGCTGTCTTGAAGGAGGGGAGTGATTGGATTAATTAAGGTAGTTCTTGGTGAGAATCTTGCGTTTCTTTCTTTCTTTCTTTCTTTCTTTTTGGTTTGATTCAGATTTATTTTCTGCTTTTTTTTTCGAGTTCATCGGGAGATAATGAGTGTGTTGAATTAAGTTGCATTTATGTTTTTCCACCGCTGCTAAATCTATTAATTACGTTGCTATGGTGTAATCTTTGTTATTTTTGTTTCTGACTCAACTCTTCATGCCCATGCCCATACCTATTCCTTTTTATTTATTTATTTTATTTTTTTAAAAAAATGTTTTATTTCGAGTCACACGAAGTGTTGTCTTTTGCAATGCTTCATTTTGGCGATTGTCATGCAGTGTTATCTTTCTCTCTACCATTTAGAGATCATGGTTTATGCAAATTTTCATTTCTCAAAAACTGGCTTTATTATATTTTTTAGTTGTTTCAACCCAAAACCTATATTTTTTTGGGTTGTGTGAACACATGATTAGTTTGTCCTCAATATAAATAGTCTTGTTAAACTCAACTTGCCCATTAACTAATTCTGGAGTTTGTATATGATATCTATCATCACTGCATTGAAGCTTCTGGTCGTTACTGCAAGTATGAAGTTTCCATGATCTTTATAAGTTGGTATGAATTCTGCACATAGTTTAGATATGTTCTGTTGGGTTCTGAATTCATTGGACATGAAAAACTTTGTTTTGTAAAACAGGGCAGTGTAAAAAACAGAAAGAACACTGAGCCTGGTTATTGTATTGTCATTTTATTTAAATCTCCAGGTGAGACTGTCGCTATAGCTGTTCATCCAGCTGAAGAGGTGGGAAGCAAAAAGAAACACCATACAAAACAAAGAAGAGTAGTTGTCACTGGGATGGGTGTGGTGACGCCTTTGGGGCATGATCTTGACGTCTTCTACAAGAATTTGCTTGAGGGTGCCAGTGGAATTAGTGAAATAGAGGCGTTTGATTGCTCACAGTTTCCCACAGTAAATATACCTTCTTGTAGCAAGTTCTTGAAACTGGTGTTACCTGTTTGTCTGTCTGAATTCTAATTTTTTTTCTTCTTCAGAGAATTGCTGGAGAGATTAAAACTTTCTCTACTGATGGATGGGTTGCACCAAAATTCTCTAAGCGGATGGATAAATTCATGCTTTACATGCTTATTGCTGGCAAGAAAGCTCTAGAGGATGGTGGATTTACAAAAGAGCTTGCAGAAGAGTTGGATAAAACTAAATGTGGAGTACTGATTGGTTCAGCAATGGGAGGCATGAAGGTAATTCCTGTATATATGCTTGATACCTGGGAAGTTGTTTGGAGAGTAATATTACCAATCTGCGATTTCTACCTCCCTGACATTGGAAAAAAGACTACTTGTAAAATTGTAACCTTTAAGTTTCAGTGTCTTGATTCTTCTAAATATTCTTTATTGACAGATGCTACATGATAGCCTTATGACTTCTACTAATATGCATGACAATCAGCAAAATGAAACATTTCCTTTTTTGTGTTAATTTATTGTTTCTTTTTAATTGCCAATGTGCTACTTTGAATTTTTTTTTTTCATTTATCATTCTTCTTATTATTATTTATCAAAACTTCTTCCGATTTTCTTATATTGAATAGGTCTTTAATGATGCAATTGAAGCGTTGCGAATTTCATACAAGAAGATGAATCCTTTTTGTGTTCCATTTGCAACGACAAACATGGGGTCTGCCATGCTAGCTATGGATCTGGTCAGTGAATCCTTTTATGGACATGGTAAATTAGGAGAAAAAAAAAAGAAAAGAAAAAGAGAAGAAACTCTTATAAGGTGTTGGAGCTATTGATTCTTAACATTACTATGAAATAATTATTTTGAAAATGTAGGGATGGATGGGCCCAAACTATTCAATTTCTACTGCTTGTGCTACGAGCAACTTTTGCATACTAAATGCTGCTAATCACATAATTAGAGGCGAAGCTGTAAGTAATCACTTTCTTAGAAACTAAAGAGTGGATTTATCTAGTTTCCATCCTTTTCTCTGTCTTTGTATACAACTTACTTGATTACTTGTGTTTTTACCGTAGTTTTTCCAGTATCCCAACAAGGCTATTACCTGATTAAAGTGCTTTTCAATATATGTATTGTTTCCTTGTGAAGTTTGACTATATAACGAAGTATGTCTGAAAATTTAAAAAACACTTTCAAGTGCCTTGGAGGAAGCTAGTTGATAGGCTCCGAAGAATATTTTGGAAAATATGGGAGATTACAGATTACTGCATGCTTGAAGGGCTTCAAAGCTCTACAAGCCAAGGTGTAGAGTAGAAACACTGTCCTACCAAATTTACAGCACACAGTTCTCCTCTCTTTCTTTCTCTACCTGCATGCTGAAAACCTCTTGTTTGTTCTTTTTTAACTATCTACATATAATACAGGCTATCATTCCCTTGTATCCAAAACAGTCCTTACTCAGCAGAATATGACCTTTGCTATTATTCACTCTCGTACATAAACAAGCAAATGAGTAGCTGGCATTCATATGCAAATGAGTACTTCCCCCCAAAAAAGTGCTTACTAGAGAAGTTTTTCATATTAGTACCCTAAATAATATTCCCAAGTCAACTGAAATGTTCCATGTGCTTATTCTATTCTTGTTGCATGTAAGAATAATATTCTGATAGCTATATTTTTTAATAAAGAAGTTTAAATGGAGACACACGCTTAGTTTTAGAAAAAAGTAATATAGAAAAGCAACAATTTAAATGTCAGAGTTGTTGCTATAGTATCTGATTTGTTTTCATATGCAGGATGTAATGCTCTGCGGAGGATCAGATGCAGCAATCATACCCATTGGTATTTTTCTATTTATTATGTCAATAAAGTTCCAACTTTTTTTGCCTGAGATATTTGATTTGAATCTATTTAATTTTACTGTTGCTAGGTTTGGGAGGTTTTGTTGCTTGCAATACACTTTCACAAAGAAACAGTGATCCTACCAAAGCTTCACGGCCTTGGGATATTGTAATGTCAGCTTCATTTTTTTTTGTTTTTTTCTCTGATTATCTGAATCATAGTTTTTCAGTTAACAAAAACTTTGCCTACGAATAAATAAAATATCAGCAATGAAGATGGAATGTCTTAAACCTGGGCTAATTTTCTTATCTAAAAATCTTAATTTTAACTTGCAAAAAGGTGTAATAAGGAGTTACAAGACTTGGTAGTTTTTCTTCATAGGAAAATATAATAATGTTTTTTGTGGTTCTATATGTCGTTTCTCTGAAGAATGAACAAAATAGAAGTACAATGGTGTATATACTTTCTTGGAACATTAGAACTTTCTTACTTAAAGAATTGGTCAAAAGTCGCCCATACTTAGTTTCTAAAATCATAAACCTGATGTGCTTGTTATTTCCATTTTGATGCTTAAGATCTTTGTTTTATACAGAATCGCGATGGATTTGTCATGGGGGAGGGAGCTGGAGTTTTGCTTCTAGAAGAATTGGAGCACGCGAAGGTATGGTCAGTGTTATTTTTGTAACTATCATATGAATCTTTTTCCCTCAGCCTCTAGTTTAATGAAGAGCAACTCCACATATTTTGCTGGAGCATCCTCCTGTCCAAGGCTTTGCAGCACTATTCATCTTTGCCTCATTTTATTTTTTTCAACGTCATCTTATTCATAATGTTTCGTAATATTTATGAACTTTATGCCTCTTTTTGTGTAAAATATCTTAGATAATTTGTTATTTCCTGATTCCACAATTGCAGCAACGAGGAGCCCAAATCTATGCAGAATTTCTTGGTGGAAGCTTCACTTGCGATGCATATCATGTGATAGAACCACACCCTGATGGTAATCCTCTACCATTAAACAATAAATTGGTGGATTCATTTTTTTTTTCAATTTTTTTAATATTATTATTTTTTATTACTATGTTTAGTTCGTCAACTATGGGGTGGGGAATACAGACTGCTTGCTTAAGTTGGGAAAATTAATTGGATTATTTTTACAGTTTTAAATTATGGAATTCCACCACGTTGAAGGATCTTTATTATTTTCCCCAAGCAGTTCACTTTTCTACGATATAATATGGTTATTACTGGGCTCCATGAACTTCTAAAAAAATTGTTAGAATCTATACAGGAGCACGCGAGGAAGTCTTTTATTATTTGTAATTGAAGGTAATTTTCAAATGAACTATTAAGTTTGGGGGAAAAAAGAGTCCATCATTAAGGATTTAATTTTTAACTCCATTGTTAATCAACATCAATATGATATGTAAATCTTAAATAATAATGATATTGAAATCTTATAAATACGGTTAAGCATTTTTTTACTTGAGTATGTAAAATTTACTTCAACTTCAATGGTAAAGAGAGAAAAAATATGTTTAAGATAAATACATCTTCTTGCTTTCTGATATAACTAACTTCGGCAACTTTTTAAATTAAGATAGACAGTTTTTTTTTTTTTTTTTTTTTAATTTTTTTTTTTTTGAGTGATTGGATATGGAGCAGAATGCATAGAATTTAAACTAAATTTTGGTTATGTGAGAAATTTTCTGTAACACATGTTGTGGGAGTAGAGTCGTTATCAGACTATTTATTTATTATGGACTGGAGAGTTACCATTGAGTTATTGTGTTGCTTTTCCTTCTCGCAAAGGATTTTTCTGTTCCTCTCAAACTTGAAGCCTAGATCAATGTTTGGGATTGTATGTGTAAACCAGCTGCGGTGGGAGTTAACTGGTCTGGAAAAGTTTGATTGTTTTTTCCCCTAAATACTTTTCATTGGATTTGTATCAAACAAATATCAAATAACTGGAATTGAGTTTCTTATTAATATCATCAAATCTCCATCCAACATGTTTCATAATGTTTTAAAAAATATTAGTCAAATGATGTGTTTTTCAATTTTGGACACTATACAACTTTTGCTCAATGCTGATACTACACTTTATTGTACTTCTTAACTGCGTGGTGTTTGGCATTTTTTACCAATTTTTTTTATCTTTTCCCAGAGTGATCTCAGATTTTACATTTAAAAAAGAACTGTTCAAAGGTCGTAAAGGTTTGTAAAGCATGTGGTCTGTTCAAAGGTCATAAAGCTTTGTAATGCATGTGGTCTGTTCAAAGGTCATAAAGGTTTTACTTGTAATAGCAATGTCAGATATTTTCTACACAACACCATCTCATAATATCATTATTTTTCTTGATATTTCACAGTTCTGATTCTTATGATAAATGCATTCTTCTTGATTAATGAATTACTGAGTTTATTAGTGTACAGAATCTTAACGGACTACTTATTCTAGTAGATTTATTTATGGTTTAATGATGAAACCCATTAAAGCTAACATGCCAATTTCCTGAGATCAAGTATCCAAATTATTTTGTAAAGAGAGATTTATTCTTACCGAGAGAGAGACAAAGTTGAGAGCCAACTCTTAGGGTTTTGCCATTGTTGTGGAGCCTTTTGCACACATATTTGAGGCAAAATGTGATGCTTGTTCTTACGCCATGGATGCCATTAGTTTGATAAAGTCATCTATGCAAGGTGCACCAGAAGAGAGGTTCATGAGAAGGTGGAAGTAACAAGATGAAGAGGTGGTGGAAGAGGAAGATGGGTGCAGATACTATGGTTGCAATAGTGACAGGCATATAACGAAGGATTGCTTTAAGTGCATGGAAATGGGCATGGAGACGGGCTTGCTTTAAGTGCATGGAGACGGGCATATAATGAAGGATTGCTCTCTGGGTGTATATGTTTGAAAGAGATTTTTATCAGGGATCATTTATAAAGAGATGATTAATGAGGGAGAAAACTTCCTCCATTCATTGTTCTTAATTGTCAATCCAAGAATTTTGAATACGATGCTGGATTTGAATGGGGAAATGGGAGGGCATAAGTGAGGGAGAGACCTCCATGATTGACCAGAAGAGAGAAGCAATCCGGTCCCTTTCTATTTGTTCTTTTCTAGGTTTTCTTTGATGTGGATAAATGGTCATTCGTTTTCTTTATGATACTTTTATTGGAGCTGGATCACTAGAGAATAGTAGCTAATAAGAAAATGGAAAGTCTATTACAGGCTATTACAGAAAAAGTTTTAGGTGTGTAAAACGTGCTGGAGGCAGAGTTGAGTCAGACGAGGGGGGAGATGCAACAGTTTGTGGTGAAAAACACAGGGAGTGTGATGAGGAAAGTTGGAGGGATTAGGATAGTGTCGGAGTTGATAAGTAACATTGCATAGTTGTGTAGGACAAAGAGAGTATGATGCAGGTTTATGTCTTTCGATCTTTTAGAGGAAGTGAGGAATGGAATAGAAGTTCGACATTTGGGAATGTGTATCTTCCATGGGGTAAATCCAATTAGGTGGCTATGAAAGTTAATTCACCACTAACAAGTTGACAGAGAAGGAACCACCAGAAGCCACACTATATGGAAGGATCTCATGGGTTGGTCCATTAGTGTTGCACTCACTGCTAGTATGAAAAGCCCATGATCTTCTATAGCCAAACTATGTAGGTTTGTTTTTTCAGAAGACATCTTTTGCTGCTCAATTCTCAAAACTCTGATCAGCCCACTGGTAGCCAGGTTCTTTTCGTTGTAATGTAAGAATTTGATGGAAGTTTAACTGATGGCACCGAGAGGGTTGGAATTTCCAACCCTATTCTTTGATGCAGATAAAAGATGTCTTCTTAACAAGCCTCTGTGTGTTTCTTCATTAAGTTCCTTTGTAGCTCTCTCATTTGTGGACAGACCACTTTCCCTAATATGCTTTGTTAGTTGATTTGACAATCCAAATGCTGTAAAAAACTTCAGGTTTCCTTTTGTTCACCAGGGGCCGTGTGCTCTCTTTGGGACCTTTGGTTGTAAAGAATGAAGAAAGTTTCTGAATATTTTTCCAGAACTGTAGCGTGAAATTTATGCTTAGGGACTTTCTATTTCTCCCTCTTGCAGTAAAAAGATTCTAATTGTATATGTAATTGCTACATAGCTAACGCACTGATCACTTGGGGAGGCGTCTTGTAACTCTTTGGTCAAGTTCCTTGGCTTTGCCCTTTGGGTACATTTCATTCTAGTATTATCCAACGAAATTTTGTCTCTATCTTGGTTCACAACCCAAGACTTCTTTCTTTATTTATTTATGACTAAGAAACCTAGCTTCCATTGAGAAAAAAGAATTTACAAGGGCATTCAAAAATCAAGTCCACAAAAGGAGTGTTCTACAGGAAAATACTTCAATCCAAAAGAATAAAACCAAGGTGATAATTACAGAAAAGACGCATTCGATCTTATAACCTAGACACATTAGGTCCCATAAAACCTTCCCACCTCCTTCAAAGACCTCTAAAAAATCCTACACCCAAGTGATGAAACAGTGGAAAGCATTATTTTCGTTGGGCTCCTTAAATCTTGAGAAGTGCATGTATCCGCTCAAAAACTATTTTGTTACCTTTGTGGGAAGGAAAGGGCATCAAATGAATGTGTTTTTTATTGTCTGAAACCAGGGAGACCTTGAGAAAGGTGAAGTGTCTAGCAAAGGGTGTCTTTATTGCAAAGGTTGGTAACCACTTGACTTCGTGTGTTTGATCCTCAGTTGAATGAATCCCTACATGTGTTGGTTAAGAGGCCACAAAATCTTTTTTACGATTTTTTCTAGCCTAAGGTATTCTGCTTGAGCAGTAATGAGATAGACGGCAAGTAGGGCCTAGGTTGGTCTGTTGACGTCGCAACATGACTTTCTCTAGGGAGTGCAGGTGAGATTTGAAAGAGACATTTTTGAAAGGACAGCTCTCACTAGTGTGTTTTCTGTTTTTGGAGGTGTCTAGCATGTACATTAAGTTTGTGTAACATACATTTGTTATACGTGTTCCTTAATCTCAGGCGAAGGTTTGCTTATCTCATTTGCTTCATGAATTTAAATCACTTTTTATATTAAATATGAACCTTTACAAAATATAAATTAAATCCTCACTTCACACAGAAATACAAATTATTCAAACCTGGATTTTATTATATATTCCTCACATAATCCAACACCAAGCATTCCAACCTCAAGTTTAATAAACCCAAATTTATTAAAATCATGATCTGGAGTTCTAACATCTTGTATTATGCTTTAAACAGGGGCTGGAGTTATTCTCTGCATGGAGAAGGCATTAGCTCAGTCTGGAATATCTAAGGAAGATGTGAATTACGTAAATGCACATGCAACATCTTCACTGGCTGAAGACGTCAAAGAATATCAAGCTCTTGTACATTGTTTTGGCAAGAACCGTGGGGTATTTAACCATCACAGACAATTCTTGCTTATATATAAAATATGAGTTTCTGCATGCTCAACATAGCAATGATTTTGCAGTTAAGAGTGAACTCCACGAAGTCTATGGTTGGCCACTTACTAGGGGCCGCTGGTGCTGTTGAGGCTGTTGCCACCATACAGGTAAGATTTATCAAACATGTTATTGAAATTGAATAACGGAAACTCCTCAAATGTAGTTTCTTCTAACGATCACATTATCCATATCATGAACAATACATATCTGAGCTATGGAATGAAAGAAATCAGAATTTTTCAGGAGTATTCATGCTGAAGTATAGAGCGTTTCGATTCAGCCCACTTACAGTCTTTATCATAGTGCTATTTATCTGAATGCTTCAAGGGTCATCCTATCCAAGACTTGAATAGAAATTGGGAGAGCCTAATTGGGCCTTTTTAGTCTATCTTGTTTTGTACCATTCAGGATTTTTTGACCTTTGAGACTATTATTATGTTTTGTTTTGCAGAGCACTAGTCTCTTTTCATTTCCAAGTTCATTCATGATATGCATTCCTGATTTTATATATGATTTTACCTTGTGAGATGAGTATTAAAGATATTTTCACTACGTCAATGAAAAATTCTTGTTCCATTTAAAAAAAACAAAATGAGTGTTAAAGATATCGTTGACATTTACATTTAAGTTGCTGATGTTAGACTACTTGCTGGTACACAGGCCATAAGAACCGGCTGGATCCATCCAAATGTTAACTTAGAAAACCCAGATAAAGGAGTGGTATGTTGCTTTGTTGTGAGGATCGGTTTTTCATATTTTCATGATCTATTGCATGATTATGGAATTTTTTTATTTCCTTCAACTTCTTAACATACTCCTTCAATCCCAACAAAATGAACTACAGGACACAAGTATACTTGTGGGTCCAAAGAAAGAAAGATTGGAAATCAAGGTCGCTCTGTCTAACTCCTTTGGCTTTGGCGGCCACAATTCATCTATCCTATTTGCCCCCTACAAGTGAGAAACACTTCAACTGAAATGGGAGTCGTTCAGCCTTATGTGTACAAGGTACCTTATTTTCTTTCCCCCCTCCTTATTTTCATCTCATTCTTTGAAAGAAAGAGTATATGCTTTTTTCCCCTCAAGTGGGGGGATTTGAACTTCTGAACTCATGTTGAAAGTATACCTCTAAACCACTTGAGGTATGAGAATGCAGGTTTGCAATAATGTTCAAAATTGGTTAATTTAATGTTTTAAAAAGCCCTCCCGGGAGCATACCTAGGCTCAAGGCCTTATGTCTGGCCCAAGCTTTGAAAGGGTGAGGTTCATTTAGGGTTTAGGATTGCCTTCAAAGGGTGAGTCTCATAAAACAAGGCGCACATCTTTTTGTGATGATTAGGTTTTTCCTTCTTTATTTCACTAATAAATCAAATGTATTAAGCTAAAATGCAAAATTTATTGTGTTCAGGATCCCCCCCATATTCTCACTTCAACTATGTTTTCTATTCTTTATGTAGTAACTTTACGTATAGTGCACCTCTCAAAAAAAAAAAAATAAATAAATAAAAGAAAGGTCAGTGCCTTTCTTTTTTGCCTTGCGCTTAAGCCCTAGAAAGATAAATGCGGTTAGTTTTGCATTGTGCTTTAGAAAACACTAGGGCCAAATCAACTTCGTTTTTCTTTTCTCCTTTTGTTCTTTTCCTCTTCAATTGAACTTTTCGTACAGACTGTCTGAATGTTATTGTCTTGCAGTTGCTGACTGTTGAGGGGATATTCGCCGTTGTCCATTGATCGTTTCATAAGAGACACAGCAACACAAATCGGTTGGCCATTCAATCGCTTGTGATCGAGCAGGATAAAGGCCAATGATCGTCGTCTGGGTAATCATTAGAACATTTTCCAAACCAGTTGTGTAGTACTATGTTGATTTTGACAAATTAAGCTTAGCTTCTACAGCATTGATGATAAACAAGACCCAAAAAAACAAAAAAAAAAACAAAAAAAACAAAAACAAAACCAATCCCTTTTGATCTGCAATAGATGGAACCGCTAATTGAAGAGATGTTTTGATTGTCCTAATCTTGCATTATATAACATCTTTGAGGCTAAAACAATTCTCCGGAGACCAACTCAGTTTCATATTAAGCCATTAAAAGCTTCACCTCCCCAGCAGCACTAGTCCCTTTCTCAGTTTGTTTTGTTTATTTGTTTGAGTTTGACAATGGTCGTGAGAGGTGAGAATCGACTCACTGAGCTCTTTATTCATTGAGCTACTCTTGCATTAGATTATCCTTGTTCTTATAGAGATGATCTCCTATGAAAAAAGTTCCAATATGGATGTTTTAAATACTTCTTAGGTCTACTTATAATTTGTGTTCTTTAGACAAGTACTTTTAATTCTCTTCATTAGGTGCTCGTTCTTTTTAAAAAAGAGTTTAATTCATTACGTGCTATGTTAGTTTGAGTTATATATTGTCATTTTGACAAGTATAAGTGAGGGATTCAAAAAAATAAGAAATAAAAATAAAAATGGTCCCTCATGTCTTACAATTTAATCTAAAACTTCCCTTAAAAAGTGTATCCTACATTGTAGTTGAGTTTGGTTCACTTGTTTGGCCAACTCATTGTGGCCACGCAATGTTTTTAACACCATCCCTAACTATACCTTCAACATATTAACACTGACTTCAACAACACCATCTCTTTTGTGGGATTCACTCATTTTCTCATTCTTCTTCTTCTTCCTTCTCTTTCTTCAGTTTTTTTTTTCTTTCTAATTCTTCGGTTGTTATTATTAAGCTATTTGTACTATTAGCAAAAATATTTTTCATTATGTATAAAAAATGTTTTTGACAAAAACCTCCCGTTTCCTCTCATATCTTAGAACATAGCAAATAGGATACAAGGGCATTAAGAGTGATTCTAAAAATGATTAAAAACATTGTGAAACGTGTTGAAAATTACATTTAAGTGTAAATTTTAATATTAAATTAATTTTGAGATGTTAAAAACATGTTCTAGAGTAATTTAATGACATCCGTGATTTTGACTATTTTGAAATTATTTTAAAAAATAAGTCTTCTAAATACATGGATCAAAAAGTTTTAAATAAAAATATTGTTAGAAGAAGAAGAATATGTGATGTTTTTGTAAATATGAACATTAACTCTTCCACCTAAGCTTATTTTACACTTAATATTGAGGAGAAAAAAAAAATGAAATATTTGTCTTTGAAGTTCATTTGTATCTATTGGGTCCTTTGAAAGTCTCATAAGTGATATTTTAGTCTGGATAAAGTTAAGAAAAAATTATCTTTTTAGACTTTAAATTTTGATAAATATGTGTGTTTGGTTCGTGAGTTTTTAAAATGTATCTTTTTTAGTCCCTAAGTTTATAAGAATAGACCACTTAGATATTTGAGTTTTTAAAATGTACCATTTTAGTCAAAGGTCAAAAAAATATTTTTGTTTGATTTTTTAAAAATAATGATATAGTATTTAAAATAAAAAAAAAAATAGTTTGAGTGAAAATGATTTTTTAGAAGTTATTCTACTAATTTAAAATGTCATAATTATTTAAAATAAAAGTATAAAGTTATTTCAAGGCATCTTAGAGGTATTTAAAAAAAATTAGGGACTAAATTTTACATTCTTACAAACTTGAGAAATAATAAAAATACATTTTTAAAGCTTATGGACCAAACACATGTCTTCATAACTTAGAGACTAAAATGGTAATTTTTTCTAAAATTAACTATGATTAACTAAAAAAATCAATGTAGCCATTAATAGATGGTTGAAAATAAGATAGTATGATTTTTCTATTACTTTATTTAAGTACTAGAGAACCTAAAAAGTTTTGTTAATCCAGTTTGGTGAACCTACCTACGTCTAAAGAGCTTTTATACAAATTTTATTAAGATTCAAACGAGTTATAAACATAAACTATAAATAATCAGGCTCCCTTGTAGATCTCTTATCAAATTACTAAGTCTTCTCTAAATCTCTTATCTCGGATACATCTTGAGTTGTCTATAAAGATATCAAGCAATCTTCATACAATATCTAAAAAGGTAATAACTTACCTTTGCAAAGATTCTTCACAAATTGTAATTTGGAATACGTCTTGAAAGAAATATTGTGAATGGAAAATACCATCTCCTTTTATAATTGGGAGAAAGATAAAAAAGGATGAAGCACTTGGGAGAAAGATAAAAAAGGATGAAGCACTAGAAACCGATTGAGCTTGTAAAGAGATGATCGGTAGATTTGAATATTCTTTTTGAAGATGCACTAACAAATCTTTTTAAAAGATAAAAGATATTAAAAAAAAATCTTAAAGATAAGAAAGATGTTTTATCATCGTTTAAATATAAAATAAATATAAAATAAGATCTTTTATATTTTTTTATATAAAAAGAAAAAAAAATCTAAAGATAAAGTTTATCTTTCTTTAGATATAAAGAAAATCTTTAGAAAAAAATCACTAAAAGAAATATATATATATATTTTAATAAAAAGATCTTTTACCTTTCTTTAAATAAAAATAAACAAAGTAAAAAAAGAAGTAAGAAAATAGCCACTATGACCTTTTTTTATTAAAATGTTTAGGTAAACACAGGGAAATAGTAAAAATGTGGCACTTTTGGAAGTAAAAAGGCCAACATTTGTGTTCTTATTGATTTCCATCACTTGGAAGCATGTAACCTACACAACCTTTATTATTTAATTATTACATTTAAATTTTACTTTCACATTACTTTTTCTTTGATTTATTTTAATTGTGTCCTTGGTGGATCGACCAAAAGTATACGAAACAAATAACTGTGAATCAACATGATTTTAATGTAGCATACATTATCAGTAAAGTAATAACTTGGAGTACTATAATTAAGATGATTTCTAATTGATTATGACTACAGACCAATGAAAACTAAGATGATTTCTAATTGATTATGACTAAATAACGAAAATAGATAAAAAAATGACTGATTTTTCATGAAAAGTGACGTTTTATTTCTTTTCAGCTCTCCTTATCAATCGAACCCAAAACCTAACAAAATCATGTATGGAGCTCCGTCTTCAATCTCCCATATTAAGCAAAGATGCACATAAAGAATTCCCATGTTCCGATTCTTTCATTATCGTTAATGAGTGAATTATTCTTTTCTTTAATTGACTTTTGGCCAAATATAACCGATAATCAAGTTAAGTTGTTGATATTGTGGTTGAAGAAAAAGTTTTAAGCACTACAATTATGGTTGAATAGGCCCAAACAATTCTTCAACCCTCTTGTTAGGTGTGTTATGCCTTAAGTGATGCACCCACATCATAGATGTTCTCATGGGTTTTAGTTCCTTACACTATGGTGTCCCTTATTCCTAAGGTGATACATGATCATTCTATGCATAGGCACTTAATCCCATATCTCTTTGTGACATATGCTTCCACCTTAGCCTTATCAACACTAGAGCTTCACTAGAGGTGTAAGACAAATTGGTATGAAGGGCAACATTTCTTAACCATAACAACCGTAGGGTGTCTCCATTGCCAAACCCCTAAAGAAATATAGCAAATCATAGCGACGATGTGGAGTTCAATTGATATAATAAGAACTACAAAAGACAAAATGTTGGACTATAACTCATGAAATGTCTTGGATCGAGACTCCACGTCCTAGCCTTTTTCTAGGTTGATCCACCATCGCACAGTACTTTCACATAATGAATGACCTTAGAGGAACTGTCATTCTTTTAAAGCTATTGGCTGGAGAATTTGCAGAGTGCCGAAGGGTAACTGATGATGACAATGAATTATGTGCGATTATGGAAAATTTTGGGAGATCTTTGTTGGTCGTAATGAGAAGTCCGTTGATTGGTTATTTATGGGTATCAAGTTGATTGAAGAAGGTTGAAATTCAAGCTTTAAGGACACTACACTACAGTCCACAAAGTCACCTCAAATCAGTGCATAATTTCTTTGAAGCACATCAGGACCCTCGTAATTAGAACTTGTTTTTCCAAATAAAAGTATGCAAATAAAAGCCCAAAATTTGCATGCATTTCATGGCATCTATCTTTAAGCTTACATCGTCTTTCTTTTACTGCCATATCTGAAAAATAGGAAGACAATCAATAATATACTCCAGCTATATCGAAAGTAATTAACTGAGAGAATAGCTAAAGAAACAGAAAGAACAAGTAAAACATAACGCTTTGTTAACTCAGTTCGACAAATTCGACCTACGTCTAGGAGCTTCTCCCCTCATATAAGAAATATTATTAAAATTCGAATGAATAATCAACAACACTTAAGTTATAACATCAACTTAATCAAAGACAAACTCTCTGAATTTGTGTTTGAATCTACTTGAAGATAAACTCAACTTCCCTGAATTCATTGACCGAAGTTTAACTATTTCAATTTCTTTCATATTATCAACCAGTGCAGCGTAAGTACCAGAAAGTAATAATTCATCTTCATAAAGAGACAATTCGACTACCTTCCCAAATAATAATAGAGAACTTCTAAAATCAATTTTTCATCAACTTGCACACCAAACTTCTTTATGCAAAGATATAGATAAAAGATTTCTATGAAGAAAAATCTTTTATCTTTAAATAATACTTAGTTTAAATAACCACATTATTAATAATAAAAAGAAACTTATTATTTCTATTTGACAAAAATATCGAACAATATCTCATAAATCTCTTTCTTATTGAATTGTTCTGTCCATCATCTTCTACCCTATCGTCTTCAGCCGCAACTTCATAAAACCAAGCCTATACCGTTGTCTTCAATCTCTTAGTTACAACATCATCAATCCAACCCGACCGCTAGTGCAAATAATTGAAAGTTTTATGGTTTGAATTTATTATAAGTTTCACCTAAAATATTCAAACCAACTCCAACTTAGTTTTAGTGGACATTTTCAAAAATAACAATAAAAAAAATGAAACTATTTACAAATTATAACAAAATTTATTAAACTCTAACCTTTAGTATATTTAAGTTTTTTCCTATATTTTGTAAATAATATCATTTTTTTTTGCTTCATTTTTTCTTTTTGCTATCGGTTCCCGTATATTTATTTTAATTTTCAATTTATAATTTATTTGGATAACTTGTTTTGCAACTTCTAAAAATAATTTTTTTAAAAAACATTTGCAAAAATAATTATAATATAAAGTAGAAGCATTCTAAAATATAGCAAAAAAAATTGAAACTATATACAAAATATAGAAAAATCTATCAAATTCTCCGTAATTTATTTGAATTTTTTTGCTTTAATCTTAACTAATATATATGAAAATACTTAGATAATCTTTTACACTTTTTAGAAAAAAAATAAATAAATAAACAACTCGACTAACATAAACTAGCTTAACCCAAATGTTTAATGATCGGATTAAGTTGATTATTTAATAAGAGATTTGAATTAAAAAACTAAAAAATCTGAACAATTGAATAGTCTAAAAAATATTCAACCCAACCAACCAACATCACTCCTTACACGTTTTTTCCTCAATGAACTAACAATTGATACGACTCAAAGAACCATTTAAAATTGTATTCCTAACTTGAAATACTAAGATGTTAATTTAAAACGACTATGAAGATGCCAACCTTAATAACATACACTAAAAGAACAATATTACATATAGAGAATAGTAATTTAAAAGGTAATATGAAATTCCAAGGATCTAGATACATCTCATGTTAAAATTATGGGAAGGACTTTGTCAATATATATGTAGATATCTCCATCTTTATATTTTATCTTTATCTCTATTCTACTATGTTGAAAGGGACTACGTAGGAAAAATCTTTGCATGCCATTTTATATCTATGTTTTTTTATAAATTTCCATATTATACTACATCGAGTAGACTTGACTTATCGAGTGAAATCTTAGGTGACTTCGTGTATTTATGTTGATAGAATGCAACTCTTTAAAGTAAGATGTACATGTTCGAAGTAGAGATGTGTTACATCAATACATTAATTCTTTCAATGTCTATGTGAAGTGAATGTGTAAAAGAAAGATAAAATACATACAAGCATTTTGTATTTTTAAAAAACAGTTTTTTTATGAACGATAATATAAAAACATTAAAATAAAAATTAACATATTATCTAACTTCTAATTTTATTTATTATATATTTGCATTATATCGTACATATTTCTTGACGAAATATTCAAAAGTCACAATATTACTACGTTTTTTACAATATATTCAAAAGTCACAATATTACTACGTTTTTTACGATATATTCAAAAGTTACAATATTACTTCTCTTGATTGTAAATCATCCTCAAAGTAGAAATACTTAAAAATTTCATACAAAAATTGAGACCTACAACTACAACTACAACTACAACTACGTAGCAGTTGAATCGAATGAATAAATTAATCCACAATATATCATATCATATAGTACACAAAGCTCCAAGCAAAACTGTGACCCATCAATGGAACCCTTCTTCTCCATCAACCACAACTTAAAAAATATACAGCAAACTCATCTCATTCTGTAAGGACAAATTTATAAAAATGTGTATTCTTCTCAACCAATTTGTTTAGGCTTTGCCTTTCTTTCTACTTCGCCTTCTTCTTGCTACCTTTGTTGTGACCTTTCTTAATCTTAGATCCTTTACTTGACAAAATACTTGAGGCACTCTTGCCTTCAAGCTTCTTCGTCATATTTACCACACTAACCATTCCTTTCCGAGCAGCGGCTCTATGTTCCGGTCGACGGCTCATCATCTTCCGATCAAGAGGCCAATACGCGTAAGGTTCAAGTTTATCCTTTCTCTTAACATCACCACCAGCCTTCTTGCTAGCATACTCAGTACCGGTGTAAGCCCAACCAGAGTCGGATGTTCTTCTCCGCTTTTGATTTTTCTTGGAGGAACCAACTGACAAGTGACTTCTAACTTCACTCCTTTCATCTAAATCTGGGTTGGAAGCTTTTCTTTTGAAATTTGCCTCATCATCATCCTCAATTATTAAGCGCCCTTCGTCATCCATCTTCAGCTCGCCATCTGACAAAACTGTTTTCCGCTTGAGATGCAATGATGATTGAAGAGCATGTCTTGTTTTTTGTTGATCAAGCAAGTCCAGAGGCTCGTCTTCCATTTGGCCAGGCAAGCGTTCAAGTAAGCTCATGGTTGATCGGCTCTTGGGACTGAAGGAGTTCAAAAATTGAGATTGCCATAAACAGTCTAGGCAAATGAGACATACATTACTCTACATTAAACTAAAGAATGGAAATGGAAAAGGAAACGGACCGTTTAGATGTCTTTGATCTGAGGTGTGAGGAAGCCTTTGATGGTCGACTTTTTCTACCATCCACATATTCTGAATCAATTTCCCCCAAGTATTCTCCACCACTATCTTCAGTCTCATCATCACTCACCTCCGAAAAAATTCGTGTATGATTCCATTTACTTATCCTGAAAGTAAACCAATAGTCACAAGAAGAAAAAAGTTGTAAAATGCGCAAAATTTTTAGTGTGTTTAAAAACAATCTGAGCATTTGTGAAGAAACGCCAATCGGAATGCAGTACATAAAAGCCATCAATCGTATATCTTGTAACACTCAGAAAGGTTCTTGATGTTAAATTCCAAGTCCGGAATTCCAACAACTATTCATTTATCAACAAGCACATGCAAAATGGAAAACATAACCCATTAGATACCTGGATGTTGTTGCTTTAGACGCGATAGACCTAGGCCCCTCAGATTTAAGTTTCTTTTCTTTCCGTTCTCTTATCTGGCATGCCAAAACTGTTCGTTAGTAAGAATAAGAGCATACACAATCTTTCTTTTTGTTCTGCATAAGCCTTTATGTTTGTCAATCTAACACTAAGTTCACAACCGACCTTCCTGATGTTGGTAAGAAGTTTCATGTGTTCTTCAGGCATCACACCCTTGATTGCATCCAAGCCACATTTTCTAACAAGCATTTCAAGTAACTGCTTAACCTGGAAAATTAACAAATGAAAAATGTAGCTTTTGGACAGTCAGAAAGCAAGAGAACAATTCCAGAATTAAGTCAAAGAATAACCTTAGCTTTGAAGTGGTTTTTGGGGCCATCTTGCCACTTCAGCAAGCTTTCCACCAAACTCGTCAAGTGCATATGCAACACTTCAGCTTTTGATTTGGCCACCAAAACCTTTAAGAATCCCAAATTGGCCTGCAGTAAATGAGAGTATAAGTAAACCTAAAGAGAGAATCAAAATAGATATAAACACAACAGAGGATGGACGAGCTAACTTTGATTATTTCTCTATTCTTTCTCTGGAGAAGTAAATAGGTAGATGGGAGCAAATTGCAAGCTGCTGAAACTAGATCAGAGAACTCGTAAGCCAAACGAGCTAAGCCCTTCATTGCAGCACTGATCATATGAGGAGTCTCACCACCGAGACCTCCAGCTACCTGGAAATATTAATATTTATTCTTGCTGGGCTTTATAACAATTGATATTGAGTCAATTTAGCAAAATGGACAGGGGGAAGGGTAGTGGTGGGGAGGATAACCCATTAATGTTGTTCAAATGAGAAATAACTAAAATAATGACTCAGAAAAAAAAAATTGAAGTACCATGTTAAAAAGATGATACAGATATTCCATCTTTCCACCTTTGTTATCATCCAAACATGCATGACCAATCTGAACAAGAATATCATAAGCTCTGTTTCTTGTTTTCTTATTAACCTGAAAGACAAATACGTGAGAATATTAGCACTTTGAACAAAAAATTCATGAAACAACAGTACATGAGAGCTAAGAACAACACGAGTAACATGTTTCAGATCTGTCATTATCCGTAAGTATGAAGAAAATATGTGGACTACAATGATGTAGAAGCATACTGAAAGCTCATAGTCGTTTCAACTTATGTGGCCCAGTCAAATGGCTGTACTAAAGACATTAACCAATTTCAGATGCCATTTGGCTTCTTTTTGTGGGCTTTTGTTTGCCCTTGCATTCTTTCAATTTATTCACAATGAAGGCCAAGTTTCTCATCAAAAGAATTTCAGACACCACACAACCACTAGAATAAACTTATATGTTGATATAACAATCTGAAGGCAAGCAAACATTCCTTGATAATTTGTGCACCAAGAAATTTATAAAGAAGCATTACACGCAAGTTCTTATCTCGTTAGTAAATAGAAATCTTCTGAATACAACAAAGATAATACAGTGTTTAGCCCAAGTTCAGAACCCCTGAATCTTATTTTCAGTTGCAAAAGAAATTGAGTAGACATACATGATACAAACTAAGAAGCAGAAAACAATTAGAAAGAATAATTAAAATGCATTGGGCATTTTTGTATTTCAGTTTGTTTTGACGCAAATGGAGCTTCCTACAACCTTATAATGACCATTTCAATAAAGAACTACAATTCTTTGATAAAATAAAGTCATTAACAAATTTTAAGAGGGTGGCAAGAAGTCTTCCAACGAAGAAAATTAATACAACTTGAGTATGAATTTGTCTATCTTTTTTTGAAAAAAAGATAAAAGGAATATCTCGAAAATAATTAATCACTAAAGTACTCCGACACAATAGGTAAAACAAAAAAAAATGCAATTGAGTCTAAAATCCTAGTCTTCATGCAATTGAGTCTAAAACCATCATGGATTGATCTAATGGCAAAAAAGGAAAACTTAGTTTCAATAACTAACTAAGAGGTCAATGGCTCAAACCATGACGGCCACCTACCTAGGAATTAATTTCTTACTGGTTTCCTTGACACCCAAATGTTGTAGGATTAAACAGGTTGTCTCATGAAATTAGTCGAGGTGCACATAAGCTAGCTCAGACATTCAGGATATAAAAAAAAAACCATAGTCTTCATTTATTAACTTTATCTTCCAGAAAGATGGTTCTGGCCGGCCACAAATGCCTTAAAAATAAGTAATGCCAAGTTTCAAAATTAATAAATTATTCCATCTCTAGTTTCTACCAATACCCCTACAAAATCCCTAGGTAGGTAAATTTTCAAAAGATGTCCCCGTTAACATTCAAACAATACAAATCTGCTCCAAAAGTAAGCAAAAATGAAAAACAATGGAGAAAATATGGAAGATGAGCAATGTCAGCACTACTGACTCCCCAGCACATCGTTCAAGTTAATTTTCAATCCGCAGCACTCCAAACAAAAAAGTGATTTTCAAAATGAATTTTAGACTTTCAGGTGATCATACAACAAGACCAGTCTAAAAGAAAACAACAATTCCGTATATTATTAAAGAAAACAAAGAAGTATTTCCAAAAGAAGTGAAGGAATCAAATATATCAAATTAGACTTGGTCTCAGGAAAAGAGAACCATAGTGCACCACAGATATAAATTTCCTATTCACATGGCAAATGCTCATATATTTAAATAGTTTATAAACTCTTAGTCATGATAAAATACCAACTCAAATTATTCTAACGCCATTAAATTGGAAAAAAAATACTAGAAAAAGGCAGAACAACACATACAAAACCATATAATTCAATTAAAAGTGTAAGCAAGGAAATATTATAACAGGAAAGAAAAGATAGAATACCTCTTTGAGGGCAAGTATTATTTCTGTCAAAAATGAACTAATGATGTCATGCCGCCTGGACCCTGAATCTTCCTGAGGTAATAAAAAGTAACAAACTTGAAATGACAACTGGTGGGGAAATGTATTAGCAGGCCATAACGCATACTCTTCTACAAGAATAGAATGTCTACTATACTTACCTTTGCAACTTGAACAATTAGAAAGTACAGACAATCGAGTCTGTGACGTTTGGCAGAAAAGTGGCATAAAGGCAACACTTCAATCATAAGTGTAAGCAATTCATCAAACTTTGTGGAAAGGAACTCATCAGACGTCTGATAATACAAATGAAAACCATAGAGATACATCAATTACCAATCCTAAAATCTACATTAAAAAATCGTTGAATGTTACATGAGACACCATATTCATTAACCAATACGGTCAACTAACCAAACAAGTTCCAACAAAATGCTAAGCTTGTATGCAATCCAGTATAAAAAATATGAAAGTAATTATTTATTCAAAAATAATTGAGAAAGCTGTGATAGTAAGGGTTGTCAACACAACAAATACCTTGAGAATAGCTGAGAGAACTTTATATGCCTTCTTCTGTATCAAACCATCACAATCCTACAATTCAGAGATGTGTAAACTATTTAAGAAACTTCATAATATATAAAACTCTGAGATTTCTACCAAAAACATTATCGAAACAGAAAAGACCCAGGATTATGGCGTTTGGTCTACTAAACTGCTCCCTGATCATGCAAAGAGAAATCCCCAACAAGTACTTGCTACCTTCGACGTGCCCTCTATGCCTAAAGGACAGTGAGGATTTATTACATCTATTTATATTATGCCCCTACTCCTTTTATTGCTGGAGAAATATTTTATCTATCTTTAAAGTGGATTGGTCGAATGGGCATTCGACGGATCCTTAAGTTCCAATGTTTTTTAGTTGTTGAGGAGCCCTTTGTTGTCAAAGAAACTAAGGCTAATTTGGATAAACATGGCAAGAGTTCTATTGGCAGAAATATGGTTTGAATGCAACCAGCGCATTTTTCAAACAAAGGGGTTGGTTTGATACTTTGAAGATGTCAAAGAGGAAGGCAGCAACCTAGTGCTCTTTGAATGTAGAATTTAAGGATTATCCAATTCAATACATATGTCTAAACTGGTCAGCTTTCATCCATCAAACACTTCAATGGAGGCTAATTTCATGCTATCCTCAGAAGACTCAAGCCTCTGCATCTTTACATCTTTCGCTGCTGCTGTTAGAGGAACTCCTCTCCAGCTCTGTTATCTATAGAAATTTACATAGTAGGGGGACCTTTGGGGTTGTATCTCCCTTGTACTTTTCTTTGGTACTTGAGGGGCCTTATTGTTTGTGTTATTTCCCCTGTGGTCTTTCTTTTCTTGCTGTTTAGTTTTGTTTTCGTTTTCCTGTGGCTGTTTGTCTTCTAATTTATATGTTTTCCTGTGGCTGTTTGTCTTCTAATTTATATGGTACCCATGTGTTCTTTATTTGTTTATGAGATATGATGATGGTGCTAAAAGAGTGTGAACCTAGTTGAAATGTATGGGTGTGTCCTAATCCTCTGTTTCTAACTTTATTTTTAGGCTTCTCTATTATTCTCATTGTATAATTCTCTTGTACCGTGGATTTTATATTAATGAAGAAGCTTGTCTCTATTTCAAAAGAAGAAACAATAAAGAGCCAACACCTGTTCTTTCAATGCCGATTTTACAGCAACGAATAAAACGTCAATCTCTTTAGAATTCAGTCCAGGCAGAAATGATACGGCCAAGTCATACATTTGAGCCCTGCAGTCAAGGTGAAAAACTTGTCAGGCACTTAAAGGTAGCAAAACTTCAATCCATTGAGCCTGTAAAATAAGCAACCCCAACCCCCTTTCTCCAAAAAGCAACACATTCAACCAGGGAAGACATGGCAATACAAAGTTTGAAGGAAGCATACCTCATGAAAGAGGATGAATTTGCATTCGTGGAATCATCAATCTGCATGGAATTGGAAACTTTTGGTTCTACTTTTGCAGCCTGCTGAGTCAGTTTTAAAAGCTTCCTCATTGTCTTCCCGAAGAGATTTGACACGACACTTTTATCTGATATTGAAGAAATTTCACCAATTGTGGACTGCAAATAGTTCAAACAGAACTTGTATTGAAATATATAGAATATACAAAATACCCTAGCCTTTACGAAACAAAAGAACTCCAAGACATAGAAGAAGCAGAAGTCATTAAAAGACATGGATGAAGTGCAAACATACACAAGACAACTAGCAGTAACTACCACAATATGCTTATGAACCAACAACTGAAGTAACCTAACTGATAACAAAGTCAACCTATCACAAAAGCACAAGTTTCCATTTTTCAACCAATAGAGGCATACCTGCAAATAACCACTATCTTTTGTAGACTTTAGAAAGATGTCTGACAAAGCAGACAATAACTCAGGAGAAGAGGACTTAAGTACAGTCAGGTTATTTTCCGCCACCTTTTGAGTATAACGAGACATAGCAAGCTTTCTAACCATGTCCACTTCAAGATCAGACTCATCATTCTTTCCTTCCAGCACTCTCTTATTCTGTTGGATAAGAATCTGCAGACTTGAGCATATTATGCCTCGAACATCAGGTTCCTCGTTAAGCGCAATGCATAAAGCTTTTTGAAGATCCTTAAAGCTTTCAGCAGTATCCAAAGGATAATTGCAAAATGAAGGCAGTAAAGACCAAAATGAGTAAACAAGCGAATCCATACTCCTCAACGAAAAGATCATGCCCTGTTGCTCAAGCTGCAAGAGATGAAAGATATGAGACTACATTTCACAACTAAAAGGCTAATTCCTTAGACAAGAAAATTCCATACCTTTTGTGACTTCCGCTTGATTTCTCCTATCATACCCAAAATGGTCTTCGTGAAATAACTCAAATGAGCACCAACAGTATATTGCTTCAATATTGGAAGAAGCCAAATATTAATCTGTGGTAGGTTTTCTGTATCCAAATTAAAAGGTACAAGTTCCAAGAAACTTTGAGGTCCCATCGCAGCAAGAGTTGATCCAAGGCATTCATGCAACTGAGTCATGGAAGATGCATTAGTTAAGAGTAACATAGAAGAATGAATAGATAAATAAAATGCACAAAAGAAATCCGTTCCCAAAAAGGCCAAACCAACAACTAAACACCCAGTAAAATTACACTCCAAAAGGAGGCTGCAGACAACCACAGACAACATAATTATGACCTTCTACTACTGATTATTCTGAAAACTCTTATCAATGATTTGAGATAATCACCAATAGTTCTCATGCACAAAACTAGGGTTATAGAAAACATGGCACCAAATGTCCAAACAACATCATTGTCACACCAACTGGAACATCCTTTTTAAGCTCACTTGTTCATTTGCGCAAGTTTTATTGTTTATAGTATTTGGCTTGATCTCTATTTGTGGAAGTCCATTAAACTTTTATCTTCTTAGTGAGAGTTGGTTCTCACTAAAAATAAAATAAATAAATAAATAACATACATAAAAACTAGGAAGCACATATACCGACATGTGACACGGTGACTTGCCCTTTTTCAAAAAAGTAATAAACGAAACGTCGGACACAATTGGTGAAATTTCAATTATTGACGTCGTGGATATAAACATATTGTGAAATATTCCAACTAAAAACATCAAAATAACAAGTTTAGAGCCATAAGTCATAACAAGTTGTAGTAGTTTGTTCAACACAACAAAAGGCACAAAACTACAAAATAAAATCAGAAACGGGCGGGCGAGAGGGTCTGCGGCAACCGACGAGCAAGTCAGGGCAGAGAGGGTGGAGAGAAATGCGTGAAAAAAGATTTGAATAGATAAAATTAAAAAAAAAAAAAAAACCTAATAATGGTTGGGCCAGGGTATTGAGCTTTTCTAATGTTTTCTTTGCTTTTTTCCAGCCATGTCAGGGCCGTGTCAGTAATTAAAAATAATAATAAAATGGTGTGTCCGTATTGGAAACGTGTCTGACACTGACACTTGGTCATCTTAGGAGTGTCAGTGCTTCTTAGCATAAAATCTGTTTATAAGTCTAGAGAAAGAGAAAAACACATCAAGGACATAATTCTCAAATGATCCATCATCAAACCCAATAATAAATCGAATATTTCATAAACATAATGTAGCAAATAGTAACTTTAAATATTTGTGAACCGATTATCACATGAGTGGATTGTGGTAAGCAGCATAGAATGTAGCAAATAAAAGTACAAATAAGAGATACCTTCCCCTTTTCAACATAAGTGACACATAGACTAGGAAGAAGACATGTATTAAAACACTACAGAGGGAAGTCAGACATTGTGACCACCAGACCCATAACTACCCCAAAAGGATCAGAAAATAACATGGCAAAAAAAAAAGATAAAACTGGACAAATACTCCCATTTGGATTCTAAACTATGAATGTTAAACAATAAAAGCTACAAGAATGTTTGACAAAAGCTAAAAGCCAATATATAATTCTTTGCCATCCAAAATCCAAAAAAGAATACCTCTTTCCGGAAGGGGAAATCTTCATCTCGCAATTTCTGCATCTTTGCTAGGCTAATAAGGGCTCCTTTAAGAAAGTGAGAGGAATATTTCCCTGAATAATAATGAACCAAGACAACAAACCACACAAAGGAAATGGTGACAATAATCATAACATGTTCAAATGTTAAGTGAAGAGGAAACTAAATTACATCAAGTAGTTTAAGAATACCTAGTTTATCAAACATGGCCGACACAACTTGAAAAGCCAAGTCAAAAACAGCAGTGTAATGATAATCAAGTAAACTTTCAATAATAGCACATAGTTTTTCTATGACTGTTGGCCCAGACCTCCTTGCCTCCATATTTCCAGTAGTCACTCCCTCTCTGATCAAGTCTTCATTGATGCAAGCACATATCAGATTTTTCATAGCATCCTGGGCAGCACGGATTGCCTCCTCATGATCACATAGCATAATATCTGTCAATCCACGTTACAAATTAATTTCATCTTTTTCCATAGACAATTAGTATGAACTTAGGAATGGGAGAATTCAAGTGCATCCAAATTAACTTCCAATCCGAACTAAACTTGTAAAGCAAAAGATCAAACCTTTGAGTGCATTGAAAGCAACAGGGAGCTTAACTACACAAATCTGCCTATTAATTTTGTAAACTTTTTCCATCCCGACATTAAGCAGACGAGCTGTGAAAGCCAGGCCATCTGCAGATGTTTCACTCGTAGAGAAAGATACAGCCATGGAGCACAACAGATCAAGCAGTACTTCAGCAGAAACATCAACAGTTGGGTGGAGACAGAGTGAGTTCAAACTATCCGTAATACGCCTAGTAACAACAGGTTGGTGCAGCTCCAAAAGAGTTTTATAGTATTTAAGTATGTTAGTAATATACTTCATTGACATAAGAGGCAGACACTCCCTCAAAGCCTCCAAAATAAATAGAACCTCCTGAGCTCCTTTAGGTCCTTCAGGAGCCTTGGGGGTTGACCCACCAGCAAGCAAAAGAGATTTCTCAAAAACATTGGCGACCCCTTCACTAGCAGATGGGAGCAATGGTGTTCCCTGAAGTTTTAACAAGACATCCCGAAGACAAATGTGTGATTGCCTTCTAACCTGTTCAACCACACGGAATTAATAGTTCGTTCATAGAGAAAACATTCAAAAATTCCATTCTTATACATTGAATATCCAAATTCATGCATGGCCTAAATTTAAAAGAGGTCAAAACTTCTGAAGTCGATATTAAATATCTCAACTCCACCATTTTTAACAGTGTTCATTATTGAAGTTTGTGAATTATCAATAAACGCCATTTACCCCTCTTTTGCACATTGACCAACGAAACTCTATCTTCCACCCCTTTGCACATTTATGATAAACTCCATCTCTACACTGGAAACACAGACTTCTTAACCTAAACTAAAACAAATATGCAACGCAAATATAATCTTTCTAACTCCAATACTCAGACTAAAGAACTTAACTTAGAACCCGAAGCACCATATGGTATTTGACGTACAAACATTTCATTAAAAAAAAAGGACTGGTGTTAGAAATCACCTTAGGGCGCGAATCAATGACGAACCCAAGAATAAACCCGAACAAATTAGACACATCCGACCAATTGACAGCATTCCTAACAATCACCAAATGCGAAACACACTTCAATCCAAAAGTAGCGGCACCGGGAGTCAAGGAAGGGACACGAAGAACGCGAATAAGGAGATAAGATAAAAAGTCCTTCTTCTTATTCAAAATGGGAGGGGAAATTCGGGGGAGAAGCAGAGACAGAATGGTGAGTAAAGCCTCGAGAAGGTGAGGGGAAGGCTCGGGCTCGGAGGAGATGCGGTCAAGAGAAGAGCAGGTGGCACCGAAGTAGGCAAGTGGAGTGGAAGGAAGAGACTGGTCTCTGAGCTCCTGAGCCATGGCGCCAATGACCGCGCAAAGATGCTGATGTTCTTCGTTGGTGGAATTGCTGAAGCGAAAGAGAATGGAGTTGCAGAAGTCATCGTTGGATTCGAAATCGAACGAAGCTTCCATCTCAAGGCCTTCCATGGCCATGATCGGTGGATTGAAGGTGAAAAAGATTAAACCCTAGCGTGCGGGAAAAGAAGACAAGGCAGTGCCAGCCAGGGTTTTAGGTGAAAATTATAGGAAATCAAACGAACCGGCGAACCGAATCGGATTTTTTCACTCGGACCGGTTTAAGAAGAGTTTGTGGGATTTTTTTCGAAAACGCAAGAAATTCAAGGGTAGCCAAGCAAATAGACCATTTGAATAGTTTTTTTTTCTTTTCATGTTTTACATTATCTAAATAACACATCAATTATTTTAAAACGATCTATGAGAGGTCATCCACGTATAATTGCTTCAAACTTAAATTTTGAATTCCTACTTAAAAAAAAAAGCTTAGTAGTTTTCATAGTTAAGTCATCAAACATAGAAAGTGTACTAATTTTATAAGATTAGTATTAGGCGTAATTTGGTTTCACTTTTCAAGTGATCTTTTAAAAAAAAACACTCGGATGATCCTTGAATTATTATAGTTACGATTAAAAAACGTCACATAACATTTTTGTTTTTTTTAATGAATTTTTTTTGTTTAACTAGATACAATTCTCTCTTTGTGTTCTCTTCTTTTGCCAAAGAAAACAATATTTTAAAATACATTTTAGAAAACTAAATTTTGTGGAATACCACTTTGTGATTAGCGACCAATTAGCACATGACAACATACTCAAGTATCTTTTTCTCAATACTTTTTGTATATATTTAGCCAACAATACATATAGGAAAAAGAAATAGATGCATTACATTCCATTTAATCGTAATTTATCGCGAACTTCAAACTCTTCTTATATCAAGGTCATCGAGATGCATGAATGGTGGTACCACATACTCTACTCTACTGCCGTGAAACCTCCGCCATTTGTCACTGTTGCCGCCACCCCCAACATCTTCCTTCCCGTGGGGTTTCCACCGTCGAGACGATTAATCATAAACAGAGCATTGCTAGTAACTTTAGCCACTTTCAAAATCCTCCTCTTCACATCCAATTTCACTTCCCCATCCACTTCTTTAAACCCATCAAGACAAGTTTCTTCATTCGTTAACGCCGCACTAACCCACGTCTTCGCATTCCCCATCTCCAGCCGGAACTTCCGCCGGTCGTAGCCGCACGAGAGGTGCCGGAGAACTCCCAATGTGTTGCTCAGTTCCTCCACAGAGTCCCCAATCTGATCCACACAGTCATCCACCACTGCTCGCTGCTGCCTCGACGCCTGTCGGAGGCTGTCGGAGAGATACTCGGAGAGGTTTTGTGCGAGGGAGAGGCTGACGGAGATGGTGGCTTGAGCAAGGTCTCGTGGGGTTTTGACGGCGCCAGCGTAGGAGGAGAGGGTTCGGATGCAGAGAGTTGGGTAACTTGCTTGAAGACAAGAGGAATGGATAAGATCTTGGGAGACGGCGCCGCCTCCGCCGTGTGCGGAGGAGAGAGAGAGTGAGAAGAGGAGGAGGAGAAGAGAGAGGACATTCATGGTGAAGTGTTGGGAGAAATTGAATAGAAAAAGTGGGAGATCAAGAGGAGAATTTCTAGGACTATAGGTTATGGAAAACATTAATAAATGTGCCATCATAATTTGGTTGGCAGCTTCTAGTAATCCATTTATATATGTTTCTAATAAATTAAATGTTCCATAGAAATAAACTCAGCAATAAGAATCCACAAAATATTCCTCGAAGAGAGAGTAATTTGCTCGTCCAATTCTAATTAATTGATTTATTTTGATTATAAATGAATTTTATAGAAATGTAAACTTACCCATCAACGAAACTTTGGATTTCAACTTGTAGATTTGACCATCAAGCTTTCAATCTCATTAGATTAGATGTTGACATGGCTAAGAAAGTTTTGCCAAATGCCAGAATGAACTTTAGTACGTACCAAGAAGTTAATATGTTTGTTAATTATATTATATTTAAATGGGTACTCATAATACTTCATTTATTTTTGTTAACTATATAATAAAAATATTAATATATGAGGAAAGAAAGAGACATGAGGGGAGCAATCT
The DNA here is from genome assembly GCA_025688845.1 of Cucumis hystrix. Taxonomy (NCBI): domain Eukaryota; kingdom Viridiplantae; phylum Streptophyta; class Magnoliopsida; order Cucurbitales; family Cucurbitaceae; genus Cucumis; species Cucumis hystrix. Next base: position 9,579,089 of record CM046884.1, read on the forward strand.
CTGAGTAACCCATAACTCCATAAGCTCCCACCATAATAAATAATGGCATATGCATCCATATGTCATATGCCCCATCCTCTCTTCAATTTTCACTTTATTCTCTCTCTTCTAAATCTTTTTTCAATTTTAGGTATAATAATTTCAACATGTTACAGATTTTTAGTTTCTAATCCCATAGTTGATCTTAATTTCGATTATAATTTTATCCTCGAGATCATCCCTGATGCTTTATCTCGTTTATTATGATTTTGAATTTACTCGCATATAATAATACAAATTTAAATTTACGTGAAAAGTTAATAATGCAAATTTAAAACGACAGTGTCAGAAGTGAACTTAGCTCAATGATAATTGACATGATTTTCATATTTAAAGGTCATAGGTTCAAATGATCCTATAACCTCACAATTACCGTACTCGAGAAGAAAAAAAGTTAAAACAATAGTATTTATATTGAACTAACATGAAGTGTTTTTTTTAACTCTTTGATGTGGTAGATACATAGGGTAGAAGAAATTGTACCATTTATAAGAAGGTATTTCATAAGTTGCTTCAAAGGAAAAATAAAAAACTATGTTGAATATTTGCTTCTTGATTTTAACATTCAATTGACCGACCTACTTCTGTCATCTATTGTATCGCGCGTAAAATGAACATTGACAAATATAACAATTATGTCCAAAATATTAACGGATATAATGTAACACAAAAAAGTTGTAAATATCAAATTTTAGATTTAGGTTATAGAGTTTATCAAATCTAAATCATATTACTAATAGAAGTCTATCGGTGATAAAGTTTATTTAAGTGATATAAGTCGATCAACATAGAGGATATCAGTATGAATAGATTTTGTTATATTTGTAATTTTTTTTAAATGTTCCTAAATTCAAATTAGATAAAAAAAAATAGTATGTTACCTTATTCATACGACATGTATGATATAACAATTTTTTAAAGTCGTTTTTTAATACCTTTCTAAGTATTCAATTTAATAATAAGTTGTTTTCGGAAAAAAAATTCAAATGTTTGCAATCACCCACAAAATAATTTTCGAAAAACTGTGAGTTGTAAAATAAATTGGTTTAGGATAAACACACTTAGAATCAAATCGTAAAAATCGTCTTTTAAGTGTGTACTAGTTAATTTATCTCCCATTTGTAAGATTCCTAAAGTTACCAAAACGTCCCAAACGTCATTACTATACTTTCATGGCTGCAATTACTCTATGTCGACCACCTCTCACTACCACCCTTGTCGGTCAATTTTGACTTCCTCCTCTTATTATCGTCACCAATCAACTTCAACAACTATTATTATTTCAAATCATTAGTTTAATATAGTATTTTATAGTCATTATTTATACTTTAACGTTAATAAAAATATTTTTGAGAATAAGTGGCCAAAAACACATTATTATTTTTTACTATTGTTTCAAATAGTTTTCTTTTCGAAAGTGTTTAAGTGAAAATGATTTTTGAAGAACAATATTTTTGTCTGTTAATCGAAACATACCCTTAGTTTGGCTACATGAACATTGTTATCCGCTATCACTAGTTTTAATTATTTGGTTTATTTACCACATGGTTCATGTCAAATAATCATCAATCATTTTGTTAACCCAAGGGCTTGAACTAGAGTGAAGTTTTATTTATCACGTTCGGTAACCATTTATATAGTTCATAGAAAGTTATAGGCAATCGATATACCCATGATTTTAATTGTCATTGTGAAAGTTGTTTCTTTTAATTCCATTTTGATATATATGGAATTGTTTTTATTTGATTTGTTGGATTTTGATGGTCTTATTTGGGGTATTAGCATTAGTTTTCTTATTTTTTCAAATAATCTTGATGTATATATCTTTAATTACATTAATTATGTCTAACTAATATAACAAATATAAATCATATACAAAATTAATTTATTATACTTCGATCAAATGTTGATATGATTAGTTTTAATAACATGCAGTAAGTAACATTAATTTGGTATATCAATTGCAGAGAATGTATATACTTCGTATTTAATTTTAACATATGAGTATATTGATATAATAGATTTTAAGGAGAAAAGAAAAGTATATTAACAATATTGTTGATACGAAGTATATATGTATTGTTAAGAATAATGATTGTTATGGTTAAACTATAGTATTGAAATTTTAAGTATATCGCTATTGTATCCATAATATTTCATCATTAATTTATTTAAAATGCAATACTAAATATACCACATGGTGTATTTAATCGTTACAATTTCCTTTCAAATATACATTGATGAATATTATATCAAGCATTAACTACAAATTTTTGTAAGTATATAATATACTAGCTAGTATGTCAATTATTAACTACGTTCATTCTAAATTAAATAATAAATATAATACAAATAAAAACTTAGCTCAACTGACATCAGTTTACGTTGAGCACTATGTTGATATTTGGTTCAAATTTCTTCACTTCTAATTTGTACTAAAAGTTGTTTAAGTAAATCAACGTATTGATATTTTAAGTTGAAACTTTACAGTAAAAATTAATATGACGTGATAAGTTAACCAACATTGAAATGGGGATGATCCTCATAATTAAGTGCAAAGAATTCCTCACAATTTGGCCTTTTGGGAAGAAAACATTATTATATATGGTTAAGTCCATGTGGACAATTATTGCATCCATTACTTATATTGTGAAAGGAACAATATCATTCTAAGTAAATAGTGGGCATATATCCCAACTATATATATATGCTCTACAAAATATATTCTTTATTATTCTTCATATATATGGACACAAGTCCATGTGCACTTATTCTAAGGCTTTGCTTGTTGGAATGAACAAAATTAAAGTTGCAAGAAGAAGAAAAACAATCCTTTCACATTTGGTTCATGAGAACACGAAAACAATAATTATTGATCTTTCGATAAAGTTAGGGTTTAAAGTGATTACGATCTATCGATGTCTATCATATCACTATAAAATTTTGCTAACGTAGTGGTGAAGAATGGTAAATTTAAATAGGGTTTGGTAGTTTTCAAAAACTTATTTTTTCTTTTGGAATTTGACAAATAATTCAACCATTTAGCTTTAAAAATATGCAAAACTATTGAAACAAATTGATCAATGAAACGAAACTTGATTTTCAAAACCTAAAATTAAAAATTAAAGTATCTCATTTGGTAACCATTTGACCTTTTGTTTTTGTTTTTGATAATTAAGCCTATAGATACTATATATTATTATCTACTTCTTACCAATAATTAAAAAAATCAAGTCAAATTTTGAAAATTAGAAAATACAGCTTTTAAAAACATATGTTTTTGTTTTTAAAATTTGATTAAGAACTTAACCATTATATTTAAGAAAGATGCAAACTATTATAAAAAAATGGAGAGAATTATATTTAAGAAAGATGCAAACTATAACCATTATAGGGTACATTATCTATAATCAACCATTGGATTTCTTAGTGAAAATGACTTGCATCATTATGAAAGAATCTTATAAGGAAAAACAACATAAATGGAAGATATGAAGAAGTTGCCATTCCATTGAGTTTATTAAAGATATGTGGTATGTCCAAACACATGGTTTTTCTATTACCTAAAATATATAGGTAGGTGACAAATGTAAATCTAGCTCAATAGGTTAGGATATATAGTTATAAGATTAGTAGTTCTAATTCGTCTTACCCTTATATTAATACGTTTTCTAAATTTAAAAGAAAAATACTTACATAAACATAGTTTGACTGACATAAAATATGTGTTTGACTAAATAATTCAATGTTTGAGCTTTCCACTTTGCATATACGATGATCGTTCGATATTTGAACCATAGGTTCTTTAGTCCTCGACATATATATGATGATATTTTTAAATTCATAACAAAGGAGATAACTTTTAATTTTTTTTCATTTAATAATTTTGCTAGCATAGCGTTTGTATCTTTAGTTCATTTAAGAAAATCGATAATTTTGATTTAGTTTTTGTGTTAAAATAATATTAAATATTTAAATTGTAATTTTGTTATTATAACATTTAATAAAAAGAGAGAGAGAAAAAATTATCTTCCCAAATTTCAATTTTACTTAGAGAAGTGGGAAAGAAAAAAAAAGAAAAAAATCTATTTATACCTATAACTATGAAGTTGTATTGATTTAGACCATAAATGAATAATTATATCAAGTTATGAAAAATGTTGAATAAATTTATAGTTGTCGATCTTCGAAGAGATTAAATTTGTCCTTTTTTTTAATCAAGATCCTCAAGTTGAGGAGGCAATATCACTTTATTATTATTATTATTATTAAAATGATTAGGGTAAGAGATCCGAAGAACAAATTTTATGGTTACTAGAACACTCTCGAATGCCAGTTGAACTATTTTTTGGTAGAGACATCGTACCATACCAAATTTTAATTTTAATTTTTTTTTAAATTTCAATATCTTTTTAATAAGTTGGAAAACTTATGTATATATTTTAAAAACTTACACTTTTGAAAATAGTAAAACACCCCTCCTCCACTAAATATTCTCCTATTTAATTATGAACGAGTATTGTTGGCAATGATTAGATGCACTCATCTCACACTCCTTGTTTTTTTACATAGTAATAAAACCACACAGCAAATTTGTATTGTAATGCAAATCAGAGCTGCAAATCCCAAAGCTACCTCCAATTAAGTTAGATTATATTTGGTAACTATTTCTTCTTAGTTTCTTATTTTTAAAATTTACAATTGTTTTGTCTTAAATTTCATACACATTCCTTGAGAAAAAACATTTTAATTCTTAATCAAATTTAAAATACAAAACTAAGTTATTAAATTCTTTATTTTATTACTATTCAAGATCATTTGGCTTGATTTTTTAAATCATCCGTGTAAAGTTGAAAACAAAGAAACTTTTTATAGGTGAAATTAGTTTAATTTTCAAAAACCAAAAACTAAAAACCGGTTAAGTTACTAAAAACAGAATCCTAATTTTTTTATATAAAAAAATACTATGCTTGACTTTTACAATCTCTACATAGTTTCAATACCATGATTGTCATTTTCAAGTAAATATTTGAATTATTAGCCAAATTTTAAAAATAACAAAATTTTAACACTGCATATTTCCTTTTGATGTTAAAAAAACATTGCTTCAATTTTGAAAACATTCTTAAAACGTAGACTACGTAATGAATAAAACACTAACTACGTAAAGTAATAATATTTGTAAGCCTAATTTTAAAAAAATAAAAAACTCATAGCCAAAATCATTGGTTATAAATGGATCCCAAACTTTCAATTTCATTCATTCAAGTTTTTTTTTTTAAATGTGATATTTACCTTATACTTGAATGGGTAGGATAATTTTAAGGAAGAAAATAACCTTTTTAATCCTAAATTTTGAATCTAGTTTCTATTTAGTTCTTTAGTTTCAAAACGTTACACCATTAGTCTTTAAATTTTGTTTTTGTTCTAATCTAGTTTTCAAGTATCAAAATGTTATAATTTTACTCTTAAGATCTTAGTTTTGTTTTAATTTGGTCCATAGAATTCAATATTTTACATTTTCAATCTCAAATTTTTCATTAAATACTCACTTACAACCATTGATGTCAGTTTTTATTAATTAATTTGAAGTATTATGAGTTTCAAAGGGGTGAAAAATAGTGAAATTTTAATTAATTATAATTTGTTTAGTTATTTTAAATTTATTAACCTACACTAACATTGAAAGACGAAAAATTAAGTATTCAGTGAAAAATTGAGGTTCAAAGTTGTGTAAATATTGAAATCTAATGACCAAACTGAAATAAAATTCAAATGAACAATAGCAAAATTATAACATTTTAGAACCTAGGAACGGAATGAAAATCAAACTCAAAACTTAAGTACTAAATGTATAACATTTTGAAACCTATAGAATAAATAAAAACTAGAACCAAAAAGCTGAAGGATTAAAATAGATGTTTTTTTTCCTAATTTTAAATAGCCTCTAATTATACTTTTTGTTTGAAATTTTGTTTAAAGAAAAGTTTGCCAATGTACATTCAATATATAGACAAGTTGGGTCGTGGTTGTTCTCATTTTACCATTTATACCTCAATCTATTTATTTTATGATTCATTTAGTTTTTTTTTAGTATAGTTGTTTGGAAATCAATCTTTAACTTGGAGGTTTGATTATTCTACGCCACTCGTTATAATTCAATACATTTCAAAAATAAAAAAAAAAGTTTAATTTGAAGGAATCAAAAGTTTAGAGTGAACAAAATTGAAGCAATTAGTTAAATTTTAAATTAAAATTGTTTTTCCTTTATTTCTTTAAGTTTTTTAAAATTAAAATATCTATATTTGTTTTTTAAATAATGATAAATATAGCTACTAGATTCAAAATAAATAAGTCTATCAATTATAGGAATTTGTTACTTATAAATCATTTGCAAAAAATTGTTTATCATTGATAGACTATAAAGTCTATCTAAACTACTGATAAACTTTTGTTGCTAGTTATTTAATTATTATTTCTAAAATTATTGTATCGATTATAATTACGTTTTATTATTTAAAAAAAGAAAAATAAATTGGGCTAGAGAGAGGGAGAGGGCCCATTAGGGTTAGTTAATGGGTTGTTGTTGCTATGTTTATGATTTCAAGATATATCAACTACTACAAACGGTTGGTGTACTTTATCTATACTAACATCAATTTTTCAATCACTCTAAATTAAATATTACAAAATTTTCTTTCTATATCCCATCCCTAAACTATATCCACTCCATTAATTTTACATAATTATTGATAAAATGTCGATGTGATAGTACACGTATTTGAAATAACATATTATATTTAAATTGATAAAAAAAATTATTTTAGAATTTTAAAATAAGTTAACGTATCTGTTATCACAAATATCTATTTACGATCTGCATATCATCGTAGAGCTTTTGGAAATGTGAAAATATATATCGAGATGTTTGACGAAAATTTAATATCACAGTCTTATCCTATATATGCATTTGTACTTTTAAAGAAATTCATATATTAGTTTTCATAATCTCGAAGAATGTTTGTATTTTTTAGCTACTTTTTATAAATGATAGATTTTGCCGCTGAAATCATGTAAAAAAAACAAACGAAAAAACTTAAAAAAATTGATTAGTTACAAAAATTAATTAATTGTTTTTTGATAAGGAATTTTTTGATTAAATAACTAAAACTTGTTAAACTATAAAATTAAAAATTAATCAAATATAGTAGTAAGGATTGCCATATTAATTAAAAATTCTAATATAGCAAGCCTCCTTATACTTTATACATTGAAAAAAAATTACTTTAAATAGTAAATTAAAACTTCTAAAAATATTTATAAATATAACAATATATATGGGATAGATTATAATAGATCAAGATAGACTACTCTTCATGTTTATCATGAAACATATAGACACAGATAACAATGTCTATGTTGACCTATCACGATCCATCATATATAAACTATGATATTTTTCTATAGTTTGTAAATATTTTGATTCATTTTACTGTATTTGAAAATAACTCTTATATTAATTAATTGTTACAGTATATACATTATACAAAAATGGTATATTACTAATTAATGTATTTTAATATTTTAAAGCATTCTTTATATTTTTATTTTAATGAAAAAATATTTTTGGTCTCTCTAATTCATAATTAACCATAATATTACTATTCATTTTTTACTATTTTTTACGATATTTACTATTTCCTACTCATTTACTCTTTTTCTATTTGTTCTAATATTTATTATTAATTAACGGACTACAATAATTTAAACCTCAAACACAAAATCTAAGAGAACTACCATAATTAAGATACCTACCCTATGATAATTACTAACTATATATTATAACCAACTCAATGATCCAAACGTCCCTAAAATTGTGTGGGGATGTTTTGATTTTTCTTAAGGTTTGGCGACCTAGTTTTTCTAACCAAATTTGAAAATATGACTAACCTACCCTAAAGGTACTAAAAAAAATTGTAATTCTTTTTTATTAAACTAAATGTTAAAGAAGTTTTATTTACTTTAAATTTTGTGGATTGTATCGGTTTAAATTTTGATCGTTAAGAGAGTGTATCAATTTAAACCATCAATTAATTATATTCCATATATCCAAACAATGAGAAACTTATAATTTTATCAATTAAACCCTTAAATTTTCACAACCCTCTATTAAAATTTAATCTTCTAAACACTGTCCACCTATTAATTCTAATAATTCATTGTGTTGATATGACATTTGAAGAAGTATCCAAGCATACATTTAAGAACTAAATACATTAATAATTTTCAAATACAATCTGTTTAATTGAAAGAAAAAAAAAACTAAATATGTTAAGCACAATATTTTTCAAATTAATTCTTAAGAAGGATGTAAATTTATACCTATGAAAATCTAATATTTAAATCGATTCAATTAAATTTTTTTATCTTTGTCGTATAGGTATTTTAAAATGGTACGTTAACATAATAATGATATTGTAAATAATGTCACGTATGCTTTCAAAAACTTACGATCTTGATCCAGCTACGACCCGAACCGGACTCTTTTTTTTTTTTTTTTGCCAATTTGCTACAAACACCACCACTCCCCAAAAAAGAACTACCCATCCTCTCAACACCAAAATTACCAAACACGTATTGACTTTAAATAATAATTTTAAAAAATATGAATTTCCTATTTTACCCCTTTTGTTCATAAAGAACTACAATAACGCCCTCTCTCTTCTCTTATTTTATCCCAACCCCAAAAAACCGAAACACAAGGAGATTTTCGGGAGAGAATGTTTCGGCCGACCGTTGCTTCATCTTTTCCGGCGACGGTGGCGTTCGCATTGGGGGTGATGCTTCAACTCGTGATCCTAATAATTATTCCGTCCACCGTCGTCGTCGAAGCTCGCACGAAAACAATTCCGGCAGATTCATCGAAGCTCGACGAATGGATCGGACACAACATGAAAGAATACAACGATCGTAAGACGAACGAGACAGGAATCAAGGCGCTGGACAGGCGGCTGGCGGAGGCGGAGGATTGCGTTCAATTAATCACCGTTAGAAAAGATGGACGAGGAAATTTCTCGACGATCACTGAAGCGATCGATAGCATTCCGTCAGGAAATCGGCGGCGAGTGGTGGTGTGGATCGGAGGTGGAGTTTATAGAGAGAAAATTACGATCGATGCTTCGAAGCCGTTTGTGACTTTGTATGGTCAGAAAGGAAAACGGCCAGTGATAACGTTCGACGGTACGGCGTCGGAGTTTGGTACCGTTAAGAGCGCGACGGTGGCGGTGGAATCGGATTATTTCGTTGCCGTCAATCTTACGTTTGTGGTGAGTACTTCTTCTTCTTCTTCTTCTTCTTTTCAATTTTGTGGGGTACGTTTTGTAAATAGTAATAATTATGGGGGCTATAAGTTTTTGGTAACGTAGGATGTGCATGAGTTTTCCATTTTTTCTTTTTTCAAATTTAAATTTTACTAAACAAACAAACATGACTCATGCAATTCACCCGTCATCAAAATTCTTCCATACTCATGCCATTCCTCATGCGTACAAAACATGATTTTTCACGTTGAAATCTTAACCATATATATATGTGTGAAAATTATTATTTAATAAAACTTCTACGCCATTAATGGTTTAGTGTAAATTGAAAATTTTACGTGAGGATTGCAAAATGAATCAAAATATTTTCAAATTTAATAAAATCATCAAAATAGACTATTACATGCCTTTATTATCATACAAATAGATATATATAGTAGTCTATCGTGATTTATATAGGATAGATATATTATATAAAATAATTTTTGTATGTAATAATTTCTACGATAAATAAATTCACGTGTTGGTATACAATTAGTTTGAGATAGGCTATGTGAGAATAAGTTAGGTTTGTTTTTATTACGATTTTACTTTTAGATTTTTGCTTTGGAAATTTGGGGTAGTTTTCTCTCCATTTCCAACACTATATAGTTTCTACATTATTTTAAGAAACTATTGAACTTGTTAGTTAAATTCCAAAAGCTAAACAAGTTTTTGAAAACTATTTTTTTCTAGTTTTCAGACTTTAGCTGAAAAGTAGATGCAAAAAGCATAAAAACCTATAAAAAATAGTGTTTCAAGCTTAAGTTTGGTTTTACACCGTTGGAAGAAAATTTAGAATTTAGTCGTCCCTGTATTTTTAACAAATCAAACTTAGTCCTTTTAGCTAGTTTGATATATAGAACATCATAAAGTCATCTCTAGGGTGTGATATGTTCGTAGAAATTATTTATGGAGTTTTATCAAAATTTAGTCTCTATGGTTTAGTGATATTCTAAGTCCACGTAGGTAAGAGAAGAGGCTATTTGTGAAAAGATTTTTTTTAAAAAGATACTAATTTAATTCTTACTTTTTTAAAATATTGGACGAAATTTATAATTTGAGATAAGAGATAAGATGATTCAAACTACATATCTTTTTAGTCGCTAATACACATTTGATGTATACATGTGTTAAAAGCATACTCACTTTGCTTTTAATTATCATATCTATTTTGTAGTCCATATATAAAAATGGTGAAGTTAAGAGAGATTCAAATTTTCCAACACTAAAAAGGAATTAGGTTACTCATGTGGTTAGGGTTGGCAGCAATCCTAACATGTTTATTTGTTTCACAGGCATATATACTACAGGGTGAGACCTTTACTAGCTAGGTGATCAGGTTCAAAGAAATAGAAAGAATAGAATTAAAGTTGGCTACTTTCCATTTAAAAGAATGTGCAATGAGTTAATTGGTGTGCACGACTTTAATTTTTTAGTATTTACCAAAGTTCGTTTCTTAGAATTGGAAAAGTGGATGTGTATAGAAATGGCAATTGAAAGAAAGGATTTATTGACAAATCACACCATGATTATTAGAAAAACGTGGAGCTAGCTGCATTTCAGAATTAATTAACAATGAAAAAAGGAATTCACGTTTCTTATCAATGTCTAGTTAAGATGTTGCTTCTTTGGAGTTAATTCACCATTTCTAGGTATGTTGAATCTTAGTTTTTAGACCAAAAATGGAGTTCTTGGACACACTGATATACCATATTAGATAAACACTAAATTTTATTTTAAAAATGATCAACTAACAATAGAAGAAGTACCCCGTGTATTTAATATAGAGATTATTATGAGGCATGCTCGATCTTCAACATTTATAACAAGAAGTTTGAAAATGATACATGAAAGAACGAACATCACATCCGAATATATGAAAGTATAGTTAAGAAAGATGCCTAAAAGAACTAAAAGACATGTACAAAAAAGTGAGCTTTTCTTTCTAGAGACCAAATCATAAGCATTCCAAACTTAACCTTGTCTAATGCCCCTTATGCCCTGGGCGACACACGTGCTACAATGGTCGGGACAAAGGGTCGGCTAGGCGTAATTGAGGAGACGTAGTTCACGAAGTCGAGATCAGAAGCGAGACCCACTCCGGAGTCCGGAAGATTCATCTGTAGGACTATCCATTAAGAGTAGGACTATCCGCAAGGGAAGGAGTAGGACTATCCGCAAGGGAAGGGTCCTGCTGGTTTACCTGGAGGACCATCCATAAAGGAGTAGGACCTTCCATTAGGAGTAGTCCGTAGTCCGCAGTCCTGAAGATTCATCTGTAGTCCGTAGGATTTATCCGGAGGACCTTCCTTAAGGGAAGAAGGAGGACCGTCCATAAAGGAGGAGGACTATCCGCAAGGGAGGAAGTAGGACTATCCGCAAGGGAGGAAGTAGGACTATCCGCATCCGTAAAAAACTAGGAGTAGTCCGAAGTCCGCAGTCCGGAAGATTCATCTGTAGTCCGAAGTCCGGAAGATTCATCTGTAATCTGTAGGATTTATCCGTAGGACCTTCCTTAAGGGAAGAAGGAGGACCTTCCTTAAGGGAAGAAGGAGGACCTTCCTTAAGGGAAGGAGGAGGACCATCCATAAAGGAGTAGGACCATCCATTAGAAAGGGAAGAAGTAGTGGGCTTGCTTTGCGCCTTGTTCATTGACTTTCTGACTCAAGACTAGGTCGAGCGGATCCATATCGGCAGCTTCGCTCCTATTCTTATTGGTCGGGTTAGCCTATTCACACCGATGATGGGGATAGCTTAGCTGCAAGACCTCTCCTTCTTTTACTCACTTCTGCTAAAAAAATGGAAGAACTTATCATGCTACCGCTTAATTTCATATGGATTTCATAAACAAGTCCCCCACGGAGCGGTAGCGGCAATATTCTCAATCTTCAAAGAGCCTTTCTTCTTTTCTTAGATAAATGCGCTTCGCTTCGCGCATCTGGACCCCGTAGTTAGGAGCTATTCCAAAAACGAGCTTTTAAATTCCCTTATAAAGCAGTTTCAGCTAAATAGTGAGGCTCAATGCAAGATTCGTGCTATTGCTCAAAGCTTTTCATATTGCCCATATTGCCTTTCGTCTTATTCCACTTAAGAAAAGCAAAGAATATTGCTCAAAGCTTTTCATATTGCCCTTATCAATGAGCGCAAAGAATATTGCGACTATTCTTTATATATTGATTTAGATCCATTTCATTTCTTAGAAAAGTGGCTTAAAAATGGTACATCGAAAGATGATTAGGCAAGAAGTCCTTCGAGCTTCTGATCGAAACTGCTCAAGAAATAAGAAGAGAAGTAAGCCCACTCCGCGGGAAGAACTGGAGTTTGCGTGAGAAGGATATTCTAAAGATTTCTTTTGACTTCTGCTCTCTGGTCTTTCTCTCTTATAAGTTTTGAAAGCTCTGATCTTTCCCTCTCCTTCGCCCCATGCACCAGACTCCCTTCTCATTCATCCAGCCTTTCATACTTTGTAAACTCTCTTCTCAATTTAATCGACCGCCTTGATTCTTTTCTTAGATAAATGGGCTTCGAAAAGCGGATTCTATTTTCCCTCGAAAAGTAGGTAGGGATTTTCGCTTTGGGTGCATTCTAATCTAAACTCTCCCTTCTTTAGATCTTGAGGCGGCCCTTTCACCCTTTGCCTGGGCCTAGGCCTCCTTTTAGATATTATGTTGTTTCAAGACAAGTAAGAATTACATAGTTAAGTTGCAAGGTAAATACGAGGATAATTAGGTATCGAATCTTGGTGCCATGAGGCATTACACTAATGATCTTTTGTACTTTTTGAAAAAGAAAAAGGTGAGAATTTGTAAGAAACCATATATATAACATTATATTGGTAAAAAGTGATAATTTATATTGATGAAGAAATGAAGTTTGGTTGTAAATTTGTTGTGCAGAATTCAGCTCCAATGCCAGAACTAGGAGGAACGGGAGGGCAAGCAGTGGCAATGAGGATATCTGGGGATAAGGCAGCATTCCATGGGTGTCATTTCATAGGCTTTCAAGACACTTTATGTGATGACAGAGGCAGACATTTTTTCAAGGACTGTTACGTCCAAGGCACTGTGGACTTCATCTTTGGAAATGGCAAATCTCTCTACTTGGTATGTTATACAACCGCTTTTTATACTTTGAAATAAATAAATAAATAAATAAATAAAAAAACAACCCGGTAAAATATTCGTAAACTTACACCACAGGATACTTAGTGATCAACTTAATAGAAATTTGGATGAGGAATTAAGTCAAACTTTAGGAGAAGAAAACGTCCAAATTAGTAACACTCTTGGGTTCACCCCATACTTTAAGCCCAATTAATAATCATCCAGTTTTCTTATTTTATTTAATTTTAAAATTAAATCTATTAAAGCACTTCCTTTCACTCCTAAATTTATTAATTTGTTATCTATTTTTTCTTTTATCAATTTTTAGAAAAACGACTTAAGTGACAATTATTTGTTCATAGTTTTTAATGTATGAAAAAGAAGCGTCTCAAATTTATATCTAGTAGTTAAAAATGGATGTTTGGCCCAAGAGATTGAGGGAGAATAAGAATTAGTCCTTGTTTGCACTTTGTCTTAAAAGAGTTCGTGGGTCTCACCACTAAAAACATCCATCTTATACTCTATCAACTTTTGACTGCATGAATTTTAGATGTTAAAAACTCTCGAGACTTCATAACACTAGATTTTACAATTCCATTCCTTGTCCTAAATATCCCAAAGTATGTCTCTGAATAATTTATCATCCTATAATGAATTAGGGAGGCGACTAGTTTGTCGTACGAAAGTTAAAGATTAAAGCATCCATATTTTTAGCTATATGAGTTTTGTCTCTGTTTCAAAGAATAAAGTCATTTCTTCATCGGTACAGAAAACCACAATAAACTCAGTAGCAGAAGGGACAGGAGTGATAACAGCTCAAGCAAGGGAAGACGCCACAGATGAAAGTGGTTTCACATTCGCATATTGCAACATAACAGGAACAGGAGACACTTATTTAGGAAGAGCTTGGAAAGAGAGAACTCGTGTTGTTTTTGCTTACACATACATGGGAACTCTCATCAACACAGAAGGATGGTCTGATAAAATGCATGGAAGCCAACCTAGAAAGTGAGCAAACTAACAAAAAAAATCACACAAATGATCTTATAGTATATATTCGAACGAGCAACCTAATTATTATTTTGATCAATGTTTAAATCTTTGAATTACAGGAGTATGTACTACGGCGAGTACAAATGCAAGGGACCTGGCGCGACTCCGTCTGGTCGAGTGAAGTATGCTAGAATACTCTCGGATGTAGAAGCGAAGGCGTTTTTGAGTATGACATACATTCATGGAAACAAATGGCTTCTACCACCCCCTGATCTTTCTCTCTCCCCCTCTAAACCCAATATCTTCCATTAAAATTGAATCAAAATTACTTGAATTGAAAATGCTTAATCAAAATGGAAGTTAAATACTATCCCAAACTGTGCTCAAAACCATAAAGTAATTGCTATAGTGATAATTAGAAATTAAAGGAAAGGCCAAGGTAGCAAGGCTGTGCTGTGCCTACAAAACTTTATCCCCATTTAAATGTCTCTCTTGTTAATTCACATAGAATGAATCCCCCCTTTTTTAGTTTGTCCAAAAGTTTTAGTTGATTGTTGTACTAAACTGATCAACAATGTTGCTGTTGTTTTTGTGTAAACTCCTTTTGCTTTCCAACACTAGTAGTTGTGGGTGGTGAAATTTTGAAATATACAACCTAATGTGGTTTTAAATTCTTGTATTATCATTGCATTGAAAAAGGTTACTTAAATAGATCACTATGCATGCTTTGGTGCATTTGGATGGAGTGGACAACAATCAAATCTTCAACAACTATGGGGATATTGTTCTATCAATTAACATTTGGTTGCTACTTTGGTCTACAAAAACTCTCCCTTTTTTGTTAATTGTTCTTATTCTTTTATTGACCTTAAACTGGCACTTGTGCAATGTAACTCATTTGTTCGATCGTATGTAGCACTTTACATACCTACTTACTATGAAGTATATTCTTTCAAAACAAAAAAAGAATCACTATTGAAGTGTCAAACTTTTTGCGTAACTACTCATTCATTGGGAGGCTAGATTATTGTATATCTTTCGTAATTGTATATCTTTCTACGAAGTTTCTTAAATTTGTGGTATTGTTTGTTTCATGATACTCGTTTTTAAAAAAAGTTGTAATTATACTCACTTCGACATTTTATAAACATTTCAAAATTTAAAAACTTATTAGAATGTTGGACAAAAATGGTTTTATCATCCTTATCATATTGACGTTTTACTAGAAATTCCTTGTACTTTTAATATATAGTTTTATTATTTAATTCTTTTTAGAAAGATGCTCTATCAATTGATATATGGTATATAATCTAAAAGAAAAATAACCAAAAAAAATTATAATCCAAATCATATATAGTATAATGATTTGTAGTGAAAGATTGCATAAAAGGGTGGGACACCAGAGCTATTATAATGGGTAGCAAATTTAGAGATAATAATCGAGTGTATAACAACATTTTAAAAAAACTGTACTATCACTAATAGATCAATATTTGCAATATGATCAATGATCAATAATAGTCTTCCCAATATCATTCATAGACTTTAACAAAATTTGTTATATTTATAATTTTATCAAAATATTGCTATATATGCTAATATATACTTTGAATCTAACTGTTATATATTTGTAAAATCTATCAATCAAATATCAAGGTTATTCGTATCATTTTCTTTTAAAAAAAAATTGTTATATTTTCAATAGTTCATCCTTTGAAATCATCAAAAAGTACTAAGATTATTGTTATTATTATATTCCTAAACATCAATAATTGATATATTAATGTCATAATTGTAGGACATATTTGTGTATGACCCTTTTAAAAAATCAAAACATCAAGGAGTAAAATTAAACATATTGCACATATATATATATATTTAGTGTTAAAACAATATTATAGGTAGGTTTAATTTATTTTGGTGTTGGCATTGTTGTTGTTGTTGTAGTCTTGACTTCCATAAGGAGAGAAAGCTTCAGAAAGCCAAGAGTTCTTCCTCCATGGATTCCAACCCATTTCCTCACAAATTTGGTCACTATGATTGATACTATAAGTTGAAATGCAATGCCTTTTGTAGAACCTTGTGCTTCTCTTCATCACTTCCATCTCTTTATTTATCTGTTCCACCATTTTTTGTGTCTCGGGTAGCTTGAATTTCTCGTCCACCAGTCGGGCCAGCCATATGCTCCTAAGCTCCGACGTGTGGAGGTTCGCTACGCTCTCTAGGTACCCCACGAATGCCATGTTTGGTATCATTGGATTGATCGTACCTCTGTCGATATATGTCGTAAAGCATAAATGATCATAGAATGATAATATTTAAAGTTAAATTATAAGAAAAAGTATCTCACCGGTACAAGGGCATCATGCCGGAAGGGTACTGGAGAAACGTACGGAAGGGCTGAGGGAAAATGTCGGTCAGCTTCTTCTTGCCGTCGAAGCCGGTGGCCATAATAACGACGTCGAACTCCGAACTAGAGCCGTCGTCGAACTCAATCCCCCCGTTCCAAAACCACCACTTGGAGGCCCTTTTTATGACGATCTTACCCTGGTCGGCTTGCCGGAAAAAGTTCTCCGGCATAATTGCCATCTGGCAGGATGCATAGTCCTCCAGAAATGGATGATCTGGCTTTAACCCATACTTTTCCAATGGCATTTTCCACGTCAGATATGATTCTATAAATTTCGAAACTCCATGTCTCTGCCAAATTACAATTTTAACCAACCACAAATATAATTAACTTTTATATATTTGCCTAAACTTTAATTTTATATGGAGTCTATTTTTTAGAGTTATTTTTAAATATATTGTAACGAATCAAAATATTTACAAAATATAGCAAATTTTTAGATTTTATAAATTATACACATTAATAGACTTCTATTCATGCATTTAATAAACATTGATAGATTTTTATCAATGTGTAACAATGCCTGTTGTTGATAGAATTGAATATTTTTCTATATTTGGTAAATATTTTTAACAATTTTGTCATTTTGAATTATTTCTTTTTCTTTTTCTTTTTTCTTCTTTCATAATTCTTCATAATTTTAATTTGTACTATTAAAATAATCCTTCTATTTTAGAAATGTTTAATATGCCCATTTTTACCTATTTTTTTTAAATATCCTTTTAACTTTAAATGACGTATTCAATTTTTATTATTATTATTTTAGACATTAATTGAATTATGAAATGTAAAGTTGAAACTTTACCTCAAATGAGATACCAAGTACTTTTTATATTGATGTGTGTTATAGTATAGATTCATCAAATTTTCTTTAAAAAAAAGTTGAATAGGTCAAAGGATGAATTAAAAGCACCCAATCAAGCATTTAAAAGTTTATGGATCAATCTTTAAAAATAAAAGTTTATGGATTAAATAAACATAAATTTGAAAGATAAAAATTCAAACTTCTAATTTTAACTTCTTGTTATTTTGTCAAATGAAAAAAATTTAAATTTAGACACACTTGCAACATTTTGACACACTACATAAGTCACATAGGTTAATTAGCTATAGCCATCGAAGAATTTAATATAGATCGAGGAGTTGTTTGGTTGATAATAGACTAATAACAAAATAATAAAAATACATCTAATTATTATTATTTTTAATTACCTAAAAGTTAGGGTGGGACTGTAATAAAATAGAAAAAGAGTATCTTTTTTGTGTCCCAAATTTTATTAAATTTTATATATGATTTATATAACTCAATCATAATTGACCTGTATTTTTTTTTATAAAATTTCCTTACGAATTTGTTGTACTTAATTAATTAAAAACCGAGTTATAAAGAAAGAGGGAGATGAGTGTAATTATAAATTTTACCATGGGAGATAAGAAGAGGCCAATAAGAGTCTTAAGGAAGGTCTGGTTAGGTCTTTCATGGAGGAATTGAGAAGATCTTGTGGAGAAGAAGAAGAAGAATGGCAAACCCCAAACCCAATAGTGAGGCACTGTCCAATGTAACCCTCTCACCACCATTGTACATTCCTTTCCTTTTTCACCTTCAATTTTTCTCCCACACAAACACATTATAAAGATATACACTTTTTTCCATAATAAACCAACCCTAACAAATATTTAATTTGATTCAAACTATCTTAATTAATTCATGATGTGAAGTTGTAAAGTCAATTATAATGAGAATATCAAGTTTGGTCAATTAGTCAAAGGGCCACCAAAGTGCTTTTAATTAAACTGATTTTCTGGTTGACATTTTCAATTTTCCAATGGTTTTTTTATTTTAGTCTTTTTATGTATTTAGAAAAAGAGAACTAAGGGTTTTACAATAATAAATAAAAGAAATGTTCGGTATGACTTTTTTGAAAGGATTGAGAAATGCTTTAATTCATTAAACTTTTTATATTATTTGGTCAAATAATTTTCTTGAAAAAATCACAAAATTAGTGGATGTTTGTAAGTATCTCAATTATGTTTATATCTGGTTAAATAATTTAAAAGTAATGTAAAGTTATTATTTATTATCAGCACATATTCTAGAATTACTTACTTTTAACTTTTCAATAAATCATTTTAACGAAACCATATAAATATAATAACTATTTTTATGTTTTTATAATATTTAGTTTTAAAAGATATGTCCAACAGGTTATATATGCTTCGTTTTCAATAACAATTCTCGAAACTAGTAAATTTTTCATTAATAAAAAATTCATTTCACATTTTTTTAATGATTATAAAATTTTGTCATGTTTTTAAAAATAGCCTAAAAAAATATATGTGGAAATAAAATGAAAATCAATTCTCTTTTTAACACCATCAAATAAAAGTAATACTACCTTGATTTGCCTGGGCACATTCAACAGCCAAATCAATGGCTGATTTCTTGTAGCCGATGATTGCAACTCTCTTACCCTTAAGCAACTCAATTGCTTCTTCCTTCCCAAGCTTGCAATAGTCTAGAGAATGCATCACCTTCCCGGCAAATATCTCCGGCCCTTTGCCGCTCGGGAACTCTGGTAGCTTTGGGATATCGCCATACTTTCCGATGCACATCACCACCATCTCTACTTCATACAACTGCATGCATCACATTCAAATGAGTGATCTTATAACATTTTTTTTCCTTATATTCCTTATTATTTCATACCTTCCATGAGAGGATAACCTAAATAAACATTTTATCTATCAATAGTGACCTTTGATAGTGAATCTTGTTAATAGAAAAGATAAATTGTTTAGGGTTATTATTTCTTGATTTTTTTTCAACTTCAGAGAACATTTGCATTCATATAGTTAGATTTTGAGATGAGAGGGTATAGTTAATTTTAAACAATAAAAGAAATAAAAGAAATAATATGATCATGAAACAACGTATAAATTTTGAAAAGATGAATAAAAAATTATTGTAATTATTTCATAATATATGAGGTGATTCTATAATATATCTACCTTAAAACATTACATTTTTTTTTTTTAAGTTGAGCTATGCTTATAGAAAAGAAAGTTTATGTATAAAATATTGTTTCAAACATTTTATTGTTTTTATAAGAAAAATAACAAAAGAAAAAAGCCATATTGCTCTTTTTATTTTCTAAACAAAAGTGGAAATAAGAACTAGAAAACAGACAAAAGTTTCTAAAAACAACCATATAGTTTCCACAATCAAAACACTTGACTTTGAGAAAACACCCAAGTCTCTTTTAGCTCATTCTTCTTCTAAGTTTCTAACACACCAAATTTTAGAAACAAAGATGTGTATACATTTCATAATGTACTCAGGTTCTTTTATAAAAAAAAATCCAACAAAATTTGATAAATAGAATTAAGAAATCTCAAGTTATTCGTTACCTGAATGGTTTCAGATAGAGTATCCATAACAGAAATCTCCCAAACTGGTCGACCGGGAAGCAATGGTCCAAACTTGCAGGAGTTTCCATTGCCGATGAATCGAACACCAACAACCTTCGAGTTGAATCGAATGAAGCGACGAAGATCAAAATGACAGGCATAGGAATTCAAATACTCTAAAATTTCGAGATGAGAAGGAAAATCAACCCTATCTCTATTTGGCCACGGAAAATCAGCGAATTCATAATCTGAACGAAACGATTGAAGTTTTGTAGAATCATATGAACAATGCTTCCAAACACCACCAATGTATTCGGAAGCCTCAAACACGATTGGCTTGTGGTGAGCCAACTGCTTCGCAGCAGCAATACCACTAACTCCAGCACCGACAATGGCGATTTTTGAGAGAATTGGAGCCATCGTTAGGGTTTTGAATGAGTTTGTTTGAATATGGGATGTGATTTGGAAATGAAGAGGATGGAGTTTGTTTATATAGGCATTTTGAGGCACGTGACAACCATGTGATAATTTTCAATACATACATTATATATATATATATATATATATATTGGTGAAGTATAAATTGGGATTCAACCTTGAAGAACTTTCCTTAATTTGATTCAGTATTTCAACCTTCCTTTTGGGTCCTCATTTCATATGATCTGTATTAATTGAATTTATTTTCATATTCACACACAAATATATTTTTGAATACAAATAAAATACAAATATATTTTTGAATACAAATATACATGTGTATGTATATGTATATGACAGTATAATTCATAGCTCAAGAATTAATCATAGGTCTTATATATTTATAATATTCAATAGTTTAAATGGTCAACACATACATATTAATTAGTATGTAGTGGAGTCGTTGTTTCTAATTTTGGTTTTAATTAACATATTTTTAATGGTCAAAATTGAAAATAGGTTTAACTATAAGTTTAGATTTTTAACTTTCGAGTTGGATCGTTAAGGTTTTTTTTAAAAAAAACTTACCCTCAACTAGCTCTAAATTATCTCTAATTTAGTTGAATAATTTTTATTCTAAATTCCTTTTCTTAGCTTTGAGAAGATCACTCGAGTGTCTTAGTTGTTACTTGGCATGCTAATTAAATCTATCTTTTTTTCTAAATTATGACACCTTGAGTATTTGTCTTCGATTAGTATATTTTTATGCACAAAATCTCTCTCGTTGTATGTTTCTCACTTGTGTCAACAAAGCATCTATTTCCTTTTTCTTTTCATTTAAAAAAGAAAAGCCCTCATTAAACTTTAAAAATATTTAATATCTACTCAATTATATCATTCAACCTTTTGGATACTTGAATGAACGTTTAATGTCGAATAATAGATTCAAATTTTGATTTTGTGTCCTTTGTTTATAATCATCAAAATTTTAGAGCATTGTCAAAAAGAATTTAATAAATATAAAATTGAAACATTGAAGGATAATTATAATTTATTAATAATTTAAAGTTAAAAGAGAGATGCATGTGATAACTATATGGTCATGGCTAAAATTTACTTTCTTTTATTGAGGGGAATTGAAGAATTTTACCACCTACACTATTTTTCACTTTTGGTCAATATATGTGACTCTTAAGCTAATACTAAGTTGGTTAAAGTAACATGTTTAATAATATGTAATATTAAGACTTTGGAAATAGCTTTGGGAATTTACTCAGCAAACATAAATAATCAAATTTTATTTTCTTTTGGTAAACACCATATTTTATAATGATAAAAGGATAGGGATAGTCAGAAGTGAACAAAAATATATATATATAGTTTGTAGGCCATGTCTATATTTGTTTTTTAGTAAATAAATGTACTTGTAAATTCTTTTGATTAAAGAGAACATATAAATGCACATTTTATGTACGATGTAAGATATTAAGCAAAATTAGCATATAATTATAAGAAAAAACCTATAATATGTCATATAGGTACCAAAATGGTGTAGGGTGTGTTCGAAATCTAGTATTATAATGAAATTAACTAAAAATATTATAAGACGACTCTTGAGATATATAGAAAAAAATGAATTAACACAAAATGAATAATCAAAATTGATGTAGAGATGATTTTAAAAGAAGTAAAGCATAACAAAGAATCTAAAAGCTACTGATTCGCTTAGCTAGATTGGTAAAACTATTAAAATTTTGATATTGTTCATGTTTGTAGTTTATAAAGGGGAAGAACATTAACTAGTATAATTTAAATGAATTTTTAATACGTGTAATTTTGATGAACTGATTTTTGATGAATTATTTTCACAATATCATATATAGACTGCATTATAAATTAATAAAGTACAAGAATTAAATCGTTATCAATTAAAGTGAAGGAACTCCAATGGTAACTTTCATGAAAATTTATGAGAGAAGAGATGCATGAACCTATTACCAAAAATAATTTATAAATGGAAACAAAATGGCCTAATTAGTGGAAATATAGGGAACATCTCTAGAAATCTCTAGGAAAACAACTATGAATCTGAATTGAAATTTAAGATCCCAAAATCCCACGTGTTCTTTAAAACCCTGAAACCCTTTTGTAAATTTGGTCCAAATCTTTAATTTAATGCAAACCCTAAATTCATGCATGGAAACCCTAAAAGAATTCAACACTCCATTGTGTTTTGAACCACTCTCTTAAAAGTTTGCTGGTGTGACCAAAATATGGCCATAAAAAATCTCAATATTAACTTAAATTTTAATTTAGAAAACTTGTGAATGATGGTACAAAACAGAGAAGAAATGATTTCAATATTAAAATAAAGAAAAAGAACGGTAAAATAGAGAAAAAGTTCGAATTATCTCGTATGAAACTTATAATAATGTTTACTTTTTATCTTTTCTTACCCTTATTCGAATTCATAACCCACTTTGAATTCAATGGGTCTAGTCCGTTTTGGGAATTTGGTCTATATTTTTGGTCCAAATCTAACCTCTGACAAAATTTATTATTATTAATTATTTTGTTAAAAAAATCACCAAATAAAGATTTTCTATTTTTTATACTCTTTGGAGAGACTTGACTTGACTTGGTTGGTTGGTTAATTTTAACGTTAAGACTCAATTTTGTTAAATTAAACTTTAGAGTTTAACAACTTAGGTATTATTTAGTTAATACTTTTTCAAAACTGACTTTAAAAAGATTTAATGGATGAATAATTAATAAATTAATCTTTCAACTTAAAAAAACACTGAAAGAGATGTGGATGAAGTCATTCCAAATGCCCTAATTAATTCATAAACTAATCTATGAAAGTACCATAAAACGCAAACATCAAACATGACCAAAGGAGAGAGTTTATTTCCACAAAAGAACACTTTTCTCCAGGGGTGTGTTCATAATAAGTTTTGTGTTCAATTTTGAAAATTATTCAAAGTAGCTTAAGTTATTTTAAATGATTTTTGTCTAAATAATTTAAATATGATCAAATCAAGCTAAGGGTATTCAGACTTCCAACTTTTTAGTTGAAAATAAGTGGCACGAATAACATTTTGGGTTGAACTATAAATCTAGCATTTGAATTTTGAAGTTTATATAACTTTTAAATTCATGTGTTAGACCTATATAGCAAATTCAAACTTTTAAAAATTAATTAGTTTACTTGCTAAAAAGGTGGATTTTGTACATAATAAATCCCTAGATTTTTGTAGATTAGTGAATTTTAATGAATTTGAAAAAACTAATTGACATTACCATTTAGTTTTTTGTTTTTTAAAATTAAGTCTTTCTTTAATATTTTACAATAATTTACATTTTTTTTTTAAAAAGTGCAAGTGTTGAATTAGTTAGAAATAAAATTTCAAGAAAAAGAAAAAGAAAAAATTTATAAATGGAAGAAGTATTTATGGACTAAAACTTTCAAATCAATCAATAAAAAAAGCAGAAGAAGACATGGTTGGTCCATTGAGTAGAAAATAAACGTTTTACTAAGTTATCAAATCTCTAATTTCAAGACTGTTACTATAAGCTATCAAATATATCCTTAAGCTTAAGTCGTCGTTAGTATAAGCTATCTTGAAGTTGATATTACATTTTATATAAAACTAAACGATTCAATTTGTGAGTTGAATTATGTTTATTTTAATGTTAAATTAAATTTAGTTAGAAAATATAATATTTAAAAAGCTGAAAAAATATTTTAGAATGGGTTTGAATCAACGTTTGATTGATTATGTTCTAAGCTAAAAACACACAGTTGATTTTACTTTTTTTTTTCCTTTCTAATTATAAATTGACAATTTCAAATTTACTCCAACTTAAAATTCACGAAATTGCAACTGAATTATTCAATTTCCATTTGACCTAATTAATTACTATTATTATAACAATGATCCAATCTAATTTCGTACCATAATATCCAAATTTTAAGTGTCTATATAGACACATATATATACTTTTTCTCAATTTTACCATAATTTTTTAAAAAAAGTTTTTGACGGTTGGGACGAGAAATTGAATCACAAATTTCTTAATCATTAACACATATTAAAACACTTACTTAAAAGAGTTCATCCTCCTTAAAGTTTGATATCCTAAAATTTAAGAAACTTTGATAATTTATTTCAATTTTTTATGATGATTACAATAGATTTGTCTTGAACTGCATTGCTTAATTTTTGACATGGTGTGAGTGAAATGAGTACAACTCGAGTAAAAAATAAAACTTTTAATTACTATTGATTTATTCAACGTCAAAGATATGATTCTCCCACTTGTAAAGAAATGGACATTTTTAAAGATTTTGACAAATTAATTTAAAATATTTTAAAATTTAACTTGGAATTTATTTAGATTGAACACGTTTCAATTTCAATCAAGAGGTTTATGAAACATGTAGATAAAGAATTTAAGGTTAAATTACAAGTTTAGATCATTTTAATTTGTATCTAAAATATCGGCTCCTAATCTTATTAAGTGTTTAAAAAATAATGACAAAATTTACGACTTCGTGTACTCTAGCTAAATAGTGCTATTCACATTTTCAAAATTTCTAAGAATAAACTAGCTTGTCAAAAAGATATCAAGTTTGATTTTAATTTATGTCTTAAATATAGTCTCAAATTTTCAATTTTATATCCGACAAGTTTATGAAAATAATTAATTCTTTTTATACGTAAAGAACATTTTAGACATAAAATTAAAATATACACACCATGTGAATACAACACCAAAATCATTTTTTGTAGGAAATGAAGAAACACAATTGAAAATTTCAAAACTAAACTTATAATTCAACCCAATTTAAAAATTAAAATAATATTTTTAAGGTTCAAAATAGATGATAGAAAGTTCACAAGAGAAGATCGTACATTTTCTCATGTCAAATTTGGTGAGCTATAAGATGATTTATAAAAAAGGTGACTTGAAAGGTATGACAATAATGTGTAGTATTGTGGCACCAACCAAAGAAGTTTAACATGAACGCACTAAATCGTGTTCGGTTTAATTTAAAAAATAAGATACTTTAACAAAAGAAAAAATATGTTTGATGATCAATAAAAATATTTATAAACGATTTCAAAGTACACTCTTCGAATGATTTTTATATTCAAAAGAGTTTAAATACAAAATGCTTGTTTTTCAAAATCATTTGTTTTTTGTCTAGTAAGAAAACGATGCCCCAAATTTAATTAGATTAAGAAATGAGGTCATAATAGCAATAGAAAATTCATCATTCCTCTCATGAATCATCATTTTGTATCATTTTCTAATAAAATGTCAAGATTAAAAATTTTGTTTGGAATTGTTGTAACTTTTTAAATAATAATTAGTAGTTGTAGATATAACATGAAGTTGTTTAGTAATTTTACCTTTGGATTTGGACAAGTTGTTCATAGCATTTAGTAAATATATATTAAATTGTTGTATTTTAAATCTAATAATAATAACTAAAATAAGAAAAAATATTTTAAATGACTCTTCGCACTAGGTTTCTAAAAAAACGTGTTTCGTGGAGTTGAACTTGTGTTGATCATATTGATTATCATGCAACGTGGTTCGTTCTTTAGTATTTGATTATCTAATTCTCTCCCGGTTGAATGCTTACATTATTTTCTTGAAGTTGGAGTCTTGGAAGAAAGCTTATATTTTCAAGTGAACTTTAGTCTTCGTGAGAATGATCGACTTTAGAAGTCAGAGAGTTTTTTTATTCTTGGGAGAATTCTCTCTAGACTTCTATTTAACATTTAAATTTTTTTATCTCCCTTCAAATAAAGAGAACTTCTTTATTTTATAGAATCGTGATATGGTGGACTTTATGGACTTGGGATTTGTTGGTCCATGGATCAGACTTATATGCAACCACATGAATTTGTGCTATATGTAGGCATTTGAGCTAAGTTAAGCTTATTTTTGGGCGACTAAAATAATTAACTTAATTCAATGGTCATGATGAAAACACATGGCATCATAAAAAAATTTGGTCAATCTATGTCTTCAATTTCAATTTGGGTCACAGGTCAATTTTGATTAATCCCAAATTCAGTAAATTTTTTTTGCTGTTAATTCAGTAAATGACAGCAATTTGTCATTAGTCCAAAATTTCTCGTTCAACAATGACAAAACTGTTAAAAATACTTACAAATATAGCAAAATTTCATAGTCTATAAGTGATAAATAATGAAAGACACAGATAAACATCTATCAATGTCTATCAATATCTGTCAATAATAAATAATGTAGTCTACCAGTATCTATAAATATCTATCAACGATATTCTGCTCTATTTATAAATAGTCTAAAAATAAAATTACTCCTAATTTTTATATAATTTTGTTTTTTTAAAACAAAATTTTAAATGTTAATTTTGTTGTTCTACATTCAATGGCTAAGTATTAAGAGAAATGACTTTAATTTTTTTTAAAAAAAAACACATAACAATTTGGTATGCCTTTTTTTAAAAAGAAAAAAAAAAGAGAACATATCATTCATTATTGATTTAAAAAAAAAAAGAGAGAAAATTATTGTGAGAAAAATATTGATACATAATATACATGTTAATTTTATTAAAAAGTGAAACCTAAATTATATGGAGAATTTAAAAAGTATTCTTATTGATTTAATATCGAAGAACAAACTTTCTACCTCTAAGGAAGATCGTACAAAAATGACTTTAAACACTTACTAAATAAACGACTATAACTTCCTAAATTTGGTTAGAATTACGTACGAATGAAAATTTAAACATAAATCATTTAATATTAAAAGTCAAGTTATGCAACTCATTTTAGCATGAATTATTATTGAGCTAAGTTTATTTTAACAAATTGTAAAAAAATTGTTTTTAAATTCAAATATTAGTCAAAAATGTTATAATTATCGAGTACTATATTCTATATGTGGTAGAAGACCACACACATATATTGATTGAGTTAAAACAACCAACATATTTTAACATACACAAATCTTAAGAAAATACACATTGATCTTACAATAATTGGGTCTTTCAAGATCAAACCAAAAAGGCTATTTAGTGATTATATATAGTCAAACCAAAGTTGGATTTGTATACCAAAAATAGGACACTTTAATTTCCACTTTCACAAATCTATATATCATCTTCCATCATTTTTCTTAATTAAGTACAAATGAGAGGAATGGAAATTTTTGAACTCGAACGCTTTTAATTCTTAAATACATACAGATGTTATTTGGGCTAAAACCTTGTTGATTTCATCATATTTTATTTAAAATGCATCTTTAGTTTATTACAATTATTAATATTGTTCCTAAAATGTAGTAGGAATTGTGGAGTTGTATCTTTAAGTTTTAAGTGTACGTGGAATTGTGAATTTTTCTAGATAAGTATTATAAAAAATATTTATTTTATTTATGAAAAAAATATCAATAAATTTCTAAATTTTCAATTTCATGTATAATTGCTAGCCTATAATAAAAAAATTAAAATTAATTAAACTATTTAATATATAAAATTGAATCTAAGTGTAAAAAAAAAAAATTAACTTCATAATTATTGTTTGTCTATTGTAACCATAAATGCTAAAAAGTTTTGAAACCATCAAGGAATTATTTCACATAAAATCGAAATAAATTCTTCTTACCATACATGAAAATACAATAGAGATTAGTTATTCAATATATATATATATATAAAATCAGGATCTAATCCAATCACGAGGATTATTAACTTTTAACGAGTCGATTTTAAAATTTATTAGATATTTTCTATATATAAAAGTCTCAAATAGACAAAAACTTGAAAGTTTATGAATTAAACTGTAATTTGACCAAAATTTTATACAAATATTGTTATAATTTTGAAAAATTAAATTAAATAAAGTTTAAATATTAATAAATTAGTTTGAATGTTTATTTCCTCAACTATTAAACTTTTTTTTTATTCCATATATATTGACATGCATAGGCTCAAGAGTTTTATTTATTTTACACTATAGTTGTCTTTGCTTATTAGTTAATACTTAATTTGGTTATGGGAAGAAAGCATACAGTTCTATTTATGATTATGAGTTGAATTTTTTTATAAAAAAAATTAAAAAGTAAAAAATTTTAATCAATCCACTAAGAAAAAGTCTAAATTATTGGTTCTTATAAAAATTTAGAGTTCTAATTAATATAATAATTAATATACAACAATATATATTTTGCTTGAAATACAAGTTTTTATTTCAAAGTGGAGAATTTCTTCTTGAATTGTTAGTGATTTTCCAAGTAATTTTCATACTACTTTATATTTATAATTTCTTTTGTTCATGTTATGAAAATATGTGTGCTCTATGTTAAAGCAAGACAATTACTTGGAATTTTCTTGAATTTAATGATCAGCGTCACATTTTAAAAGAGAGAGCGATGAAATTAAGGACTATTTAATTTGGTTTGTGATCTGAAAATTCGGTAGAACCATAAAACACGGTTAAAAATATTTACATAATTTTAGAATACCATTTTGATTTTTGTACTTGGAAATTTGTTTAGTTTTAGTCACTTTAATTTACTTCTAGTAAATCTTAAATATAGTACTTCAAAATTAATTTTTAGTGAAATATATTTTTAAAACTTATAAGTGAAAATTAAATGCTGATAAAATATAAAAAGTAATTAAAGAAATCTAAAATAAACTAGTAGAATAAATTAAATTTAAGATTCATTGAAAGTCTAGAAACTAAATTAAAATTGAATAAATTTTTGAATATAAGAAAAATAATATTTTAACTTATTTATAAATATTGTAAAATTTTAGAATTTATCAATGATAAATATTGATAGATACCGATAGAAGTATATCGATGACTATTAATGTTTATCATCGATATAGATTTTGAAATTTTGTTATATTTCGTAAATATTTTGGTTTATTTTGCTATATTAAAAAAAACATTTTTTTCATTTTCATTTTTTATTTTTAAAAAATATGAAATGGGGTCTAAGAAAAATGGAAAAAAAAATCCAATGAAAATGAAATAATTCCAACGTGGTTATTTATGCAAGAAACCAAAATGAAATAATTCCACCAAAGTTCAATATTTTTCCACCTTTTAATTTCTATCAATCATTTATTTTATTTATTTAATATTTGAGTTTTTTGTTTCATGGTTAGATTTATGGTGGGTATATATTTGAACTCTAAATTTATAAGGTATCTACGGAACAATCTTGAATTTTATAATTTGTCTACTTGAATTTTGGTAATCTTGAACACTTTAAAATAAAACAATTTTATGGTGATTTATGAAAAATAGGTGAAACAATAAATAATATACTCCAGCTATGACTAATGTGATTAACTGTAGGAATAGGTAACGTAACAAAACGAAAGACTTTGATAACTCAGTTCAACAAATACGGCCTACATCAGGAGAGTTTCTTTGCTCAGATAAGAAATATTATTGAGATTCAAAATTTGTAATTTATCACTAAAGTTGCATTAACAAGTTATCACCATAACTTAAAATAAACTCATACTCCCCCTGAAGGTAAACTTGAATCTCCTCGAAGACGAATTCAAGCTCTTATGAATTCATTGACGGCAGTACAATTATTATCTCAGAATTCATTCATATTTCTTATTAATTGATACTCTGTCAAATCTCTTGATGATCTTCAATAATATGTCATAATGTAGAAGGTAATCGGTTTACCTTCGTACAGATTCTTCACAAAAAATCGGTGAAGAATGGATTTTACGTTCAGAACTTCTGCTTTTTAAAGAAGAAAGAAAGAAGAACTTCTTTACTATAAAACATTCCTAAATATGAAGAATATCTCTTCTTCTTTAAAGAAGATATTTAAAAAAAATCTTTTAACTCCTTATTTATAAATGATTCCAAAGATAAGGAAGATAATTTATCTTTCTTATAATAAAAATAAAACTAAATTTATATTTGTCAAATAATATAACAATTTATATTATAAGAGTAAAGAACTGATTATATTTAAAATTATATCATTATGACTCATTGAATAATTACTTATGTATATATTTAGGTTTATTTCAAAAAAAAATAATTTTGAACTTGAAACTATTTAAATCACTAAACTTTTGTATACTATTATTTATTTTCCATAAGAGATAAAAGAGAAAATAGAAAAGCTAGAGAGGAATAGAAAAATACATTAGCCATCACATGAGTAGGAAAATTTTCCAGAAAGAAAAAAGTGAAAAAAGTGAGAAAACTTAAAGAGTCAATAAAGCTAGTAAGAGACGTGTTATAAAAAATGAGTAAAATTCGAGAAAGAAATCAACGTGAGTATATTGATCAATTAGGTTATAACACTATACATGTTTCTTAACAATCAAATTTTGTACTCTTACTTCTCTAGCTTGTTGAATTTTAAAAAAGTTAGATTGAGAAAAACTAGAACAAAAAAATCTTAGAAGAAGACAATTTTAACGAGAAAAGTTAAGAGGAATATGACAATTTTATAGTTAACTAATTTAATAGATCATTTTAATTATTAATGGAAAGATTATTAACATTACAAAACTTAAACAAATTTAACCTAAGCAATTCAATGAAAACAATATATTATAAGAATTGTAAGATAATTAAACTATTGAAATCTTAAAAGCATATTTCAATTAAGTAGGTTGGACGATAACAAGTTAAGTACTATATATTTTTTTTCAAGAAAATCGATGAAAATGTAATAATTAATTGTGTATATGTTAAAACCATTGATCAAGAGTGTCATTATTTGCTTATATACTGAATAATAATGAAGAACAAATAAAAATATCATTCGCTTCTATTAAGGTGGAAAAGTTCAACTTTGATCAGTATGAAATATCGAAAATTCTACATATGATACTTGAAATTGAAATATAACAAGATATTCAAGAGAATACATGATTATGTAAAGTTGTGGACCGAGTACATGCCAAGCAGCCAATGTCGGCTAATGTTTTTTCTGCAGTTGCATTGTCATCCAACTTCCAACGAATGGAGTTATTGCCTACCTCCTATCACCATTTTTTATCTATTGTGGCCAACCACTTTTGACTACCGTCTCCAACAACTATTTTATGAAGATCACTCGTGACCAACTTTTATATAAAAAATTTTAAAGCAAATGAAAGAAAATACATTTATTATATAACTAATTAATTAAATAAATTTTCAAACATAAAATATAACTTGCTAATTTTTCAATCACTCTTGAATCCATACATAATAATTCAAAGTGATTTTTTAAGTATTTGAAAATCGTTTTCAAAAGTTTGTAACCAAAATCAATTACATAAATCTCTTCTTCGAAAAATCATTACTTCAACTATCGTTCTCAAACAAGCTAATCTAATTTTTAGTACTGCTCCTACTACTTTGTAGGATCGTAATCGAGTAGGTACTTGGAACAAGAGAGGCTTTTTGTTTGTTAGTTGTTGTTATTATTAAACTTGGACTAACAATTTTTAATAATCAAAATGAAGTTGGAGAAAACAATCACAAATGGTTTAATTTGAGAATGTAATTAAACCACTAACAAATAGAAACAAAAAGGCATGCAAATTGATAGATGACAAATATTACACTTCTTGATCCTTTCCTTTTTACCCCAACAACCACATAATTTCCAAAACAATTCAAAGCTCCACCTACACTTTTAGCACAATTATTCATAACCCTCTTTTAATAATTATTTTAAGTTGTTTAGAGTAGAAAAATTATTGTAAATGACAAAAACGTTTAAAATATTTACAAAATATAGTAAATTTTCAGATTTTATTATTGAAATTGAAGTCTATGATTAGTATTTATTATTGACGGAATCTAAACTTTTACTATATTGTGTATATATTTATGTTCATATTGCTGTATTTGAAAATGTCTCTTTAAAATAATATTTTTAAACCAAACAAATAACTCAAACCTTTGTTACTTATGAATAACCCAATAGTATTGAATAACTTTTTTATAATTTATGTGAAATAGTTATTTTATTTTTTATTCACACATAAATAATTATTTTGTTATTTTCTACTCACATAAATAATTATTTCTCTTTTATTCAAGTGAATAACTTTGTGAATACTTATTGTATGAGAACCCAATATTGAGTCAAATGAATGACATTAAGCATGCTAATAAAATTTAACAAAATTTAACAAGTATTAGAGTATAACTATGGGTGAAGACATCAATTTATTTTTACTAGTTAGAACTACGTGTATTGTATTTTGTAACGTTGAAAATAAAATATACATTTACAAGTTAAAAAATAAGAGTTTTAACTTGATAATAGGTTTTTTTCAGTATATTTTCTTTTCCAAAAGTTTCATATTATAAAAAAGAAATTTAAATTAATATATCTTTTTAAACCTTTTTTTTTGTTAGAGTTCCACAGATCGTAGCTTTTGCAAAAATAGCAAAAAAAAATTGTGATAATAGAATTTATGTCACAATATTTTCTAAATTTGCAAAAGTAGTAAATTTAAAAGTGATGACTCTTTGATAGCTCTATGATTACCGTCTGATATCACTAATTTTATCATATTCGCAATATGCAAAAAATTGAGATCACGGGCTGTTTTTTTCTAAATGTTTTGGTCATTTGACGTAATTTTTCAAATCTCAATCTTGATATAACCTA
The DNA here is from genome assembly GCA_025688845.1 of Cucumis hystrix. Classification (NCBI taxonomy): domain Eukaryota; kingdom Viridiplantae; phylum Streptophyta; class Magnoliopsida; order Cucurbitales; family Cucurbitaceae; genus Cucumis; species Cucumis hystrix. The sequence continues at coordinate 9,612,496 of CM046884.1, forward strand.
CATTAAACAAATAAAAAAGTGTGATAGTGTGAGCTGCTACTTCTACACCAAAAAGAAAATGTAGGTGATGCTTATTCCTACACTAATGAAGCAGAAGAAAATAACTTAGAAAGTTGAACACAGTAAGGAAAAAACACACACAAGAAAAAGTGAAAATAATGCTAACAATATATTTTTTAAAAAATACTTGAATGCTACAAAAAAAATCAATAAAAATATTAGGGAGGGTGAGTTATGAAAATTTAAAAAAAAAAAACAATAAATTATATATTTGTAAACCTGAGAGTATTTCTGTCCTTGAAAACATACAGATGTGCTCATGTTAGTTTAAACTAAAAATTTTAACTCCTTTCTTTGTATAAAAAACTTAGATTTGAAATTTTAGTTTGATTTTTATAAAACTAATATAATGAGATTATTTAATGGTATAGTGTGGCTTAAATAAAATATGATTTTTTTTGTATGACAAAGATAGGTAGGAATGTGTGTGTTTTTTCTTTTTTAAGTTACAATATTTGAGAGAAAATATTTTTTTTTTAAAATCCTATATTTAACATGAAGTAATTTTACAGAGATATTTTTTTGTGATAATTTTTTCTTATTTAAAAAAATATAAATTGGATGATTTAGTTAGCCACTATAAATATTTTTATGTTTTTTTTTATTATTTTGAATTGGATTATTGATTATTCTCTTAAAGCAAAGTATTGTTTTTTTATTTCATGATAATCTTGTTTAACTTTAATTTAAACCAAAGTATTGTTTTTCAAATCTATTTTCATTAAACTTGAAAGTCAAATAAATAGTTTAAAAAAATTAAACTTCATTCAACATATATAATCTTTTTAAAAAACGATTTAATAATTTAAATGTAGCATTTATTACAAACATATAAACCCTAGAACTAACGGTATTTGTTCCAACGTTTTACTATAATTTCTTTTTCAAATTTAAAACCAATTAAATCAAAAAAAATTTAACAAAATATTTACAACATAAAGTAAAATTTTCAAATTATATCAATAATAGATATTGATAGGAAGTCTACAAGTGACTATAATTGTTAGAATCTAAAATTTTGCTATACTTATAAATATTTTAATTTATTTTGCTATTTAAAAAAACACCCCTAAAATTAACTTTCCTACCAAATCTATTATAAATATTTTTTTAAATCTTGTTCTTAGATGAATATTTGAAAGAAAAAAAATTAATATCTAAACAAATTTCGAAGATATATTTAATCGTGAATATTTGTTCAATGTGAAAATATATTCCCTTCGCGAATATGTCTACCATCTATTAAATTTTTCTTTCTTTTTAATGTATTACATTTATAAACATGTTTCAAATACAACCTAGTTTGTGTGAGTTATTGTTTCAATGAATTTATGGAGAAGAAAGTGCAAAAAGATAATGGATGAGAAGAAGTACTTCTTTGTAGGAGCATTAATATGAGAACGTTGTGGATGCCAAACGAACAATATTCACAATCATCCATACCTAGTGAAGGATTTGGCTTTCAAAGTACTTTCTATGAACTCATCTGGAATAATTTAGATCTACTCGTTATAAAATGGTATTCTTCTTGATTTAAGATGATGGTTCAAGTAGCCAATGACATCTACAAGAGTCCCTATATCTACTATGTCATCTAAATTAGCCTTTAGTATTGGAGGACCGAGGACGAGTGTTAGATTCTTTTCAAAGTTCATTAACTTATCAAACTGTTGAGACACTTATTTGTACTCGAAATTGACTTCAATCTAAACTTTTCGATGATATAATTGAAGAAATTGATTAATATAATGTTATCGTGGTATAAACAATATCAACATTGATAGTGAGAAGAAGTGTCCATCAATGTTTTCATTTTATTTATATATATATTGCTATCCATGAGAGTTCCTCTCATTTCGATTACAATTATATTTGCTAAATTTGTAATATGCAAAAAGCGGTAGTTTTTTTCTAATTTTTTTTTTTTTTGTTATCTAATCAATTTTCCTTAAAGTAAATAAAAAACAAAGTAAAATATTGTTAAAGAAGTTAGTGAAAACGTTGAAGAGTTTAAAGGTTGGGCCTCAATGGTGACATTGGTGATTTTTTATTTGTAAAAGGGTCCCAAAACAATTTTTTTCTAAAATTCGACCCATTTTTCAGAATTGAAAATTTAAAGGGCCTATTTTTGTAAATCATTTACCAACCTCGACGCATATAGATTTTCCGATTGTATGCAGCTGCCGCTATCGGTTGAGGATACACAAATCCACATGGAATTTTGTTGATTAGCTTTGAGATGAAACTTAAATCATATATGTAATACATTCCTTTGAAGTATGTTGTTCGTTAATAGAGTTGATAATTCACGTAAATCTTAGATACTCCCATTTTTATTGTGTACACTTTTCTTATTCGTTTGTGTGAGAACAAACTATCAGTCAACATAACTTTATGCTATAATTTTTCTGAATAGGTTCTGTTTAAATATAGCAAAAGAAATGAAAAGAGAATAATACTCATATTGATGAGGGGTTCAGAACACCCGAATGTTACAACAACATCAGATAATTCAAACCTTTCAAAAGAAAGCAATGACAAAAACAATAAACTCTCCTTTGCATTATTCACATTTGTAGCTAGGAAGCATCAACATATCTCTTTTTTATTAACTTCTGTGGTGGAAATCAGAGAACGACAACTACTTCCTCTATAAGTAATTTACTGATGCTCCCTTCTTTCATTTCCCTTCCAACGTTTCTCACTCATCCACAGCCGGTGGCACAGAATCAGCCTACAAACATTTCCACATTAATCAATATGAACCTCCAACTATTCCATTTTAGCTTAAAGATTTTCGTAAGATGTGTTCACTTACCAGCTTGCGGTACTTGAGGGCATAAAACATTTCCAGATAACGGCGGCTCTCGAGGCGGTCGAGGTTGGATACATGCTTCCAGAATCCGTAAACTCCAGTTAGTGTTAGCAGCCTCTCCGAATAGATCTGCCATGTGTACCTGCATTTGTACAGTTGATGAACATTGTAAGAATTTCATAAGATCAACTAATTGAAGATTGATTCAGGTGGAAGTTTGAAGAGATTACTTCTCGTAAATACGCTTGAGGCCTGCTTGGGAGATTTCATCCCAATGTGTTGGGTTTTCCTTGCTCTTCTCGAAGAAGTCGACAAGGATTTCAGCAGCACGGTCACCACGGTATGGATCGATGTGGAAGCCAGATTTGCCGTCTACGATAATCTCTGCAGGGCCTCCCTTGCAAGTGGCAAAGGTAGGCAACCCACAGGTCATGGCCTCCACAACTGTCAAACCGAAAGCTTCGTATACGGCAGGCTGCACGAAAGCTCCCTTTGTGTCTGCAATGCATCGGTAGAGTTCACCATTTCTTACTCGGTTCATCTGTGCAGAAATCCATCTAAATTGGCCATTCAGGTTGTAGGTCTTTATTAGGTTATACATCTTTTCCATCTCAGCCTTCTCTTCATTGTCCTTGGACTCCTTCCTCCGGTCTCCAGCCACAACCACTAGGTTAACTAACTCCCTAAGGCGATCGTTTTTGCCGTACCACTCGACAAGTCCAGTTATGTTCTTAACACGATCCAATCTCGCCATTGTGAATATGATCGGCTTGGACCGATCTTTCAATACACACAAGTGTTCCTCATTCTCAACTTCACTATAAAGAAGCTCCTCAATTTCAGGGTGGAAGGCAGTTAGCCTCTTCTCGGTCTCTGTGTAGGGAAAGTAGATGCTCATGTCTGCTCCAGGTGAAACTATGTTGAACTTGGGATCAAATACGTTGATTCCATGGACCACCCGGTAGAGCCCCGGAAGAGTGAAAGCTGTGTGACTCTCGTATTGTCCAACTGTATCTTTGCTGAGAACCAAAAGAATTTACGTGTAAGATAACAAACACAAACCATCCACATATGATTACCATGAAAAACAAGCTACAACGTCTTACCTGCCGGCAATCTCTTGGAAGGTACTCGTGATAATGAAATCGGTATGGTTCATGGCAATAAGATCGGCTGTGAATTGGCTTGAGAAGTGATACTTGTCATCAAATGTCTTCCAGTAAATATCTGAATCAGGATATTTGGTTTTTTCCAAGGCGTGAGCGATAGTACACTACAGGAGAAAAAAGAGACAAACAAACAAGATCATGAGCCTTTACCAACAACATCATGAAACAATGAGACTATACAGATATGTCACAAACCTGTGTAACTCCCAGTTTGTGTGCCAGTAATGATGCAACGATATTACCGTCGCTGTAGTTTCCAATGATCAGGTCTGGCTTTCCCTGCAACTCTTGGGTAAGTTCCTGCGCAACATCCTGACAAAAACAAGGACAGTTTAGTTCAGTATACAATAGATGAGGCGTGCACAAGGGATATCCAATACAATGACAACGGGGGCGACGGATCACCTCAGTGTAAGTCTCTAGGTAAGGCCAGACTTCAAATCTTGAGATCCACTTTCGGACTATTCCTTTCTCATTTCTGAATGGAACTCGAAGAATGTGAGAGTGTTCTGTCCCAAATACTTTTTCGAGACGCTGGGTGCAGGTGGTTCCTACTGCATCTGGAAGGAGTCTGGTGATCTGGTTATGAACAGAAACAAAAACAAACTTTCAAACATCGGATTGACAGCAAGATATTTATTGTGGGAAAAAAACGAGATCTTGACATTACAATGAGAATTCGAGGAGTTATGTCTAATCCTTGCTGCTTTATACGTTGAAGCATCTCGTGCTCCAAAGCACGAACTTGATCCAAGATGTAAACCACCTTCATCAAAAGAAATAAACAAACACGTCATTTTAGATCAACAAGGAATAGACAACAGTGTCCCTTTGTCTGAACAAAGCTAACCTGGCCACCGGTGTCAGGGTAACCCAAGACATTATCTTGTGCGAAGTAACCGTGGGGTGAAAGGATGACAACATTAAAGACCATGGGGATTCTACCAAGGAATTTCTCGAAGGTGCAAGGATCGGGGGCCTCAAGGAGATCCAAAAGAAGTTGGATCATTTCGAGAACACGCTCGGCAGTGTCACCCCACCCTCTCTCAAGGCCAATCTCCTGGAACTTGTTTGCAAACTCGGAGTAGGGTGTTTCGGGTGCAAGTGTTACAAGATACTCTTCCGCCTTCCTTAGCACATGTTGGAAGGCATCCAGAGTCTGAATTCTATCATTCAACATCATTGTCTGCATTAAAACACACACACATACCCATGTCATTGCTGGAAATAGTTTAAGGCTGAATCAATAGATAAAGAATGTGAAGTGAATTACCTTTCCCTTGTAGCAGTGAACTCTAAGGAAGTCCAGCAATGGCTGCATGCTCTCTTTACCATGGAATAGCTTTGCAGAGAGATGACGGTTGAGGAACTCAACACCATTGCCAATGGATTTGGAGAGAGTGGGCCGAGGAAAGGACGCATTAAATGGCTCAAAATCAAGCTCAAGAACAAAGTTGCTGTTCGAACTGGCATTACAATGGTCAAAAAGTGATGAGATATCAGAACCCAACCAGCTTTTTTGCAACCCAAAAGAACATAAACTTTTGTTAACTTACCTTCCATCTACAAGTTCTTCTTTGAAGCGCAAATATTCAGAAGCTTGAAGCTCTTCGACAACCAGTGCGTGGACATTGACTTTAATATATTCCCAAACACCTGGCCTTGGACGGACAGCAAGAGCAACCCATGGGGGCAAAACTATGGATTCCTGCACCATGCAAAAAAAATCAAACTTGGGAAGATAACACAGAGGTGAAGTTTCACATCACTGCAGAAAAAAGTAAAGCTTAATATAGTTTCAAAAAGATTATTCTTATTACCTGAGTTGATCTCAGGACTTCCCCAAATGCCCCATCAGCTAATTTCCTTCGATTCTCTTCAGGAATTGTTTCAAACTCAGCGATCAGTTCATGATGTTGCAGGATGCCTTTTCCTTTTGCTTCAATCCTAAAAACAAATCAAAGTTATTTAGTGGTCAATGACCTTAACTTTCTAGTTTTATCTGCCATTTTAACACTTGGCAGACCATGATCCAGAAAAAATATATATAAAAGCAGAGGATCTAAATAAAATACTTTGAAAGGAGACCAAGGATTTCGTTTCTTTGAGCAATTAAAGTTTCATCCAAGCGCTCCCGGAGGCTATGAATACGGTTGAGAACTCGTTCTGCCATGGCTATCTTCTTGGAGGGTGCACAGAAATTTCAGAAAAATCTTAGTTAGCTTCAGCTGCAAGAAAATATATTAAAATATGTAAACAATCCGTCCATTTTATCCAAATCAAACTTTACCTAAAAATGCAATTGGATTAATTACTCAAACTAATTGTCAAAACATCTACAACTAATATCAGGATTAAAAATTCCTAAAACCACCCAACTGGACCCTACCAAACACTGGCAAAATTTTCAAAATTTTCAAAATTTGTGTCTTGATTTAGCAGGAAGGCAAATGGAAGAGAGAGTTCCACAGTCTTAAATTGGAAATATAGAAATGAGAATAAAATCACAAAAGGACCATGGAAGCTCAGACACTGTTTTGAAAAGTTGCATGCTCTGTTTATACTTTTTCTCCCTCCTCCTTTACACACAATCGAAAAGTCAAGAATCTGGACCAACCCATATTTTAGAATTCCAAATCAGAAAAAAGAAGGTAGAAAATGGACAAAACATTTCAAGTCATCACTGTGCATGACATTAATGGAGAGAAAACGGAGATAAGAAAGACAAAGAGATCAAACTATTTGACCATATGGAACAAATCCCGGTTTGAATTCTCCTCTCCATTGAATAAAATTAGATGATGATCTATGTATAAGGTAAAGTAGATTTGAAAATTGGAACAATTGTCAAACGTTTCAAAACAGAGCAAGAAGAACAAGAGAAACACATGGAGCTCACAAATTACAAGTGGAATGAAACACAATAAATACAAGGAGAGACAGAGGAAGCATTTGTCAATCTCTTTAAAATCTAAACAACTTTTAACTTCTGACCCACAAAAATTAGAGTGATTAAGCAAAATCATCATCAGGGTATGCAAAGTTAACACTCAATCATCATCTACATTTGAACATAGATGAAATACAAAGAATTAACTTCTAACCCACAAACATTAGAGTGAGTATCAGCAAAATCATCATCAGGGTATGCTAGATTAACATCCAATCATCACTCACATTTGAACATAGATTAAATACAAAGAATCAAACAAGAGAAATAAAAACTGGGATCGACTACAAAAAAACCCTGGGATCAATCTCGATTGGAAAATGGGGGGAAAAAGAGGATCGTATGGAGAATGGATGAAAAGGAAAAAAGAGGGGAAAGAGAGTGAACGGACCTTAGGAAGAAATGTAAAGGGGGAATGAAGAATGGAATGGTGAGAAGAGAGGAAGAGGAGAGGGAATTTATATTGAGAATGGAAGAAAGAGTTTGGGGATTGTTGCTGAATGATGATGATCACCATGGATGCGGTGGGTAAAGGAAATGGGTGCTTGAATTTCCGTGAAAATGCTATTATTACTGCCATTACCTTCCTGTGGTTTTCTTCTTCCTGTCGCAAAACCGCTTTTGTTCTTCCTACATTCTTTATTTCCACTCTCCTCTTCTTCTTCTTGTCATCTAGCTTTGGATATATATTTTTTCTAAATCGAACTTCTTACATTGAAATTAATTAGTTAGGTTTTGTTTATTCTCGTTGATCTAAAATTTTCAAGTTAATGAAATAATATTAATTGTTATTGTCAAAATTTATTAAGAAACAAGTTAGATGTTTATATCGTCCATTGAAATTTTAGTCGACGTAAAATTAAGACCATTCTTACACTAATACTCTTATACACGACCTTCGTTCTCCCTCCAATCGCATTCAATTAATTCAATAAGCGATCTTGCATGTTAGGATTTTCCTTCTATATCAATCTTCTTTATGTTTGCACTCGTATTCAATTAATCTCATACAAATACTATATTACTTCTATTCTCCAAGAAGTATCTCTCTTACGTCTGTTGCTGTGAACTTTCATTTAAATCGATCACAAATTCTTGGTCTCTGTCATTTGGTTCCACTTCGATTGACATATCAAGTTAGGATTCCTAGAAGAAGATTAACCTAAAACTGGAAGAAGTTAAATAGCCTACGACTCTTGAACGAAAATGTGAGCAGGTCAATCGAGTTTGAGCACAAAACCATGAAAGTGCCACCTGGGTTGATAATTTAAAGAATGTTGATCAAGCTTTCGGCACAATGAAACAGGTAGGAAAGAAAGAGCAGAATACGCGATCAAACATTTATTATTAACTACACCCAGCTGAGGACTAATTTTCCTTTCGACATCTTTCCGTTTACTAATTCGAATCTTATTAGCTAGTTGGCAATCTTGGAAATTCATTAATACTGTTGTACGATGAAACTCATTGATGATGTTGATGACGTTTTTAGAGAATATACAATATAGATACATTATTTCATAGTTGAAATAATTTTTTCTTCCTAATAAAATGATTGGGCATTTCATATATATATATAAATGTTGTGTGTTGAAGTTGATTTGGAAAATGGGGTTCGAAGAAAATAAAAGAATAGAGTTAAAGTAAGAGAGATTTAATAGTTGAAAAAATGGGAAGGATATTATCTTAAACAATGTGTTGAATAGAATAAAATGAAAAGGAGCATTGGTTTGGGGTTTAGTAGGTGGGACTCTCTAATATAGTATTCTACGTTGAAGTGAGTGGTTTTCTGGCCCGAGTTTCGTCAACCGGAAAACCTGTTAGCGCCCGCCACGTTCCCACCTAAAACCGCCTTTTCCTTTCTACCACTTTTATTATTAATATTTCTTTTTCATATATTGATTTCAAATTAAACTTGCCATCTATAGTATTACATTCCTACATTTTTTAATATATATATATATATATACATAGTGCAATACTTTTAATTCAACATAAACTCTTTTTGGTTAATCACACTCCAAATTTTCAAATCCATGAAAATTACTCAAATGTTCCGTCAATATTTATCACTCACATTCGTAGATACCTACTATGGGCAGTATGTATTAATCTAAAATTTTGTTGTTTTTTTAAATATTTTCAACAATTTTATTATTTATTCTAAAATTTTAAATTATATTTATAATCACATTTCTTAAAAAAAAATAAAAAATTATTCAGGATTTATTTATCATATTATATTTGTGTTTTTTGGAATTTGTTTCAATTTAGTTTTAATGATATGGAAAGCCAATAAATAAAATTATTTATAAAATATAACCGAAAAAAAAAATTAAATTGACCAAAAAGTTTGATGGATTTTGCTATAATTTGTAGATAGTTTTAGTATTTTGCTATTTTTAAAAATCTCTTTATTTTTTGTAAATATTTTAGCTAAAATTACCCATCTGATCTCTATAATTTTGAAGGAAAAGAATAAGAGACGATTATAGTTTAATAATACCTCAACAAAATCTGTAGTTCAATTCATATCAATTTACATTAAGCTCTTATAATTCAAATCCTCCACTTCTAATATCGATTAAAATGTATCATTCAACTTTTCTTTTAGCAATTTACAAGAACCACTCCATGTAGTTGCAATCACACCATCATACTTTCATTAACCACCATTGAACCTCTAAACTTTTAAATGTGTTAAAATCGGCTCATAAATTTACAATAATTATAAAAATTGAACACATAAATGATAAAGATTGAAACCAAAAACTTATATAATAGGTACCATTTATACAATTAAGTAAGTTTTATGAGTCCAATTTCAAGATTTTTATAGGGTTTTTTTTTTACTGTAGTTAAAATTTGGAGAGAGAAATGCAATTTAACGCACCGGACCGGCCAACAAAGACGTTGGATTCGTCGGGAACTGCAAGCCAATCAAACTCCTCGATTTTCCGATTACTGACGTGGCATCTTAGATTCGGGAAAAAGTTATGAAATTGATGAATCATTTTGCTCCCTCTTCTTTGCTTTGCACACTCAGCATATGTGGGTCCCTTTCTATCTTCTTTTTTTTCATTACTATTATTTTTTCTTGAAAAGTATTTTATTATTGCTTTTATTCTAATAAATTATTGCGATTTTGATTTCATTTGTTTTTAAAATGTATATAAGAATATTCAAATTATCTAATCAATTAACATTTTATTGGTTAATTATGTGTCCTTCTCACACATTACAAATCCTTTTTGGAAAGATTAAGATGTAATTAACTTGAGGTGCTTTTTCAAAATAATGAAAAATAAATAAATAACTTGAGACGTGGGGCATCGGAATGAAAGTTTGAAAAGTCGAGGAACTAAAAAAACAAATCTTTAAGGAAGATGGATTAATTAGACGTTTGTTGCTTTTTTTAATAGTTTCTTTTTAATTAAGTATTTTTTACATTTTTTTCAATAATGATAATAATGTCGTGAAAGGAGGGCACAACCAAAATATAGAAATCGATGAAATCGAATATAATATAATATATATAAATAAATAAATAATAATAAATTAAGAGAATTAAATATTTAGAAATTTGAAAAAATTCACTATCTAATTTTATTTGTCTTAAAAATCATCAATGTATTAGGCTAGTTGACAAGTAAGAGGTGGATTACATTGCACTAAAATATCATGTTTGCTTGACACATGGTAGACACTAATCAATAAAGTTTTCTTGACATATGATTATGGCCAATAAACACACAATAATGGACATCTATATATATATTAATAGTATTTATAATAAATAATAAATACTTTCAATTTTCATAGTTTTTAGAACCTAACCTTAACTTTTAAAATATTTTTCAAATTCGAATGAAAATTAATGTTATTTTATAATATAGCTAAATAAAACTAAAATATTTATAAAATATATAGCAAACGTATGATTGATTGCATATCAAGATAGACTACTTGGTTTATCACTGTTTATCACAAACAAACTAAGATGTTTTTGTTATTTTTATATATTTTTTCATAAGTTTTTTTATTTAAAATAATTTCCAAAAAAATTAATAAGTATATATATATATATATATATTTTTTTTTTGTTATTGAACTAATAAACCAATTAATTATTATTATTGTTTATAAATAGTACCAAAACACGGGTTAATTAGTTTCAAAATCAATATCTAATACTATATTCAAAGGAATGTAGGGAAAAAACTTTTGTATAACTCTCTCTATAAATTGAATATCCGCACCATCTTCATGGTCTTTGAAATATTTATTGATGTTTTATTTTCTTAATTATATTTAGAGTAGATGTAGGCATATATTTATAGATAAAAATTTCAATATTTTCCATACATCTTAATTTAAAATGCTTCAACAATATTTTTATTTGATTAATTGTACTTAGCTTATATTTGGGAATTATTTTTTTAAATTGTTGTTGCAAAAAAATGATGTGCATTAACTATTAGTTAGTATTCTTTATTAGGGTTTAGGGTTTAGGGAGTCTTCATGTTCCTTGGATGGAAGATTGATCTTTCCTATCTCTAGAGTGATAATATTCTCATGTGTCTTCCTTATGTTCTTTTGGAGGAGTTTAGATGTGGGTTTCGAGTTTTGTGTATGTTTTTATATTTTAAAAAAAAAATCAAGGAAAAGGAATTAGAAAATTTGGGAAAAAACAAACATTTAAGAGAACATAAAAGAAAATTATGACTAATACTTTGAACAATTTTATTAAAAAGAAAAGAAGACAAGAACACACATATGATAAAAGAAATTGGCAATAAAAAGAAGTTAGCCACTTAGCTATATTATTTTCTATGGTCAAGACACCTTCATCTTAAGCTATATTGTATTTGACCAAAAACAAATATTTCTCAATGATATTCACTTTGTATTTGAACCACACATTTGATATAATATTATACTAATTCATCTATACAATACCCTTTAGTTTATCATTTTTGATTCTTATATCACGTTAATTATTCACTTTTAGCTTTAAAATAAATGAAGTCATGTCTATAGAGAAATTTAATTTATACCCATAAACCAACACTTTTGAAGTTAATATCTATTAAATATTTCAAACTAATAATTATATTAATTTAATTTAAAATATTAAAAAATGAACATAATTTAATCAATAATTTCATCATTTATTGAGATTAAAATAGCATTAATTTATTAAAAAGTGTGAATGATAGTTTTTTTTTCTACCTTGTTTATGGTTACCTCTTAATTAAAGATTGCTTAAATTAGTATTTTAATTTCTATATATTGGATTTTCTTCAACTTTCAATTATTTAATATGGTCTTAAATTCCTCTCCCATTACTAATTTATGGTTTATGTATTAAAAAAATAATTAAAATTATTGAAAATTTAATGACTAAAATAGAAAATAATGAAAAAAATTTATGAGGTGAGTTGTTAATGGGACATAGTTGGTCCAAAATCCAGTGGCTAACCCTGTGGTTTTGAGAGAACCCTAAATCTTTTTAATTGATTAAAAAGTAAGAATTAAACTTTATGTTGTTTTTCAAAAACAAATAATCAATTAAAGTCAAAACAATTTTGAATCATTTCAAACTAATTTTCTTGTGCAACACGTTTGATTTTTCATGTGATAATAATTAATAATAATCCTCACTTTCCCTCAATGCTGTGGGCTACAAATTTCCAATTTTCCACTTCCTTTAGCGGCACCTTGGACCATTCTACCCTCATTATTTAATTTTCTTAAACTATTAATTATATCTATTGAATCGAACAGGAGAAAATCCCAATTAAGGTTATTATGCCACTTACAATACTTTGTCGTGTATTTATACCGTTTGCGAGAAATTCTACCCGTTGCTTTGTGGAAATTACCCTACAAAGCGGCTCTAGCAATTATTCGATCTTTATTTTCTAACTATTAATTTATTTATTTTTTCATTTTTTGTTTTCGAGTGATGATTGCAGTTGTATTTTATTTAACTTTTGAGGTTAATAGTCTTACAAGTTACAAATAAGAAAATGTGAGTCATGTGTCAATGGACAACTTCCAGGCTGTATGTAAACTTAAGCTTAAATTTAAACATGATTCACTTGTATGTTTTCGTACATATGTTTAGGTTACAGAAAGATAATTTTGAATATTAGTTTACTGGTTTTGAAGATCAATGCAACTAAACGTCAAACAAAATAAAATAAAATATTTATTTTATTAGATAAATAAAATGTTTGTACAATACAATTAAATTACAAACTTTATTAGATTTGTGTTTTGTATTTTAAATTTGTCGTTTATTTTTTATTTTTTTGTTAATTTCTCAATTGTTTTCTATGTATTCTTGAGGGAATTTTCCAACACATAAAACTTCACATGTCTCACACATCAATCCAACTTCACTATAGCTTAATTATCACAATACCATTGTGGGCAAAGATGGAAGTTTCATATGTGACAAAAAAAAATAGAAACAGTTTCTTATATTTGAACTTTTTAACATGAAAAACTCTCTTTTATTATTGTGATAAAGGTAGAAGATTTGAATTATTTATAAATATATTCAAAATAATGTCACTGTTTATTAACGATAGGTTATAATATACACAAATAGACGTCTTTTTTTGTCTATTTATATTTACATTAAAATGTCACTAGTTGTCTTTGTTAGTCTTTTATTGTTCATAGATAGCGATATTTTATTATATTGATAAATATTAGACAACAAAATTGCTCTAGCTTAAATATTATATTGTCATATATAGGTTTCTCAAAAAAAAAATGAAAATGAGTAAATAAATTAGACATTTCAAATAATATATAAAGAAATCAATAATATTTATTTTGTTGAATTAATTATTAGTTGAAGGCAATTAAAAAACATTATTAATTGAACTAATGTATGAATAAAAAATGAACTAATTTAGAATAAACTCCAAAAAGAAATTAGTTAAATAATAACCACGTTAATACAAGAAACAACTCTACGATCGAATGAATGGCCATTTTACTTTATCACACATAATTTATATTGCAAAATGCATTTTTTATCATTAATAAACAATAACAACAACAACGTTTAAAAAAAATTGACAAAATATAGCAAAATTTAAAAACGAATAGAATCTAAAATTTTACTATGTTTTGGTTTATTTTGCTATATTTAAAAATGCGACGATAACAATGATGATAATAATAATAATATATGTAAGTTTTCAAAAGGCGAAGAAAAGGACCATTTGCTTTGTTTAATTATCTTTTTTTCTATTAAAAGAAGTATTGTTTGTTTATATTTTAATTGCTTTTCTTATAGCCACGTGTACTTTTTGATGTGTACTTACACAAAGAAAAAATGAAATAAATTAAGTAATAATTGAATAATATATATTATTAATTTGAAAGAGTAATTAAATAAAACTTCTATGCTCTTACCAATTAAATCAAAACAACAATAGGGAGAAGAGTGGATGAGGAATAATTAATCAATAACAATATCAAGAAGACTCATGCTATCAAAAGGATGGGAGAAAAATGGATTGATATATTGTTTGATAGAAAGACTCCAAGTGTTGAATATTTGTATTTGATTTACCTATTTTATATGTTTGAATTTAAATTAAATCATTTCTTAATCAAATTTAATAGAAAAATTAATGCAAAGTAAATTTAGTATTATTTGGTATAGTACTAGATTAATTATTTGATTGATTTTGTCACTTAAAATGGAAATAATTGAATATTCTTATATTAAACATTTATTCAACTTAATTTAATTAGTAAAAGTATTTAAAATTTAATGAGAGTATTAATAATTAATAATAATAATATGTATTGAATAGATAATATAACTTAAAATACTAGTAGTCCAAGTTTGGGTAATATTGCGATTTTAATAAAAATTCTAAAAAAAATTAAATTCATTATACTTCATTTTTATTTTACTATTTTTGACGATCTTCATTTTTATTTATTTTTAATATAGCTGCTAATTCATATATATTTATTAATCTATTATGTTATAATTTTATCCTTCAACACTATGATATAAAAAAACTTCACATAGAGGATATTAAAAGGCCAATTTCAATTTAAAGTTTCATACATAATGATATATAAGTGAAATCTCATAAAACTAATTTAAGATTTTCTTTTTCAAAGTAGGGACAAAAATAGGATAATTACGAAAAAAAACAAAAACAAAAAAAGTAGACAACTTTCTTTAATCCAGTCACAATCCAAATGGCTGAAGACAGGTCAAAATTTGAACCCCGTCTATCATATACACGACTTTCCTCCATAATCTTTATATTATTGTTATTATTATTATTTTAAAAATGGAAGGTAGATGCACGTTAACAATTATTTAAAAGATCAAAATTTTGTTATTTGTTTAAAAGATGTATAACTAATTTCAAAAGTTACAATTTTAATATTAAATTTTTATAAGTAGTTCAAAATGCACCCATTAAAAAGAAATCCGTTTAAGATTTTGGAACCTATAACAATGTTGGATTTCTAAAAAATATATAATCGAAAAAGAAATGAAATGAAATAAAATAATAGAAATATTTAAATATTTTATTTTGAAAATGAAAATTTAATTTAGCTAAGTGTATAATTAAAAAATGTTTAATTTAAAAAAAAATTGAAATCATTGATAATGACTTTTATTTGAAAATTGGAATGATTAGTACTAAAAAATATTTTATCACCAGTAAATTAGGAAAAATTCACATTTTACGTTAAAATATATATATATATGTATGTATGGTAAATCGTTTTAGATAATGAAAAAGTAAATAGGAAAATTATATATGATAAATTATTTTAGGTACTATCAAAGTTGTGGCTCTAAGTGAAATCGTATACCTAGTCTATGGTTCGTTAAGAACTCGTGTATTATTTAAAATAAAATGAAGTAAATGTGTCTATAAAATTTAATAGCAAAAGTAGGTTTGAATAGAATCAAATGTTGGAGATGAGAAACCTATAAGAATTCTCAAGAGAAAACTGACCAAAAGAACAATTATGAGAAATTAAAAAGCAATGATTTAACACTTTTAGAATAATAAGAATAACTTTTTATATATATATATATATAAAATTGGAAATAGTTTATAATATAGAATAGAAAAATAGAAAAACAGTTAGGTGATTGCCATATATATTTAATGTTTGTGGCATTTCCAACAAAGTAGAAAATGGCAGAAACGGTGCGTTGGGATCGAAAAAACGGTGGAATAGAGGTGGGTCGGAGATTAAGGAAATACAACCAAAACGGTTCGTTTTACCATAAAAGGGTTAGTCACATGGTATGTTTGGTGTTAACTCTTTTCTATTACCACTGCCTATGCATGTTCCCACAAAATACAA
Organism: Cucumis hystrix; assembly: GCA_025688845.1. Lineage (NCBI taxonomy): Eukaryota > Viridiplantae > Streptophyta > Magnoliopsida > Cucurbitales > Cucurbitaceae > Cucumis > Cucumis hystrix. Next base: position 9,628,868 of record CM046884.1, read on the forward strand.
ATTCTAAATATAACAAAATAACAAACAAAAAAAAAACTCTATTATTATGAGCTTTATTAACTATAAAACTATTTTTTAATTTTTAATTTTGTAATTCTCTTCAATAATAATATTAAAACATCATCGTTCGCTAGTAGTGTACACCACCTTTGAAAATCTAACGAAGATGATGTTCAAACCAAATTTCGTTCCACAAACAAGAATACGTGCAATGTTATAATTTATATACTTTTGTGATGTGAAGAAAGTCTTTTAATGAACACGTGCTTTTGTCTATCGATTATAGCATTAATGAATGTTTGCAACTCGCTTTAGAAGTTTGTGGAAAGATCTAATGAGTAGTCTATATTTATTTATATACGACAAAACCTCGATTTTATAGTTAAGAAAATATCTTCAAATGATGTCAACGGTTCAACTAATTTTACCGTGTTCTAATGATTTGATTTAAAAAAAAAATCTTAACTGCGAAATATTGTTTCACTTGATATCAATGTGATATATTTTATTAAGTAATAGATTGGTTAAAAGAAAGATACAACCTACCATATAAATAATTACCTTATATTAATAATTTTTGAAAAATTGCATTAGATGACAAAAAAATATCGAAAAAACAACTTATAATACATATTTTTTGCATATTGTAAATTTGACAAATATGATGATAATCAGACGGTAATCTGCTTTTAAATTTGTTATTTTTGCAATTTTGAAAATGTAAGTGACATGAGCTCTATTATCATAATTTTTTTTTTTGCTATTTTTGCAAACTCCCCATAATTTTTTTTTAATTTTAAAGTTATATAGCATATATTTCAATTTTGGTTATTATAATTATCTCATCATTCTAATATTATTATTATAAAATTTACTATATATTTTAATTTGTGATGCAAATATAGCAACTAGATTTAAAATAATTAAGTACATAAAAACATTTTTAAAAAATTGCAAATAAATATAGTAAAATATGTTAAAATCTATCGATGATAGGGGCCTATCACTGATAAATTTGGCTATATTTGCAATTTTTTAAAATGTTGCTATACACTTAATTATTATTCACAAAATTGCCACTCATTATAATTACCCTCTCAATTTTAATCATTATTCCCATTTTTCTAATCAAAATAAAAACTTGTCATTACTACTTTTACAATAGGAAACATTAAAATAACAAACAAAAAATAATAATAAAATTGATAATTTAAATATAAATTAGCTCAATCATTATATTCGATCATAGTTTTATTTCTACCTCTCATGTTAGAAATGGAAGGTTTGAATCTTCTAACCCAACCGTTGTATTAAAACAGTTATAAAAGTTTTAAATTGAACTTTATCTATCTATATAGTTGATCTTTCGTTATTACCTATTAAAAAAGATTGGACGTAAGATAAGTTTAAATACTACTTTGATTGTCAAACTGAGACAACATAACTAATATTTAAATGTATTATAAATCACAAAGTCTGTAGTTCAAATTTCTTTTTCAACGATTGTATTAAAATAAAATACTATTTTCATTTCTACACTTTTTACTTTTTACTTTCAAAAAGTGAGAATTTTGTATGCCTAAAAATGACTTAAAATAAAAATATACGAAGATATCGAAATGATCGTTTTTGTTCGATCAGTCAAATAAAATATTAAATTGCAGCACTCATCCAAGTTTTGGTTAAAATTTGAGTATAGTGGGATGAAATTGAAAGTTTAGAGTAAAAAATTAATGATAAAGTTAGATATTTTCACAATTTTAATATTTATTTTCTTTTATAAAAATATTTAGGCAAATAAGTGGTAGAAAGATGTTTATGTTGAGTTCAACTTTAATGGGCCTGGGCCATCATCTTTCATGGGTTTACCATTTGGGCTCATAACCAATGCAAACTTGATTGGTACTATACATGAACCTAAACTACTACCACCTTCATTTACTCATTTATAATCAAAGATTACCATATTATTTTTAGTACAACCACACAATAAATAATATATATATATATATAAATCTAAGATCTTGACAAATAAGAAAGCAAGATAGAATTTTTCATCGAGAATGGTCTCTCAGTTAAATTTCATAACGTTTAAGACAATGGATATGAGAAGCTATGGTATGAACAACGACGGTTAATAAAAAGAAAGCCTTGAATCGAACCACCTTTATTCAAGTTTGTATTCAATTCTAGAGCATTTTTCATATGAGAAAAATTTGGGTGCCATTCTTATTGTGTAACTCTTTTTGTACCCAATTAAAAATTATCATGCAATACTATATGTATGAATCTATTTTATGAAGAAGGAAGAGTATGGAACTTAGGTTGGATCTAAGTATTACTCTCTTTTCATATTTACGCCACAAAAGTGTATGTGAGATGTCATTTATAGTGATTATAAGCCAACCGTCACATCAAAATCCTACTTCCTTTATAGATTAAAATATGTAGAGATTTGATCTGATGAATGATATGAATGTTTCAAATCGTATTTACCCTAAAGAAAACTATAACTCAAACCTTAATCAAATTGAGTTTCAAGGAGGTAAAACATTGTGAAAAGTATATGATTTGTCCCCCTTTTTTTTTGTTATTTAACAATTCTAAGTTGCAACCCCATCTAAATGAAGATGAAAGAATAAATTACAATAATACCCCTTCAAAGTTTAAAGAGACTTAAATACCATGCATTTTGATCTTAGGATAAACTTGTCATTCTAAGAATACCAACTCTATTTCAATTAGGAAAAAAAACGAAAGAAATATATGTCATAGTGAATTTCCCATATAGTTTTATATTTTCCTTTTGTGATGGAAGGATATGCACGAAATATGACAAAGCAATGAAATATCAATTTAATTAATTTTTCTATTATAATAGTAACAAATTTACAAAATATGACAAAGCAATGAAATATCACTAACATCCTATAATAATAAATACGCTAACTTGTTTAAAAACTTCAAAATGTACATTTATTAATTTAAATATAGATTCATAACTTTATTTTAAATAGTTTTACACAAGAATATCCAAGTAGATTAGCGGTCATTGTCCACCAACCTAGCCCAAATGTTGTATAAGCTAGGGTTAGACGTTCACATATATATATATAAAAAAAAAAAGTTGTCCCATAAAATTAGTAAGGTGTGGACAACCGAACCCAAACACTCACTAATATAAAAAAAAGTCCATAACATTTTTCGTAAAATTATTTAAATGACAAAGTTCATGAAATTATTTACAAGTATAGCAAAATATTGCAATCTATATATATATCATGATATAGATAGATCATGATCTGGGTTGGATTGACAGGTTGTTTTCTTTAAAAAAAAAATTATTTAATCTCTCCATAATTTATTTTGAAAATGTGACATACATATATATATATATATATATAAATGAGGTGGGTCAGGTCAATCCGACCTCTTACTTGCACAACCTAGCAATACAACTCAAATTTTTTCCTCCAATTTTCTAACCCAACCTAACACACAAAATTCAATTCAATCCAACCCTTATAGTTTAGGTTGGATAATTTGATTGGTTGGGTTACTGGCTTTTTTTTAACACCCTTAATATTTGGTAAAATAGTCCTATTTTTTTTTTTAAAATTAAGACCCTAACATTGGGGTTAGGGCAAAATGAAAGTAACGAAATATTATATTTTCTTACGTAAGCAATTGGGGAATTTTGGACGAAACCCTAAAAGTAGAAGATTCATCGTCATCGCCAATCGAGGGTTTCAAGTGTGAAGAACCATAAGCACGAAGCTTTATCATCATCATCTCATTCAGTTCTCTAAAACCCTGTTTTCAATTTAGCAGTATATTCTGCAACCAAGTTGAAAGCTTATTCCTTTACCTAATCGACGGCCGAATCCGGTGGAATGGGGAGAGAACTCCAAAAGCAACCTCAGCAAGAGATGGCCTCCGCCGTGGAGCAGTTGCTCGCCGTGAATCCTTACAATCCCGACATTCTCGCCGATCTCGAAAACTACGTAAACGAGCAGGTCACTTTCCCATCTCTTCCCTCTATTTTTCAACTCAATCTGTGTTAGTTGTTACCATCTCCTTGGTAATTGTATTTCTGAATTGAGAGAAATCTTATCTTATTTTAGCTGAGATAAATGTTTGTGTTCCAGGTCTCGTCAGAAACGTACAGTTTAGATGCCAATCTATGCCTTCTTCGTCTCTACCAGGTAGCTACCCTACTACAGTACTAACTGTAAATAAATATAGCATGTATTTTAGTAAATTCTTCTAGAAAAAAGAAGTCAGGTTCCAAATTCCTCCCATGTGGTTGTTACTGGATGGTTTTGTCATAATAATCCGTAAGTTTTAATTGTTGTTGTGTTTATGTATTTTTAGTTAACTGTCATTACTTTAAGATAAATTAGGATTTAGAATGTATGTTGGTGCTGCCCATTTAGCGCATTGAACTTGGACCTTAAGCGTTTTGAATGTTTAATCTCTGTGTTTTCCCTCATTCATATGGTTTGTCTTCTAGAGAATTGATTATTGTTTGATTTACAGTTTGAGCCAGAGAGAATGAGCACCCAAATTGTGGCTCGCATTCTGGTCAAGGTATGTTTTTCTCTTTATTTTTTTGTCGCCGCATATTGTGAAGAATTCAATTCCTGTATCTTCTTCACCCAGCATAACTGAAGTTTATGTCCGATTTGTGGATAGGCTCTGATGGCAATGCCAGCTCCGGATTTCAGCCTGTGTCTCTTTTTAATTCCAGAACGTGTGGTATGCATTAAATCTTTCATAGTTCATCAACCCCTTGTTTTAAGATGTCTGCCATTTTGATTCTAGAACAAGTGGTATGCATTAATTTTTATTGTAGTTTACTATCCCTTAAGTTTCTTTCATTTCTAATTTTATTCTTAGATCTTGTGGTTTTTGTAAATTTTTTTATCTGTAAAGTGAGCAATTAGGTTGCTCATTTATTCCTCAAGAGATCAAACTGTCCTATCTACCCTTTATTGAGACTTGGGGGGCAAACTCAATCATTAATTATCATTAAAATGGGAATGCTCTGAAACGAATAGAGGAGGTAACCCAAAGGAAAATATTAAAGTAAGCATGGCATTTAACCATCAATTTTCAATTTCATTCTAAGCTAGAACATTGTTGCCAAGCATTTTCACATTTTCTGCTTGTTATTTCTTGTGCTTTCTATTCCATCCCCTTAATGACACATTTTTAATATATTAATATCAGCAAATGGAGGATCAATTCAAGACTTTGATTATACTTTCCCACTATTTGGAGGTATGCAGGTTCATTTTTGTTTTTCTTCTTTATTCCCTTAACTTGATCTTTTAGCAGCATGCTCATGCCAATTTTATGACTTTTTCTTTTAATCTTTATTCATGTCTAGACTGGAAAATTCCGTCAATTCTGGGATGAAGCTGCCAAGAACCGTCACATAGTTGAAGCTGTGCCAGGTACTTAGGAATTATAAGGAACTTGTTCTTTTATGCAGTATTTGCTACTACCTTTATAGGTCTCTAGGATGCATCCATTAGTGTGTAACGTGTGAGTGGCATATTCTCTCAAGAGAATGCATTTGACTGACCTGAAGAAGAATTGAGATGTTTGAAGGGAAGTTTTCCCATGTGTCTTGAGTTTGAACCTCCACATGAAAAACTTTATGAGTATATAACTTTTTTTTTCACTTATTATGTTTTCTATGGTCGGCTGTATGGTGCAAGAAGTCTTACGTGAGTAGTTGAATGTGCCACAATAAATCTTTAAAAAAATGTATATTTTTAGCTTGCAGAACTATTTTGTTTGTATATAGACCAAGGCGTGTTTTGACCATTCCTGATATGAAAATATGATGCAGGTTTTGAGCGAGCAATTCAAGCTTATGCTGTCCATGTTCTTTCCTTAACTTATCAAAAGGTTCCTAGATCTGTGCTTGCGGAGGTATGGATTTATAAAGCATTTATCTGCCATTTTAATAATCTTGGAGTTGATTCTTCAACCGTTATCATTGTCTTTTTTTATTGGTGTTTCGGAGTATATGTGGCTTGACATGCTACCCTGCTAATAGTGGCACGGTCCAAATATCCTTGTAGTGTTTGTTCTCTTTCTGACATGCTATAGAGGATGTCAACCAATCAACCCCAACTCATCTCTTTTTGGAATTATTGCTTCAATCAATACTTTTTAATGCAACATGTTCAATATTCTGTTTGTATTCTAAATCCTTATGTGGGATGTTACAGGCAATCAATATCGAGGGCCTGTCGTTGGACAAATTTCTCGAGCACCAAGTTGCAAACTCTGGCTGGACTCTTGAGAAAGGTGGGAAGGGCCAACTTATTGTTATACCACCCAACGAATTCAACCATCCTGAACTGAAGAAGAAATCCTCTGATAGCATTCCCTTGGATCACATTACTCGCATCTTTCCAATTCTTGGCTAACTAACCTGGTCACCGGTAGCTAATGTTGTTACATCTATACATTTCGTATTTGTTCTCGTTCCTTTCTTTTTGGGACTACTGTGAGCTGCTGCTATATTATTGTCCAATTTTCCATCTATGCCATAGAATGAAGAGATTACCTCTTAGGGAAGTTAGTCTGATGTTTATATTTTGTACTTCAATCATACCATTTTATGATGGTCTTAGGTCAGTCATGAAAGGCGCACCGAGGTGCTGAGACGAGGCGCTCTGTATCGTATCGTGTGGCTCTCCTAATTTTGAGAAGTGTTTTTGCATCAAATTATTATCGATTGTTCTTTTGGGTATTGCAGACTTGAGTTCCTTTTGGACCATAATTTTTTTTTTTTGGGGTAGACATTAGTAAACATTTTGTTTTAAAATCAATTTTTAAGAAAAAAGTTGTAGGCTAATGTAGTTTAAGAATTTCTGATGACAGATTAAAAGGCACTTAAAAGGGGTTTTAGATGAAATATTCAAGTTGGTTTTCTTTCAAAAAGTTATTGTTTCCTCTAAAACAGACTAGGCATCTTAAAAGTCACCGTTCTACGCCACAACCATAGTATTAAATTTACTCAGACATGATATTTTTGTTTTCATGGGTTTGATAGGTTGAATTGCTATTTCTATTACATTGTTGAAAAATCTACAAAAACATAAAGAAACACATTAAAATGTTTCTAATATGAATATAAGATATTTAAAAACAATAAAATGTTTATTCGATGATTTTGACTTAACTTTTGAATTTTTGTTTTCATTATTATTTCAGAAATCTTCAACGAAATCAACATTTAATCAATCATTGAAATTTTTGTAAACTTAAAACATCAATATTTTCATCTATATCAATGTATTAAATTTTTTTAATAGCGTTTCACAACTATCTTTCAAACTTAAAAAATCTAAATCAAGATCATTTTTATACACGTTTAATTGTTGTAGGGTTATTATACATGTTTCAGCATCTTGTGATAGACGTTCAATTTCCAAACTTAAAAAACCTAAAACCAAAAAATCTTTATAAACGTTATAGGTGTTTTAGGATGGGTTTACTCAGATTTTAGCGAGTTCTTTGTTAGTGCTTTTCATCTCATGATATCTTACAGGTGTTTTAGGGTGGTTTGCACATGTTTTAGCAAGTTTCTAGTCATTGTTCTGTTTTTTCCTTTCAAAACTCAACTATCTCTCAATTATCTTTTCCCTTCCAAATTTGAAAGGCTTAACTAAAAATACAAAGAAAGAGAATGTTTGACAAAAAAAAGGGGTAATTATAATAGATAATAATTTCAAGGATAATATTCAATGTATAACAACATTTTAAAAAAATGCAGATATATCAAAGTATGTTGATAGACTTTTTGTGGTCAATAGGTAATAGATTAATATTTGCAATATGGTCGGTTGGTGATAAACTCTTATCGTTGATAAATTCTAACATGTGTTTCTATATTTGCATTTTTTAAATGTTATTATATATGCTAATACTTTGAATCCAATTGATATATTTGCAAATTGTCCCGAAAATATAAGTTGCAACTATTGTCGAAGTAGCAGCTCTGTTCAAATCTTTGTCTGGAGGAAGGCCAATGACTCTTATGATTTCAGCTTCTTGTGAAGGAAGAACTTCATGGATCGCCTTATGGTTTTAGGGTTTTTATTTATTAAGGGACTAGTTGGACGTTTCATGTTTCCATTTGTCTCATAACTCTTCGTTTTAAAAGCTCATCCTAGAAATCTTTAACGCCTTTTGTCCTATTTTTGATAATTTTCCATAGTCCACCCAAAATATTTATTAAAGAAAAAAGAAATCTCATTTGATTTTTCTTGGTAGCTTCAGCTCAAATAACAATTCTAAAAAATAATTTTCTCAACTCTCCCTCTATATCTCCTCCTTAATTAATTTTCTATTGTTATATATATCAATAAATTAAATTATTTTTATCACTATATATAAATGATTGCAATTAAATTTTAAAAAAACAATAAAAAGCATATATATTCATTTTAGATCATATTTGAGGTTAATTCACAACAAATATAAAATGAATCAAAATAATGGTTATCCTTCTAAAATGGAGCCAAAGAAAAATCTAAGAAGTTTGTAAGAAGATTTCATGAAAGCTAAACAAATGTGAATTTTCTTTTTGGTGTATGTTTATGAAAATACATCTATTGAAAATGAATTTTTCTGCATAATCAAAATATAAATTTGAAAATAACACAAATATTCATTAGAGAAATCGTAAAAAATAACAAATTTAACAAAATATTTACATATAGCAAAATTTCAGATTTTATCAATAATAGACCAACTAATATATGCTTCTATACAGAGGGATAGAAGTCTCTATCATAGATAGAATTCAAAATTTTAAAAATTTTAATTTATTTTGTTATTTGTGAACTTCGAAACACTACAAAGGTCTCTCTTTTTTTTTCCAAATATATTTACTAATGAACATGAATAAACCAAAAATTAAATTTGGAGATAACAATTGTACCTTTTCGTGGAAGAAAATAATTTTACAGAATATCATAAATTCTTCGTCCTGACATAATCCACTAATTTCTATGTATCTGATTATCATCATATGGAGATGAGGAAAATAAAAACAAACACAAAAGTTTGTTATTATTTGAAAAATGTTATTATGGGAAGAAATGTTTTTGATTTGTGATTTGATATGTCAATAGGGTATCTCTTAGAGAGGTGAAAATGTGTGGTATTAGGAAAAAGTAGGAATGATTTGGATTGAAAGGTTGCAAGGGTAAATTGGGAATTGTGAAAAATAATAGACACATTTCGATGAAAAATAAAAAAAAAACGAACAACAATTATCATACTTTATCTATAGATTTCGAGTTTAGTTTCTATTTTGTCCACTAACTTTTAAGTTTGATTTCATTTTAGTTCATAGGTTTTAGATCAACGAATATATGCATGTACGTAGGACAAGAGTTTCAAGCTCATATTCCTTACTCCATTTTCTACTCAAAAATTGTTTTAAGCTTTACGTTACTTTTAACATTTATTTTTTTTATTAAATATTAGCTTTCAAGTTAACGTTAATGTTAACAAAATTATAGTTAATTAAGAGTAAAACTATAATATTATAAAACTTAAAACTAAATTGAAAACGCAATCCAAATGAAAAGATTAAAAATGTAACATTTTGAAGTTTATGAATCAAATAAAAACTAGATTAAAAAACTTAGGTTCCTTTTCCACCTATAAAAAAAATTTGGGAAATTGTCGGAAACCACCCTTAATAGTTAATAGATTTTGTCTAGTAAAACTAGCACCGAACATTAAAAATTTCCGTTTTTTTTTTAATTTTATATAACTAATTTATCTTCTCTAATCTTTTCCAATCTTATACCAAACCTTAGCTAATTTTAAATTATTTTTATACAATTTCTCAAATCTCTGTTTACGTGTTCATAAATAAGTTAACAAGACTACAATAGAAATCTTATTTACAGGCAAGATCATAATAGAAAATTTGACAAGACTTAGCTGGTAAAATATTTGGTTGAGATCTCGATTCATCTCGAATAAAAATGTACCAAGAAAGTCCAAATTATCCATTTTTTAGATTTTTTCGATACAGTTTTGTTTGACAAGATTATTCGATTTATAATATTTGATAGAGAGATTTGAAAAGAGTAGACATGCATCGAGAAAATCCAAACCCAAAACAACCAAAATAATTTCACAAAAAAATGGTGCAAAGTTTTAGGAGACAAAACCTTTGAAAGCCATTTTTTACAATTTTCCAAAAATTGTAAATATTTTGAAAATTTATTTAAAATATTTATAAACAAATTGATTTTAGTTTATTTATTTATTAATTGAAATAATAAACACTATTTTTTTTAATAAACTGAAAAATATAAAAACCAAGCCGAGAAAATCGAAAAGGAAAAAACAAAACGAAACAAAAGATTGATTGAATCCTCGAAAGAGATTCATCGGTTCTTTCCCATTTCATCCCGCCATCGTCGTTTAGTTTTCATCGATTTCCCTCAACCTCAAACCCTAAACCTAACAATTCATTTCCTTCACCTCAATTCTTCTTCTCACAAAGGTACGCCAATTCTCTCTCTCTTCCCTTTCGCTTCCCTCTCATATTTTCTAGCTTCGTATGCTGTTTTCTTGTTCTATTTTAAACAGACGTCAATTTTAAAAAAAAAAAAAATCCTAAATTTCGAATTAAGCTGCACAGACGACTCCTATATGTGTAAATTTTTTGAAATTCTAATCCACCCCATTTTGTCTTTGATGATTTTTCTCCCAACATTTGTATATAGGAGTCGAAAGTGAGGATTTTTTTTTAATTCCCTTGAAGGAGAACTTGAAGTTGTTGTTTTTTGTAATCGGTTCTTGTAATTTGTTTACTGACAGTTGGTTTTGATGTTAGTTATTGTAGTTCATGGCTACTTTAAACGGGAAAGTTACATATTCTTCGCTTTCTAATGTTGGGAAGGTGAATAGAGTTCATAATGATGATGAAGATCGTGATTCTCCATGGGCCATGCCTAATGGTAGTGTGCCCTTTCAGAACTCGAAGTTTTCTGCTGAATCTGAAGATTTTATTGAGGATGAGTATGATTCAAGTGATGAGTTTGATATTCCTAAGCAAAATAGTATGCGTCCTGAGGTGAATTTAAAGAATGTTTTAAATGGAATGTTTGCTATATTGACTGGTGTGAATAAACCTTCGGATGTGTCGTCAGATAAACAAATTCCCAGTTCAAATATTTCGTTTCTTGGTTCTGAAAAGAATGGCGATACCTATTTGCACTCCTCGGTGTACATTCCTAGTGCCCCACCTCTTCTCGAGCCGAATACGGTTAATTATACTGCTTATAAAGATGTTTTGGAGGCTGAGCCTCCAGAGTGGCTTCCAGATAGTTCTTCTTCAATTTGTATGCAATGTACTGCTCCTTTTACTGCAATCACTCGTGGTAGGCATCATTGTCGATTTTGTGGAGGGATTTTCTGCCGAGCCTGTTCGAAAGGGAGATGTTTGATGCCCGTTAAATTCAGAGAGAGAAATCCACAGAGAGTATGTGATGCTTGCTATGACAGGCTTGATCCTTTACAGGGTGTACTTATTAACAGCATTAGCAATGCTGTGCAAAGGGCGAAACATGATGTGATGGACTGGACCTGTTCAAGAGGGTGGTTGAATCTTCCTATTGGTCTGTCCATGGAACATGAGATATACAAAGCATCCCAAACGCTAAGAGGATACTTCCAGGTGCGCTTACTATGCAACTTAGTTGTTAAATCAAATGAAGTTGGTATAATTTGAACTGCTATATATATTATTATACTCTGTGGCATCGATTATTATACTGTGATCTATTGGACGGTGATTTGGATATTCTTTTGTGACATGCTATTTCCTGGCTGTTGAATTGTACAGGTTTCTAGATTGAATCCTGAAAGGTCTATACCTTTGTCTGTACTGAAGAGGGCCAAAGGTCTTGCCATTTTGACAGTCGCTAAAGGCGGCGTGTTGGTTGCTTACAAATTTGGCACTGGTTTGGTAATTGCCCGAAGGTCGGATGGTTCATGGTCTGCTCCTTCAGCTTTAATGTCTGTTGGATTAGGATGGGGTGCCCAGGTAAGACTTCTAATTCAAAGTTCTTTTACATTTGTAGAATTTCTGGAAGAATTTTCGATCTTCAGAAATGGTTAAGCTCAGTTGTAGGATAGCTTCGCCTTAAGTTTTGGGGTTTTGTCTGTTTTATGAGATGTAGAGCAAGGCCTTTTGACTCAAATCACAAGAATCTTGTGTGCATATCGAGTTCTGAATTACTTGTATTCTTGTTTACTTTAGATTGGTGGTGAGCTCATGGATTTCATAATCGTACTTCATAATTCAAAAGCTGTTAAGACATTCTGTAGCCGAATGCACTTTTCTCTTGGTGCTGGGTGTAGTGTCGCTGCTGGACCTGTTGGTAGAGTGTTGGAAGCAGATCTTCGAGCTGGAGATAGGGGTTCTGGCATGTGCTATACATATAGCTGTAGCAAAGGTATCCCGATTAGATTGTGCATTTTCTGTTTTACTTAGAACGCTTTTGACAGCTATGTTATACCAAAGCCTAAGTAGATCTCCATGAAGATAGAAATTAGACTATCAGATCATTGAAATGGCAGCTGCCCACAAACTTTTAGCTTTTTCAAAGTCAAACTATTTCATGGATCATGCAGGATTTAGTCCTTAAACTGCTTGTTCTGGTGCTTAAAATATTTCCTTTATTATGTATATTACAAGTACAAATGTCTTGATTTGGGTCGTGGTAGTCAATATCATTACATCTTCGACTCTTATTTTGTCTATAGAGGTGCGTTCTTTGTTGTGGCTTGTGGTCTTCCAGGATGTGAGCTTTGTTGTGAGTGAAAGGAACAATAGAATGATAGAAATCCTAGTGTGGTTCCATGTTTCTCTTTGGGCTTCACTATGGAAGTTTTTCTATAATTATTCTCTAGGTAACATCCTACTTAGCTGAAAACCTTTTCTCTAGTGAATTTTATTTTGTTGTATGGCGTTGAATTCTTTCATTTTTTCTAACACTCGTTTTGACTTCATATACCGCCAGAGTAGACCTGGATTTGTTCTATAAGTTGTCTTGAATTCTAAAGAACAGTGTTACCTTTATTTAACGATTATTTCACACTAACATGCTGGAGATAGTAACTGATGCATTCACTTACTTATCGACAGGCGCATTTGTAGGAGTTTCATTGGAAGGAAACATTGTAGCAACAAGGATGAGCACAAATCTATGCTTTTATGGTGATCCATATCTAACCACCTCTGACATTCTGTTGGGGACAGTTGAGAGACCAAGAGCTGCAGAGCCATTGTACTCTGCTCTTGATGACTTCTACTCCGTTCTGCATTGACCAAACTCTCCTTGATGTACAGCAGATATCTCCATGGAAGCTCTGATCCAAACCTTATACTTTCATAGATTGTAAATGAACATAAATCCACAAGTAGAAGCATCATTATTCTTTTCTACTCTCCACCTTACCCAATAAGAATTGTAATGTTGTATAAAATTGGCTTGATTTATTCTCGTGTAAATATATATTTTATTGCAACTGAGTTTGATTGAAATGGTTAAAATCACTTGGTTTTGCATCATAAAGGATTATGTTCTCTGTGAAGGTGTCTATCCTAAGACCATAATACTCACTTGTTACGTTAAATACTATTTTGTATTTTTTATTAGCTACCATCAATTGTACTTTAAAATCTGCATTTGTTAAAATATTTACTATTTGTTACAGCTTTTACTACTTTACATTTATAATTTTTTTTATTTTTTATTCTTTGATATTGTGTTTGCTATTTTATTATCAAACTAAAATAGTTTAAATCTTGAATACATATTATTATAATTTTAACTAAAATAATCTAAGTCTAAATACAAACTATTATAACTTAATAACTTACTTTACAAATGGATATTTATCAAAGATGCACGTTATTTATTCTTTAGGTTATGCACATTATTTATCCTTTAGGTTTGTTATTAGTTCTTTTAAAAGATTACAATGCATCTGAGGGTATAGCTATGCTTATTACACATATTGTACACTTTTTTTAACCATGTTTATAATACGGACAAATTGTAATTTCTATAATTTATTCTCATAAACTTTAGGATTTAGGATTTTATTTAAACCAACTTTTTGCAAATGTACCATTTTACTTCTCCTTTATGTTATGTTTGGAAAACTTTGTAAATCCATTTTGTTAGTTTGATTTTTCTTTGAAAATCGTCTATCCATTTACTCTAATTGTCCATTATGTAAAATTAATATTTGAATAAGTCAGTACAAATTTAAAACCAAAATTCAAACTTTTAATTTGAATTTTCTTTGAGAATTGACTATTCATTTACTCTAATTGTCAATTTTGAAAAATCGATATTTAAAGAAGTCCACACACATAAAAATAACCAATGTAATAGAGTATATATCAATTGGTTTATGAAAATTTAGAAGTTTAGATTACATAAATTATAAATTTCACCAAACAATGATTGTACAAAAGCGGAGAATATAAGTTGATATATAAGTTGATAAAGTTATTAATCCATAAATTTAATCCATAAAACCAAAGTTGTGATATTTGTCAAAAAATATATACATATATATACATATATATGACATAGATAACAAACTAATTATAATGACATAAATAATAGAGTTAAGGATTTAACAAGAGATTTGCCTTTACCTACATTGCAATGGACACAATGATTGATGAGAAAGGGAAACAAAAGCCATTTCCTTGCAGATTAATTGCTTGGGGCAAACATGTTTGCAATGAACAAAGCCCCCAAGTGAGCCTATACACATAGAAGCCCATGTCAAAAAGGAAAAATTACACATCGTCAATCTTTGACATCAGTGACCCCTTCAGCTGAAATTTGGAACCGTGCTTCAGCCTCAGCTAAACATGGAGAACTTATCACCTTACAAATTCTCTCCTCCCCTCGTCCTTTCCGTAGCGCAAGCCTGCAATAGAAACATAGTTGATCGAGGGTAACCACATTTCGAGTTCATAAACATCTAAGGTGAGGATTCAATCCCTTAACCTTCAAGTAAAAGGTATCACTTTTAAGTAGTTGAGTTATGTTCAAGTTTGCAAGAATACCTTCCAATTATATTAATACTTTTGATTAAAGAAAAAGAGTATTTAGTGACAACTCAAAATCGAAAATGGTAAAACATGAAAGTTAGGGACCAAATTGAAACATAATTCAAGTCTCAAGAGTGAACGTGTAAACATTTTGAGACCAAGAAACTAAATTGAAATC
The DNA here is from genome assembly GCA_025688845.1 of Cucumis hystrix. Lineage (NCBI taxonomy): Eukaryota > Viridiplantae > Streptophyta > Magnoliopsida > Cucurbitales > Cucurbitaceae > Cucumis > Cucumis hystrix. Next base: position 9,644,182 of record CM046884.1, read on the forward strand.
AAACAGAACTTAATGACAAATGGGTAGCAACTTAGAGACCAAATAAAAACAAGATCCAAAACTTAGAGAACAAGAAGGTATTTTTTGCACAACTTTATTATAGTGTGACAAACCTTGTTGTAGAGGCATGTGCCATGATGTTTCCACCAATTGGCTTAATTTGAGGACCTGCAAAGATTGCTGAACCATCTACCTGCGCAACCACTTGATTTGTAATGACCACAGCCACACCAAACTACAACCACAACACATCAGGAGATATTACTCTTGTGAATGGTAAGAACAATACAAAATGTATCATTCTCGTACTCATCTTTTGGCCTTATAGAGGAAAAGTGTATTTACCTCATCTGCCAACTTTTGGAGACTTCTTAAGAACTTTGCTAGATGCATTTGCCGGGCTGAAAGTTCTCCTCTTCCTGAGAAATCTGTTCTGTAGAGAGCAGTAGCGCTATCGACTATCATGAGAGCAAACCTAAATATAATGTGAATGGATCTCAATAATTTATTTCAATCAAGACGATCATTGGCATTAAGTTTAAAAAACACTAGATTAGTGTTCAGTTCTATTAAATACATATCCTCATACAAATGTTAACTACCTTGTTTCCACCATCATTGAAGCAGCTTCCAGCAAAAGCCTTGATTGATGATCAGTGTTATAAGCTCTAGCATAGGCCACATTCTCCAAGACATCAGCACCATTGAGTCCAAATCTGCAACAACCAATATCACACCATAAGCTATTTTGATAACACACACAGAACAAAGTGACACCTAATCTCAAATATATCCTCATCGTACCTATCTGCAATCTGTAAGAGCCTCTGTGGTCTAAACGTTCCCTCAGCATCAATATACATCGCCTTTCCCTCTCCACCACCTTGATCCAACGGGAGCTGATCATCAATTCAAAATGCCTCAGAAGTCAGAAACATGTCCATTGATAGAAATAAACTAACAGAATCCATTGACAAAAATAGTCCTATGATACATGTTTAAGCTGAACTCAATAGCAAACGACATTTACAGGAATGGAATGAGTGACTCACTTGGCAGGTAACGCAAAGTGTGTGACAAAGCTGTGTTTTCCCAGAACGGAACTCCCCATAGATTTCAGTTATGGATCCTGTCTCGATTCCCCCTGAAAAAATAGTGTAAAATCTAAACTAAGAAAACCATAAATGGCAATAACAATGGCAAAAGAAGCTTCAATCAAACTCAAAAGCTCTACAAGAAAGCAACCTTCCAGAATCTTGTCAAGTTCCCTTGACCCAGATGTTAATTGAATGATCTCTAGCCTCTGAGCATGAAGTTGGCCAGCGCTTGTGAAACCCAATGGCACAATCTTGGAAGCTATTGAGAATGAATCAAGTCAAATAGAGAGGCAGACAAAACAAGCAAATGGAAAAATGGAAAATTATGAACAGACGAAACAAACAGAACAAATTACATGCCTGCTTCAATAATTTTATCAACTTTAGCTTCACTTATGCCTTTGATTTGAAGCAGTTCTTTCCTGGGAGAGTATGCAACAGACTCAACAGTACACAAACCAGCATCTTTAAGCTTCTTTACGTCCATTGCAGCAATTCCCGATGCCTTCAATACATAAAAAAATGCTTAAACCTCTAAAATCGTTACTGGGAAATGATAAATCCCAAATCAAAACACGACCCATGTAACTAAATTCGAGGACAAATAACTTGGTCCTACAATTAGAAACGAAATCTTGAATTCAAAATTCATTGAACATTTGGGAACCGATGGATACAACAAAAAGAAAATAAAATAAACCCTAATTTTCGTGATGCAGTGGCATAATGGGTACCTGAAGCTGCTCAACGGGAAAAGGGCCGTGCTGAATTTCATCGGCTTCCTCTTGTTCTTCGGAGGGCTTCTGGTTTCTTTGGCGCTCCATGATCAGATACTGAACAATCGACCGACAAATGAAAGAATCTGTTCAATACAATTCCGACCCACTACCCTGAACCAGAAGAACTATGGAAATTGTACAGAGTAAGTGAGTTGAAGCAAAAATGGTGGAGGGAATTTGGGAAATTTGAAGAAGATCTGTAGGGGCGCCAAAAAGAGTGGAGAGAGAGAAGTGGCTTACCCGGGAAGTTTCGTGAGGAGAGTGATCAAAATTTGGGCCGAGACTTTGACTGAATGGTCCAATGACTATTGCTATTTGAGCCACTCTTGGAAAACCCAAGAGCCCAAGTATTACGGCCCGTTTCGTGTATCATTCGGCTTGATTAATAACATAAGAAATGATTGTGAAGAAAGTAAAAACAAAAGATATTCTTTTGGTTTAATTATATTTGATCTTTCTAGTTTGATCAAAGTTAGAGTTTATTCCTTATAATTTTTAATGTAGAATTTAGTCTTTATTGATGCGTTCGATAATGTTTTTATTCTTGTTCTCCGTTTCTTGTTTCTTATCTTTTAATAACTAAAAATAAAATAGAAATAAATTATCTTATAATTATTTTTAATTATAATAAAAAATATACTTTGAGAACTTTTTAACCTATTCGTTTGGAGACTAAAAAACTACATTTTGAAGATTCAATGCAAAATATACCTCTTCTTAAAATTTTGGTGACTAAAACGCTACATTCTAAAACTTCATTGATCAAAGCCGCCTAGTTTTCAAAATTAGTGATATTTTTAGTATAACAATTGTAGGGTGGGGAAGAATAAAATTTTGATCTCTCTAAGGACGAAGATTATGTCAATTACTACTGAATTAAAATTCAATTACTCTTTTAGTGAATTGAGTAACAAGTATGATATATATTTATTTTTTCAAAGGTATTGAATTGTTAAAATGAGAGAGACATCACAGTCGATATCGAAACACAAACAAAACACCAAAAATACCCCAAACCAAGAAAACAAACGAGTAAAGAAACTTGAGACATAATGAGAAAAGTTGGTTGGACACATGTGATATTGGGAGCCAGTGACCATATATGACTCATGTAGACTTGGCTACAAGATTGAGCATGTGGATGGACCAAAAACTGTTGTTTGGCTATTTGCTACATCAAGCCAAATCACACCATTACTATTAAAGGTTTTGTCTAATATACTCATTTTATGTGTCTGTTACTAGACTAATGAAAAGTATATTCACTTAAAAATTTATGTAGGGAAGATTTTTAGCAACGTTCAGTACACGTATTCTCACGTTAGTTCATCTTAAAGGAGAAACCAATGAAAAATAATGTTGTAGTTATTTCAAAATACTTCAAAAGTTAAAGGTTTATAATAAAAAAAATTAAACAATAAATATATAATTGAGAACTAAGAATGTAGTTGAAACTGATCAATCTTTCCCTGTGTACCGCCATTTGAAACAAAGTAAACTATAAACAATAACTAAATTGTCGGTAACACAACTAACATAGTCACTGTAAATTTAGTTTAAAGTCAATTTGATCACAATGGTATACGTATGGTTAGATCTCTTAATCATCATGAGTGGTGCATCTTGTTTATTTAGAAGTTCATCAGTATTAGCTAGTTTCTTGATCAATAATATATACTTAATGTTGTTGCAATTGTTATCTTATCGAATACATGAATAGCTCGTTTGTTATTTATTGACAATAGATTAACATATTCACTTTTGTTATCGAAGATTAATAGGGTAGTCAGACATACTGTATGTATGTGTATATGTTTGGTCGACCATGGATCTTGAAGAGGTGACAATCATTCGGTAAAATTATATCTAAGTCATTGGTGCTGGACTCCGCTAGTGAAATAATCCCATTAATTCGTAATAGTTTGATTAATGATCAGCAAAAATTAATTAAAGAATGATTGTTATGAAACCATGTTTCTATATAATAATTAAGAAGGATTATGACATTTGGGATTAGTTGAGAATACTTTTAACTTCTCAATTTCATTAGTTATCTAATTTATTGATTTTCCATAGTATTATAATTCACGGTTGATATCGAATTTTAATATCGATTATTATATTAATTTTCAAATTGAAGTAAAATGTAACAAAAATGATCTAGGTTACCCGTATGGTAGATAAATATCAATTTAAAATTAAATAGTATATGACTAAATAATAGATAACAAACTGATACATAACATTTTTAGAATCAAAATA
>CM046884.1:9648329-9988959 GCA_025688845.1 Cucumis hystrix
ATTTTAAAACAAAATTCAATATTGTATGTTTTATAATTTTGTTGATAAAACAAATAATCAATTCATTAAATGTAAAACAAACAGTTCATGTAATTACTCTTATTGTTATCTAATATATGGTTTAATTAATTCATCAACTCAAACAAATGAAATAAATATATGTTTACCTTAGTCATTAATTAATTTAAAATAATATTCATAATTAAATTTAATTTAACCACAAATAATTGAAATTAGTTATACTAATAAATTTGACACACTACAACTATCAACAATAGTATTATCGTTGACACACGTAAAATACAATACTTTTCAAGTCATTTAGATCCATTCACAAGCTAAGTTTGAGTTTAAAAACTGTGTTTAAGATATAGAATTGTTCGTATATCATTTTTATTTTTTATTTTATATATATACTATATAATTAGAAGTAAAAAAAATAGTTTGATGACTAGAAATTTGATTAAACCGTCAAAATTAATATGAGATGAATATGAATTTAACTCATTTTTCTTACTTTGAAATGAACCCTAAGTCCCTATATAGGACTTAAATTTGAATTTTCCATTTTTTGAAATTTATTGGGATAGATCTTAAAATATGTACAAATTTAATTAAGGGTAAAATTCATATTATGTCCAGGATTTAAATTTGAAATATAATTATAAAATAGACTTTGTAAAATGTGAAATTTTATTTGGGATGAAAATTTGATTGTACCAATTTCGTATCGATTCAAATTGAATGGAAGTTTACCTAACTTGTTGTTTGATTTAAATCTGTAGAGCATAAATGGAACCAAGACTATTAATTTGGTAAGATTCTAAATAAGTTTGTGAAAAGAACAATTTAGTATTTTTAATATTAATATTCTTTAATTTGTGAAGTTATTAAAATAAAAATACTAGAGGATGAAGGTAAAAACAGAAGTATGAAATTACCGTATAAATGTGCGACTTCAAGAGTGAATGATGTTGAAGTCGACAAAACAAAGTCATCAAACATGTTGTGAAGTGAACTAAACATAACTCAACTCAAATTGGTGGATCAAACATATTTTAAAGAAAAATTTACATCATTACATTTATATTTACATCCATTAAATATTTTACACATCATTTTATTTCAGAGGTTCTACCTTCATTGTATATTTGTACAACAATTTTTGAAAAAACCTACAAAAGTTTCCATCCACCATAAGTACACTTTTGAATAACCCATTATTGAAAGTAAGTTTTTTTTAATAGAATCTCGGAAGAACAAGAAAAACTACTTTAATAAAATTTTAAAAAGATTGCGTGAAAATGTATGACACTTATTTTTTTGGACCATTTTTAAATATAGCAAAACAAACTAAAATACTTATTTTATAAGGATATTTTTTAAAATAACAAAATAAATTAAAATATTTACAAGCTATAACAAATTTTTTGGATTCTATCAATGTCACTTATAGAAAGATATCATCGATTAACAAATTTTTGTTAATGGTAGAATCTCAAATTTTGCTGGTAAATGTTTGGTCAAAATTGCTATTTTTGACAATTCTACTATAAAATATCACGATAAGTTTACAATAGACTACTATCTATATTATTATCTATATTATTGTATTAAAAATAGATTAGGATATTGTTATAATTATAAATATTTTGAAGATTTTTGTGATTTAAAATAATTTATTTTATTACTTTTACCATTTCCGAAGAAATTTCATCCAATAGTAGTAGAGAATTTTTTCTTTCTAAAGACTAGAGTTAAATGAGTTGGCAAAGCACGTGATAAATTTGGTTTCAAAACACGCGATAGGTCGTTTCTATATTAATATATACAGACGTGGACAAATGGATCACGTAAGCAAGCAAGTGACCTGTCACCAAAATCCAAAACCCAAAAAGAAAGAAAGAAACAAAAAAGCTTTAAAATTTGAATATTTTAACATTAAGTTATTAGCTGGCGGACTCCACCCACCAGCTTCCACGTGTCCAAAAGGCTGATTTTGCTCCATTTATCCTCATCCAAACTTTTTTTGTCCTATTAAATTCATTCTCTGCATCTCACTTTTAGAAAGCTTTTTATACTAACACACGTAAATATTAATATCCAATTTTAGTCAATATAATTTTTTGATAAAATTAGATCGACTCTATCTCACTCGTTCCATGTAATTCCAAAAAGTACTTTGGTGATTGGGTATGTGTAAAAACATCGCGTGTGGCTTAAAAAAATTAAACAAAAAACAACTATCAACAAACAAACATAACTACCACCTTCGTTTAATTTGTTCTACTTCAAAATCCGTATTACATAGTTCAACAACAAAACATAAGGTCATAGTGAAAAAAGCATAGAGACAAAATAGTCTTAGATTTGAGGTTGACATTTTTATTTGTGAGCTAAAAGCTTAAAAGAATATTGTGATCTCACTAATTTTGATGCTTGAGTGCTTAAATACATAACTTGTGTTGTCGAAGTTTTTTTGAAGCAATGCTATAAAAGGCAAGACTCAACTTTTTCATAAACTTTTGATCGTTAATTATTGTTTGCTCGGATATTATATTTTATCACTTGCAAATTATTATTAAATTTTTTAAATGAAAAAGGATAAACTTAAAGATTTATTGAAATTAAAAATATTTTTATGGCACGAACACTAATTTTAAATATATATATATATATTTAATATTAGCCATTAGGGAACCATACTCTAGTGTTTTGCTCACGTGGAAAACAGTAAATAGATCATAGCACTATGGAGCCTCAAGATAATTTTGACACGTGGCAAATTTGAATCGTACGTGTGCATAGCCACCTAATTATTTCTTAATCCTTTTCAATTAATCACATCTTCTTCGTTCATACACAAAAAGAAATCAAAGTCGCTAAACTCTTCTTTTTCTTCCATGGCGGACGCATCAACAAGCGATTGAAACATCCGTGCACTGCAAGTAATCTTCTCCCAACGCATTTGTCTCATAACGAAGCCTTATCTCTCGTCAGTTTCTGAAATCTCTTCACTCAGCATTATTGAATATTCATTTCATTTCATTTCGTTTCGTTTCGTTTCGTTTCATGTGGTTCTCTCTATGCGATGCGGTTCTGATTGTGTACTGTATAGCTCTTTAGAGATGCAAACGCGACAATCTGATCTGGATTTGTTGATTTCGGTGCTTCGAGTTTTACGCTGTGGATAGGATACGATTGATTTTACTCATTTGGTAATGTGAGTTGTGTTTGTTTGTACATTTCGTTCTCCTCTTTTTGTACGTTTTTTTTTTTGTTTTTCGAGGATAAAGTGGAGTAGGAGACGAATCGTTTATTAAGTTTTCAGGAGTTTTGTTTTTCGTTTGCTTAATTGTAGGAAAAAGTGGTCCGGTTACTATGCATGTATATGTGTTTGAAGGGGGGAGTGCATGTGGAAGATAGCGTGTTGAATGTTGTGCATACTTTTGAATCGGAATGAAAATGACTTTTGGTAAAGTATTGCAAAATAAATTTAAACGTGCAATAGCATCAATTGTAAGAGAATCTTGATAAAGAAGATGAAAAGGAATTTATGAGGTTTTTGATTAGCTGCTATTTTGGAGCTTTACTTGGTAGCAGTTCGTTAGTATTGGTGGAATGTATAGGAAAGTGATGATTGTTGTTTGATTATGCCTACTGTAGTTGATGCCATGCTCGGGAACGGAGTTGTTGGGATTCTATCTGAGTCTTGTAACAAGTGGGAAAGAAGGGTGCCTCTAGCACCGGAACACTGTGCTCGACTTCTGCATGGAGGAAGGCAGAAAACTGGAATATCTCGTATAATTATTCAGCCATCAACCAAACGCATCTATCATGATGCACAATACGAGGATGTAGGCTGTGAAATTTCAGAGGATTTATCAGAATGCGGTCTCATTCTGGGTGTCAAACAACCCAAGGTGTGATAAGTTCTTTTTATTTACCTTTGCCCATTTTGTTGATTTATATTGCGAAGAACAGATGATTAATTCAGGTTTTTTTGGCAGCTGGAGATGATTCTTCCTGACAGAGCATATGGCTTCTTCTCCCACACTCACAAAGCGCAAAAGGAAAACATGCCTTTACTAGATAAGGTACCACACCTGTTGGATTTTTACTTGACAACTATGCATTCCTTTCGACAAATAGTTTTCTTCTAATCTTCTATTTGGCATTCAGATATTAACAGAAAAAGCATCATTATATGATTACGAGCTTATAGTTGGAGATCACGGAAAGAGGTTACTTGCATTTGGAAAATTTGCTGGCAGAGCTGGATTTATAGACATTTTGCATGGATTAGGACAGAGTATGCTTCATTTCTGGAATACTTTTTTAACGTTTGATTTGTGATATTTTCCTGTCTAGTCAATTCAAATGAAATATACTTAGGGGTGAAGATGGGAGGGGATTTGTGATTTTGAGTAGGCTGAGACAATAAATTTAACTTAATTCATATATCTAGGCTTTGTTATCAGTGAAATTTGTCTTATAGAAACCACAAGAATCTATCTATGCTTCAATTTCTCTTCAATAATTTGATTCTGTATTAGAGTGGTCATCAACCAAAACTCAATTTGTTTCTGCATTTCCTGTCTTCTTCTTGCCCACTTCAAATCTTTTAAATCTATCAAACATTCAAAGCATTCAGAATTCTTGAGTTTGATTTTTTCCCTTTTACATGCAAAACATGGGGACAGTTGGATGCTCTGTTATAATAAATAATGATAATATCCGAAAAAATGGTTATCTGTGCAGGATATTTGAGCCTTGGAATTTCCACTCCTTTCCTGTCGCTGGGTATGTCATACATGTATACATCCCTGGCTGCTGCAAAGGCTGCAGTGATATCTGTGGGCGAGGAGATTGCAACACAGGGCTTGCCACCGGAGATTTGTCCGTTGGTCATTGTGTTTACTGGTTCAGGAAATGGTATTATATATTTTAATTGATTGACCTTTTCAAAATTCATAGTATTTAGAGCTACAAATCCACAAGCTGCTCATGATTGTTTTCTCCCTATAATCCCAACCCAAACTTTTATGCACGACTATTCATATTGGTTGATTTTTTTGGTTATAGAAATAGAAATTGTATTAATTCATAGAACGTTTTGAGAAAAATAAAAATATTAGAAAATCAAGCATTTAGAGTACTAAGATATAAGAATGGAATATTAGAAAATCAAGCATTTAGAGTACTAAGATATAAGAATGGTTCCAAAATTTAAATTTTTATAGTTTTGGTTAAACAAAAAGTGAAATAAAATTCGTTTCTAGATAATTTATCACTATGCTTTTTCATCATACAATATACAAACCTTCATTTTCACCCAAAACCAGAGGAAGGGCTGACACTGCTCACATCAAGAATGTCCCACCTCCTGCAAACGTTGAGAATTGAACTACCTCAAAATCAACCACAGAAATTAAACTTTGCCATGTTAAAATTTTATCCATTTTATAAAACCCCCTTTTCACTTTGACTGATACAAACAAAACGAAGTAGACTTACAAGAATATCTCCCTAGCCACAGCCAATACACCTGATATATTCACATTAAATAATGGGATTACCATTACCCAGGCACCTTAACTATTTTGATTTTAATACAATTTTCCAATCAAAGAAGCTAAATTTGGTGTATTTTAGAATCCATTTTAATATTTTAAGACACTTTTCCAATCAAAGAACTTTTTTGTTTGTTTGTTTGTGGAGAATCAAATAATTGACCTTTGGGTTAGTAATTGATGCCTCATCCACTAAGCTATACTCAATTAGCTTTATAAGAATAACCTTGTGATCTTACATACCAAAGAAGTTAAAAAGAGCAACAGACTGAAAGAAGCCAGTTCCCAAAAAGTTTGTTACAGCGTTTTTGGGAAGTTGTTAACTTGTGCTTCAATGAAATTACCTTATATGGACAACCTGAAAATAGGTCAATTAGTTTTGGCATATACTATCGACTGATATGAACTCCAAAAAGAAAAGCAATATCCTAATATGCAAATTCATTTGTTTTTAAACTATTGAATTACTGACAGATCAACTTTCAAGTTTCTCATGCAATTATCTCATAAAGAAAGTGACCATTACATTGGCTTGCATACGTCCTCTATATGTTTTTTGAATTACTGAATCACAGTTGAATGACTTTCAAGTTTCTCATGTATCAATAATGTTATAAAGATAGTGACCGTTACATTGGTTTGCATACATCCTCCACGAATTTGATCTCCCTTTGATTTCCTGTGCAGTTTCTCATGGAGCACAAGAAATTTTCAAGCTTCTTCCTCACACTTTTGTGGACCCGAGTAAACTTCCAGAAATTTGTGGGAAGGTGAGTTCCAGGTACCCCTTCATATATCCTATTCACAAATGATTTAACATAGTTGTCTGTTATTGAACCAATTGATTGTTGTCAAGCAAGTTGAAAATTCAAAGTTGGTGATAGGTAAGCCAGCATCATTAGATGAAGGTGTTGGCAGTATTATGGGTTCTCCTCCTCAGTCATATGCCTATTAGAAACATTGGTTACCCAACATGTTGACTTTTCTTTAATGGAACTGGGGAATGCTGTGACTTGATAATGTATTATAACTTTTCTTAAAAATCCATAATCCATAATTCTTTCCTTTCTTTACTTGTCTTCACTCTTCCCCCTGCTTGTTGCTTCATTGTCTAGTATCTATATAATTTTTCCCTCTCAAAATTTTACCCCCATGAGAAATAGATACAATGAATAAATTCTTAAATAAAATTGAAATCAGTTTTAAAAAGACTTGTCATCTATTTGTTTGACACGCATTTGTAGTTCTTAGAAACCTTAAGCTACTTAAAATTGAAGTTACATAAATCATTGAAAAAATGTGAAATTTGAATTTCTTAGGATGCAACACCTTATTTTTAGTGTCTTAAAGAATTGAACATCAAATATCTAAGAATTTTAATTGATCTTAATTACTTACTATAATTTTTTTGATAATTGGAGTAAATGGCCTAGCTTTACTTTTCATTATTATGTCATTGCTATTTTGACATATTGGTTGCAAAAAGAAAAATAAGGAATTGAAATCTACAACTTTTCCATGTACATAATATGTCTATAAACTCCTCTATGAATTCAGATTTTTTTCAGTCTTTGTGGCTATCCGTTCATGACATTAGATGCTCTCTATTATATTAAACATCATATACCTTCTGCCACATAGATGCTCTCTATTATATTAAACATCATATACCTTCTGCTACATAGATGCGTATTTTCTGATATTGACTTTAATACACTGATGGGTCAAATTAGCATGTAGAATTTTTAATGTTTTTATGATTTTATCGAAAAATATTCATCATTGGAACCTTGATTTTCTTAGAAAATATCTATCATCATTGTCCTCTTCATTTTAAGGACGTTGATCATTTCACCTTTGGCAGTGACACATTCAGGGATAATTTGAATCAAGCAAGATTCAAACTGACTTGTGGTTTATTGCACTGTATTCCATGCTAGAGAAATTTTCAATGTCACACAATGTTCAAGCAATGCCTTTTCAAACTCACTAGCACTTTAACACGTTCTTGTTCTATCTGGAGGATGATTTTTTTTTTTTTGAGCTACTTTTAAATACTTAATGCTCAACAGTTTTTCTCCCGCTGTTCTTAGAATGTGGAACTTTGCCAACATGGAGCAACAAAAAGGAGGGTCTTCCAAGTATTTGGTTGTGTTGTGAGTTGCCAACACATGGTTGAGCACAAAGATTCCACAAAAAAATATGATAGAGTAAGTTTTTGTTCACCTTTTCTTTTGCTTGAGTCAATTTGTGATTGGGATTTTGGATCTTGAAATTTTCCTATTTTCTTTTCAAAATGTAAAATATACAAAATATCAGTCGCTTTTGCATGGTAAAATCAATTGATTAGAAAGTGGATGGATTGATCAAAGAAGGGTCGTGTAGTTTCCGGACAAATTTGCAACACAAAAATCATGTACATACGATGTAGAAACCACAGGGATACAGCCACATCATTCTTCAAACATTAGAACATAAGTGTGGTATAATAAAGAAAATATGGAATCAGTTTGTGAAAGTTATTCATGATATGATATGACTCCCCAATGATACATCTGTTACACTTATTGTAGTTGCTCTGATGCTGTGGTATTATCAAAATACCTCTGGTTGAATCAGAAAGATGCAAAGTGAGAAGTTTTATGCCATGAATCTACTTTCAGTTGTGGAAAATTAATTCTTACGGGTTCTATGTAGTCTCATGATATATTGCCATTTAAAGCCTTTTGGCATGTCCTTTCCCCAGATGACTACATTGCTTTAAGTTCTTACTTCCTGTATCTAAGTTCATTTGTGAACATTCGGGTTTCCTACAAAGTCCTTTGTCTACAATTGAGTGTTTCAATGTCTTTGCATGCCTTTTTCTTTGTATGCGGTTTTGTTGGAGAAAATGAACCTAAATTTCAGTTCTTATCTTGTTTTTCAGGTTGATTACTATGCTCATCCAGACCAATATAGACCTATATTTCATGAAAAGATAGCTCCGTATGCTTCTGTTATTGGTATGATTTCTTTTCCTTATTTCCTTGTTAACTTCAACTGAGACACATTTACTCACATCTTTTTGTTTTAATTGTCATAGTGAAAGTCAGATATCTTTACCTTTTCTCATTTTTTACTTTCTTTTCCAATTTTCTGGATCTTACTTGAATATATAACCATTCACTATTAATCTTTATTAAAGAGACGATCGGTTATTTCGTAGCTACAAGCCTGCTGCTTAACTGAAATTGAAAGGGGTGCATTTTGCATTTGCATTTGCATTTGCATTTGTGGGCAACATCTTCCTCTTTTGTCCTATAATATTTCTAGTCTTGATGTGGCGTTTGTTTGAATATGTGTATGTGCCCAGGCATGTATGCATGTGATTTTATTATTCCCATTTCAAGTATAGATCGTCCATTCATTGTGCAGCCCTAGGTATAAAACTTGACGTTATATGATGGAAATATTCTCACTTATATAATGAAAATAAACTTTCAGTGAACAATTATATAATGCTTCATTACTGGATGCTTGTACTAGAATGAGGCAAGATTATGTTGGTTGGATACAACAGCGCATACTTATCTTGCTACATTTTGCCAATTTCTTTGCTGTTTTGTAGTAAATTGCATGTACTGGGAGGGAAGATTTCCACGGTTGCTGACCACCGTGCAGTTTCAAGATCTAATGAGAAGTGGATGCCCTCTTGTTGGAATTTCAGATATAACTTGTGATGTAGGGGGTTCAATAGAATTCATTAATCAGACAACGTCAATTGACTCTCCTTTCTTCCGGTACCTAAGATAATTATTCATGGATGCAGAGTCTTTAGACAATCACTCCCTCTCTATCCCCTCTTATTGTGATCATTAATTTTATTTAATAAATTCCATATTGATTGAGGGTCCTAGAAATTTGGTTGGCTTTCTGTTGTGGATACTTCAGCGTCATCGTTTTATGTGCTTGAACGTGTACAAAAATGTGCACCTTTCAGATATGATCATATTAGTGATTCGTTCCACCATGATTTGGAAGGCAATGGTGTGATATGTTCAGCTGTTGACATTCTTCCAACAGAGTTTGCCAAAGAGGTGAATGGAATATTTCTCTTTTCTGGGTATTTATTCCGTTGAGTTTTTTGTTTTTGCTTTTTTTTTGTGGTGGGGTTGGAGGGTGGGGGGAAGTAAAACATGAATACTTAATTTAATTGATAATCTACCGTTAGTGTCTGTAACAAATACCATAATGTGCTCCCCCTCAACCTCTCCTCCCATCCCCCAAGAGTTATACCATTTTAACTCCACTTTTAAATTTTAACATACATAGTATATGCCTGCAAAGAGGGAAATTTTACTTTTTATATGAATTTTTAATACTCTTTGTTTAACAATTTCTTTTATTTTTGAAAGGCCTCCCAGCATTTTGGGGACATCCTATCGACATTTGTTGGCAGTCTTGCCTCTGTGGTTGACATTTTAAAGTTACCCATGCATTTGAGGAGAGCCTGTATAGCTCATAGAGGGGCACTAACCTCCTTGTTTGAATATATTCCACGTATGCGGAAGTCTGAATCTGAGTATGCTTCTGTATTCACCACCTTGCCATTTTATTTTGAGTTTTGTGTGTGCTCATCTTCAGTTCACTCTATAGTTGTGTGGTTCCTAGATGACCATGTGGATTTTCTTGAAGTTGATGTTGAAACTCAGTATTTAATGAACTTGACCATACACATATCTAGAAAAATTGTCCAAGAGCCTGAGAAGGCATTTGACATATAAGTATAACAGTGCATCTTGAGCGCTTGTTTTCCCTTTTATAATAGGCATCTAAAGATTGTACTTGGCTATTAACGTATAACTACTTTTAAAGATCATGTTTTAATGGCTAATGCTATGCTTTATCCTTTCCTTTAATAACTGAAACTATTTGATGTAGAACTAGGGTATTATGGTCAAATCCTTAATTTATTACGATTAGAATTAGGATTAGTTTATTTGATTTATTAGGATTAGAATTAGTTTCTTTTATTATTTAGGATTAGGATTAAGTTTCTTTTATTAATTAGGATTAGGTAGGATTAGTTGACTTTTGCTAAGTTTCTTTTATTAATTAGGATAAGGATTAGGATTAGTTTGCTTTTGCTATAAGTAGTGTGTAGTTGTTTTCTTGTATTCACAACTTGAAAACATTAATAAAATTCTCTCATGTGAGTTGCATCACTATTATTCTTAACTTTCAGAGAATCTTCTGTGGATATTGCCAATGGCCACTCCAACAAAATGTTCAATATACAGGTAGGTTGCTGAAGGGTGTATATTAGATATTGTTTCTCAGGTTTGCCCATAATCCACAAATTTAAATTCTAACTTTATTTGTTCTTCCAGGTGTCTCTGAGTGGCCATTTGTTTGATCAATTTCTAATAAATGAGGCCTTAGATATTATTGAATCAGCTGGTGGCTCATTTCACTTGGTTCACTGTCAAGTGGGCCAGAATGCAAATGCTATGTCACACTCAGACCTTGAAGTAAGCAGGCTCCCAACCCAGTTTAGTGTGTCATATTTAATTTTTTTTTACTTTCGAAATCCTCATTTGAGGTCAAGCAGTACTAATGCCTGTATCTCATTTTTTTTTGAACTAACTGTATCTCATTTCTTAGAGTTCTTTGATTGAATTGAACTGGATCTTTTCTCCTTATTTCAATAAAAAGGGGTTTATACTTGCTGGAATCAAATTCTTGTAAAGTATGTATCAATTAAAGATCCAGGATATGCTGCATTTGGATTATATTGGTGTCTCTGTTAGTAGTTCTTAATGGTTTTTTCAGGTGCTCAGGGAAAAAACATTGTTTTGAAAGTATACTATTGCAATTTATTCATCAATTTGTATTCTTACTCTTAAAGCCCTCGTTTGCCATTCAAATTTATTATTTTGTGTGATCTTCTAGTCTGATAAACCATTTTTCCCCTTTGGAACTGTAATCAGTTGGATAAGTTTCCTCCATGCCTATGCAGACGTTAATTTGATTCATGTTTCCTTAAGTGATCATCCTACTTTTGGCAGATTGGTGCTGATGATGTAGTGATTTTGGATAAGATCATTCACTCTCTAAGTCGGATGGCTAATCCACAAGAAAATCTTGATCTCGTAAATAATGAGACAAACAAGATTTTTCTTAAGGTTGGTAAGATTCAAGAGAGTGGCTTTAAAAGTGAAGATGTAAAAAGGAAGACTGCTGTTCTACTTCTTGGAGCTGGTCGGGTTTGTTATCCAGCTGTTGACCTCCTAGCATCAAGTGGGAATTCATGTTGTCAGTTCTGGCAAACTTTTCTTGAACAGTATGCTGAAGACTGGAATGATATTAAAGTAATCGTTGCTTCTCTCTACCTAAAGGATGCAAAAGAGGTAAAAACTTCTATAATTGCATTTAACCAATGTTACTACTAGAATATTATGGCTTGACACTGCATGGTAAGAGTAACAGGATCGGACAAATGGACTTTGTGAAAAGTGTGCACGTTCCCCTACTTTGATAGGGCACTGTTCATTTCATGCATATCATACAATTTAGCTTACGTGCATTTGATCTGTCTTTGAATGCCATTCTAGATAACTGAAGGCATCGCTAATGCAACAGCAGTTCAGCTTGATATTTCGGATTCTGAGAAACTTTTTATGTATATCTCTCAGGTACGCACTTTCACATTTTCTCTTAAAAATATGCTTTACCGTGAGAAATATCTGCAACAAATAAAAAATAAAAAATGCATACATGTTGATTTATGCTATAAGCAATGAGTTGCAGCGACGTGCCATTCATCAGTTTTTGTTTGTCTGACTCGTTTTCAGGTTGAAGTTGTTATAAGTCTGCTTCCACCAAGTTGTCATCTTACTGTAGCAAATGCGTGTATTGAGGTACTATAAAGTGTTAAATCATATGATTTTTTATATAATGTACTTATTTCTTTTCATCCAGGAACCTTTTTTTTGCTACATAGCGTTAAATGATATAGTTTTCACCTCATATCTTTGAGTTTATTATTATCAAGGGTTGGTGAAAAAAAACAAGTGGCTACTAAAAGGGAGGAATTTAAACTTCTCACTGAATTTTTTTGTAATTATTCGTTAGATCTCATTTTACTTGATTGGAGGCCCTTGTAGTTTGTCTCTTTTTATGGACTTTATTTTTTCTATGTCATTGAATCATTTCATTTTTTTTTTTCTCATTTTTTCTAAAAAAGTTTTTAAAGAATGTGAGAGTGGGATGGTATGTGATGTTCTGGCCATCCCTTTTCATTCCTAGCCTTGGGTGAGTGTGTTTAGTGTGAGTGGGTTTGTTTGAATAGGGTAGAAGTTTTGAAAGAGCCATAATCTTGTGGAATCTTGGGTTTGTTGGATTAAGGGTCATGGATTAAATGCTTCAATTGTAAGTGGGGAATTTGGGTGTGGAATTGTCTGGGATTTTCTAACTTCTCTATTTAATCAATGGAAAGCCTGAGGTTCTTTTTAATTTTTTTTAAATGAATAGTGTCATTGGTGTAACTCAAATGAGAGAATTTTATTAATGTTTTGAAGTTGTGAATCCAAGAAGTATTTATAGCAAAAGTAAACTAATCCTAATCCTAATTAATAAAAGAAACTAATCCTAATCCTAATTAATAAAAAAAAACTTAATCCTAATGCTAAATAATAAAAAAAACTAATTCTAATCCTAATAAATCAAAGAAATTATTCCTAATCCTAATCCTAATAAATTTTAGGATTTTACCATAATACCAATACCCTATTCCTACTACATCAGGCAAACAATCCTTCTCTTCAACTCATTTTATTTTGTAAGGATTGGTGTTTTTGTTAGACTTATTTTTATGGAGATGGATAGAGGTTTTTGGGTTTTAGGGTGAGAAAGGAGAGAGTTCACAATCACATCAACTGTAATTGGCTATCTATGCTGTTTTCTCGTGCTTCAGAGTCCAAGAATCTGAATATTGGGTAAAATGTCAAGAGAGTTCTATTTGTAAGGATAATTGCTAGTTGTTTGTTCATTTGTTGTTGTTGTTGTTTTTATTATTATTTTTTAACTTCAAATTTGATCTTGTCTTATAAGGAAGAATTGTGCTTTTGTTTCTGATCTTAGACATGAAGAAACTACTCATTGTACTCTTTTTTTTTTTTCTCTCTGTATTCTAATTTAGACATAATTTCTTTTGTTTGCAGCTTAGGAAGCATCTAGTCACTGCTAGCTACATTAATGATACCATGACATTGCTCGATGAAAAGGCAAGGAATGCTGGTATAACAATTCTTGGGGAGATGGGTCTGGATCCTGGAATAGGTAGTCTAAACCTTTTCTTCTAGATTATCTTAACGGCTAATGCTATTGAAAGATGGCCTCGCCATGTAATCTTTGGAATTGGACTAAGTTTTGCTGGCTAATCTAGATTTTAAAATTTCATACTTCTATGGTTTTAGAACAGTGAGAGTAGAGAGAATTCTGGTACAATATCATTCTTCTTTTATTGACTGACAATTTTCTTTCATGTACCCTTTAACATTTGGTTATAGAAGATTCTGCGGCATGTGAATCATTAAACATAGATAACAATACATCCCTGACAACCATGCTTACTTTTGCATCAGCTCGTTACTTCTACCTTCCAAAGAGTAACATCTCTTAGACTTTAATGTGGAGGCCCTCCAATAATAATATTATTTGTCCTTCAAAGAACCACAGTGGAAACTGGATTTCCAAGAAAATTAACTTTCATTCAAATTTCTTATTACATTACTTGTATACCTTCTTCATTAATCTTTTCTTGTTGCTATTAAATTTCTTTGATATGTAAACTTCTCTACTTGATACACATGATGATGTAATCAGCATGCATCTGTTAATTAACTATAATTTTTATAAGTAGAATTTCATAATGCAGATTAGAGAAAATAAAAAAGAAAAAGAAATATCTAGTCTAAATGAGTTATTGCATAAGTTGGGTACTAGTTTTTTTTTAAAAAAGAAACCCCTCTTTTTTTCTTTTTCTTTTTAAAGAAAGACCAGAAAAACCATGTAAGTGTTCTATTTTCAAAAGATGAAGCGTGGAAAGGGATATGTCTCTGATAAGATCACATCTGAATCATAGTTTGTGTAAAATTAAGTAGGCAGACTACTCAGATAGAAAAAGACTTCTATTCTCTAGTTCACTATGTCCGTAGTCCACAAGTTCAAAAAAATCAGTGGGGCAGAGCTGCAAAATGAGTAGCAGATTTATTAATTTCTTAAAGGCCTTTGACTTCGTCACATGAGATAATATTTTTATGTAACTTTTTTTTTTAAATTTATTTGTCCCTCACAATTTGTGCTTTTATGGACCGGGCTTCAGATCATATGTTAGCAATGAAGATGATCAATGAGTCACATCTCCAAAATAGGATAGTAAAATCCTTTATATCATACTGTGGGGGAATTCCGTCTCCAGAATCAGCAAACAATCCATTAGCATATAAATTCAGGTACTTCTTTGAACGATCTGTCCTAATTAATTATGAACTTTGATGACATTTTTCCAGAATTAAATTTTAAACAGTGTTGATATTTTTAAGAAACTCTTAGAAGCTATATTTAGTATCTATGAATTTTCAGATATCTAATGAATAAATTTCTATTTGGATTAGGAAACTGAAATAATATGTTCATGATTCTATGTTCTAAAAATTTTAAATGGCAATTGATTGAAAATAACATTTAATCGTCTAATATAAACCACCAGGTTAGATCTTACAATACATGTAGGAATGCAAATTAAAAATTTCCGCTCTGTGGTATATTTAAATTATGAAAACGTTGGCATAGATAAATACTCGGTCAAAATTGGAGAGGAACATACTCACACTCGGTTGCTTTGATTTGCACTCTTTTCAGTCAGATTCTCTTGAAAACGTGTTATGCATGAAAATGTCCAAGGTCTCCAATACCAAATATTCTACGACTAATCCTTGTGAAAATGGGTCATTTCTCAGTGTCACTTATTTTATATCTATTCATTGCATCATCAAATCTTATGGAACTTCAGTAACATATCTTACTTTTTGAAATATGTCAGTTGGAATCCTGCTGGGGCTATTCGAGCTGGAAGCAATCCAGCTACATACAGATATGAAGGAAAAACAGTAAAAGTTGAAGGTAAGCATGTCGACACTTCGCAAAAATTGAGTCAACAAGAATATGTTGACTCTGCACTTTATTTATCATTTTCTTGCTCTCAAGAAAATATGCCTTGTGTTAATGGAGTATACAACTTACGAGCTTTGAACACTTTAGTTTAGATATTTAACAGTTACTCGTGAAAAATTTTATATTCTGTTCAAAGTTATAGTGTTAAGAAGATATATTAGCAGTAAATCTAACATTTTTCTTATTAATACTTCCTGATAAGATAATTTACTCGACCTTTTCAAACTGGCAGGAAAGGATCTTTATGACTCTGCTGTGAGACTACGCTTACCTGACCTTCCAGCTTTTGCTTTGGAGTGCATTCCAAATAGAAATTCCTTAATTTATGGGGACGTATATGGCATTGGGCAGGAGGCATCAACCATATTTCGTGGAACCCTACGCTACGAAGGCATGTTCTCTAATGGCTTTTAAACATATTTTCTTGAAGAGACTAAAAACCTAGATTGACACATCTTGAGGAAATCTGGTTAACTATGAAAGCTAAGCTGAGTGTAACCATAAATCTTGAGAAAATCTGGTTAAGTATGAGACACAGGTCTATATGAAAAACAACTGTTACATTTTCCATGCTTTTGAGGACAGTGGAGGAGAAAGTTGCAATCAGTAGGCTTTACTTAGTTTTGTGTAATAAGCTCTTTATTAGCAAGCCACACTTAGGTTTTTCTTGATTTCAACTTAAGAAATTATGTTTTTGTAACTCATTTATTGTTAATACGTATAGGTTTTAGCAAAGTGATGGGAACCCTGGCAAGAATTGGATTTCTAGACACGAAAGTTCATTCCTTTCTTAGGAATGGGAGACCACTGTTTCGAGATTTCTTGCTTGAGCTTCTCAAAATTAAGGGAGTCTCAAGTGGCTCCACGATTGGAGAGAAGGCCATCAGCGAGAGCATTATTTCTAGTGGACTGTGTAAGGAGCAAGAAACTGCTGTAAGAGTAGCCAAAACAATCATGTACGCAGTGTCTTGTGATTCCTTTTCTTGTCAGATTCTATTTTCTGCATTAGGGGCTAACAATGAAAATGGATCTACCCATTGCATGGATCAGATTCTTAGGATTTCATGAGCCAACAGAGATTCCTTCATCTTGCCAAAGTGCATTTGATGTTACCTGTTACAGAATGGAAGAAAGGTTAGCCTACTCAAAAAATGAGCAGGTACACTTTTCTCTTTTCCCTGTTAATCTTCATTCATTACTATGTGAATTTTTCATCACAAAGTATAATAACAACATATTTACCACTATTTAGTTCATTTCTTATGATGATCAGGATATGGTACTTCTACATCATGAAATACAAGTAGCAACACCAGATGATCAACATACTGAAAGTCGCAAGGCCACGTTACTAGATTTTGGGACGACGAAGAACGGAAAGAGCACCAGTGCAATGGCTCTTACTGTTGGTATTCCAGCAGCTATTGGAGCTTTGGTAATCAGATCTCTACTTGTTTTTGTACCACAATCTTGATTAAAGCTTCAACTTTGATTAATGTTGCTACAATTTGTCAATGCAGCTTTTACTGACAAACAAAATCAAGACTCGTGGTGTTTTAAGGCCCATTGAATCTGAAGTTTATATTCCAGGTTAGTGCTACCATATCACTTTCTTCTAGTTTGGGTTTACATTTCTTAGATCGTTAATCACGAAATGCATGGAAAATAAGCATTTTGAGTCCTTTACAATGAAAAATATGGTTAGGTTGATGCGGCTTGAACATAACTAAATACTAACGTCCCATTTCATAACTACTTGGTTTTTAAAAGTTTAATCCATTTTCTTTCTTCTTTCTATTATAGAGTTGAATTCTTGTCAAACTCTACAAATAAAAACAAGTATTTAAAAACTATTTTTTTTTCAATTTTCAAAACACAGTTGGCATTTTAAAATATTGGTAAAAAGCATAAATACTTTATAAGAATTTAGAGGTGAAAGAGATGCTTGTAAGCTTAATCTTCGAGAGCTAAAAATACAAAAACCAAATAATTATCAAACGAAATAAGTATTTAATAGGAGATTCTCAAACGCCAATAGGGCAAGTCAAGGTAATCAGCCCATGATGTAGACTAAGAAATTTGCTTTTTGTCAATCGAGCTGACTCGGTCTATGGTGAAGGGTTGTATCCAAATCAAGTTCCTTGTTCAATTACTTTAAATCAAACTTACAATTCATAGAAATTATCGAACTTTCTAACCTATTTTTTCCTCTCTTCTTTTTTTTTTGGTCATGCTGCAGCCTTGGATCTTTTACAAGCATATGGTTTCAAACTAACAGAGAAGGTTGAATCCTAGCTTTGGTTCTTTCTCACAATAATGAAGGGTACAATCAACTAGGAAAGTGATATAGTAATAAATAACTTAAAGCTCTACTATGGTAACATGTAAATCTATAATCATCTTTATCTAATACTAAAAAACAACCCTTAAAATTATTTATACGTGGCCGTTACACTAGAATCTCATTGGAAAATTTTGATTTCTAGCAATTGTAACGAGAAAATCCATTAATAGAGTCTGTCGTTGGAACTCATTTCATGTAATCTCTTCAAACTAAAGCTTTAGAGGAATTTTTATGATGGGGTTAGAGTTGGGGATTTTCATGAGAAGAGGCAGAATTTTACATTCTATATTAATTTAGCACAAAAAGAACAATGAGTGGCAAGTAATTATCTCCTTTTTCATTTTGCTTATCCAGTTGATTGACTCCTTTTATTGTATTCGTGTTTCACATTAAAAACTAGAAAATTAAGTGATGAAAGAGATATGCAATTTTTTAAGAATTATCCGTGGGAAGTAGTTTCGAACCATTAGATCTTATATCGTAACTGAGTGGGTATACTTTTTCAATATCTTTTAGATTATCATTGATTCATTATATTTCCAAATAAACATGCATAAATATTTAACCAACAAAATTTTAAAGAGGAAAGGTTAAATACCATATGAATCAAATAATAAAATAATACTCATCAATAAGTAACTATAAATATTAATTGCAAATAAAAATATGGGTATATATTTGCAAATTGTATAATATTAAAATTATTTTCAATTGAGTTTTTTTTTTTAAATATAGTAAAAGATTGAAACTATTTGTGAAATATTCTATCATGCTATATTTTGTAATACAAATGAATGAAAATAATTTAGAAACTTTATTAAGAGAGGGAATGGGTATTAAAGTTAATTTTGTCCTAAAATTAAAAGAAAATGTAGTAGTGAAACGTAGTTAAAGATTAGGACATTTGAAATATGACTGTCAACGAGGCTATAGTTCTAAATCTTAAAAAAAAAAAAAAAAAAAAAATTCAGAAAACTCGTTTTATTTTTTATTTTTTGAAAAAAATTGTTTAAAATACATTTGAAAGTTTTTTTTTTATTGTTTATAAAACATTAATTTTTGTTCAAGACTGCTTAATTTTTAAACTAAATATTAGTGAAAGTATTTCAAACACATCTTGAACAATCAAATTGTACCAATTCAATAACAGTTAAACTAAATCACAATACTCGCCATTCAAGAATGTTCTTGATCTAAACAATTAATGTAGGATTAATTTTAGACATATGTAGAATAAAATGATATTATATCTGAATTTGAAGGATATGAATCCATGAAAGTATGATTCAAAAAGACTTTAAAAAATTAAAAGTTATTACTCATACTAATAATGCACACTTTTTTATTATGTGACTCAATCATAAGAATTCTAAAGCTAAGAATGTTTAGTTTGGAGCAATACTATGTTAGGTAACATTCTAGAAATTTATAGTCGGATCGTAAAAGAATTTAAACAAGTAACTCATAAAAAGAATGTTTTAGAAACATCTTAGCATTTTTAAGTTTAAAAGATTGTGAGAATTCTTTAAATAAAGATCGTCCATCAAAATATTTGTGAAAAAACCAAAATGAAATTCACTCAAAAGTAACCATTTTTTTACTCTTGGAGGGGCCGTTTGACCCTTAGATTATGAAGAAGTGGGGTGAGCTATTTTAGTCCACTCCATGTTCGTCTCAAGGATTATCATACTACATTTTTCCTTGTTTTTTTCTATTCCCCACTTCTCCTTCACTTTCTCACTTCCATCTCTCTTATGTGTCACTATTTTTCACTCCTCCATTTCACTATTCCTCACTTCATAGATTATGATAATCTAAACTATAATAATCTACACCCTAAATACAGACAATAATAACTCACATAATATAATAACCACAGATTATAATAACTCACTCCACTATCCAAACGTCTCCTTAGTAAAAAAGAGGGAGAGAGAAGTGATTGCTTCTGTTTCTTTTTGCATTGAATTTCTTCCTCACACATTGTCCAACAAAATCACTCTCTATTATCAAAGTGCTAAAGTTAGGGTTGATCATTAGAATATATTATCTATAATTTCTTGGATTCAAACACACAACCATGTGATAATTATGTACATAAAGAAAGATGGTACTTTTGAATTTTCTTTTTCTCGATTAACGATAGTTTGTAGGAAAATACAAATGTAGTTTACGACCCCCTTCACACTTTTGTCATAACTTCATGCAATTAATCACATTACGAGGTTGGCACTGAATTTTACTATTAATCATTAATCCATATCATATTTAACAATGCATTCTCACCTACGGTGAAAACCTTACAAATTATTGTGGATGATATCAAAATTAATTCCTTTTTTAAAATTAAATATTAAGAGAGAGATTGATAAATATACAATCAGAAATTCAAATATCTAAAATCAAAATTTAAAGGTCTCGTCCATTTGATTTGAATTCTAAAATAATCACACTTTTATTTCCTTTTAAGTCCTGAATTTGCGAAAAATAATATTGTTTCATCCCAAATTCAAATGTAGTGTAAGCAAAAAGAAGAACGGCACTGAGAATTATAATAATTTGTCCTAAATTCAAGACTACGTCCAATCTTCTACAATAGCATGTTCTACTACGATGGAAATCGAAAAACACCCAAGTCTACGTTTACAAATCTCTCCTCAAATAGTGTTACAAGAACTATTTGAATTCAAGTTAACTACCACAACTCAGATAACTTATAATATGAGAAACTTTCCACCTCAACCATTTTACTTATATACCTTTACTGCCACTCCAACGACACACATACAGAAGGAAAGTTTTCAAAAATTGATACTACTTCAATTTTCAGTCTTCTGTGTGTATTTTTTCTTCACCTCACCTCACACACACACTGATTAGTGTGTATTGCCGCCTCAAAGGATAATGGGTTTGGTCCATTAAAGCACGAAGACAAAATCATATAGCTTACATGCATGTTCATAAGTGTATATTTTTTTTCTTTCTTAATTAAGCAACGCCTTCTTATTAACCAATAAGATAACTTGCTTATGGGTTAATGAAACACAAATGGGCCTTTGAATTTGGGTTTCTCATTTTGAGTACAGTAGCTCGAAATTCAGAGGGTATTTTTCTTTGTCAACGGAAGTACACTCTTGACATCATTTCAGAAATGAGGATCTTAGGTGCGGATCGAAATTGCAAAATTTTCCATTAACCAAAATCGTCGTCTAGCACTGGTTACTGGTCCTTTATTGACAGATCCTAACAGATATCAACCGTCTTGTATGATATTTCATATACTTGTCGTTTACACAATCTAACTTGACATATATTTAGTGCATGTTTTAGCTCAAGTTATGCAAGCATCACGACAAGAACATTGAGATGTTGCAGGTCGTATAATTCATTATATGAAATGTTGTTCAGCAAAGGGATCATTCTTTGCTCCAACTGTAATCTCTCTATCAAGTTGGTGTGATGATTGGACTGAAAACTAATGTCTAATGGTTAATAACTGAGATGTTTTCTCATTGATTTAACTGACTGTAATTAGGAGTTTTAATACTCCTTTACAATGCAGTTTTGGAAAATAGAATAACAAAAAATATAACAAATAATAACTAATTCTAAAACAGAATTTATACATGATAACCTCAAACTGAAAGCGATTGGTAATGAGAAGTTTTGTGAATATATGAGTAAGCTGTTCTGTTAAGGGAATGTACAACAGTCTAATGTCATTTCAGACAACTTTTTCCCTTATAAAGTGAAAGTTCACTTCTATGTGTTTGGTTCGACCATGAAAGACAGGGTTATGAGCAAGTTGGATGGCAGACTTGTTGTCACACCATAAACAAGGAGGTTCAGAAGCTGTTGTTGCAGGGGCTCTATATTCAGCTTCTGTTGAACTTTGAGATACAGTGGACTATTTTTGGTAGCTCATGATATTGGATTATCTCTGAGGTTGATGATGAATCCCGTGGTTGACCTTCTATCAAGATTATTTCTGCCCAATCTAAATCTGAGAATGCATTTACTCTAAATAGATTTGTGAATTTTTTGAAGAGTATGTCTTGTGAAATGGTCCCACTACTTAGTACTCTTTTGGCTGCTGTAAGATGGCAATGGATAGGTGAGTGCATGAACTGTGACAGTGTGTTTACTGAGAAGGTGATGTCTGGTCGAGTAAAGGTGAGACATTGGAGGGCTCCAACAATAGCTTTGTAGGTTGTTGAATCTTCATGTGAACATAGATTGTCTGATTTGTCACTAAAGAAATGCATAGCAATTGGAGTATTACATGGTTTGCATCCATTCATTCTAAACGTTTGTAATACATCCTTAGCGTATTTTGTTTGTGTGACAAAGATACCAGATGAGTTCCTTAGAATTTCGAGCTCCAGAAAATATTTCAACATTCCTAAGTTAGTCATATCAAACTTCTGCTGCAGTTAACTTATTAAGAAGGTATTTGATGGGGTTTTATGGGTTTTGTATGGTTATCTTTTGTGGTGCTATTTTATGGGGTTATTGAGAAGGGGAAAACAGTCTCATCAAAGATAACATGTCTAGATATGAAAAGTTTTCCAATGCTCATATTGTAACACAAGTAACCTCTGTAATCTAGAGGATAGTCAAGGAAGATGCATTAAGAGATTTCTTTGTTGAAGTTTATGGGAATTGTATTGCTTTAGTAAATGGTAGCAGACACAACCAAATATTTTTAGATGTTTATAGTCAAGGGGTTGATTGAATAGGCATTCAAAGAGAGTTTTATTTTGAAGTTTTTGAGAGGGGAGTCTATTTATGAGGTATACACTGTGACAAAGGCAAAGGACCAAAATTTGGTTGGGATAGAGGCACGAGTCATTAGAGAGACGGCAACTTATATGATATGACGGTGTTTTCTTTTTGTTGAGGAGTATAGGGACATGCTTTTTGATGGGATATGCCATTTGTGGTGAGGAAGGATGATAGATTTTGACTGATGAATTCACCTCCTCCATCATATCTGAGAATTTTGATGCGGGAGGAGAATTGATTTTCTACTAGTGGTTTGAAGAGTTTAAAGACATTGGTTACATCAATTTTTCTTGCTATGGGAAAAATCCAGGTATACTTGGTGAGATCGTCAACAAAGGAGACATAATATTTAAAGCCATTTATTGATATTTCAAGGGCAGGACCTCATACACTAGTGTGAATGATTTGTATGGAAAACATGGTAGTAGAATATGAGTGGGAAAAAGGGAGTTTATGCATTTTTTCATATAAGCAATATTCACATATGCAAGTTTTTGTACAAGAGTAAAAGATTTAAGTAATGTAGAATTGTGTTTAATACTTGTGTTTAAGGATGGCCAAGCCGGTTGTGCCATACGATGGAGGAGATCTTAGAGGGTGACTGTATTGTAGTATGAGCAGTTGGAGACTTTTTCTTATTTGAGACATATGGAGTGATTGGATAAATTAGTCCATTCACACTAGGGCCTTGGAATAAAATATTGTCAGTTGTTTTGTCTTAAATGATAAATTTGTTAGTATCAAAGGTGATTAAGCAATTGTTATCTTTGCATAGTTGGGGAACGGAAAGTAAATTTGTGGAGATGGTTGAGACATACCTGAGATTTTGTGGTGAAAAGGAGGAGTTTAGGGTATAGAGGAGTTTACTCGGGATCTTGTGTGAGTAATGGAAATTGACTGACCACTGCCAATATAGATTCTATCTTCACCACTGTATTCATTTGCTATGGAGAGGTTTCCAAAATCTGCAGTAACGTGAGCATTGCACCCTGAATCTGCAAGCCAAGTATTTGAAGGATAGTTCTGAGTATTAAGATATTGTGAGTTTTATTGGGTAACCATGACATCAAGATTTTGAGGGCAGTGATTTCCTTGATAATTATAGTTCATTTTGTTGTAGCAATCAAGTGCAGAATGACCAGGTCGATTACATACTTGGCATTAAATGAATGGACGGTTTCTAGAATCAGATTGTTCACGACCTCTCCCTTGGTTAAAGTTTGATCGACCTCTACTAGTGTTGCAGCCTCTTCCTCTTCCTCTGAAGTTTATTCTGTTGATGATTTTGTTAGAGTGAATTTCCAGGTGTTCTTGAGTTGGTATTCTGATTCGCAAGCATTGCAGATGGTTGAACTGAGATGTCTTCACGTTTGGTTTGTTTTTCAATTGCAAATTCTTCAGACTTTAAAAGGACGTGAAGTTCAGAGAAACTTACTGGTTGGGATCTTGTTCGCATTGAGGTGCGAAAAGCACTTTATTCACTTGGAAGACCATTTAGGGCATAGATTACAAGATCTTCATCTTCAACAATAGTTGTTGCATTTGCTAACTTGTCTTTCAGTTTATTGATTTTCTTGATGTATAGATCAATCGACTGATTATGTTTCTTTGAGACTTGTTGTAGATCTGACTTTAGGTTGACTATATTTGTCCTGATATTTGAAGAGTAATGCTTTTCAAGTGCCTTCCATACCAGACTCGAAGATTTGCATCCAATTACATATGCTAGTGCTTCGACAGGTAGGGTAGCGTTGATGAGGAATATTAACGCTTGGTCCTTTGCTTGCCAGTCTTCGAACAAAGGGTTACTGATTTTGGTTGTTGAAGACGAAGTGTCTGAGTAGTTGATGAGGAACTTGTAGTTATGGGGCTCAAAATCATCTTCAGAGGGGTAGGAATGGATTCGTCAATGAAGCCGTACAACTTTTGTGCTTTCAGCATAGGTTCAAATTGGAATTTTCAAAGGGTGTAGTTGGTTGAATCAAATCGAATGGATATCAGGTTGCATATATTTGTTAGAAGGAAGAGGGGTGATAATAGTTCTTTGGATGTTGAAGAAGAAGAGCTTGCTTCGGTTCCTATGGTAGAAGAAAAGGATCGAAAAAAAAGGAGAAGACGTGGGTTAGAACTGCTCTGATACCATGAAAACTAATGGTCAATGGTTAATAACTTAGATGTTTTCTCATTGATTTAACTAATGGTAATTAGGAGTGTTTATAATACTCTTTTACAATACAGTTTTAGAAAGACAGAAAATATAACATATAATAACTAATTATAAAACAGAATTTATACATGATAATATGGGCTAGTTGTCTTTTGATTTGTTGTTCTCTATCAAGTTTGGTTGTTTTTCTTTGGTGATTTTCCACTCTTGGAAAACCAAGAAGCAACAAACAATGTCTTGCTTATATCGATCAATGGCTTCTAAACTTAAGTGGCTTAAAACATTGCTATGGATTCTTGGGTGGACCATTCTCATGCCATATATATATATATATATATATATATTTTTTGTGATAATCAACCGGTATTCATATTGCTCAAAATCCTATACTTAATTAACACATAAAGGACTTCGAGGTGGATTGTCATTGTATTTGTGATGCTATTTAGGACGCACTACTAGAACACATCATGTTTTTACTAATGAGCAACTTACTATCTTTATGAAGGCATTAAGAAAACATTGATTCTTCTCTTTGCAAGTTGGGCATGTGGGGATCCCCACGCTCCAACTTGATGGGAAAATATCTATATTCATTTTGTATATATTCTCCTTATTCTTCTTATTTTTATTTTTTTATATATTCTCCTTATTTATCTTCAATTGTACTTTAAGTTTTCAAAAAATAATAGGTTATATATATGTGCATATTAGGCTTAATGATAAATCAAAAAAAACTTTTCTACGAATGAGTTTTATATAATAGATTACACTCAAACTGCTTAATCCAAACATGAATTACATTACAAACTCAACCCTTTACGGGCCATCAAATACTCCCCAAGTGTTCGAGGGTATGTAATGGTATGTTCCATAACTTTAGGTCCTAGCTCAAAAGAAGCAACTTTTGGAATGATTTCTTATTTGTCATCTTTTAGTTGTCTCCAATTTTTTGATCAATAGTTAACAAAGTTAGAGCAATTGTCACAAATATTGCTAACTGTACAGTTTATTTATCATAAAAGGTACTATTTTGCTATATTTATAACTAAGTAGCTTTGTACAAAAAATAATAATAACAATCATAAACTTTGAGCTGATCGAGACAAAATGAGAGACAGATTATGTTAGTTTGTTAGAAAATTAAGGAAATTAAATTATGGGATAATGAAAGTTGGGTTTAATGTTAACCCCATAAACAATTACATCAATATTCCTACAACCTCCACCAACCACCAAAATCCCACATTTCATGTTTTTAAATAAAGCAGCCAGTTGTTAAAATATATATTTAACTTCTAATTTCTTATCTCAAAAAAAAAAAAAAAAAGGATTCTATTTTCTAAACCCTAAGAAGGAAGAACACATGAGGCTAATTGTTTCTCTACTTCTTCCCAATTATGAACTTTAGTTACCAAAGGAGGCAGATCCCCACACTCAGTCTTGCACCATGGATATGAATTCTCATAGTCAAAAAGTAGAACTTGAATCCCCGCTTCAGCGCATTCGATGGCGTATCTTGGGTTGTCATCAATTAGCACACTTGCTCCCAAGGACCTGCCGGTGTGATCGTCCATGACAGCCACAAAAATTGAAAACCAACACATCAGTGAATGTTGTTTTACTTAAACAGAAGATTCGATTATAGCGTGTGCTTAAATGAGAAAATAAATTATAGATGTGTAGGATTCGTTGGCATACTTGCATATTTCTGCCTTTGATCTGGATTCTCCATCTAGAGCAAAGTGATTTCCAAAGTGAATCTCCTGAAACAGCCCTTGGTAGTGCTTCTCGATCCACTCTAGCGTGTGTTCTTTAATTGCATTTTGTCGAGACCTAAAATTAGTTCAAATGAGATCAGGTCATCTATTGGAAGGCAACTTCTACCGTATACAATTGATCCAATGTAGCTATACATACGTTACAACTGATAGGTGACAAAGTCTCGATAACTTGAGGAGCGTGCTCTGCGCTCCGGGTATAGGCCAGATTCCTGTCTTGAAATATGGTGTCTTGAAGAACTCATGAACTCGAATATTAGCTGGAAAGAAGAGAAACAAGAGCGTAAAGATAAATCAATCCTGAGTTCTCCAAGCATAAAAACCACATAGCTTATTTCAGAGACTATAAGGTTTGCTCAAGAAGTGAAAATCTACAAAAGAAGTATCAGCTGGGAAATACGTTAACATTAGAAGTGTACAATTTGGAGGCAGAAATTTTGTAGATCCCAAGATTAACTAACAAAAGATCAAAAACCTTTCCCATCAACACACAATGGGAGACTTCGTACCATTGTTTTCAAAGAGCAAGGCGCACCCCAAGGCGGGTCCCTTGTATCACTAAAAAAAAAAAGGCTTTGAGCTACCCATAACAAACAAAATTCATTTCCATCAACCTTCGAAAGTGTATCATTTAAACAGTTTCAGATTCATTTTCGAACTGCAAATCATTCATTTCATACCTTCAGTCAAAGAGACCGCAATAGAGAATGTTTTGAGATTGTTTCACAGAAATTTATCAAAACATCAGATTGAAGTGTTTTCTAAAAGCACAAGGCACAAAAGCCAAATTCAATAGACAAGATTAGAAAAAAGAGTTATCAAAAGCATTGATGTTTAAAAGCCATTGGTTTACAAATTACAAATACCTTTTCTATGCTAAAATTAAGCCATTTTACTAAAGCCAATTATATATCCCAAAAAGAAGACTCATACTTCGAACATAATGATAACATGATCCCAAACCATTTTGCTTTCAAAATTGTTACTAAAAAAATCAGTAATTTTCCTAAGAATATTCTTTCAAGATCAAGAACAAATTACAATATACTATTTTGAAACACATACGCACTAACACAAATTCTTAGTAAGAAAGTGCACACAAACTGGCCTTGATACTCAAATACATTATAAAAATGCTGGAACCAAGTATTCAACTAAGAAAAGATCATAAAACCAACCATTTCACCATTATGCTTCCTATTACAAAATCTGGTGTCAGCAAACCTACAATTTCAGACTCATTCAACATGCAAAGCTTGGAAATAGTAAAAAAGAAATATTTTAAAAAAGAGAATAAATATCTCCACATGCAACCATCAATGAGTCAACTCAGGAAAAATAATATATAACTAAAAAGCCATCTTGATTCTTATCAAAAAGAAAAAAAGCCATCTTGATACAGATGACAAGTGACTAAAAGTCAATCCCAAAAAATTGTACCTTCATCACGAGAGCACTTCCATATCTGAAACAGAAACGAAAGTCTAAATCAAACTGATGCAAACTTGATGTTTCCCAGACATCAATCTATAATCAAAAGAAATCCCAAAAATTAAGACAAAGAAACATAATCATACCCTGAAGAATTCATAGACATGATACTCTGAAACTGAATGATTTGAAGAATAACGATCAGCAACAAACTTGTTAAGAGCCGAGACGAAGTTTCCCAAAACTACACAACAAAAAGAAACAAGCATTCGATCAGAGTACAAGAGACAAATCATGAGCAACAGTTAATTAGCATAAACCAAATTTTCATCTCAAATCAAGTACAGTCTAGATATAAGTAGCCATTTTATTCCTAGCACATGGAATGATCATGCAAAGTCATTAGCTAATGTTTGTTACTCAAATCTAATTATCTAAGTCGTCAATGAATAAATTAATTAATTAATTAATCTAAGTCAACAATTCCCATGGATTTAGTAATTATCTAAGTTTAAGTTGGATTTTTCCTGTCTCTCTCACATGACATCAAACCCACTTGTAAACAGAGAATTCGGAGGACGAAGAAGGAGGAGGAGAAGAAGAAGAAGAAACAGCTCTACAGTAGAGTAAGCCGGAGAAACAAGAAATCAAAATCCAAGGAAGGAGATGAAAGAAAAGCACAAACCCTCATCGATGTCAACAGCAACAACAAGTTTATCCCTGGAAGATATTTCATGGAACGTTAAAGGATTTCCCCATTTGGGCTCCTCATGAACAGAAGAAGAAAATCTACGATCAATTCCATCAACTAAATCAATATCAACACTGTTAAGCAGCTGTGGACGACGAGCAAGTGTTGGGCCCTTAGCATTGAACCCAAACGAGCCGTTACTGTAATTATCTTGGGGAGATTGAGCACAAGCTTTAAGACTAAATCCAGTGCATCTATTTCCTGAAAACCCACGAAGAACAAGCTCTCTAGTAATGGGTAATCCACAACATCGTTCAAATAGCAATTGTTGAGGAGCACGATGCGGTTGCATATCAAAATGAGATGATCGAAGATTTTGCGTCATGGAGTAAGCTGCCATTAAAGGAAATCGAGCATAGTACAGTATTTGATTGAAGGAGCGTCGACAATTTAACATAAATTTCTTCAATGACGAATCGAATGGAATCGAATCTCACATTTCTCCACCGCCACAATAACAATAAACAATTAAAACCCTAAAACAACAAAAACAAAATAATAATAATAATTAACAATTTAAACTATAACAAGAAAAATAAACGACAAATCACCAATGAAATTAAACGAGGACAATCACTCAGCCTGGAAATCACGCACAGAAATCCACATACAGTTCAATAAAAATCAAGCAAAAGAATCAAAACAATAACTAATGATTCGATATGCAAAAGGCAAAAACGAACCTGAATCGAGTAGCAATGAAGCTGGAAAAAGTGTTGAAGAAAAAAATCAATCAAAAACTAAGAACACTGATTGGGGAATGAAGCTGAAATCGAAAAAATCCGGGGTTGAGATTGTTGAGCAGAAACAGCGAATTGTTTCCCTTATATAAAAAAGGTTGGTGAATGAAGAAACAGAATAGGAATAGGAATAGGAATGGAATTTGAAGAAATTCAAAATCAAGGCGTCGGTTAAGTCCCCACAACCAAAAAGTTGATGAATTTATTGAAATTTCCATTCGAAAAATCGGGGATTTTGATCCTTTGTTCTTTCTGCTCAATGATTTGAAATCTCATTTTCATGAACAAAACGAAGGAAATCCCAAATATAAAAATTAAAAATTAAAAATAAAAATAAAATAAAATGTATAAATTTATACAAAAAGAATGTAAGGTTTGTTTATGTTTTCTAAATTCTAACAATGTCTAAATTTCAAATGGTCTAATCTATTAGTAGATAATACAGTATGATTTAGTTCATCAACCTCCATTTTCATTCGTGACGATTTAGTTTTTGGAAAATTGCCAAAAACGGACTTTAATAGGTTTTGTCTGATAAAATTAATTTTCTCCTTAAAAGATCGGTTAACAACTTTTGACATTTTCCTAAAATATTAAAATTTCTCAGAGTTTTTCCATACACACGTTAAATTAAATTTTCCTTAGTTAAATTAAATCTTTACTATTTTCTAAAATTATCCTATCAAGTATTAAAGTATAATTGGTAAACTATGCAATTTTATCGGGATTAAGAGAGAATTTCTTTTTAAATTTAGAAAGGAGGAAGAAAGAGAGAGAATCCAAGAAATCCGATACTTAATATCTAAAATAATTCTAATGATTCTTTATTAGGAATAATCTTTTCTTTTGTCCTAGTTCTTAGCTAATATTCATCAATCGATCTAATTTTAAAAGAAAATATAAGTTAATTACTCTAAATTCATTCACCAATTTTGTTCAACAATTCAGATTGACCAAGCCATACTCAAACTTGCAAGAACAAACGATAACAAACTTAGACTTATTATCTTTAACAATTCAGTTAAAATAGAGAGACAAATAATAGTAAAGAAGTTTAGACATAAAAAAGATTAGAGAGAATAAAGAACAAAAGAATAGGTTTAGAGATTAACTATCATCCTTCCCGAATTCAGAGAGGAGTTTACTCCATGAGAGAGAAAGAAAGAATAAGAGAAAAGAAGTGAGATCTGGGCTCTGATACCATTAGATTAGAATGAAATTATTTAAAATTAGGTATAGTTGGTATAAGATTGATAAATATCATAGAAGAAAAATTAATTATATTCAATTTTGAAAATTTGGCATAAATCAATTTTCTCGTAAAAAAGATTAGTTACAGTCTAGTAGATGTCGATCTAAGCATGGAAAAAACCTAAAACAATCCATAGCATCTAACCCAAGATAGATAGTGAAAAGATGTTTAACAATTTTTCAAAATGGGTGCTAATTTTACGAGAAAAACCTATTAAACGTTGTTTTGAACAATTTCTCTAACAATTTAGGGGTGTTTTGGACGATTTCTCTAACAATTTAGGGGCGTTTGGAGAAAGGGTAATCCAACCCTTGTTTGGAGAAGGGTTATCAGAACTCTCGTTTTAGGTTTATCATAACCCCTCTTCCCTCTCTCCCTTCTTTCTCAATCTCTTTTCAACTCTCGTAATATTACTTTTTCAACTCCTCATAGTTTTATTATTTCATATTTTACAAAAATTTTACTCTTTTTTTTATCAAATGTCATTTATTTTTAATTAATTTAATAATCTTAAAAGAATATTTTTTTTAATTTTATTATTTCATGCCTTTTCAAATATTTTATTTAAAAACTAATCTATCTATTTTTGATAAATTTGAGTTAAATAAATTTCTAAAAAAAAAAGAATTTTATTAAATTTATTAAAAATCAAATCAAACAAAATCAAATCAAACGGTTTAATATTAAATTAAATAACTTTTGAATCCTTAAATAACCTAAAAATATATATAACAAATATTTGGCTGGAAGTACTTAAACTTTAAGTGTATAAGATTTTTCTTTTAAAAAAATCAATTTTATGGGAGATTTGATTTAAGATTTATTTGAATTAAATTTTGAATCTAAACTTTTTTAATAAATTATGCTCATACTTTTTCAAAATGTACTTTTTTATCTCTCTTCTTCCTTATTTTTATATCTTTCATTGATTCATTATAATTTTTGTTGCTCTATGGAACAACAATCCTCTAATTTAAAAAGAGAGAAAAAAAAAACATAAAGAAAAATGAGAATGTTTTATCTTTAAAACAAAAACAGTAATTTATTCAACCCTAACGATTACTTAAAAAAGTTGAAAAGGGGTGTTTTTTAATAATAACAAAAGAAATTAAAATATTTACAAGCTATAGCAAAATTTTGGATTATATCAATGATAGTCTTTTATCACTATAGCATATCAATAACTATCAGATATAGAATTTGTTATAGGTTCTAAGTATTTTATAAAATTTGCTATTTTTAAAAACTTTCCTACTCTAAAAATAAGCATGAAAATTTATTGAAATTTATAAAATTGAAAGTATAAAGACTAAAGTAGATACCAAAAGTTCAAAGACTAAACTGATACAAACTTGAAAGTACAAAAACTCAATTGTTACACACCAAACATCATACTAAATCGACTAAATTGTTACAAATCAAAGACTAGACTAAATTGTTATTTTAGAAAAGTTTAGAGACTAAAAAAGTGTTGTTTAAACTATAATTTATTTTTAAAATATATATTATTTATTTTTAAAGCTTGCACTGTTTTACTATCTTGACTTTGTTCCAAAAGTTCTATCCAAGCGCATATTTGAAATATTTATAAAACTCTAGGGATATTATTGTTACTTTTGAAAGTATGCATATGTTTTAAAAATGTTCAACAATATATTTTATGATTTAATTATAAAATTTAAAAATATATATGTGAATATGTTATACAATTTAACGTAGTTCATCTATCAACATAAACATTGCTTATCGACATGAAATATGTATTTTTTATTTCAAAGTTAAAAAATTCGAGTTTTCACCTAAAAGCGGGTACCCATAAAATGCTTTTTGTTTACCATTAGACAGATAGAAAAAAGAAAAGCACTAAATTATAATAATATAAAACTAACAAATTTGTTATGTCATTTCAAATCGATCACCATATAAATATTCTCCACGTCTTTGTATTTGTAGTGCATGATGAATTCGTTTTACATTGTAATAGCATATTACAATGATAATTGGCATGATGCCGACTTGTATTTGATAATACCTTAAAAGAAAATAAAACTGGCAAGTACTGTAATTTATTCTAAATTAAAAAAAAAAAAAAAAATCAAACATTTTTGTAGTTTCACGATATGTTAAGTGATAAATTCAAGCGTTTGATTCTTTGGTTGAGAATGTTAAGGTCTATTTCGATTGGCTATTTTATCAAAGAAATTGTCAAAAATGGCAAATCGATACACTGATATGTTTCTATAAGTTACATTAATAGATAGTGATAAAAGCCTTAATAAAATCCAAAATTTTGCTATAACTTGTAAATATTTTAATTTTTTTTGCTATTTTTAAAAATGTTCAAATTTATTATTTATTTAAAATATTCTTTTTTTGAAAGTATTTCAAAACCTATTTTGAAGTGATTGCAATTCAATATTCAACAAACTAAACCAAATGTATTATTGCTATATGTCAATTGGAGTAAGTTTCAACAAATAACAAATAACTGCACATGATTAAACTAGTTGAACATTGTGCATGATGTAATGTTATATATATATATATATATATATGAAAATTCAACCCTGTGCAATTTAACATTGACCATCCAAAAGAAATGCTTTAGTTTGAGAATTTATTCTATGGATGAAGATGGAGGCTCAAAGAGAATGAGAGGGGAAGTCAAAGTGGATTTCTCACACACCGACTTAGTTTTAGTTTTGATGTACTATCTCCTTTGGAATTGCCTTTGAAAGATCGTTAGAGAATATTAAAATGTGTTTAGAAAACATTTGATTGTACACGTAAATATTTTGTATACTTTGTCATTTTTAACTATTTTCTCAAAGTTACCAAAGACTATTTTATTTCAACTCTCGTAATTGCGACTACTTTTTCATAAAATATTGTCATTAAAGTGTAGAAGGAGAATTGAACCTTGACCACAAACACTATATCAATATCAAATAAACTACGGTTATGTAAGATGGATAAATACAGCTTGTTCAAATTATGATCCAATTTTTGAGTGCAGTACTAAACACATATATGGAAAGGTACAAAGTAAAACTATGCTTCCAATTTTGGGTACAAACCCAAATAAAACCAAAAACAACTTTATAAGTGGTTAACCAATGGGGGAATTGGAGAGAGATATCAACACAAAAATGGGAAAAGTTACAATTTCTTTAATTAGCAACAATATCCATTGAATTTGAGGATAGAACTTTCAGCTTATCTTTGCTTTATTCATTCATTCATTCATTCCATCAACAAACTTTTTAACTTTCAAGGGAAGTGCCAAAGTGTAATCCATTCAACTTCATGATTTCTTATTTCTTTTGGATAAGATAGTTTAGGTTTATCTATTTAATCCAATTGATCTTTTCTTATTAGTAATATTTGAAAAATATTGTTGTTGTTTTCTTTAGGTTGATAAGAAATACGAGAATGTCGAACTAATAAATTGTTGTACCATGACGAACCACTGAAAGCAATTACGATCGACCGTAGTGTTAATTAACACAACTTCCTTATTCTGATATGCACTCGTCAGAACAAGGAAATGAAAACTAAAATGAGAGGTCGGGGTTACCCAAACTTGCCCAACCAACCAGATGACGGCAACACATTTCTTTGGTATGTATACTCACTCATCTCTTCCAAACTATCAATGTGGGACAAGGAAAATTAACTTTGCTTATGGGCCTTAAAGGACAATTGCAATGCAAGTACATTTAGATTGAAAGTATTAGTATATATAGCAACATTTAAAAAAAAATTGTAAATATATAGCAAAATTTGTTAAAGCCTATCAATGTTATAATATTGATCTATCACCGATAGAACTCTCCAATGATTAATATATCTGCAACTTTTTAAAAGGTAAATTTACTTTTGATTATTGTTAATAGAATTTTACTAGATAAAAATCTTAAATCTAAAACCCAATAAAAAAAATTGTCAAAAATAGTAAATTTGACAAAATATTTACAAGCTAGCAAATGACATTTTGTTATTTTTAATTTGCTATAACATGTAGATATTTTAATTTATTTTACTATTTTTAAAGATTCTCTATAAAAAAAAATGTTATTCTCGAACTGTTAGATTTTTTTTTTACAAATATGAAATTAGTTTTATTTTTATTTAAAGAAATGTGAAATATCTTCCTTATGTTTAGGATCATTTATATCTTTTAATAAGGAGTCAAAAGATCTTCCTTAAATATCTCATTTAAAGAAGAGGATATTCATCATATTTAGGAATATTTTATTGTAAGTTCTTATTTTTTGGCTCTTTAAAAGAAGAAGTTCTATGAACGTAAAATTATTATTCACAACGGTGTTCAACAATTTATATTTTTGGTGAAGAATCTGTACGAAGGTAAATCTTGTCAAGGGATTTGACAAAGTATCAATTGATAAGAAATATGAATGAATTTGACAGAGTATCAATTGATAAGAAATATGAATGAAGACTGAGATAATTGTAGGAAGCCTGAATTCGTCTTCAAAGAGATTCAAGTTTACCGTCAGAGGAGTCTGAGTTTATACAGTTAAATTATAGTGATAACTTGTTAACTTAACTTTAGGGCTAAGTTACAAACTTTTGAATCTCAATAATATTTCTTAAAGAATCTCCCTAGATGAAGGCCGTATTTGCCGAACTGGATTACAAAAGTGCACTATGTTATTTGTCTTTGTACTCTAGTTATTTCTATAGTTAAATACTTTGTGATATAGCTAAAGAGCATTTAACCTCATCTTACCTGTTTTTCACTAACAATTTTAAATAAATTTATTCATTTTATTGGTAATAAAATAAAGCTTTTTTTTTTAATCCACAATTTTTTTCTATTCAATTTTAGAGGCTTATTTGCATCTCCTAACTCATAGCTCATTTAAAATTCACAAGTCTTAAAAACTTGAAAAATCTATGTCTACCTTGAATCTCATCCCTCTGTTGGGATAGATTTTCAAACTCAAAATATTGTTTCTTTTCATTTAAATAAAAATTTAATAATTGTTTATTAACTCAAATAATGTTAGTTTTTTTTATTTACCTCGTTTAATAATAATTGTTTATATTTTTCCATTAATTAGTTAATGGTTATCCATAGTAAATTTAATAAAATATTTACAACATATAGTAAAATTTTTAGATTTTATCAATAATAGGCATTGATAAACACTTATATACTTCTATCAGTGGTGATGACAAAAAGTGATAGAAGTCTATCATCGATAGAATTCAAAGTTTTACTATAGCTTGTAAATAATTTTATTTATTTTGTTATTTTTAAAAATGTCTCAATTTGTTTTTTTCGAAAAGAATTATTATACTAAATTTAATAAAATAATTAAAATGTGAAATTACGTGAAATAACCTTCTAAAAAATGGCAAAAAGGGAGAATGAATACTTATCCCTGTTAGCTCCTTTTATATAATTTAGATTAGAAGATAGATTTAGATTATATTAAA
The DNA here is from genome assembly GCA_025688845.1 of Cucumis hystrix. NCBI lineage: Eukaryota > Viridiplantae > Streptophyta > Magnoliopsida > Cucurbitales > Cucurbitaceae > Cucumis > Cucumis hystrix. The sequence continues at coordinate 9,684,835 of CM046884.1, forward strand.
CAATTTATTAGTGTCCAATAATTTATAGGTCCGTTCATGATGAAGTTTAAAACAATTTTATCATAACTTTGATTGTTTTTCTCATAGATTTGATTTAGATAAAATTTAAACTTCATCAAATACATTACGGTATTAATTTTCTCTCTTTTTCTTTTATTTTTAATTTTCTCTCTTTTTCTTTTATTTGAAGTATATTAATGAACCGAATGTGTATGAATGATAAAAAACATGAATTTACTCAACATGTTAAACTCTTGGTTTTACACTATGGGTCAAACATGAACTTGACATCAAATATCAAACCCACTTGATTCCAAGCCAAGGGCCGAACAACCTCTTAGTTTGTTAAAAAATATGCTCTTAAAAGATACATTTAACTTTGTAACTGAGGTAATATGTAAATTTGATCACTTTACTAGGGCAGAATTTGAATTAAGCAAATTTTAAAAGGATATTACGCTGCTTATTTAACATATGGTAATAAATTTGAGAATGGATATAAAGTATAGATGAATAGTTTTGGACAAATAATGGACGTCGGCTAATTGAATTATAGGAATACATATTTTATTAACTATGGAGAACGAAGCAAAGCCTCAACGATTAACCCAATTCTTTGCTCTTCCTATCGCCTCCCGATCCCTTGATGAACACCAACGGACCTCAAAATCCACCAACTAACTCATCCTTACTTCTCATCACTTCCACTCCCTTCTTTCTCCAATTCAAATCCAAATATATCCTCCCTTCTTCCACTCTCCACCCTACCCATTTGTTGGGCTCCGCCATGATGATGCACTTCGGCGACACTCTTCCTGGCCATCCATTTGCTTCTCTGAATAGTAATCTCTTAACTCATCGGCTTTTGATTTTTCTCTTCATTTTTCTTTTTTTGTTACTCAACCTGTTACCTTACTTCATCAGGAATAGTGAACACCTTACCTTGAGATAAAAAAATTCTTACCTATCAGAATTTTGTTGCATTGGCTTCATGATGTAATGCTTGGAATGCCCTGTATTTATAAAAACAATCCCTGAGGCCTGATGTTTTGGTTTTTTGAAAGTTGTGTTTATTTTGATAAAGACAACGAAACCTCCACCATCAAACCAATGTTGCAGCAAGATCAAAGAGCAAAAGCCCTGTCTCTGTGGTTACCTCAGAAACCCTTTTCTTAAGAACTTTGTCAACTCCCCAAATGCAAGAAAATTAGCTAATGATTGTGGAACTTCTTTTCCAAATCGCTGAACAACCATCCATTTCATAATTGCTTGCTTGGTTGTGTGTGCGTTTCTTATCATCAGTCCTTTTATGTTCTATGTTATTCTTGTGTGTAAACTGCTATGTTTTCTGGTTGTGTTTTGTTGAATAATAATATGGTAGTTTGGCATTCACATGACATTTTGGGAAAACATATCTGGCATTCACGTGATAGCAAGATAAATTTAAATTTGAGAAAGAGAGAACCTGCAAAACAAAGAGAAGAGGCTCCGATGCCTAAGTCTGTAAGAGAATTATAAAATAGAGAATAAGTTAGAAGCTCTTAGTTACCTTATACAGAAGCATAATGGAGTATTTATACCTACAAAACAAAGAAAAAGGCTCTGATGCCTAAGTCAAAAGAATTATATAAATTAGAAGTTCTTACGTATCTTGTATGTAACCGGAATGGTATTTATGTTTGTCCAACTAGAATATATGTGAACCGAAAAAGCCAATCTATTTTAATTTCTATTTGGCATGTGAGGATAGTGATCTTGATTCTTGTAGAGATACAACCAGCGATGGAAGCATTGGCTACGATTTAGAAAAAAAGTCTTACTTTTCAAGAGAACAGTGGGATCATCAACCATTTAACTTCTGAAAACATGCTGGAAAGACGTCTTTAATGGATTAATATAAAAGATTTTTCCTAAATCATAGTCAATGCTTCCATCACTGTCCTCACAAGTCAGCCTACCAAATAAAAAGAAACAAAGAATGAGCCATCTTCTGGGGAAAACCAATGTTCTCATACGTTAAGAATGGTAGGAAAAGTTCTTGATCATCACATCTAAAAAGAAACCCACAGTAGAGTAGAAGATAAATCTTGGTAAAATAAATCTCACACTCACAGTTCATTAGAAACAGATATATATTTGATTTCAAGCAGAAGAATTCTAAATCATGAGGATTAACATATTCCACTCAAAGATCAAGTACCTGGCTTGAGAATCTGATGTCAATGCAGCAGCTTCCCCATATATTTGGATACCAGACAAATATGGAACGTAATATTGAACACAACAGTCACCTCCATCGAGTACCAAAGGAACTCCAGCGCCATATGCACTCCACTCCTTGAACGACTCCCACAGATCATTCAAAATGAAATAAGGTTGAAACTCAATATCACAAATCCTCCAATCCCTCATAGTTGTCTGGAAAGAAAGACAATATTATCATAAAAAATTCCGATTTCCCAAGAAAAACACAAACAAATAACTCTCAGACGGGATTATTTACTTAGAGGTCAAAAACTTGTAAATGCAGAAAAAGCCATGAAGACCATTAATAGGCCACAAGAAACGGAACCATTCAAGATTGTACGTAATCAACTCTCTTTGATTCTAAGCATTTACCTCAGAGAAGTACTGTGCTGGAACTGAAGGCCTTGTGTGTTCCAAGAATCAACTTTACTCAATGGGCTCTCGGTTTCATCGGTCTTGGTAGGATTTCCTCGAGGGGTTTTGGTGATTATAATTCTTCCTTGCCCTTACCGGAATATAAAACCAGCCTTCACCTTTGATTCCCCCAAACTGCAACGCATTGCCCAACATTTCTTTATGTATAACCCAAAAGAGAAGAACTCTCCGTTTAGTAAGAATGGAAAACAGAGAGGAAAGGAAATCACAAAGATTATAATGGAAAACGGTAAAAAGAATTCAAGAAGATTACTCAGTGCAACGCAGAGGAAAATGGGGTTTTAAACATAATTTTTCTTTTCTTTTTTATATCCATATATATATTGAAATTTCTTATTTTTATTTTATATTTATATTATATAATTAGTTATAGAATAATTGGTTAATGGCTATGACATTGTACCCAATAAAATTTTCTTTGAATTTCTTTGTGTATCTTTTTGAAACCTTACATACCAAATAGACATTAACTTAAAATGCATTATAGACTTAAATAAATATTAATAAACAATCAGTGAATTAATATCAAATTATTTATTTTTCAAGGTTTTAATAAACATGGGATATATCCCTTAATTTTAGTAATTAGTTTTGATATTTAGGTTTAAAATTTCCATGGTGTTGTTCTAAAGTATTTGGAAACATTTTGCAATTCCGTCACATATTTTATGGATTCGATCGATCGGTTTAAGGGATAGTGGACAATGTTTTTCGCTACCAATTTTGTGTAGGATGTTGTACAAATGCCACGACTATATTTTGTAGATCAAAGAGTTATCAATAAATGAGTGTAACTATATATTCTTTGGTATATTCACTATATTACACCATGTATAACTCACATGTTATTATAGGTGAGTATATTTAAATTGGATGTCGCTAGTCTTGTTTTATTTATTTAATTGAATACTGAGATATATTTACATCAAAACATATTTTTTTTATATTACAATTACAACATATACTATTGTGTAGTTTAAGTATTATTCTATACTTTATTTTTATATTCCATAATTTTCAATATATGAAGTTTAGATGTTATTATTCGTGTCATTATGTATATTTAATAGATATTATAGTATAATTTATAATATATGTAATCATACATGGTATATATTTAAACGATGGTCTGTGATTTTTCAACATATTTTATGTATATTTTAATATTTAAGTCACTCTATATTTTAAACAAATAAGACAATCTTGCATAATCATATGTACAAAATTTGAAAGGGATTGTGAGATATTTGATTAAATGTTCGTCGTTTAGGAAAAAAAATAGTTATGGGATTTTGGAGAATATTGCCTTCAATATCTTTCATGTCATTTTACTTATCCTTTAGAAAACAAAAATTGGTCAATCCAATATAGAGATCCATATGTCATTTGGATCTAACATTTTAAAAATATTTCATCATATTTAGGTTATAGTTTAGTGAAATTGGACCTATTAAAATAAGTTAATAGGGTAACCTCCCCCGACAAAACAAACCACTCTATGTAGGAAGAAATAAAAATAAAAGAAGTCCAACATGATTACAATGTTAATGTGTTCAAAAAAACTTGATGACTCGAAAAATCTAATCAACCCAAGGCGAGTTATCAACTCAACTCCTATTGAGGTGGTTTTTTAACTTATGTTATAATTATATGTACTTATATTTGTCTTAATTTCATTCTCCAACTACCCTTAAAAACAAACTTTTTCACCATTTGGAAAGAGAGTCGTAATATAATTAGAAATTGGATAGTTAATCATACATAAAAATAATTAAATAAAATTTTACCTATTAACATTTGTTAAAAGAAAATTGGATTTATTGTTATTTAATATTTTCCATATTTGTATGTTTCCTTTATTAGTATTTTTTTCTCTATTTATTCATCAATGTAAATAGGTTATTATGTACATTAATTTTATTTATTCAATATAATATATAAAATTATCAACAATAAACTCATTTTTAAAACAAAAGGTTAAATAAACTACCTTAATAACTTGAATCAACCCAACCATTATTCAATAATGGTTATTTAGATCGAAGAAATTTATCATCCAAACAATTAAGTCGAATATAAAAAGATGTTCAACCCAACCACACTAACACCCTACTAACCAACTAAAAAATAAAATAAAATCATATATCACAAACTTACACAGATCAAACTTTGCAACTCAGTTCTCAAAAGTCAAAAGAAGCACAAAAACAAAATTAAAAACTAAGGAGACAGAGACATTCAAATATCTCTCAACCTATTTTGTTTTAGAAAGTAAATACAGCTTTTCAACTAAGCTTCCATCCAGCCTCTCAAACACTGCTCACTACAGAGAGCATCTAAAAGGATAAATTAATTTAAAGATTTATGGTCTATATAATTACTTAGAAGTTATAAAAACAAATAAAGAAAGAAAAAGAGAGAGAGTAAAGCCACTAGTGCAGAGATTATGGAAGTATTTACTGGAAAAAGATGGTTAAGTCATCTCCTCATTTGTTTATTGTCCTTCCATCTTCTCTCGTATCTTATATTGCAAAGAAGCTGGAGCACAATCCAATGGTGTCTCTCCTGAGGCAGTAGCAACAATGAATCATTATGCAGGGTGTAAGAAACCAAACTGAATTGGTTCGATTTTCTGTTATAATTCGAATCGATTCGAGCTGAACTAGGTTTTCTTAAAAACTAACCCTCACCCCTAGTCTCAGCTTTTTTTTCTTAGGTAATCACAAAATGTTGTACCCTAATTTAGTCCTCCTCTCTTGTACTCGTGTAAGTCTACAAATAGCATAAAGCTCTAAATAAGAGAGATCCTCTCCTTTTCATCGCTCTCTAATTATGCTCACTTCTAAGTGAAAGTCCACTGTTTGGTTTTGTAAGTTCTGAAAATTGTGTTTGTTTTCTCACCGTTCTTTACAATGAAATTTTCTTTCATCTTTTTTAAGGTAAGATTTGATTTCTAGATTCCAAAAAACAAAAATATGTTTTCAAAAGCTACTTTCTCTTGTTTTCAAAACTTTGCATGAATTTAAAAAACAACCGATAGAACAGAGATATTGTTCAAGGTTGTACATGATTTTTAAAAAAAAGAACATGTTTAGAAAGTGGATAACAAAACAAATAAACTCAATGACTATTTGCAAGCTTAGTTTTTCAAAAGCCAAAGGGAAAATATAGGAATGTTCCTAGATATTTCACACCCTTAAACTCAAAATTCTAGTAAACTTATTGCCTGGTCTTATCTTTAAGTAAAAGTTACATCCAAGCTTCAACTCAGTCACAAATATCGGCCAGAGGTTTTTCTTTTTTCCTCTTTTTCAAGATGGTGAATGAATAATACCTTAGTAATATAAAAAAAAGTTAATCGTGAGTTAAGATCTTTAATTTCTAGAGAGAAGCTAACCATAATTTAACAGCTTTCACACACCACCAGAACATTATACTCACTGTAGTCACACAGAAACTAGCTATGCACATTCCTATTCTTTGGCTTTTAATCGACTTGCTTGAAGGAAGAGAAAAGGATAACTGACAACTGATGAACAAAGGTTGTTTGAAATTTGTTTCTCCAAACAGCTTCTGTCTTTTAGAATGAAACTTTTCAGAAGAAACATTTGGATAATTGAATGAGACATTCCTTTCTTGAAAAATAAAAACAGTAATTTCAATGCACATAATAATATTATGAAGAAAAACAACAACAAAATACAAAAACAAAAGCTGTTTTCAAGACAGTTTTTTTAAACACTCAAAATTCTCAAAGACCCACCTTAAGTATAATTGGATATAAAAGTTAAGACTCTCAGTTTATGCTCGATACTATTATCAAGATCCAGTAACATTGATAAGTAGTTACCTTGAGCATTTTTGTAGTCCAGGCTAGCCCCGCCTTCAATGAGGGCAAAAACAATATCAGTCTGATTAAAGACCGCCGCCTGCATCCAAATAAATATTAATCGTGATATTATACCTCTAAACTGAAATGAATGCCATGTTTTGCTGGGTGGGGTGAAGAAGAGAGATTTTATACCACATGCAGCAAAGACAGTCCTTGTTTATCGTGATAATTTGCATCTACACCCTGCCAACATGAGAAGAGTCAATAATTTCATTACATATTTTGATTTTTATAAAGGCAAATAGTAAGTACCTCGCTCAAAAGTTTCTTAACAGCAATCGTGTCACCATTCTTGACTGCTTCCCTTAGCCCCTGCAAGAACGTGAAATTCTAAAGATGAAGCGGAACTTCAAACCCTTTGACAGACATCAAAGGAATATTAAGATGATACAGACTATATACCTCGCCACTTGCTTCATAATTAATTCTCGATTCATCAGCAAGATTCCTGTTTAATGATATGAGTTACAACTGCAGATTAAAATCGGACTTATCCTTCCAATTCAATAATACTAACAGTGATAAAGAGGGTAATAAAATATCTAAACAGGCTCAATCCTATCAGAAGAAAACAAACTCCAGATAACAGACCGAAGCTTGCTGTTGGAGGTAGATGCTCTATTCCTTAGATTGGAGTCAGTTTTCTTTGGTTTTGAATTGTACTGAGTAGAGGTAGAAGCTGTTTTTTTCTGCCATGAGAACAATCAAGTTTCATCAGGGGAGGGCTGATACATGAAGAGCACTAGAAATTACTGAATATTAAAACCTGCGAAGGTACTGCTTCTGTTTCCATAGGCTGGGCTGGAGTTTCACAAATGCATAATGGCATTCCACACTTGCAATCTGGAATTCCCAACGCAGGTTGATGCTCCACAGCTGGTTTAGGCTCAGAATTTAGATCCCCATCAAGGTTTAATTGGGAAACTGTATCTCCTACTTGATCAACTACAGCTGACGATGGCGGTTGACCAACTCCTTTAGATCTGTAATAAAGTAGATTCAATAAATTTACACTAGTTTTTGTTTATATGATGAAGATAATTTTTACATTAAAGTTTAAATACTGAAAGATCTTTCTTTAAAAAGCTGAACTCTATAGATGTAATCCTATATGGCATAGGTGCTAAATACTAGGTTCAATCTTTGCCTAAAATTGAGAGCTCAAAAGGATGCCTCGGAGACCAAGTATTAGGAGGAAACAAGGGAAGGCAAGAGCTTCCAAATCTGTATATGATTTTTTATAATCCAAGAAGAATGAACTGAAAGCTGATGTAAGAACTTCAATGCTTCATCCCACACAAGCTTCAGCCTTCAGATCACTCATCAATATCCAACTACCTCAACATTGGTGGTTTTAAATAACGTTAAGCTTTAAAGACTGTTCAAAGAAGGTTTTAGAATGTTGGTTGTCACACTAATTCACACAGGAGCAGAAAATTCTCATTGTCAATGAGATTGGAAACCCACTAAAAATTTCAATGGTTTCTTCACATGAAAGCTAAAAATAAGAAATGGAATAAATAATAAAGGTGCAAACTTCATGAACAGCACGCACTAGTGTAGGCCCCTTCTTCAACAGAAACAAGGACCACAGATTCTAACTTGTCCTGAATATCTATTAACAAGCTCCAAAATTTCAAAAGCTTTGAAACTATCTTGCTGATGAATTTGTTCGAGTTAGAATTTGTAAGTTTCTAACCGTCTTCTTTCAAGTATCTTTATAGGAAAAATAATATAGAACTTGAAACTAATAACATGAAATTTCATGTTTGAAGCTGCAAAAGATTCCGCATAAGGAAAGAAAAATGTGACAGAGCGTATGCTTAAATTTAAACATGACTTACTGAGAGGAGTAATTAAAACAGTCAGCACAAACTCTAACAGAAGAATGAATACCAAACTGCGGCAAGGCCTGAATTTCACACAAACAAGAACACACAATATACCAATCAGATCACAATAAATTCCCCATTAAACCAATCAATCAACGAGGAAGAGAAAAAGAAGAATACCATTTGAAAAGAAGAATGCTCATGACACAACGTCCTTCCACAGCATCGGCAATGATGCTGCAAAAAAGATTCCAACAAAAAAAAAACGCAGAACAAATCTAATCTCAGCTCAAAAGTCAAAACAGAATCAAAATCGATCATATATGCAGTAGCTCTAACTGAATCATCTGAAAGAAGTTGATTATATTATAGAGGAAACAGAAATTTGGTACCCGTCGCCGGAAGGTATTGAAACTGCATTTGCAGACATCGCAGCGTGCTGCTTCTTGGAAAGGAGGCGGGTCCACCGACATTATTGTGATATCCGCCGATGGATCCTCCGATTGCACGATTCTCCGATTGGTTTAATTGATGCTTTCAGATAATTTTGAGGGAGAGGAACCACCGTGGTGGGCAGCGGAGTGCGGGGATCTCCTCCGACTTCCGAGCTGAGGAAGAAAGTGGCAGCGGAACTTGGGAACTCCGACTGCGAAATATTACAATAAATAAAAAGAAAAAGGAAATAGACGTCTTATCCAAATTAACAATTATTCCAAAGGATTCTTTTATTAAAAAAAAACTACCAAAATACACTTACTAATTTGAAATTTAAATCAAGACAATTTTATAGTTCATGGTGTAAATTAATATTCTTTTCAAATGTTTTTTTTAAAAGTCTAAAGTGACGAATTCATAGTTTTAAAAGTATAATTTTAAAAATGGTAGTGTGGATTGGTACACTTATGATATTCACTTTTCTATGAATAGGATGAAAGATGTCAAAATTGTAGTGTTAGTTAATCGATAAGTATTGTTCATATTTTCTTCATGAAAAAAGGGGATTATATATATATTTACTTACCATCTCCCTCTTATCTCAACAGATATTACCACCCACCATGTTTAGCTTCAACCTATTTTAAAAACCAACCAAATTTTTAAAGAAAAAATTGTGTTCAAATTTCACTATAATTTCAAGGGTTTATTTAATAATGGTGAAAATCATGATTAGAAAATTGAAAATAACAAAAATAAATTGACATAGTAATATAATTAAAACAAATTCGTCATTGCCTTAAGATCTTGGAAACATTTGTAAAAATAAATTATAAAACAGACAGTTAAATCTATTTTACCAAGTTTAAAATTACTTCGAAGAAAACACTTTCTAATCACTCAAAATCAATTCTATACTTTCAACCTTCATAACATTAAAATTGATTTTTGAATGATTCAAGAAAACCTCCAAAATTACTATCATCCACCAAAAAGAAAATTTTCAAGGGTTAACACAAACCTTTTTAACATTCAACATCTAATAATCTACCCACCTGAAGAGTGAAGAACAAAGTTGAAGGTACACCTAAAGCTCCAATCAAAATACAAAAAGAGTTATACAAAGACGTTTACGTCCGATTGACTATCACAAGACATGGCTCCAGTAAGCCGCCAACAATTTTTCAAACATCATACATTCTAAGAGTGAGGAGCCGAACAAACTGAACCCAACGTTTATTTTTAAAAACTTCAACGTGTTACATTCAGTGCGAGCTACGCAAAATTCCATGCATGTAACCTCCAGTCATTATAAAGGACACGAGAGATACGATACCGGCTGGAAATATCTTGCCTGAATTCTTGAAACGAGATCCCATTACTACCAATAGTGAAGCAGAAAGGCCTGTAGATTAAGAATAAAATCAAGCTTATGTTTTGATTAAATTAGGAAACTAATTTAACTGGCACTTCTTTTTCTCCCTAGATTTGGACGGATCATATGATATGCTCTTCTTGAGACTTCTTAAATCGATGACCATTCTAATATATTAGTGTGCAAAAGGTAATATTGTAGTGAAACTAAACTTTTCTTCTTCTTTTTTTGTATAAACTACGCTTTACAAAAAATTTCATCCACTGTTTCGATCCAAAATCCTACAAAATGGCTAAAAACTGAAAAGCAGAGCAAATTGTATAACCAAAGTCCTACCCCCAAAGAATGTAATCCGTATCCTCCGTCATTCTCTTATCCAAGATACAACATAAGGAAAGGAGCCCATCAATGGACCTCACAATGTTTATAAGATACATGAGCTACTACTCTCATTACAATTTGATTTTGAGATGAACCTAATGTTATCTAATTGAATGTCATAGTCCATGAAGCCGAAACGGACATTCAGTCCAAACACATACATTGGGATTTGTTCCAAGAATGATTAACCCTCAAATAGGGCATAATCTTAAGGGGTATGTTGAGGATCCCACATTAGAAAAATCAAAAGATCTCACAATGTTTATAAGATACATTGGGTAGAAGATTAACATATGCAATGTTTCCTATCAAACAAATAATTGCTCAAACAAAGAGTACAGTTCACAACTCCTATTTCCATACTCCTCTTCCAAACTTATTGGTGTCCCTTCGGGAACATCCGATAAAATTGGAACGATACTTTGAGGGAATAAGGAGTAGATGAGTCTATTCTCCCAGAAAAATGCTCTCCCATCTCCAATGGAGCTACAAACAACAAAAGAAGAGAACGAAAACTACTTTGCAATACTTCCCAAGGGTTTCTGGATGTGCCTTTGACTTGAGGTCCACTTAAAATGGGATAGCCCAAATTTATTTACTCCACAAGAAACTGGACCCCATATGGAACCACAACAACCATTTGGCCAACCGGGCCTTGTTGAGGAGTAACTTGGTTATAAAAAAGAAAAGTCAGGGACATAAGGAAAAGAGGTACCATATTGGTGGATTGTTCAATCGGAGGGAGAGATATGGTCCACTCAAAAGGCTATTGATACTGTAATTTCTCAATATAATGCAATATATTTCTTTCTATCTTTGTGATACTTGTGTTTTCTTTATCTTTGGTATCCATATCCAAACAGTTCACTAATTTGAGAGCCAAGCAATTGTGTTTCTTCCCCAAAAAAAAATGCCAACAGCACAACTTTTAATATAAAAACAGTAGATAAGAAGAGTGAACTGTGAACACAATCAGCATCAAATGTACGCTCAAAACCTCAGAATTTAGAAATAGCTTGGACCATATATCCATCATGTAGTTCCACATTCAAAACTTACAAAAGGAAGTTAGTGAGTAGTGCAATGCTTTTTAATGAAGAAAATTTGAAAAATAATTAGATTTCCAAGACAACTCTGCTATATCCAGCTTTGATTATATCAGTTCTGGTTCCAATCCCACTCGATAATAAATTGATGCCAAAAGAAAACACCATAGTATCCACTTGTGCAGGTAGTTTTCAATAATTATTTTCTAAATTCTGAATCCCTTTTCAAGAATGAATGCTCTGGTACCAGTTTGCTGGGAATCAGAGTATTGTATAGGATAACTAAAATAAGTTGATACAAAATGTCAGTACAATCAGATGTGACTCAAGAAAACTGGACTACAACCTAAGGGAAGACTAACACGGATCTCTCAATATTCTCCTCATGTTTCAATGTTTAATCCCCTCTGCTTTCCCTTGGGTTCAACAGTCACTGCCACTAACAAATCCCACGACTAACACTTAGAAAACTATAGCAAATGCATATAACTAATCTTTATACTTACTAACCTAGACGTTTAACCAAATCTAATCCAAAGGAGAGGGAAGAAAGTGCTATTTCATAGCTAGAAATAGCGAATACATCCCAGAATGATGTGTATCGTCCCATTGTTCCTAATCAGGATTCAAAATTTTGAAGTTCCAGATAAGACGGTGTGTACTAAGTAACAACAAGAGTTAATAACAATTCAACTATATGATTAGGAAACCTATGCTAATTAAAGTAATTGAAGTCCTTCGATATTCATTTGGCTTTTGTTCTTGGATTTTAAAAGTTATGTTTGTTTTCTCGCAATTTCTTACATTATTCTTCATCTAACATCTGAATTTTTAGCCAAATTTCAAAAACTCGGCATGCATATTGAAAACATGGCTAAAAGGTAGATAACAAAACAAAGAAACTCAAACATGAAACACTATTTATGAGCTTAATTTTCCAAAGCCAAATGGTTGTCAGACGAAACTAGTTAAAAGATACACAGTCGATTCCTTACCAAGACCCAAGGACGAAGCAAGAACGGGGTTGTTGGGGAGAAGTTTAAAGACAACAAGCAACAGTGAGGCTGAGACTCCCCCTGCCATTAGTGACTTTTGGCTACCACCTTTCAAATATCCCATTAAGCCACCAACTGCAAGTGAAAAGAAAGAAGGATTGAATCAACATTGAAATCAAAAACATAATTATAATTACATTTCGCATAAATTAATAATTGGAATCTCCGTTAAGGACCTCCTACTAGTGCAGCATATCCCAGAGTTAATTTCTGCGACATTGACAAAGCTTTCTTCCGGCTGTCAGCATTAGATTCCTCTCCCTCCTCACTATTCCCATCATTATCGCCTCTACCACCGCTACCACCTCCTCCAATCCCTTTATCGGAAGAATCACCGCCAGTGGTGTCTGGATAAATGTCAATGTCTTCATTTTTGGAGTCGGTTGCACGGATAGCAGATACTACCGTCTTACAATCAAAGGAAATTCCTATAGAAAACGTGAAATATAACATTAAACCTAGATTACTATCCAAAAAGTATAAAACGGGAATCGAATGATGCTGTTAGAAACTCGATTGTTTACCTCTACCGATTGTGGATTGAAATTGAAGGCGTTTAACGGAAAAATTGTTGGTCCTAAGAGCTCCACCAAGTCGTGGCCGGAAAACTAAAGACGCCTGAGAAACTCCGGCTAAAACCTCCGCCATATTGCTTCTTGCTCGCGAATCCTTTTTGTAAACCTCCAAATGGGTTATTGATTGTCGAATGTGGATTGTTAAGTCAAAATTAAAAGTTCATATACCATTTTAGATCTTTTAAATGTTAAAAAAATATACTTCTACATCTAGCTCTCATTACTCGTTTCAAACGTCGAGTCATCGAATGTCAAGTTATCGAGATGATGCAATTAGAAGCTAAACTTCGAGGTTTATAGTAAAAATGGTATTCTAATTATTTTAAATTTAAAAAACAACTAAAATGCTATAATTTTTTTATTATAATTGGTTCATGTGAATTCGGTAGGAGTGATTTGTATTGATGATCTTTATTTGAAGACCTAAATAAAAAATAACTCATATTTAAAGAGAATGAAAAATGACATTTTACTTGTGTCAGCACTTTGTAAATTAATCAATTCGTCTCTGAAAATTAGTTGTGCCCTTGCAATTGAGAACACTAATCGATACTTGATGCACGATGCTTGATGTTGCTCGATTCTTGATGTTCTATTTTTTGTCTTATGTTACATGCTTTGTGTTATATACTAGATTCTTGAGCATCGATACTTAATACTTGATCCTTGTTACTCAATATTCATTACTAGATATTATATACTAAGCACTAGGTACTAGATATTAGATACTCGTTGCTTGATGTTCAATATCCAATACTTGATTCTCTACACTTTATTTATGTTACATGTTTCATACTTAGAGATACACGATTCTCACTTTATTCATGTTACATGCTTCATACTTAGAGAAACACAAAAGAGGGGAAAAAAATAGAAATGTAGAAAGAAACAAACCAAAGCATAAATCTAGAAAAAGGACATAAAAGAAAAAAAGAAGAAGAATACACTCAGAAGAAAATGAAAAAAATTTGTAAAATGAAGAAAAACAAGAAGAAGAATGCATTTAAGGTTAAAATTATAATTATAGGTTTTAAAAAAGTACCATTTTTTTTTTTCATTTTGAACTTTTATTTTAGTTCATTGGTGCAAATTTCCTGTTGGGGATATAATTATATAATTAGAGACATGTTCATTTCAATAATTCCAAATATGAAAAATTCACTTTTTTCAGTTAAACTATTATAAAGTATCGAACGAAACCATGAACTTTTGAATGTTATTAATGTCCTATCCCATGACTTATGCTTAAAATGATACAAAAGCTTACCTTATTTCAATCACTTTTTGCAAAGTCGTCTTACTACTATTTTAAGATTTCATGCTTGTTTACCAATTGCGATATCGAAAAGAATTTGATCCTTAGACGTTTTCTCTCTAGTTTTCTATTAAAGCATTTCCTTCCTTTTGTTTCTATGTAATATGTGTGAGCTTTGGTTGTTCTCACATTTGTTCTACAGTCATCAAAAGACTTGGGGTGTTAAGCCTAATTATCTTTAACAGAAGACGTATAGTTGATTGAGGAAAGAAGGCAACGAAACCTCACGACTTTAGGTTAGTTTGTCGTTTTGAAGTTTTAGTTTTTGTACTATAATTTTATTTAATGTTGTATCCCGTGGGTTGCTTTTATTAAATGTATTTCCATTATTAATCTAGATTGATCATCTAGAATATTATATGAAAGTTGAGTGTACCACCAAAGAGTTTAAGTAGAAATCGAGTTTCATAAAAAGTAATCTAAGAAAAGAACTTAGGCTACGTTAAAAACCATTAGAGAAAAATCTTATTCGTATTTTATTTTTGATATAACACATTTAAATTAAATATGTTTGAACCCCTTATAAAATAACCTGTTAATTTTGATTTTTTTTCAAATGGATTATTTTTTAATATTTAAAATTAATCTATAAAAAACAAATTTTATAACCCAACAATAATTTTTAATTCGACATAAAAATTGTGTTCTTAGTTTCCCATTTGAAAGGTTACATTTAAACATATAAGCATTTTTAATCTCTTTTTTTCTAATTAAAAAACAATCATCTATTCATTGGTTATATCTTATATTTTTTTTTGTTACATTCAATTGTATACTTGCATTTTGAAGACATTGAAGACTAGAAGCTTTTTCTTTCACAATTCGAAATAACTATTCATCAATAAGTTTAAAAGTTCAATTCTCCATCTCAATTCACTCGCTTCTCTAGTACAACATCTTGCATCTTTTTTTTTAGGTGACTTGTGCATAGTAGCAGCTTCATCTAAAGAACCAAATATTTGTGAATATATAACCAATATATACTGTGAAAACACTCTTCAACTTGCAACCAAAATAGATATACCATAACAATTTCAACAACTCATACAATCAATGACAAACACTTTACCAACATAACTAAACAAGACATACATACCCATACGAAAGGTAAGTCGTTCGAAGTTTCATCTCCATAAATTGTTGAACTCAATCCAAAAAAAATTATTGGGATGAAAGCAGAAAGGCTGGAAATGGAAGTGAAAATCGTTAGTAAACTACAGCAAATGAAATGAACAAAACACACCTGAACTCACCATTATTATAAAGTGACAATTACAAGCCATATCTCTCTTTCCCCTCTCTCTTTTTATATCTTGTTATTCATGGAAGAAGAATAATTAAGCTTCTCAAGCATTTTCCATACCCTCTGCTAATCTCTAGCAGGATGGATTATTCAGACTTGAACTAGAAAATCAAGACAGGAAAATATCAAACAACCACACTGACCACAAATTTGAACCCTACTCCAACACCTGCGTGCGTGTAGCTCTGCACAAACACTAAAAGGAATAAACACAAACCCCTGGAGCCCATATCGTTCATCTCTGAGGTGGATCCACAGTTCGGACATTCACACCTGTCATTCCTTCAATCCTGTCTTTGGTGATCTCCACAAAATGTCCTACTATTTCATAGAACTGCTTAAGACCTGACAATGGGAGAATGATTGAAGAACGATCTGCCCCTGCAACCTGTAACCGATATCGTTCGGGTGAATTTCATACCAAGAAACTGAAGAAATGAACCATGGGGTTCAAACAGATTAAATAGGGATAAAATTCATGGCTCTTAAGATTAGTTTTATTGGTCGATACCTCAGAAATCCTCAAGAAATGACCCCGGTTGTTACTTCCGAGATCGAAAAAAAATCTCTTTTGATCAGCTCGGATAACCTTTGAAACACCCAGATTCCCCATTTCATCTTGAGCTGACAAGTCTACTTGTCTATCTACATTCAAGTCAGAGGTTGGCCCAGATTGACTACTATGACCTGATATGAAGCCTGCTCCTACATCATCCGAAAGTCCGGCGAGACGCTCTGAATGTTCAGAATTTTCCTGGTTTGGGCAAATGGAAAACGGTGTGAATTGTGTTAAAAGAAAATCAATGGAAGTAAGCCTACGAAAGGCGTGATTGAGAAGCTAGACATAAGCAGCAGAAACCTGATTGGGCAGTATGAAAAGCCTAGATGCTTCATTGATCTCTGCCAAGATGTTTCTAAATGCAGACCATCCCTCATCCCGGTTGCTTCCGGCAGGAACGATAATGGTGCTGCGGTTTCTACTAACTGAAGCTTCAGATACCTGCCCAGTTGACACAATTTGAAATTCCAAAAGCCAGCTCTATTTAGAACTCAAGGACACAGATGTACAACCTATAGAACAGATCTTGTTGAAGTAAGGTCGTAAAAGCCAGCTCTATTTACAACCTCACAAACCAGATTTTTTTTATATAAAAAGAAAATTGAGGCACCAGAAGAAAAGGGGGAAAAGAGTTCAGCCAAAACACCAATATTTGTTAAACGAAAGAAGAAGAATAAGAGTAGAGGAAAGAGTTCCCTAATTCACAAAATCCTAATCTTAAGCCTTACAATCGAGAAGATGGCAACAGTCCACACAATAGTGTCTATAGCTGAAGAGGTCAAATTACCATCCCTCAAATCCCAGAATTAATGGTATTTACTCGTAACAGAATTTTAAGTCGGGAATGAATAAGAATAAATGAAAGCTGATATAAGGTCAAAATAGTCAATGGCTGACGGCTCAGATCCACACTGGTATTTAAAGAAAAAAAATGAAATCAGTTACAAACTTGACGATAATATGCAGCCATTTATAAGCATCATATGAAAAATACAGAGAGTTGATTTATACTCATAAAACTACACAACACATTCACATCTCTGATTAAAGACACTTCAAACAAATTAAAAAGCTAAAGTAGAAAGAAAAACGGGAGCCTTGGTCTGTAGTACACGTGGAAGCTTATTGTAGATTTAACAAGCAACAGTCAAGGGACAGAACATGAGTAGACTGGGAATAAGTGAACTGCAGATTCGGCTTATGTGAACTGATGCACAATGGCAGCCTGGTATGGAACCGAAGACGGTTGGGATCTACTGCCACACAATGGCAGCCTGTGCGGTATTTTGCAAAGTAAGTCAACTCCTTTACAGGGGAGAAAATGGTAATGGCTGGCTAAAGACGGTGGTGGAAAAAATGAACTTCTATAAAGGTGGTCACAGCAGACATAGAGAGAATAAACTATTCTACTTCAGCACTTCCTTCTCTCTTCACTTCCAACACTCAATAGTCAATACAAGCCTTGCCCTAACGTAGTAGCACGCCCAGTTTCAAGGTCTGATCCTCAGAATTGAAAAATACTTTTGATAACTAGGGCCAAATGAAGGGTCAGACATGTCATTAGTTTCAGTGTCAGGTCACATTATTTTGTTCCAGTAATCCATTCCAAGAACAATTGTTATAAACAAAAATTAGAGAGTTATGAGCAAGAGGGAGAACTTAAAGTGTGCAGAAAATGCTCACATGCTCCATACAAAAAATAATTAACGACTAGAGTGGAAATTAGATTTATCATCAGATTCAGAGTGAAAAGCTAAACAAGGTGGCTCAACCTCGATTTAAGCAATTTCCTAGTTGCAAGTTCTAAAGTTTACCTATAAACCACTTTGCTCAAGACTACGCTAATGCCTGACGTGCATCATCTAGTCTGAAACCAAATAATCAAGGAGAAGACGCACTAGACTACTAGCTTAAATCAAGTTGCAGAGAACCACACATGACTGAACAATTTATAATATATTAGTGGCACAAAGTTGGCTCTAGAGGAAGCACATGAACCATGGATGACATACTTCTTGGGTAATATATCTACATCTATAACCTTTAATGCATCCAACATCCAGACGGGAAACACAAAAATTAGAATAAGAAAATCAAACAAGGCTATTAAATGAAGTAAAACTAGATGGAGAACCTTTTTTAGGTTGCTACAGATGAAAAAATCTGGAGAATTCAGTAAATAATGTTTGAAATGGAATCTTCTAGCCTATGTGGACTCATTATATAAACATATTATCACATGTATACTTGAGTTTCACTTTAACACGAACCTCTGTTAACTAAGATATCACGTTGCTCAGAAAGTGTTTTGGGTATCAATTTCCACAAAAAAAAATTTTAAAAAATATTAAAAAATTGACAAATTGCTTTAATATCATTGTATATTATAGGCAAATTGCAAAGACCATTAGTAGTAGTTGCAATTACACCCTCAAACTTTCAATAATAACAATTGAGTCCCTGAACTTTTAAAAGTGTTAAAATTGGACCCTCAAGCTTATAATAATTGTAAAAATTGAACCCACAAATATAAGAATTGAATCCTCAAACTTATATAGTCAATAAAATTTATACAACAAAGTAAGTTTGAGGATCAAATTTTAAAATTTGGATAAGTTTGAGAACTCAATTTTTTATATTGAAAGTTTAAGGGTATAATTCCAACTACCACCATACACTAGGGTGGTTTTGTAATTATCCTTATATTATATTAAAATATATACACTAAGAAGACATTTCCTACATTCTATGTCCTTCACATGTCCATGCTAATGATTAGAGAAGTCATGTGCCAACATATTAGTGTCTTTTCTTTTTTACTAGGCTTCCGTTTTCATAAACCTAATTATTTTGCAAAGAACCTTTGGCTTGCCATAAATTTTCATACTACGGCAGATGAATAGGTGAAGAGAAAGATGAATGAAAAACATTTTTTAGGGAAAAAAATAAGAAAAAGAAAAAAGTAAAGAAAAAGAAAAAGTCAAGTCAAACTGTTAAGGAATCTCCTTAAATCATAGTATAATTCATATTTGGAAAGATGCATTTGGACGTATTGTCAAACGGAGGTTATAAAAGTCATCAAGAAAATAAAGAGTGGTCTTTTTCTTTAAAAGGCACAGGACATGGAATATGACTGGATAACAAACTCAAAGTTCAAGTAATTTCATTACTTTTCTTCTCTTTCTGATAAGAGTTAAATTTCTTGGGCAACAGAAGCTGAAAGAACTTAGCAGAAGTAGAACTTCAACAAAAGAAAATTTTCAGAAAAAAATCATCAAGAGAAAAAAAAATGTGGATATGTCAGCTTTTTCTAAAGCACTGTGCAAATTTTAAGTGAAACTCTAGATCAACAAGACCAATTCCGTTCTCAAATCTATGCAGATCCATCCAACACTAATTTGGCAGAATCAAACAAACAAACTGCAGAGAGTAATTTCAAGGGAGAAAATGGATATTCCAGAGAGTTGGAATCTCGAGGAAAAAAAAACAAACAACAATAGGGGTAGCAGGAAAAGCAATTTACCTTCAAGAAACGACCCCTCCTATTCTCGCCAATGTCAAAGTAAAACACCTGAAAGGCACAATGAGTACACAAAAAAGGTAAAAGTTGACCAACAAGAACAAAGAGATAAACTAAAAGGCAAAAGAGAAAGAAGAGAAACAAAGATGCCTTTGTGTCCAGCTGCAATTCCTTGCTAAAAACTTCCGGATCATCAGAATTGATATAGTAATTGAAGAGATCTAAGAACCATGGAATCCCAGAGAAAGGAACAATGATCGTTGACCTTGTAGCCGATGTTTTCTCTGAAATCTTCAGATATCGACCTCTGGGATTCTCCTTCAGATCGAAGTAAAACAGCTTGTGTTCCACCTGCAGTGTTTTGCACATCAACTCCACGTCATTCCCTCCGCCACCACCAGCCCCTCCTCCCGCCGCCACGCCACCCGCCGTCGTTCCCCCAATTCCCACTCCACCCCCGCCGGAATTTCCCTCCATCTTCCACTCCCAGCTCTGACTCGGTTTCTACTTATAATTCCCCACGATTTAAGCGATTATCTAAATTTGTACAAGAATCTCAATTCAATAAATCAGCATCTTTTTCCTCCAATCGGGTTTACAAAAAAGACAAAATTACACAGAAATTAAAACGAACAAGCCCCGATTCGAATAGAAATCGATGCAAAAACCCGCCAAATGCCTTGAATACAGACAAAAATACAAGAAAAGAATCAGAAACCTAGAAATGGGAGATCTAAAGAGTGAACCCCATGAGAGAAAAATAAAGAAACGAACGGGATTTTGACAAAAGGGTTCTGGAAAATTAGGGTTAGAAATTACATGAACGATTTATGATGGGGTTTTTAAGAGTTGGAAAATGACAATGAAAGATGATGAAGAAGAAGAAACATATTTCGAAGATGATTTTCATAGAGTACCTGTGAAACCCACTGTAGGGTAATATTTGACAAATCTTCCAAAGTCAACTTGGGTCAAAAGCTGAGCTTTTTGATAACAATGGCCAATGCCCAGTGGCACCATCCTATCAATCTCTTCCTTCTAAGAAGAAGAACCACAATATTATTTTTTTTCTTTTCTTTTTCTTTTTCATTTATATTTTTTCAAAATTTCTTTGAATTAAATTGATTTTTACAACAAATGACTTCCCAATTAGTTTTGCTTTCTTTATTTCATTCTTCTTCATTTAATTCTCATAAAAACTCATTTTAAACCCCATAATAACAAACCATCCAATTTCTTTTTAAGAAACCTCGAAGTTTCTTTTGATCGTGTCATTCTTGCGAAATTACACTGATTCAACATTTTTTTTACATCTTCCTCGTAGTTACTGTTGTTTGTTTTCATCTTCAACGATCTTATTTTTTGACATCTTCTTCTTCTCCGACATCCACACGTTTTTTTCCTCATCTTTCCACTCATATTCTTCTTCTTTGAGACGTGCACTTTTTCACATTGCCTCTCAATTTCCATGGAACTTAAGTCTTGTGTGAGACGACCCTCAACGATCTTCATGTTTAGTTTTGTGGGTTTTGTTATACATTGTTGTAACAACCATGGTCAAGATTTTCTTTGAATTAAGATATACATTGCAATTTATTCTTGAGTTGAAATTTTCACTGTGCATATTTAGGTACTATATGATATTTTATTTACATGACGCCCTAGTTGCTTGAAGGTACATTTAATTTCTTATTAACCAACTAAATATAGAACGCTCTACACAATAAGAACTCGACATGGATAACAATAGAACATTTGATCAATATAATTCTCAAGTGATAGTTTAAAGCATTGCTACATTCTTGGTGTATTAAGCTAACATCCAATTAGTTGTACACTTAAACATACATCGATTTTGAAGTTGGAACTTTGACTTCTTCACCTTACCCATCGTGGAAAATAAAGTTATTATCATGATACTTTATTTTTCAACTATTATCCATGAATCCTAATCACTGTGAGATGTTATGTAAATGAGTATATGATCGAACCAAACTTTATTTAGAGCTATGTAGAGGTTTGATGTTCATTTTGATTTACTTTACTGAGCGTAAATCTTGAAACTTGAAAATTAAGGTCAATATTTTAAAGAGACGTTTTTAAAAATAGCAAAATAAATTAAAATATTTACAGGTTATAACAAAACTTTGGATTCGATCAATAGTAGAATCTAATAGACTTCTATTTATATTTATTAATATTCTCGTTTTGTCTATCAATGCCTACTATTGATAAAATCTACAAATTTTACTATATGTTGTAAATATTTTATCAAATTTGCTATTTTTTATAATTTTCATATTATATTAGAAATTAGACTTAAAGAGGACAACAGAAAAGTAATTTTTTCAATTATGATTTCTATTTTAGATAATCATTAGAAAACTTGTTTTAAATTACGAAACTATTGAGAATATTTACAAATATAAAATACTTCATAATCTATCAACGTAGATACTGATAAATGATATAGTTTAGTAGTATTTATCGGCATCCTATTATTAACATTGTGTTATATTTATAAATAGTTTAATTTATTTTGTTATATTTGAAAATAATAATTATTATAATATTTTAAAGGAATAGTAAAAAATAACAAATTTGATTAAAAAAAATAGTGACAACAAAAATTTAAGATTCTAAACACATTGATAGACACTGATATGATATTGAGAGACGATGACAAAAGTTGAATCTAAAATTTTTGGTATAGTTGGTAAATATTTTAATTTATTTAACTATTTTAAAAAATATCTAATAATTAATAAACCTTAAATCAAATATTAAAATGCATATTTAGTTTTTTTAAAAAATCAAACTGAAAGTCAGAAACAAACTCAAATGAAATAATAATACGAAGAAGAGAGCATTTTTGGTAAACATAGCAATGGAGTTCACTCTCCAATGGAGGTTTTGAAATGTGTTGGTCTTTCTCCCTCCTCTCCAAATCGTCTTCTTCCTTTTTCAAACCCGCTATTTTCACACCCTCTCTTCAGTTCACTTCCCTTCTTAGCAACTGCCGCCACCATCTTCACCTTTATCAAATCCATGGCTTCATGTTGCACAGAGCTCTTGATCAAGACAATCTCTTTCTCTCCCAATTCATCGACGCTTGTACCTCGCTTGGCCTCTCTTCATATGCCTTTTCCATCTTCTCAAACAAAACCCACCTCGATCTTCGTCTCTACAACACCGCCATCAAAGCTCTTTCTAAGACATCTTCTCCCATTAACGCCATTTGGCTTTACACCAGGATTCGGATTGATGGGCTGCGTCCGGATTCCTACTCTATTCCATTTGTTTTGAAGGCTGTTGTTAAGTTATCCACTGTTGAAGTTGGGCGGCAGATTCATACCCAGACGGTTTCTTCAGCTTTGGATATGGATGTGAATGTTGCCACTTCTTTGATTCAAATGTATTCTTCTTGTGGGTTTGTTTCTGATGCTCGTAAGCTGTTTGATTTTGTTGGTTTTAAGGATGTGGCTTCGTGGAATGCTATGGTTGCGGGGTATGTTAAAGTTGGTGAACTTAAGAGTGCACGTAAGGTGTTCAATGAAATGCCTCAAAGGAATGTGATATCTTGGACTACTTTGATTGCTGGATATGCACAGACCAATAGGCCCCATGAAGCGATTGAGCTGTTTAGGAAGATGCAGCTTGAGGAAGTGGAGCCTGATGAAATTGCAATGTTGGCTGTGCTCTCTGCTTGTGCTGATCTAGGGGCTCTTGAACTTGGGGAGTGGATCCATAACTATATTGAAAAGCATGGTTTGTGTAGGATTGTTCCACTGTACAATGCTCTTATAGATATGTATGCAAAGTCAGGCAATATAAGAAGAGCACTGGAAGTTTTTGAGAATATGAAGCAGAAAAGTGTCATAACTTGGTCCACCGTGATTGCTGCCTTGGCTCTTCACGGGCTTGGAGGAGAAGCTATTGATATGTTTCTTAGAATGGAGAAGGCAAAAGTTAGGCCGAATGAAGTAACTTTCGTTGCAATTCTATCTGCCTGCAGCCATGTTGGGATGGTCGATGTGGGTCGTTATTATTTTGATCAAATGCAACCAATGTACAAAATTAAGCCAAAAATTGAGCACTATGGCTGTATGATTGATCTGTTGGCTCGTGCTGGTTATCTACAAGAAGCACAGAAACTGCTTCATGATATGCCATTTGAAGCAAATGCCATGATATGGGGGTCTCTTCTTGCTGCTTCCAATACACATAGAGATGCCGAGCTTGCACAGCAGGCTTTGAAGCATCTTGCTAAGCTGGAACCTGAAAATAGTGGGAATTATGTGCTTTTGTCTAATACATATGCTGCTCTTGGCAAGTGGAATGAATCTGGTACGGTGAGGAAGCTGATGAGAAATGCAGGTGTAAAGAAGGCTCCAGGTGGAAGCGTTATCGAAATCAATAACAGAGTGTATGAATTCCTCGCTGGAGATAAGTCAGATTCCCAGGTACATGAGATTTATCATGTATTATGCAAGATAATTCTGCAGTTAAAAATGGCTGGATCGTATCAGGAGGAATGGAGTAAGTTTCTTGACTACCATGAATGATATGAATTGGCTTCATTATTATTCTTCTTTAAAGATATCGAATTTTTTTTTAACTTTCGTCTATTTAATTTTTGAAGTTTTGAAGTCGATATTAAATTTTTTAATGTTACAAATTTGAGACATTTGGTTCCAGATTGTGAGAAACCATTTCACCTCGGGACTTCTTGGACTTTTTGAAAAACTCAAGATTTTAACAGTAACTTTTGAATGAAAAGTGAAAAATCAGGCTTTAAAATGTAATTTTTATTCAAAATACGTTGGATGGGGAATTCAGAGAAAATGACCTCATACAAAGAGTCAACATGGCAATACTGCCCAAGTTGGAGAAGGGCAAGCAAGATTGAAAAGCTTCATAATCCAGCCATGGTAATCAAACTTCTTGATCCGATCCAAGTTTTTTCGGCATTGTCAAACAAAGTAGTAGCTATTTCTCTGTATGCTATTTGTTGACTAGCTTAGCTGGGATAACTCAGTCGATATCAATGGTTCAATTCTACCCCTAATTGTTCTAAAAAAATTGAAAAGAACACCATGTTTTAGACACTTGTGGGGTCAAAGATCCCTATTGTCAATGCATATGGAAAGGATCTGTCTTGTGTGAGCGAGAGACTTCATTCATCATTTCATATTTGGACAGAATTCTTCAACCTTAAGGTACAGTTTATAGTTCAAGATCCAATCACTGTGCTAATGTGGAAGTTAAAGTCAGGTGGTTAGCGGGATTGGGATGTTAGTAAACTCGTCCAAAACGACTCCAAATTTATTCATTTAAAATAAAAACTTGGTTATTATATACAAATAAAGAAAATTTGTGGTAAAAAATAGGTTCAAATGTCATTTTAATATTATGATGAAAGTTTGTTCAATTTTAATCTATATATTTCAAATTGCCTGATTTTAGTTCATACATTTTCAATAAATCTTAAATTTAAGGAAAATTGCATTGATGGCACGGTTGAATAGGAAATTTTTAGACCAATTAATTAAAATAATTGATATGTGTCCCAAATTAAAATTGAAAACTTGACCGTTTGATCAAATTAATTATTTTGATTCAATTAAATATTAAGGGCATTTTTAAAAATAGCAAAATAAATTAAAATATTTACAATCTATAGCAAAATTTTGAATTCTATCACTTTAGCATATCAATGACTATCGGTGATAGAATTTGCTATAAGTTGTAAATGTTTTGTAAAATCTACTGTTTTTAGAAATTTCTCTAAATATTATTTGTCTCGATTAAGTTCAATTGAGCCCAAATGCTAAATACAATCTAAATCCATGTAGTTGAACTCATGGGTCTGGTCATGGATCAACCAGGATCAAGCCCATAAAGCCAACTATGTAAATATAAGAGTTATCTTGGAAACTTTTGATTGCATAGGGTCGAAAGAGAATTCTCCAAAAGCTATAATCATAGGCCCATGAGAGGGTCATTCCTTTTAAAATGACTACTTTTACAAATTTAGAAAATGTTGTGACATGAGTTCTATTATCACGAATATTTTTGTTATTTTTGCAAAAGCCCTTAAATTTATTATCTCCAAGTTAATTTGTACGAACATTAATTACAAAAACAGGAAGCATGATATGTCGAAAAATTGAACTGACCAATCGAACCAAAGTCAATCTAAAAGTACGAAAGAGATCAATCAGTTAAATCGATTAATCGACTTACTTTTACTCCTCAAACTTGTGGAAATTGATTCAAACATTTAGTAAATGTCATTTTGGATTGAATTAAGAAAAAAATGTTTTTCAATAATATATTTCCTTTTAAACACTTTTTTGGAAATGAGTTTAAAATTTAAACACTTAATGTTTGATTAGACTTTTTTATAAGTGTTTATATGTGAATTTGGTTTTTAAATATTTATTCAAAATATATTATTTTATATATGATTTTTTTTAAATGATTATTTTAATTTGTCAAATACTACCATTTTTTAAATAGTTTTTTTTTATAAAATTAAACACTTTAAAATCTCAACCAAACACACCATAAATCAACTAAAATTTAGTCGTTGAAAGTATATAAACTAAAATTTAACAAATTTTAAAACGTAGGAACAAAATTTGCATTTTTAACCTTAATAAAATAACAACAAAAGAACAACTTATTTTTGTATTTTGTATAAATATTTCGTCAATTTTTCTATTAAAAAAATATATACTTTATTTCTGAATTATTTAAAAACGATTATTCTCTTAAAAAAGAAAAAAAGCTATTTCTTAAATGGGCCTGATCCTCCGTCACTTTCTTTCACAATTTTTAGGGTTAGGGTTCCTTCTCACTACTCTATAAAATCCTCCATATCCCTCAATCTTCATATTCTAATCTTTGGCAAACTCTTCAAACCTTCTCTCATCGATTTTCATTATTCTTATTTTTATTTCTTTTCTCAGTGTTAGATCTCTTAAGCTTTGAACATTTGTCTCTTGATTTGATTTTTTGTTTGTTGGATTTTTGTAACGGAGAAACAAGCCTAATATTGCAATTCTCTGATCTGCCGATATGGAAATCGATCAGAGAATCTATCGTTAGGCGATACGGAAGGTCGGTATGCATACATCTTCTATGTGTATTTCTCCCTTTAGCTCCGAATCTCCTCGTTCCTCTTCTTGGAACAGTAGGATGTTTTGGTGACAGGGTAGACACATTCTGTTATTCCTTCTGATTTCTTCGTTCTGATTTCCGATTCTGTTAATTTTTCTAGAATTAGTTTCGCTGATGCATTCCATATTTCTTTTTAATCTGCCGTATTTAATATTGATTTCCGAATTTGTTAATTTTTCTGAAATTAGTTTCGTATTCCTTCCATTTTATTTTAAATCTTCCGTGACTGGTATTGATATTGTCATTCCTTTTCATTTCTTCGTTTGTCTTGATTTTTTTATTGTACTTTTGTCGTTTTCGTTGATGCATTGGGCAATATCGTCCTTGCTTAATTGGTTTTGGATTTGCTGTTGAGGTTTACGATGTGAAAGGATGAAAAAAATCAGACGGATTCCCAATGATAATCCATGATATTACAACCAGCTACTTCTGATCACATCAAAACTATTTTCTAGTTTCTCTCTTTTTTTTTCACTTCTGATTTTCTACTCGGTTCAGTTGTACGCATGAAGGATTTGTCTGTCTATTTTTTTTTTCTCTTTTTGGGATTAAGGAGGCCGGTGATGTGATTATAAATATTTGCTACTCTTGATGGATTTATCCCGTATGATGATCACTAACCACCAAGATCTCTGAGGCCTTTCTAATCGATCTCCATTTTCCTCAGATGTTTCATATCAAATTTTCTTCAATACATTCTGAAATCTACGTAAAACTAAAATCAGTTCGTAAGATTTATGTTTGAAATCTGGTTTATATTTAACACAAAATTTCAAATAAGGTTCCATTAAACATCGCGACTATAGAAATTAAAGTAAACGGAGAGAAACATTATAGTTAACTCAAGCCTAATGATTATCACCTTTTCAATTTTGGTAACTCATACGGAACCAGGGATTGATCAGAAAGTTCAAATTTTGGTCTGTCGTTTGATTGGTAATGGATGGAGTATATATGTAATAGTAAAAAAAATGAACAAAATTAGTGTGTAAATGTATGTAGACTTTGTGTAAACATTGAGGACAACTATGAATATTTAGAAGATTATGGACATTTTTTAAGTAAAAAATGAAAGGGGAGTAGAAGTAAACGGAGGGCCTCTTGGAGCATCAATTAACCTTTGGACATTATTATTATTATTTGTTAATTTTAATTTGTGATCGAACCAATTTTTTTTTGTTTTTCTTGTAAACATTAAATTTTTTTATTTAACTAGTAATGTTCAAGTGTTATTATTATTATTTTAGAGTAACTTCAATTCACTTAATTATTATTATTACTATTTTTGTTTGTATAATAACATATGAGTTTTTTTTTTAATTCAAAATTGGAAAAAAAAGATATTTTTGTTTAATATATTTTGTTATAATATGAGTTTTTTATAAAAAAAAATTAAAAATTGAAAAAGAAATATGATTAAGAAATAATTAGTGTAATGTGTGCTTGAGGTATGGTATGCTTAAAATTGTGTACTAAAATTTACACTTCTACTTTATTCAATAATACTAATCTTTATTTTTATCAATAACAATTCTAATCTATATTTTATTTAATAGTAGGTCAATTGTTCAATACCAAAAAGTGAAAAAAGAAAATATAAAATAAAAGAAATATATAGTCAATATTTTATTCCAAGATATACATTTTTTAAAAGTTTCTTTATAAAAACAAAAATAAGCGTTAAATAGATTAAAATTATCCATTTATTTGAATCTCCATCGTCATCTTAGTAGTCAATGAAATTTTACTTACATTTTAACAATCTCACATTCAATTTCCCCAAATTTGAAGAATCATCAAATAATATATTTTCATGTTTACTGATTTTTTTGCTAGAAAATGAATTTTTTTTAAAAATCTCCATTTTATGGATACCTTTTTGTTATTTGTTATTTTTGTTTATTTTTTATTTACCATTCAACTTTTCCAATCCAAATTCTTAGCATTCATTTGATACGTATTTAAAATATATGTATGTGTATGTAGATATAAACCAATTTGATGCATATAAAAAATATTGTTAATTAAACTAGTTAGGAAAATACAAACAATACATGGTGGTGATATTTTTAAGATACAATTAGTTTATGCAACTTCTCAAATATCAAATTACTATAAAAAAAACAACTAGTAATATTAGAGCACTTTTGTCAACAAAGTTATTTTCCTATACTTTAAAGCACTTACCATTGTAGTTGATTGTCAAAGGTAATTTTTCTAGATTTATCGTAAACAGGTAGTTGTTGGAGTTTGAAGTTAAAGGTGGTTGTTGAAGTTGATTATCAAGTGTGGTTTTTGCCAAAAGTTTTGTTGTTGTAGGTGGGTGTCAGATACAAAAGCTGGTCGCACAAAATTGATCGTAAAAATGGTCTCTAGAGCTTGTTGTTAAAGCTTAAATTCATCGTGCGAAGGTGGTCATTGAAGTTTATCTTTGTTGGAGTTTGTTTTTGGAGCCCAAAATTAGCCGCCTTAGGTGGTTATGCAAAGGCGGTCGTCAGAAGTGGTTGTCAAAATTTGTTTTCGAAGGCGGTTACTAAAGCTTGGGTCGTCGAAAGTGGTTGTTGGAGACAAAAATTGATCGTTTGTGTTAGATGTGAGAATTGTAATTGCCCACGATTGAAGGTTGAACCCATTGTAATACATTGTGGAGTTGGTATAACACTCAAACCATCATGTAAAGTAAGTAGAAATTAGTATATTATACGAACTCAATTCATCTCATGTTGTTGTGCCAAACATCCCTAGTGGAGAACAAATATTATTATTGGTTTAAAATTCAAAAGACGTGAAAAGATGAATTCAAAACACAATTTAAGAACATTAGAAAATAAAAATTGGTCACTCAAAATTCATGGACAAAGAAGTGATTGTTGATTGACTTAAACCAATTTCCCAATATAATCATTCCATTTTCCAATATAATATCTTTATTTCTTCTCTTTCTTCTCTTTCCTCATTTATTTCTCTTTTTCTTCATTCTCTCCAAATTAATCCTCTTATTTCTTCTATTTCCCAAACAAATTAATCATCTCTCTTCTTTTTCATTCTCTGAGTGTCAAACGAATTTGTCCTATTCTCCTAGTATGTTGCTTATCGTTCTCATGAAGAAAAAATATTAATAAATGAAAGAAAAAATATTAAAAATAAAAGAAAAAATAAAAACAACATAATACAATTTTTTTATTGTATAGGATTGATGATACAAACTTAAAATATAAAATTATTTTTGTATTCTATTTACGGTACAATTTGAAGAAACATATTTTACACAAATGAAAAAAAAATATTACAATTTGTTTGTATTGTGTGTACGGTCCAATTTTTTTTTTATACAAAATCAATTTAAAAATTAATACATATTTGCTGTGTAGAAATGAAGTATAAACATTATTTTAATACAATTTTTCGTCGTTTTAGAAAACAGTACGAACAAAATAAATAAGTTTAGACAAACGCAAAAAAAAAAAATTAATTCAATTTCTTTCTCATATGGGATTGCGATAAAAAAAACAAATATTTGTCATAAATTAAAAAAAAAAGCATATTTTTTTAATGTATTGGATTTAAGGATCAAATTGATTTACAAATTGAAGACAAATGAAAAATTAAATAATACAATTTTTGTGTGAATTGAATTTATGGTATAAATTTCATAAACATATTTTACACATAAAAAAAATTAATACACTTTATTTTGTGTACTGGATTTAATGTTAAAAAAGAAAAAACTACTGTACAAATATAAAAAAAAAACTTTACTTTTGAAAGTATATTTAGTACGTTACAAGTAAAAAAAAATATTTATACAAAATCAACAAAAAAAATAAATAATACAAATTCTTTGTAAACGATTGGATTATGGTACAACCTAACTAAAAAATGAATTTGAATATAATTTTTTGTTGTATAGGTTTTACGGTACCAACAATTTACACAAATGCAAAAATTATTAACACATTTTTCATATTGTATTGGGTTCGCGAAAAAAAAAAACAATAATTTCATTTTCAAGAATAAAATAATTATGTATTTTTTCTCATATTGGGGTTAACGTACAAATAAAAAAAATTACACAAATAAAAAAAATACAATTTTTTTTTGTCATAATCATTCCCACGTAATCTTTCCTCCAGGATTATAAATAATCATTTCCTCCATTTAATCTTCATATTCATATTCCTTTTCCCCCTTATTCCTTTCCTTCCCCCAAACAGCCGCATAGTGTCTAAGAGTCATCTTTGTCCTTTTTTTTTTTTAATCCTTTTTGTCAATCCAAACATATCCTCAAAGTTTACAAGTTAAAATAAAAAAATAATTTTGTTAAACTAGAGAATAGGATAACAAATCATTAATGAGATCTTTTGCCACAATTACATTAAATTCATATAACGTAACAAATTGTTTTAGTATGGAGAGTTTCTGCTCAAAAAATTGCAATACTTTTGAATGATAACTTACCATCACTTTTTTTTACATCATGTATCATGGTGGTGGTGGTAGTCTCTTGATAACTATCACTCTAATTATATATATACGTGCAACATTATAGAGTTAGACAATTGATTGCTTTTATATAGCTCAAAACATGAAACTTTCTTAATTCAAATAGTTATTTTGTGCATTGATGTTACATCTTCACAAAGTCTTTTTTTTTTTCTTCGAAAATATTAAATTTAAGGTACTAATAGTTGTATAATATAATACAAAACCAAAAAACCCTTAAACCAATAAAGTATTCCTATGTTAAACAAATCAACAATGCAAATGCATAAACTCTAAACTTGGGTTAAAATGATTTATACCCTTAACACAAAAAAAATTGTGTACAATTGAAATATAGTATACACTCCCAAAACATACTAAAAGCTTTTGAATAGGTTCAAGCCGTTCGAGAAAATCTAAAATAGATTTTTTGAAAAACGAACTTGGTGTATACAACAAGTGTTCTTTCCCCTTAAAATCTAGTTCAAAAGAAATGTCAAAGGCATTCTAAACCTAACTCTACACGTACAATTTAAGGGTAGGGGTGTGCTGTGTACATTGATATCTTTTAACCACAACATAACGAAAGGGTTTTTGAGTCACATGAACAAATCATATTCAGTCAAAGCAATCCAACAGTACAAAATCATACACAGATGAATGAAATGTAAATGTAAAATTTTTCCAAGTAAAGAAGGATTTTCCAACAGGGATTTCATCACTCTATTGTTACTGTTAGACTTAATCCAGATGGAAGGGAAAGCCCCAAATTTGGAAATTATTTAAGATCAAAATTGTCATAGGCATCTGCTAGCAGGGAATAAGTTACATACTCAATACCTCAATCTCCAGTTTATCATAGTGGAATCCCCATGTCAGAGACTTTCATTGCCCTATTTTCAAGCAAAGTCCTTTGACGCTTCAAAAATGTTGTCATCGAAGCCACCTGAGAGTATAGGTAACAGAAAAATGTGATAAATGTGAAACTTATAATAAATTTGGGATAGGCTCTAATTTTTTGTGATTGTCAAGTCCAATTTGTATGAATTCATGAACTTGTTAGACATGTGAAACTTATAATAAATTTGGGATAGTCTCTAATTTTTTGTGATTGTCAAGTCCAATTTGTATGAATTCATGAACTTGTTAGACATAACTGAAATGTCGTTTTATTAGACATCAACTTTAATTTTGTATACTAGTACTAGTAGATCTCAACTTCTAAGAGAAGATTAAACATAATCTAGGTATCTAACTCACACCCTTCAAAATTCAATAACTTTAACTTACAACTCAAGTCCCAGTCAATAATTTCTTCGGTCTTGTTTGGTAACTATTTCATCTTCTCTACTTAAGAAATAGGAGAAATTGAGAAGACATAGGTTTACTTTTTAAAAACTAAAAATCAAATGGTTACCAAACCTTCCTCTTTAATTTTCTGCTTTTGAAATATAGGCTTGTTTTGTCCAAACATGACCTTCATTTTTAATTTTCTGCTTTGAAATATAGGATTGTTTTCGCCCTATTTTTCAAATATGGTTTTCACCCTCTGTCGAAGAAACCTTTGAAATCCTAATCTAATCATAGAAATTATGTGCGGAAGCAGTGTTTATACCCTACTTTTCAAAAACCAAAACCAAAGGTGATTATTAAACGAACGGGCCTTAACTTTATCTTAACTTGAAGAATTAAAATGTAGGGCCTGAACTGTACAGAATAAAATTCAGCTCTCGACAAGAAAAAAAAAAAAAAAAAAGAGTATATCAGGCTGACCTCTGCTCGAAGTTTTAATGCATCCCTACCAGAAATTTCCCTTAGCCCATCCATCAAATCTGCACAATTTGAAAAAAGTTAGTACTTCACAAAAACTATTTGTACTTTTCCTGATCAAACCCTCATTGTATCTGCCCATCACAGATGCCATACATCAAAATGGATATTTATAACGAGAGGGAAGTATCTCAACATCCAATCCACTGTTATATGACTTATGTCTATAATTTAAGACGGTTGGACTATCAAATTAACAAGAAGACATTGAACTAGAGTAAAGAAAGAAAAGGTTTAGGACCAAATAAAAGTCTCTTAATCAAAACCATAAAGTAGAAACTAAGAGAACTATTAGAGTTTCATACAGCAATATTATATACACACCTGCAGCTTGGGCTTCAGCCTTGTAGATTGACCTTGAAAGACGTTGAATTTGACTTCCAGCATTCCTGTATGTTAAAATAGTCAGATTCAGAGAATCTAGTAGTACTAAACATTTCAATGTTTTGACTACTACAATGCTTCTACATCAGCTCGTTGTGGCCGTATTTCATATCCTTTTCAGCTAGAGCAGCTCTCTCAAGCAATTTTTTGCTCTCATTCTTCATGAGGTCCACTGAAAGGTTCAACTCCTTTACATGCTTCTCGGCCTTTAAAAAACTCGCCTGCCCAAAGGGACACAATATTAAACAATCAGCAATATTGAATAATCAACTAGAGAAATACAGTGCAGGGCAAAGAAAAATAATCTAGTCCAGAATGCTATCGAACTCAGATTATTCCAAATTCCAGCCCACTCGGCATTCATACAATGAGAATGGATACATCAATAATTCGTACATAATCCAAGATGGGATAGTTAAAATAAATAAGGCAAGAACCTCCTCAGTTTGAAATCGACCCAATGTATGGCGAAACAGAAATCTTCTTGGTCCTACAGAGAAGAGCAATTCTTAAAACTTGAGGCTAATTTTACATGCACAAAAATAGAAGGAAAAACAAAACAAAACAAAGCAGAATAGAACTGAACAAAAATATAATCAAGGCAAATAGCAATCGTATCTTCGAAATCTGTTCTCTATATCTTAAATCAATGATTGACTTGACATAAAAGTTGTCGTCATTTTGGTTTTGGGTCAATCGGTAATTTAAGATGGTATCAGAGCATGTGGTTGAGGTGGTCTTGTGCAATATCATTACCTCTCATTTCCACTTGTTGAGTCTTCTTCATATTTCAAACCCACGAATGAAGGGGAGTGCTAGATGATATGATATTATATTGAATCAGCCTTCACTCATCAAATTAAGCTTTTTGGTCAATTGGAGATTCGGTGATTTAAGAAAATGTTTCATATTTCTCAAATAAATGAATAGTCAAGTGTATTTCTAGATGGTTTTGTTGAATTTTTTTTGTAGAGAATGAGATGCATGTGTAAATCTTTTTCCTAAGTGAGGTGCTCTGTTTAATTTTCTGAAGGACAGAATACTGCACTTCGTAACTTTTCGTTACTTTAGGGAAATTTTTGTTTTCATTTAAAAAAGAAACAAAACAAAATTTATAAATGAAAGAATAGAAGGGAACGGCTAGCTCACAAACAAAACCAAGGAAGCTACATGAAGGCTCTTAAATTGGCAACAATAATGGTGCTGATGTGTGTTTGATTTGATTTCAATTGGCAATCACTAAACCCCTGTTTGGAACCTCAGAATTTGGAAAGATTTGAAATTCGTTCTGATTTAAAATGAAAACACGTGTTTGATTGCAAAAGAAAATCAAAGAATTTAAAATCATAACAGATTTCAAATTTTGTTTTTTTCCACGGATTTGTCAAGATTTTAGTCCTTTAAAAACAATTTTCCAAATTTACCCTCATCTTTCTACGTCCTATATGCATCTATGGTGTCTTCAAACTCATCCCATCTAATTGAGCATAAACCTGATCTATACAAACAAAATAAAAATAAGTAAATCGATCAAGAAAGGGAATCTAAAATATTAGAAAATAGATCTGGCCATATAAACCCATATAAACTAAATATGGAAGTTTGGACAAACACCATGGTGAAGCTCTGAAAAGAGATCCTCTGCATAGTTTGGCTAGTCAGTAATCTCCCATAGAGACATGTAATTTGGCTCTAGTCAGTGATCTCCAATAGAGACATGTGTTTCTAACTGAACAACTCTGGCCCTTTCCAAGATTTACTTCTCAAATTCAAGGGGGAAGCAACCTTCACACATGGATGTCATTCGGAGACTATTCTTTAATTTCTTCCAAAATTGAGATCCAAGAACTCTAAATATTCTAATATTACATCAGTGGTTATTTTACTTAGAGACAGATGTAAAGATTTGGGAAGGGGGAAATAAATACCCCTCAGGCCCTCATAGTAATAGCATGCACATCCTCCCAAAGGAGAATAGATCATTAACCAAGAATAAATTTGACTTTGATAGAATAAACTCTTTTTGAGGTTTCTGCAAAATTTGTTTTCTAAACAAAATAAGAGAGATACTTTAGAGGAGACAAAAAATTATCTGTTTAGGTAGGAATGAAGAACCATGCGCTTCTAACTGAACTAAAATGACAAACAGCACCTACACCATCCTGAATGACTCCCAGAGTCTTGATAATAGGAAACTAAAGTGTTGATCACGTTGCCAGACACAAGAGTCTTGAAAACTTGAATTCCAAACCATATGGCATACAAGTTTGGCTACTAGACTAAGTTCTTATGGTTCTTTTTCATCCTCTCTTTCCCTCTTCAAACCCATATAACATAACCCGCTTCTGGTTATGCAAGCAAGTGAATTCAATCTAAAATCATGGATGACTTAATTTCAACAAACTCCTCCAAATTTATTCATCCAATTGATGTTGAATAGAATAATCAACTCAATTAACAACATGAGAAAGACGGCATGAAACTAAACCATTTCTTTGATAGAAAAACAAGAATTTGACTTTGAAGAAGCTTGATCAATCTCCAAAGAATAGAGAAACCCAAAACACAACAGGTTCAAAGCCTAATACTAACTACTAAAACTGCACAGAGCAGAACAGGAGGATCAGAAGTGAGATAGTTGAAATCTGTATTTAAATTCAACTAATCATCAGCTTTGGCATTGAAGAAAAGAATTACTACAACTGAAGCTTTCCAAGGAGCAACGTGGAAGAATGGGCAAAGTCCAATCGAGTTGTATTGATGAAGAACTTTCCTAATTCAAAGATGGAACTCATCATTGGATGCTAACTCGTCCTACTTTCAGGTTGGATAGCCCTTCCCCTATCTGGAAGGAGACAGATTAAACCCTAGCTTGGGACCAACATGAACTAAGCGTAACTAAGCTCACCACTCGTTGTGGAAGCTGCCCGAATGCTTTATTGCCAAAGACTTTGAATCTAAAACTCGATCTAGAATCCAACAACTAAAAAAATAAAAAGAAGTAATAAAAAAAGGAAGGAAAAATAGAAATAGGCACCACAATCCACCTAGACAAGGCCATCACAAATGATTTTGTCGTGGTGTAGGTAGGTTTGGGATAATCCATTCAATCTCTACAGTGGAACTAGTCACTAGCTACAGGTTTCTTTTCTATGGCCCATAGGCAGCCGAGAATGTTATGTCAAAAGGGCCAACGACAATGAAGGAGAAGAATGAAGTAGAAGGGGCTAGCTTACCTTTTTTATAACAGTAGGGGCGAAATCAAATGATTACGATCTCAACAAAGAGACAAAGTCAAGCGGGGAGCATACCTCGCATAATGAGAAGGCCAGCTGTAACAGCAACTCCAATCGTGGCAGCTGGGTGTTCCCTTGCTATCTTAAGCTCATCTACACAGTGATATCATAACAAAAATAAATGTGATTGCATTATTAAATAAATATGTGAAAGTAAAATCAAACTTCTCTTCTTACTTTGTATGAAAAGATACGAGATTTTAATAACAATAATATTACTTTGTATGAAACTTCTCTTCTTACATTGTGTAAGTGGAGAGATTTCTGAGTGAGGTTTACAGTAATTGTTTCCATTTGTAAACAGTGTACGGAATCTAACAAGAGACCACAACTCACTCACAAATCGTTCCACTCCTATAAACATCCACATGTTACAGTTCACAGTTCTAAAATTCAATCTGTAGCTATTTCAACAAGAAGGACTAGGGCAATATTCCTGTCAAGCCAATATAGACTTTGTTGAGGTTCTAAAGCTTGCAGATAATCAGAGAACAAGAAACATAAAAAGAGACCTGTAAGTTTGCGGAAAAAAGTATCTTCGTAAGTTTTGAACTGTGATGTTGCCTGGG
Source organism: Cucumis hystrix (assembly GCA_025688845.1). NCBI lineage: Eukaryota > Viridiplantae > Streptophyta > Magnoliopsida > Cucurbitales > Cucurbitaceae > Cucumis > Cucumis hystrix. Next base: position 9,722,551 of record CM046884.1, read on the forward strand.
GTACAAAATCCTGAAAGATGATTGCATTCATCTCAAAAAAGAATTATAAGATGAGAAATAACAAATACCAAAATGTATAACTTGAACAATTGCACAATCAGTAATAATACACTAATTGCGAAACCCATAACTGAGCAAAAAATTGATCATCCATACACAACCATCGATAGTATAATAAAGAGCGACAGGATTGGTGGATCACGGTGGATCACTGCACGTGCACAAGCAGCTAATGGGGCACATGATATCAGACACAAAAACCAAACAGTTATCAGTACCCAAAACCATTGATGAATTGTTAGATTTCGTTACTCCTTCATTAACCTGTGTATTTCTTATCTTCATAGGGCATCAACCCCATTCCTCGAAAATCTTTAAACGTTCTTTAATTTGTTGACCATCTTGTTTATTGTTGGTCTTCAAAAAATCAATAATTCATTCGATCTCATAATTACATAGTGATCAACCAACATTTTCATGAATCTAGGATCTATCAACCTTCCAATTAAAGCACCAAAATCCTTTGTTGAGAGGAGCTATGTTGTATGGTAATATCACATGCATCACACAGAAAGCGGCAAGCAGAGCCAAAAGTGTGGGACTAATATCAGGATCAGAAGCACATAAAAGCCAGGAAGATATGAAACCACGTAAATTTCTTTTCTGATTCTCTTATCACTAACCAGGTCAAAAGAGCACTTCAATGTTTTTCATGATCCCCTTACCACCTACCAGAAATTCCGTGAGAAAGCAAGTAGAACTGTGGAAGTTTTGAGTCAATTGAAGGAATTAGGGGGAAACATCTAAATGGTTTTATAATCTCAATGTTTTCCATCTTTCTTTACACAACCAACCAATCAATTAGTACAATAATTTGCTTCTCCGTTCCATCTTAGTTTTGTTTCAACTATTTTATCCAATTCCACATACTCATCGATCGTTCTCTTTAATAGATTAAGCAAACGTCCCTTTCCCACAAATCCCACATAAATTGGAAACTTCAACTAAATTATGATCAAACAAGATTTTCAGTATGAGGAGCATTTCACAGCAGAATTGATTTCGATCAACAACTTTAAGCAATGTAGAATATGAACTCTACACAGTACATACTACAGATATCTAATGAGAATATAAAATGAAAATTGGTTATAAAATTCGAGTAGGGAGAGAACCTGGAAGGAGCGGATATGGGAGGAAGAGGCCTGTTGGAAAGAACGAGCAGAGCGAATTGCAGAATCCTTTGATTGAACAACCGTGCGCTGCAGGTCCTCTGCAATTGCGGATATGGAAGATGGTGCGGTTACATTCTCAAGGGTTGGCTCCGGTTGGTGCTCCTCTCCGGCGCCCATTTTTCTCCGGTGAAGGGTGTTTCGGCTTGAACTATATCCTATACCGGCACCGCCGTAGAAATTCCTATGGAAAGGGTTCGATTCTGAGTTCTGACTTCCCTACTTGCCTTATTCTTTCTCCCCTAAATGAATCTTATGAAATACATACATTCTTTCTTTTTCTTTGATTCTATTTCTTCTACTACACATTAAACTATAAATTTGGTATTGTTTGATTCTACATATTAATAGATATTCTCAAATATAGTATAATTAACGAAAATATTTATAAATATATAGTAAAATATATTTCGCTATAGATCAACCTAATCTAAAACGGATTCGCAATTCGAATTAACTTTTCAACCCAACTCAACTCGGTTGTTTTTTTTTTCATTTTCAACCCAACTATCGTTTATCCGTGCGATCATTTGACTTTCTCCCTTCAAACAACTTTCGATCGTTTAACTTTCTACACAATTATTTAACAAAAGATTCATAACTTTACTTTTATTAAATAAATAATAAATTATATATATTATAAATTCGAGTTGGGTTGGGTTAATTAAATTTGTCAATATCCGATACCCAACCCAACAAAAAAAAAACATTTTAAACCCAACTCAACTCGTGTTTTAAACTAACCCTATTTCGAGTTGTCAACTTATTCAGGTTGGACTTACACTCCTAGATCAACATAAACTAAAATGTATGTATATGCCATATGTGTATCTTATGATTAGTGGTTCGATTATGATTGTTAAACTTAAAGGAAACCAACTGAGAGTTTTGGCCTCGACCTTGTTTGATAAGACTTATTTTAGTTTAAGTTTTTTTTTTTCTCATTGTGCCCTTTCTCGGTCTAAGCAATGAAAAATTGACAAAAGTACCACACGTTTAGTTTTCATTCTCAAAATAACGCATTTTTATACATCTCACACAACTATTTCTTAGTCTAAATCGACCACCGAGATTTTCTTAAAATATTAGTTTTTTTTTTAAGATTTGGAAAATTTTGAAATCTTGTTGATCTCAAATATTTATTCAATTCTTCCCAAATCAAATTTCAAATTTGAAAAGAGCTATTTTTGTCTATAATCTTATATCGAACATTAACTATTTTTCTCGGGATCTAATTTTTGTATACAATTTCTCAAATCATTTTATCTATGTGTTCCATAATTATGTTGACATGATTATCATGGAAAGCTTATTTACAACGACTTTATGTAAAATTTGGCAAGATTATGATAGAAAACTTGACGAGAGTTAGGTGAAAGATTTTGGTTGATCTCAATATCTTGGATAAAACTATACCAAGAAAGTTCAAATTTATTAAACAAAGGAATTTAAAAAAAAAAATAAGATTTGACTTAAGATTTGAATAGTCTTTTTTTTTAAGATAAAAAATCACCGTCTAGTTTCCATCAAGATTGATTGAGAAAAACAAATTTCCTCATTTAAAAAGAAAATGTGTTAATAATAAATTTTAGGATCAATAAGAAGTTTTCATATGAAAAATACAAACAATTAAATTTAAAACTAATTAAATATCTGGTACGTCCCAAATTAAAATTGAAAATATAAATTAGTCAATTCTAATGATGCACATGTTTTCTCAAATTAATTATTTTGGTTAAATTAAATATTATTTACCTGGGCTTAAGTTTCCATAAATAAGATTAGCCCAAATGTTAAATATGACTCAAATTTATGTGGTTGAACCTATGGACCTAATACATAAACTAACAAGGCCCAAACTCATAAAGTCCACCAGACATCTTTATAAATAAAAGAGAAATTGTAATGGGTGGTCATTTTATGAATAATAAGTAAGGATGTAACAACATTTTAAAAAATTACAAATATAGCAAAACTGTGTTGATAGACTTGTATCATGTTAGACTCATGTGATCTATCAGTGATAGACTAATATTTGCAACATGGTCTATCAATGATAAACTTCTATCATTTATAGAATTTGACAAACTTTGCTATGTTTGCAAATTTTTTAAAATGTTGCTATATACTTAATTATTTTGAATATAATTGCTAAAATAGCAACTATTCCTAGATAGAAGAATTATCTTTAGTGGGGTTGAAATTTTTTTACTTAGAAGATCTAAAAATTAAATTTTTTACTACAAAAATTTTCTAACTGTCTGAACCAACTCCTAAAATCAAACATATGCATCCAATCAAGAGAATCAGACGACCAAATACTCAACAAATACAACATCAGTTCAACTCCACGATTAAATTTATGTGAAAATCTCGTGTGAACAATTACTTCTCGAAACGAAAACAAAAACTATTAATTTTGTTAATTTTCTCCAAAACTCGAGCTATCAATTTTTTCAAAGAACATCATCCTATGATTCACAGGACCAAACACTTTGCAAGAGAGAGGCTTTATTTGGCAATTTGTATGACAAATCACTTTCTAATTCTCTCTTTGCAATACTTTAAAGGGTAAATTATCAATTTTTTAAAATTACATCCTCTCTAATCTTTTTAATCGTGTTTTTGTAATTAAAAAAAAATTATACCCTTGGTATTTTAAAATTTTACTAAATATACAGATTATAAAAGACTAAGAGAGCCTTAGAACAAGGAATGAATTATTATAGTTTTAGTTATTACATTCAAAAACTATATTAGTGTGATAAGAAAATAGTAAATACTATAACAAACAATGATAAATATAAATTAGTGAAAACTATAACAAATAATAAGTACCATAGCAATGTTAGCTAATTGAAGTTTTTAAAAATAACATTGACAACAATTCAACATCAACACGTGGTTATTATAATTTTAAACATTATTTGTTCCAAACGATTTCTAAATTTTTTTAAAAATATATATATATATATATGTATATATATTGGCCAACTGAATCTTAGCTCGGATTAGGGTTGTATTAAAAATAAAAATGAAAATAAAATTTATATATATATATAGTTTATTAAAAAACAAACTAATCCAACCAAATATTTTATTATGTGAAATAGTGTTTTTTTTTTTGGACAATATTTCATATATTTATTTGTGTATATATAAAGAGTAGATTTTCCTAATATAAGAACGTGATCAATTTGGAATTGGATCCAATAATAAAAAAAAAAGAAAAAAAAAAAAGCCAACAAAGCATTTCCTAAAGCAAAATTATGCGGGGGAACACGTGGGGTTCACCCATTGGTCTGTGACACACAAAAGAAACCTTGAGGTAAATTCAGCAATCAAACAAAGGAAACTCCAAATCTACCCTTTAACTCAAGGTCAAAATCCCACAAACCGAAAGGACAAAATCGGAAGACAATAAAAAAGGCACGTGAAGAGATAAATTCCACAACCGCGCACAAAGCTCCAACGAAAGATCTCTCCCCACGAACTTCCCTTCTCATTCTCTTCTCTCCCATAATCCCTTTCTTCTCTTTCAAAAACCAAACCTCAAAACTCTCTCCCATTTATATACCCCTCCCTCCCCCTTCATCTTTATATATAAAACACCTCGCTTTTCAAACTCTTCCCGCTTCCTTCTTCACCCGTTATCCCCACTTAATTTCCCTTCCGATCCCTACGAATTTCTTCCCGTGATTCTAGGGTTTCCCATTTGTAAAGAGGTCCGTGTTTTGATTGTTTTGTGTTGGCTGATCTTTTGATCCGTAGATCGTGTGTGTTGTGTGTTGGAGAGGATATAATTTGTGGGTTTTGCTTTAGATCTTTTATGGGTTTGTGTTTTGGTTGGATTTGGTTATGTGGGTCGTTGTGGGTTTTTCTAATTATCTCGAAAGGATGGATTTTTGTTTACCCCTTTAATGATTAATCTCAGTGAGGAGTGGGTTTTGTACGATCTCTGTATTTTGATTTACCTTTATTGTTAATTCGATAGCTGCGGTTGTGATGGTGTAGAGTCTTGGGTAATTTGTAATTTAGGGATATTTTATGCTGATTTTTTGTACTAATTGTTTTGGAGAAAGAATTTAAAGAGTAGAGTTGTGTCGTGTGCAGAGATTTCTTATAAGGAATGGCAGATCAAGGCTTGGAAGGAGCCCAACCTGTTGATCTTAAAAAGCACCCTTCTGGGATTGTACCTACTCTTCAGTGAGTTCTCTCACTTTTCCAAACGTTTGTGCCTTCTGATTGTGTACGGTAGCTATATTTTGTTGACGTTGACCAAATTATAGCTTTTCATCAGTAATAAATGGTGGCTGTGCATATATATATGTGTATATAGCAAATTTCAATGAGGAATTGATATCGTGGACTTTTTATTGATGTATCCAGAAATTGGGGGTTACTCTGGAAAAGAAAGTTTAACTTTTCGGCCTAAGCTCCATATGAACTTATGGTACATGGTGTGATTCTTTCAAACTCTCCAGTTTTGACATATTCATGAAGACACGTCAACTCTTTCTCCCCTCAGCTCTCTTTCTCTCTCGTCAGTTAAATCGAAGTTCTAAGAATCAGTTACATCCACCAAAAGATACAACGAGTTCACAAATTTCTTATTAGTTAGAATAGTTAATTAGAAATATATAAATTTCTTCTATACATTAATATACGGTTATATCACCCAATCTCTCGCTCCCTCCCACCTCTCTCTCTCTCTCTCTCTCTCTCTCTCTCTCATACACACACACACACACACACACACAAATAACTGTTACAAGTCTTGGTAATACGAGAGTTAAATCAAAGTTCTTAACAATGAGTTACATTCACCAGAAATTTAATGAGTTCACATCGAATTGTTACTCAGGAATATATAAATTTTGTATATACATTAGTATAGAGTTAATTCTGTTATATATAGAGACTAACAACTAAGAATTTGTCTAGATTTATGGTCTAGCATAGTCTTTGTAATATTTCCAAGAATAGTTCGGAGAAAATTCTCCCCTCCTACAAAAATTGTCATATATAACTGCAAAATGTGATAACTGGTAACTAAGATAAAAAGCATATTCTTGCTGACTAAATTAATTGGTAAAGACTTAGTTATGGAGCACATAAACTTTGGTTTAGGCAATGTATTCGCGTGAGATACATCAGCATTTGTGCACTTGTTAAGCATAGTAGAAATGTGTCAAAAATCAATTTAAATGTAAAAGCATTTAAGAAATTTATTAGTTGGCTTGGATGTATTTTAAATATTTTTACATGAAGTGTTGGTTATCGTAGCATAGCAGTTTTAATACGTTTAATACAAACAAGGCTCGGTCGGGTTCTCTCTTTGCTGGTTTGTATACTTTTTGTGAAAAACATAGGCATCAAATGTCTATTTGTTTTTGCTTTACAAGCTTAGGCACTCGATGTATGGACCATCTTTTTCTATGTATCTTGATTAAAGTACAATGCATTATATTGTTTCCCAGGAACATTGTGTCAACAGTGAATCTAGACTGCAAATTGGATCTGAAGGCCATTGCTCTACAAGCTCGCAATGCTGAATATAATCCCAAGGCAAGTGGGGTTTTAGAATAAGCTAATGAAAAAGTTTGCAAATAAAACAAAAGAAAGTAAAAAAAGCCATGCAGATAACTTTGGCAATAATTTAGGGTGGAATTTTGTTGTTTCCTTTTGCATTTAAATTTGAATTTGAATTTTTAAGATTTCAATTATTATTTCATTGAAACAGCGTTTTGCTGCTGTTATCATGAGAATAAGGGAGCCAAAAACCACAGCATTGATATTTGCATCGGGAAAGATGGTAAGTTATTATCTATCTAATTTTTAAATGACAGGGAGCTTGTATGCCACATTGCAGTTGCTTCCAGTGATTTACTATATTTCTATGATTGCCATGCATTTCTACTGTAACATCTGTTGGTTCAAATTCAAAATGTAAAAGAACCAACAAAAAATATTCACGGGGTGGACTGATTAAATTGCTAATTTGATTTGGGGCATAATCCTGTTCTCTATCTCCGTGAACCCATGCCATGTTCATATTTTATTACATAATTTAATATTAACACAAACCCTTGTGTTATTAAGACATCATGGCATTATGATCTCACCTGCCTGAAGTTTTACTAAAAAATAACAAAAACAAAACAAAGACCTCAAACCAATATTTATATTTTATTCTGTCAATATTCTTTTCATGCAACCATATTAAACAGATAAGAACAAATTGGAACTTGATGAAACTTGTTTGATTTGAATTTAAATTGAGCGAGAAATTGTGTCCTTGATGTTTCTCTAAAGTTCTAGGGATCTTGTTCTTTTTTTCCTTGTAAACTGGTTGCTGCACTTGAAGAGTATCTTGTTTTAGCTATTCAGATATATGATGTGGTGTAGGTCTGTACTGGAGCTAAGAGTGAACAACAATCCAAATTAGCTGCAAGAAAGGTATTTACTTTCTTTCCATTGTTCTGTCTTAGTGTGAGGAGGTTGTCAAATCCTCTCTCTACAGATTGGCTGTTAGAATATCAATGATAGAATCCCGCAGCTTCAGAACGTCTACTTAATTCTATCTTAAACTGTTATCATTTGGTTCATTAATTTTTCAAGGGGCTGACTAGTTTTGTGGTGTCTCAATTCAGTGACTATTTGAATTCCGAAGCCTAAATCTATCAATTCATTTTATAAGTGTGTCAGAAAATTAAAGGCATGAGCTGAGATATAGTTGTTGGGTAGTAGAGTGTTGAGCATAGTTGATGGTTGAAAGTAATTTTGACTTTACATCTTGTTGTAAAAAAGTGTATGTAAGAATAGTTGTTTACTTATCATGTGTTGGTATATCATCATCTGAGATTAAATTGTCACAGGGAGCCACTACTCAAGATCATTGATTCTCGGTTTATTATTTTTCTTATTATTCTTAAAGCTGTTGGACGTCTCATTCCATAGCACCCCTTCGTGTAACATGAAGCTTATAAAAAAAACTAATATGAATTCTTTTACTGATTATTGTATCTTGTTTTTACTTTCCAGTATGCCCGTATTATCCAAAAACTTGGTTTTCCTGCTAAATTTAAGGTATGTGCTTCCATCCCCCTCATGTGTAGGGCGCTGCAATTGCCACCAGAAACCACTCTTAGATTTTCTTTTTGTAAAAGAAAAAATTAGGACATCTTTCAATAAAAATTCTTATTTCCTCATTTATATAGTGTACATTCTCATGTATTTTTAATCTGGTGCAGGATTTTAAGATTCAGAATATTGTTGGCTCATGTGATGTTAAGTTCCCAATAAGGCTTGAGGGTCTTGCTTATTCACACGGAGCCTTTTCAAGTGTGAGCTTTAGATCTTTATCTTTGTCTCTATGTGCATTCTATGGGATTGTTTCTACGTCCTCAAGCTGCTAGAAGTCTATCTATTCTGAATATTTTTCTTTTGGGGGCATGACTTTGAATGTTTATGTTTTTCTTAATTATATGTCTGTGCTTGACCAATGTTTTAAGAAACCTAGGAAGGTTCGCCCGTAGGCCCAAGTTGCTCAAATTATGTGAAGCCCTAAAGCTCAAAGCCTTGGGCTTTCTGGCTTTTCAATACTTTTTAAAAAGTAATAATTAAAGGTTTTCATTCTTTATTAACCAAGAAATCAAATTTATTAAGCCTAAATGCCAACTTTCTTGTGTTCAAGGGTCTTGTTTCCACATTAACTATGCTTTCTCTTCTTAACATTATTGTTTTATATATAATGCATCTAAAAAAACCGGGCTTTTTTTTGTACCCCACACTTCAACCCCAGAAGACTAATGTACTTTAGTGCGCCTTGATGAGGTTTAGAAAACTGTCTGCTCAACATTGACTACGCTTTCTTTATTTTTCTAAGTGCTTCTTTGTTTAGGTTTGTTCATGGGGAACTAGTCCAACAGTGACTTTTCACGTGTCAACAAGTTTGAGATGTTGCTGAAGTTTGTGTTGTGAGTGATGTGTGCAAACGTTTAATATTGGTGAATGGATTCCTGAGAGTTATTATTGTTTTTAATTTTTAGTTACTTGATTGTAATTAACATTCGCAATATATTTTATCAGGTTAAACATTTAATTTGATGTTGAACTTCTTATGTATGTGTACTTGATTGTAATTAACATTCGCTATATGTTTTATCAGGTTAAACATTTGATTTGATGTTGAACTTTCTTATGTATGTGTAACTTAACTTAATTATTAAAACTTACATCCTCATTTTTTTTTCAGTACGAACCAGAGTTATTTCCTGGATTGATATATCGGATGAAACAACCAAAGATTGTTCTTCTCATTTTTGTCTCAGGCAAAATAGTTCTAACTGGGGCTAAGGTAAAAATTCAAATGCCATTTTTCATTTTTTGTGCTTTTGCAGAAATATTTTTCAAATATCAAGGGTATATTAGTGATTAGCTGAAAGTTTGTTATCACGAGGTGGTCTGAATAGAGGAGTAATGGAGGGTGAAGCCATTTTTGTTTGGGCATTAGTTTATTCAGTAGGGAGGTCTCCAAGTTCCTTGACTCAGGATATTTTGTGCAAATCACCAAAACAAAAAAATAATATATTTTTTGTGTGTGTGTGTGGAGCATAATTTAAGTTTAAAGAAACTATTGCACTTTATTGCATCCTATACTTTAAAAACATACGGTCTATATGTATGGTTACTATCACAACTGCAATCTTATCTTTAATCTGAATATATTTTGTATTTTGAATCCTCCAGGTGAGAGAGGAAACATATACGGCTTTTGAGAACATATACCCCGTGCTTACAGAGTTCAGGAAGAACCAGCAATGGTAAGATGCAAACATTAATCTTTGTGCATTTTTCCCTCCCAAACCTTGTCATTGAAACAATGAAAACGGGACTAGTGCTCAAAATACAATAATGGAGATGTAACATAAATAACCGACAGAAGATAAAATCAAGTACAATAAACATTTTGCAATATACATGCTAACTAAAGAAAAACAAACAAAGCACTACATCTTAGACAATGACTTGAACTGAATAGTCTATAAAAGATTGGAAAGGGACCACCAAGGGTAGGAATTTACTTCTATGTGGGTGCCAATAACAATGACTTCAATTTCTTTCCCCTATATAGGCGACTATAGATTACTCACAATCATGTGGATATAGGTCTGAATTTTATGCTGGAAGAAACGAATAATCTTAACTCATTCCTGTATAAAACAAGCAAACCTATTGCTTGTGGTTTCGTCTTAACAAATCTGTTTGATGGGTTTTTCTTTTTGTTGTTTTTTCTTAACGACTGTTTGGTTGTTGAGTTTTTTGGTGTCGCCGTTTCATCCTTAACAAGCATGTGTTTTTTGACAAGTTTCTGGTTTCATCGTTTCATTTGAATGAATCTCTGTTTGCAGATTTTTGGTTTCGAACTAGCCATATGGTAAGTTGATTTTCCTTCATGTTTAGAGAAAAAACTGACTGGCACACAGACACAAGCTAGCTAGCCGGAAAGGAAGTGTATTTATCGAGAGATTGCTTCCAGTTTGAAGATATATGGAAGACTTTCGGTTTTGGGGGATAAAATGGAGGTTCCAGTGGTCACTGTCTTTTACTTTTAGTGTCTGTCTCTATGTGATAAAATAGTGGAGGGAAGCTTTGAAACTTTTTTTTTTCTTCCTTTTTTTAATTTTGATAAATGTGATGTTATGTGATCAATCAAAGTGGGTGATTGTGTATAGAAAATTTTTTGTTCCAATAACTGACACCAGACAATTATGCAATTTATATTAAGCTTTACACAACATGTGGTATAGTTCTACTCTATAAATTCTAACAGGCATACAAACATGTGTTAAGAGACCAAAAGAGAGACGTGATCTTATTTTTATTGACGTTATTCTGAAATTTGAACTTTCTTTTTACTTTCTTAGTTTGAAGTTATAACACACTACTTACTAACTATGTTGCGACTCTTTTACCATTATGTATTATATGAAAATTTATAGAAGATTCTTTATTGTTAAAAGTGGGTTAGTTCTGGTTTATATGGTTTGGATAAAGAATTTAGTAGGATTAATACAAGTGTTAGAGTTGAGTAATATAACACATCACAAAGTTTCATAAGCATAGAAGTATTCTTGCTCAAGATGTACAAAGTTAGCCATATTTTTTGGGACATTTTTAGTTGATTCATACTTTGGTGTGGGAATCACAATTTAAAATTAGTAAAAACATTAATAACATAAAAGTACAATCTTCTTTAAGCATTTGAAGACACAAATGAAATAGTTAGAATATATACCTCTATCAAGAGGTTGGAGGACTTGAGAAAAAAGACTAAATATAATAACTATATAAACAAGTTAAATATGCACAACCACTAACAATTGAACATAAAAGGCTCTATACATTTCCATTTACAATATAAATTTAAAATGTTCATGTTCAACGAGAGAGACAGTTGGAAACCAACAACATCTCTTGTTTTCTTCTTGAAAGCAGCCCATTTCTCATGATTTGAATACTGTTAATCGCATTCAGTACCTACAGTACCTACAGTACCTACACCAACCAGGACAATAATATATTATATATCGATGGCTCTGCATATTCAAACACAAATATTTATCATTTCAGACATTTAAATTCCAAATATTAAATATTAAATATTCATACCCATAAAACAATATGTGAGATCTAAACGAACATATTACTTTTTATTCTAAAGATTTTAATATCCATACATCATTGACTCGAACCATCTTACATTATTTAACAATGAAGCTCCCTTACAACCACTAACAATGGGGCATCAAGGCATTCATTCATTTCCACTTACAATATAATTTTAAATGAAAATGATCGGTAAGAGAATACTGGAAATCAACATCCCTTCGTCGTCTGCTTGAAAGCAGCCATTTCTGAAGATGGAGCCAATATCATGTCTAGGCTTGGTTTGGTTATAATGCTAATACTTTACAGTTGCTTTAATGGCATCCAATATCTACACCAACAAAAAAGAAGGTAATATATTGGTTAGGAATGGACTTTTGCCAAGCACTTTAGGAAAGAAATTGGATAGTAATCTCTTACTTTGTTCTTAGTAGGCATGTAGAAAGGTTCAAACACAAGAGGGAAGGGAGTGTCCAATCCACAAACTCTAGAAATAGGGGCCTCCAACTAGAAGAGAAAGTGAAACTCATTTAGTGGAAGATTTTGAAAAGGAACTAGACTATAATAAATAAAATTACAACATTAGATAACTCAGAGTTATACAGAGAAAAAAAAAAAACAATCCAATTCAAATTAATATCCTGAACAGAATAATTAGAAAATGCCTTGTATAGAGAATACCATGAGGCAGCAAGACCATGAGTGGAATCCTTTATAACATCAGGACTTATAGAGTATTAAAACAAAATATACCCAAAGTAACTATAAAACTAGTTTGCATTCTACAAGCCATTATTCATGTTTTAAAAAATTTATGTTTTCCATCCTTACATATATGAAGACAAAAGAAGAGAAAAGTCATTTTTAAAAAACTTTGACTGGATTAGTTTGCTTCTTTTTGAAGCCTTTTGGCTTTTGTTCTTCATGGTACACAAATTACACCAAATTCTTTTGTAACTATTAAACCACCAATTCACCCAAAAGCTTAAGGTTGTGGTTGAAGGAAAATTTAATTATATATCACCAACAGTAACTATACACTTCTAATGATTATTAACAATGGAAGGGTGCTTTCGGATTGGTTTTAGGGGAGGTTTCTTCAACCCCTTGCACTTAGGCCATCTTTTCAGGCTCTTTTGATGAATATACATATCCTCCTCTTATTAAAAACAATGTGGGGCTAAGAAAGAATAGATTTATAACAAATTCCAATGAATTTGGATACCTTGACCTTCCTTAGAATGTATGTGTGAAATAAAAGGTATTATCCTGCTAAAAGGAGAATTGTTATGTTCGGCCATCTATTACTATATAGTACCCTAGGAATGGTAGGAAGAGGAATTCCCACTTGACAAGTTACTTACGTAGGGGAAATAGCAAAGGCAAGACCATTTTTTACAGTGGAAGGGTGAGAACATTTTCCATGTTTTGTCTGTCTAGGAGAGTTGGAGGAGGGGAAGGGAGAATTTATCAGCCCTCTCTAATCGGTGAATTTGAGAGCTACATGGGATTATTTCTCTGTCACGTTTGGATTCTCGCATCCTTGACATAGGGTTACTAGTGATATAATTGGAGAGTTCCTCCTTTTCGGGAGGAGTGCTTTTTATGGATGGCCGAAGTGTGTGCTGCTCTTTTGGGACTGCAGGGAGGAAGGAATTACAAAATGTTTAGAAGGTTAGGGAGAGACTCATTTGAGGTTTGGTTCCTCGTTAGATACCATGTTTCTCTTTAGACTTTTGTTTTTGAAAACTTTTGTAACTATTCTATAGGCTCTATTTTGTATAGCTGGAATCCCTTCTAAAAGAAGGATTCTTCTTTTTTGTGGATTTGGTTTTTATGTCCCCTTTTAATCTTTCATTTCTATCTCAATGAAAGCCATTGTTTCTATTAGAAAAAATCAGCAAGGAGTTTTATTTATTGCTTTCCGGTATCTTCTTCCTCTTGATATCAACAGTATTGCAAGGGAATAGCTTACACGTTAGGAGGTGGTGTGCAGGAATGGGCATTGAAGAGACTTTGTGCGAGTAAAAGTTCAGAATCTTCTGGTAAATTTTATGTTTGTACTTTTGGTTCACAATGAATGAACTATGACAGATACGTCCTGATATGGAATTATCTGGACTACAAAGACCAAATAAAGTCCTAGATCATATTTTGACAAGTAATACTAATAGCTAACAAATTCAACTTTATTGCCAACATAATTTTTCTTCCATTCAAACCCCCTTTTGCTTATTTAATCTATACAGAGACAAAGGAGAAGGATATGGATTGGGTTGTGCAAGGAGGAAAAAGGACGAGCCACATGTAAGACATTTATGTTTTGCTCTCCTTGCTAAAACAAATAGTATGAAAATAACATTGATGCTCAATAACCATGGCCTTATTTTGAAGAAGTGTCTGATACATAGTATTAGAACTCATCTCTCCGTTTATGATTCTTAATCTTTTTAAAAATTCATTTATACCGAAGAAATATGCTGAAAATGTGAGCTTACCCGTAAGAAGCAGCGCTCAACAATGGAAGCAGATATTTCAGCACCAAAGCCTCCAGTAACCGGAGCTTCATGGCTAATCTACAAAGAGACGAGAAGATTAGTGATAAATCTATATTTATCTCTGATAAAGTTCTTACATTCCTAAGAAAGCTTGCTATACAGAAAAGAAAATGCAACTTACAAGAAGTCTTCCAGTCTTCCTAACTGAGGCCTCTACCGTTTCCTTATCCCAAGGTAATAGAGTTCTCAGGTCTATAAGTTCACAGGAAATTCCTTCCTGTAAGATATATCAAACAAATCAAGATCATAAGTTGATAATTCTCTAGGATCCTAGTGAAATCACAGACTGAAATGTAAAAAATTATTTACGTGCTTCAAACAACGTTGAAAAGCCGAAATCCTACAGAAACTAATCTAAGGTTTGGAATAATAGGGAGTGTTGATCTTGTCACAGTGTCCAGCATTCACATATAGGATTCTGTTCGACCTCCAATCGAAAAGGTTTACTTAAGGAAGGGCAAAATGGGAATTGAGGTTGTTTTTAACGTTTAGAAGACTTTAACTGTTATTTAGTTTCTCTATTGAAGTGTTTTTGAATTGGGAGTTATAACTCCTTTAGCCAGTTATGCTTGCTTTGGTTTATTTGTTGTGTTTTTCCTTAGAGAAGAATCTTGTATTTTATGTGATCCTAGATATTTATGGAGAGATAATTGACCCTCTTGAATTGTTCTCTACTGGTGTTGAATTTTCTTGTGAAATTGTTTTAACTGACAGGAATTCCTATCACATCTGAATTCATATAAGCACACATTTCCCTTTTCCATATCATTCACGGTAGCATTCACAGTCAACCGCTAAAATTCCATATCGCCTATTAGGTTCAAACAAAATCCCATGCTAGTCACGCTAGCCACGCTAGCAAATGAAGTGATCATGAGTATATAAGTGAGAATAAATATCTCACTTAGCATGAGATCTTTTGGGTGGTTACAAAAGCAATATCATACAATAATAGAGATAGGTGGAAGTTTTGTTCTTATTAATTATCAAGAGGGGTACTGGTCTCTTTCATTTGACGATGGGCTTGAAGTTTTGATTCTTTTGAATAACCATATGTCTAAGCGGTGGCCCTTGATGTAAAGGTTTGAAATGTTTGGAGAAGCTGTCAAAAGTCCGAGGTTCATGTCTATGAAGGTAAAGTTCAATTATTTATGAACTTGAAGCAACATAATGCAAGGGATAGAGACCAACCCGGTTACAAAAAAAAAGAGTATAAAACAACCACACATGAACGGATGGGATAAAGTAAGTTAAAAATAGAAAGTAGTTTTCCCTTTCCCACTGAAAAGTAAAACAGTGAAAGAAACTCAGCCTGCCAATATAGATCTACCAAGAGTTTTCCCTTTCCCACCGAAAAGTAAAATAGTGAAAGAAATTCAGCCTGAAAATGAAATTATAACTCAACCTTACCCATCCAAATGCACATCATAACCATAACCTCTTCTACCTCTCTTGTCTTTACCTTATATAGAAATATACAGCAAAAAATCATGTAAAGTGATTTTTTTAAAACAGAAACCATATCCTAAAATTTCTTTTATCAGGTTTATCTGAGACTGTCATCATAGAAGCGAAATAAAAAATAAGTGAAATGATTTACTTTTTCAGCATCAATACAGGCTTGTTCCATAACAGAGAGCTGCGCTCCCCAACCAACCAATGTAATATCGCTGCCTTCTCGGATCACCTGAATATCACATTTTCAGGTTCACCAAACATCATGTACATTTATGCATTATAGAATTATTGATAAAGAATTAGAAATGAAGAGAGTTGAGAGCATACCTCAGCTTGTGATAGAGGCAACATGAAGTCATCCTCTGGAACTTCTTCGACCGCCAAACGGTAAAGCCACTGAAGACAAACACTCAAGATATTTTCATCTCAACTTCTGGACGAATTTTGATCCAAACAACTTACAAAAGCTTAAAAGAAAAAGAAATACCTTGGGCTCAAAAAATACAACGGGGTTTTCATCACGAATGCATGAAAGTAGCAATCCTTTGGCTTGGTATGGGCTTCGAGGGATGACGACCTGTTTAGTATGAGAATGATGATAAATAAAAAATATATTTTTTAAAAAAAGTAGGAATTCATGCAATGGAGTTAAGAGAATAGACATATAACCGAGTCATGCCCTAAGTAAAGTTTATTCTCCAAAGAAGTTCTATTCTGGTGCAGACCAAAAAGGCAAGTGCAAAGGCTCTTTTCAACAAGAAAAGATTGAGATTACAAAGTAGCACGAAAAGATGGCAGTCTACAACAAAACTAGAAGTGAGATGAAATTCTATCCTCTTTCTCCAATTCTGAACTTATTCAAAATGACTGCTGCATTTATGGCCAGAAAGTCGACTGAGTCCATCAGCAGTAGAGACTACAAGGAAGAAACCAGTATAGGACTAGAAGTTTCAAAATTGTCCCTTGACTTATCAGTCAACCTGACTGAATGGATTGTGGAGTTAGGGACACTAAATTTCGAATCATAAAACTCTATCCTTTGCTCATCAGAAGATTCTCCGTCAATAAATTGGTTGCCAACATAGGGGTCATAATCAAAATCTCCTTAGTTAGGAGCTGCTGATCCTGCAAGTTAGTTCTGTTGGCAAGAACTTCGGAGATTATCTTGAAAACACATCAATGTATGAACAACATTGTGTTGTGGTTTCTACGTTGTGATTCACCAGTTAGACCCATCGAGATATAAACAGTATTGACGTACCATAAAGTATTAGAGTTAGCATGTAGGGTATATCTGTTTCACAAAGTATCTAAAACTTATCAAGAAGAATCAGCAAAAGAAGGAAACGTACTTTGATACCAGGAACATGACAAAAGAAAGCTTCAGGAGATTGTGAGTGATAATGACCACCATGGCCAACAGCTCCATATGGTGCTCTAATTGTTAAACCTAAGGGATTCATAAATATGTGTGACATTTAAGGCCAATGGCAAGAAAATATACATGAAAGAAGTCAACTATATGCAAATAGAGAAGCAAATTTACCACCACAATTGAACTGATTTCCGCTACGATATCTGAATTTTGCAGCTTCATTAACAATCTATGAGGACATAAGTTTCTCAATATAATGCCAAACTGGAAGGCAGTAGGAAGAATTTCAACAAGGAAGAAGCTTACCTGATCAAAAGCTGGATATATGTAATCTGCAAACTGAATTTCTGCTATGGCTCTATTTCCCTATCATCGAAATGACTCCCGTGTTAGAAAAGGGATAAAATTTAAAACACAAATAAAGTTTAAATTCAAGCTACAATAGCAAGTATGAAAAATCCTCAAAAATTACCATTGCTGCCAGACCAATGCCAAAACCAACAATACCCTACATTGAAGAAAAGTTAGAAAGAAACTTTTCTCACATACTTGAAAATAGAATATTGACATAATATTAACAGGGAGAACATCACTGTACTCTCATTTGATCTCCAAAATTTCAAAGTGGACAAATAAGCTACCTGCTCACAAAGAGGGGTATTGAAAACTCGATCTTTCCCGTATCGATCTGCCAATCCAGTTGTGCACCGGAAGACCCCACCAAAGCCCACATCTTCTCCAAACACATAAGCACTGAATGTAGAAGTATAACGTTCTTTAGCATAAAAAGTTCTAGTGGAACATAAAACAAACAATGGGCATAAAGGGTGATAAGAAATCAGCTCAATTACCCAAAGAGGAATACAATCCTCCAATTCCACTTTGTCAAAAAAAAATATATATGTTTATACAGAAGAACGCCAATATGTGGCCCCAGAACAAACAATCTCTAAAATCTCTTCATCCCCTCTGAAATACTTTAGGTTTCTTCCTAGTCAAAGCTTACCAAAAAAGTCATTTGTAGCACATTCCCTAACACCTTTGCTTTGTTGTTGAAAGGACGACCCTAACAAGTAGCGAAGTTAGCACAAAAAACTACGTTGGTAACACTGTTGCCCATAGATTTTAGTCATAAAAGGACCACTGAGAAAAAAAAATGCAGTCCAAAATTAACAGTTCCACGAAATTCATCGATCTAATAAAGAGCTGTAATGTTTTCACCTAATCAAAGGAAGCTTTATTTAGAACAAGAAAGCGAAAGCCACAGACCCACCAACAACCAATTCACAATGTATTGACAGATTTCATCAATTTTCCTTCTCTCTCATTTCCATGCAAGCTCTCACTAGCTCTTTAGCCACCGACTTCATTATTTCCAACTCCCTCTATTAATGAAGTTCTCTTATTTTCCAATTATCACTTAGCCAGCTCCAAAGTCTCAGGCAAAAGGGTAACCAAACACCAACCAGCAATCAAAGAAAAATCGTATATACACAACAAACATCAAAGAAAAACCACACCCATCTGCATGCAATGATAGAATCAGAGAAGGGATTTAAAAAAAAAAAATACAAGCAATCAGAAACTAAAAACGAAGAAAAGGGTATTGAAGAAACAAACCGAGGATCAGTTTCAAGGGCAATATGAAGTGCTTGGTTGATAGCAGAATAAAGATTCATAGATTTGCCAGCATGGGTCGTAAGATTTCCATCTGGGGAAGCAGAAAATTGCCTCCTACAAAGGGAATTCAACACTGTTTGCGATCTCCTAAACACAGATGCCATTTTGGAAGAAATGATCGCTTTGGCCTACTTTCACAAGGTTTATGCGTAACAATGAACGAGAAGAGCTTCAAACAGATAGTGGCGAAGCGAATTCGGAACAAGTAAGGCAAGTCTTGAGATTATCCAATAGAACTGTTGATATGATAAACTGCTTTCATTCTCTACCTTTCGGTTACGTCTTTGAAATTTCATAATTAAAGTAACAAGATGGATAAAGCTCAATATGGCATTTAATATTAGATAATCAAATACATAGGGATGAGCCAAATAATCAAATATATTAGGGATATAAATGGATCGAGTTGGGTTGGGTTGAACCAAACTAAAAGTTTATTTTTATACCAGTTTGATGAATTTCACAGACAAAATAACAAACCAAAAACTCTAAAAAGAATCAAACATAGCCCATCAATAGAGATGGTTGGGATGGCCTTTAAGCCACATAACAAACAGAAAAATGAAAATTGAAATTTTCGACTATGGATAAGTAAAACATGTGTAAAGACAAAATCTAGATAGATTGAGTAGATGATACACCTACAATTGACCTCGAGAAAGTAATGTATAGATCCACTAGAATGAAGCTATTGAATGACATTTACGAAAATACGGTTACCAATCAAAAGATTTTAAAGAATTTTCGAATCAATTTCAATGTCAAGTCTCGAAGATTCTAGAAATACCCTTAAACATAGCAGTGGCCTTAGCAAGATCCACAAGTCCTACTTTCTAAAAGTGACTTTCCGCAGCAAGAACGCACCATTTGAGTCATGAATAATAACATAGAGACCCACATCACCATCCAAAGGAGAGTCACATCATGCGATGGGGAGGGGCTGACCATTGGGCAATGTCTTCAACACTTAGAGGACAATGAACTACCTGAATAGAGTCTGATGTAACAATTTGATCAAAAGATTCCAGCATGTTCATCTCCCAACTAATAAGATGGAGGATCAACATTTGAATTTTTGTGACCATTGAACGTTAGAAGGTAGCATCTGTGTCATATAGCAGAAGTGATGAGGCAAAAAGTTCCGATATCCAGTGGGCTCAATAGCTCCAAGGCCTTACAAAAGAGAAAAACATCATAGTAGCACATGCCGAAAGGATAAATGTTCCAGATATGAATATATATCTTTTAAAATGAGGGATGAAAGGTTACTTTCAATTTGGATATATATTTCTGGAAAAAAGATGGAGAATGATTCTCTGTGGAAAACTCGATCTTATAAATTGTTCATATGGAATCTCTTAGAAGTGAAGTAAAGATTTTTTTAGTTGACGAGCATAGTCCAAATGATTAATTCTCTCACTCACATATATGTGTTAGAACTAAAAAACATTATTTAATTACAAAAAGAAACGAAACTAACTTTTCGTTATCAATTGTTCAATATTTATGCCTCTAACTATTTGCTTAATTTGTTTGTTGGCGTATGGGTCTCTTTTGTGTTGGTTGTCATTTCGAGCCTCTTGAGGACTTGACCTTTGGGTCCACATTTCTTAGTCTAGTCTCGTTTTTCAAGTTAAGAGATCCTCACACTAGTGTGGTGTTGAGTCTACCATACTGTGATGTCTAAGTTAGTACCAGGGGTATGAGTGTATTACCTAAGCACACAAGAAGTAAGGTTAAGGCTCTCTTTTTAGATTACTTACTCTTTCCCTTTGGAGTTGTAGAGAGCGACCTCTTGTTACATGATGCCCAAAAGATAATGGATCTTGAAGTTACAAAATGTTAACTTTGAGTTTGTTTTGTTGGTTATAAACTCAAAACTCTTGACTTTTCTTTAGAACACATGTTTCCCATGCAGCCTCTCGTTTTTTTAATTTGGGTCGGTCATCCATGAGTTTTGGGCATTGCCTGAAGCAACCTCCAAATAGATATTTCAAAATATATGTATACAGTTTTGCCTGAGGCAACCTCTAGATGGATCGTTTTCAAGTATAATAAAATAAACAAAAATATTTACAAATAATAATAATAAAAAAAAAAAAACACCATTCATATATGCCAATAGACATTGACAAACTACTATCGTCTATCATTGAAAGATGTTGATAGACACTAATAGATATTATTCATGTTTATCGTCATCGATCACTAATAAACTATAAAATTGTGCTCTATTTATAGATATTTTCAATAGTTTTGCCTTAAAGTTTACCTTATTTCTAAGAAATTGTAAACTAAATCTCAAAACTTTCAATTTTTTCTGATTTATTTGACATTTTTTTTCTTCATGAATCTACAATTGAAAGTTTATTGCCATAATAGATATAAAATTTTAAACTTTGTATCTAATATATCACATAATTTTTGCAAACTTCAAATATAACTCAAACTTATTTAGATGTATAAAATTGAAAGTTAGAAATCTACAAAAGATTTCTAAAGTTTAGCGATTTTTTTGTACTGACTTGTTAAACGTCACAAACATTTAAGACACAAATTGATCAACTTGGAGAAAGTCCTCATAAAGTCAGTAGCATCATGAAATCAATGAACTTAATTTCATTCTTTTTGAATAAATATCAAAATTAATTGCTAATACTACACCATTAAAAACAATCTCATAGGAAGGGAGTAATTCCACGTTAATTCGTTATTCAATATATATATATTATCAATGTATACATAAAATTTAAATCTCAATATTGATGTTTTAATACTTGTAAAATATGGTGAACCTCCAAACGATAAAAGAAAGAAAGTGAACCTCTTAAAATCATCAACCCAACCCAAACAATTTTCTTTGTTAACGAGAGACAACCTGATTCAACAATCCCATACCAATTTAAAGTTTGTTAAATCAACACAAGGCAAGGATTTTTCGAACTATACATATTACTAGCTACTAGGCAAAGCTTAGATAGTGTAATCAATGATGAGTTAATGGGGTGGTTTACTTAACAATAATGATCATCGTTCCAACTTTGATTAATAACTTAGAATTGGTTTGTGTTTGAACAATTCAAACATAAAAGAAATATGTATATCAATAGGGCACAATTCAAATAGGGTTAAACCACAAGTTTAGTTCTTTACATTTTAGATTTATATGTCGATATGACCCTTATAAACTTTAAATGTGTGTAATAAATTCTTAAACTTTTAATTTTGTATGCAGTGATAAATTCAAAAAAAAAAAAAATCTAAAACTTCTATTATGCATAAATTATAATTTGGTGTTTAATAAGTTTCTAATTTATTTGTGTTAAATTAGAGATAAAATTAATTTTTTTTATTATATAACAATTAATATTTTATATAGATATACACACACTTAACATATTGAATACAAAATTGAAAACCTTAATCTTAATAAACCAAATATGGAATAGGAATCTAAAATCAGTCCCAACTATATAACACACACTAAAATCATAGTATTGAAATATGCAATATGATGTGGTGGGTGTTACAAACAATCAAGAAAAATCAAAACTTATTTTTTGAATTTAAACACAGAGTAATTACAAATCAACTCACCAATTTAATCTAAAAGTGAGTTTGGTGTTACAATTCATTCCATTTCAAACTATTAAATAGACACCAACCTTAAATGATTTATACATTTAAATATTAAATATTATTAGATAGCAAAAGAAAAACTTATTTACAAAATATAGCAAAAAATAATAATAAATGAATTTTAAATAGTTTGATGAATTTTGTTATATTTTGTAAATAGTTTTTATATTTTGCTATTTTTTTAAATACCCTTCTTAAAAGAGTCTAACTATATATTTTTGTTTCCTATAAATGATTTATTTGTGTATTCAAATTTCAAGCCCTTCGGAAGGACTATCAACGGAACCAATAATTGTCCGGTCACTAGTCAACTCGGTAATCGGACTCTCTAAATTAGGGTTCAAAAACAAATTGACTGGCTTAATCGCGGCGATCTTCTTCCTACCATGGAAAAACGAAGCACCATTAGGACAAACTTTCGCCATCCTAAACTCTAGTTGATCGGAGATATCAAAAATCGGAGACGATTCCATAACAGGGTGGAGGCAAATCTTCGAAACTGATTTGACTCGGTTTCGTTTCGCATTGATTTGTGAGTCTCGAATTTGTGCTAACTCGCCAGGTTTGAAGTACTTTCGAGATTGTTTCTTGCCGTTTGATTCACTCTTCATGATGGATGTATTATGAAATTGGGAGAAAGGCAGTGGAGGGAAATTGAAGAGAATGGGAATGAATTTGAATATTTATATACGGATGATTTTTAAATCCTTTTTACAAAAGGATTTCATTTTCCCTTTATACGTAAGGATTTCATTTTTCCTTTTTACATAAGGATTTAATTTCCTTTAATCATCCATAAAATCTCAATTATCTTTTTATTTTTTTTTATATTAATCTAGTTTTACGTTTAATTGCTTTCAATAAATTATTTTTTTCTTATTAGTTTATGGTTGGTTTCTTAATAAAAATCATTTATACTAAAATATTTGAAAATGTATTCCTGATTTCTTTTGCATAAAATTATTATTATTATTGTTTACGAAAATGTTTTTATTTAGTATTAATCTACTTCTCCAAATCTGTTTTGTAATTATATATTATTCTTTTTACAAAAACTTAAATTTTAGTTAACCAAATTTTAGATTTCAATTGTACAATCTTAATCGTAAAATTATGGTTTAAATATTGTTTTAAATTTAGTTAAAATATTAGTTAAATTTCGTAAATATGAAATTTGTTTGGATTTGATTTTTCCACTCTGTTTTGAAAAAGGGTAAAATAATGAACAATTCTTTTGAAACTTTTTTATTTCTTAAATCTTTGATATATAACAAGAATCTACCTTTCTTTTTATTCATTCATAATAATAATTTTTGGATTTCTATTTTGTATGGGTATGATAGATTTCTTTGATATAGTAACTAAAGGAAGAATTATTTCATCTCGGAACATCTCGAAGCATGGTATGCATGAGATTGCATGTGTGTGGCTAATATATCTTGTTTAACTAGAGTAGTTTTGGTATTTTTTATTTTCAAAATTGTTCAATACAGTGTAAATATATTTTGTGTTATATTTTTTCGGAAAAAAAAACCCTTAAACTATTGGTTATCTCCAAGTATAGTATATTTCATAAAGGAGTATTCGACTCAGTGACTCAATATTTGACAACCTTAAACCCCAACGAGCAACGACAACCACTTTTAAACATCCAACCCAACTCAAACAAAAGATTTCCTCAACCATCTCCAACAACTAACTATGATAACCAAGTTAGCAAATCATATACTAAACCAACTTTCTTCAATTTTAACTCAAAATTTTCCACTTTATTAATTTAAAACTCAAATCTAATTAACTTAATCACAATTACAGTCTTAAACTTTCAATAGTAATAATTAGATCCATAAAGTATGGTGGTAACAATTACACCTATAGAGTATGGTGATAGTTGCAATTACACCCTCAAACTTTCAATAGTAATAATTATATTCCTAAACTTTTAAGAATTAAAAATTAAAAATTAAACTCACAAATGATAAAATTTGAATTTTTAAACTTATATAATCAATACAATTTATTTGATTTGTCAATTTTAAATTTGAAAGTTTAAGGACGTAATTATAACTTTCACCGATTATTTTTGCAATTTGTCCTAAAATGATGTATTATTTATAATTTGCAAAATTTCAAAAAACTACTTGTTTCTAAATTACTACCAGAAAAATGGTCTACGACGACAGTTATAAAATTTGTGACAGTTTTTTAATCGCCTATAATAAAGGAGAATCATCTATGACAGTTTTAAAAAATTGTCACAATAGGTGTTTTCATGAACAGAAAATAAATGTCAAATATGTAGTATTATTGACAAACAATAATTGTCATTATTTTATATTTTATGACAAAAAATAACTGTCATTAACTCATACATATTAGAGTAATTATTTGTCATTCTTTGCATATTGATGGCAGTTAAAAAATGTCACGAATTCATATAATATGACATTTTTTCTGTCAAGAATATGTCAATTGTGACACAATTTTTAAAAAAATCAAATGTCATTGTTTCAATATTGACGACAGTTACAAAATGTCACGAATTCGAATAATTTGACGTTTGTTTTCAGTCAAGAATACCTTTACCTTTACAATTGTGTAAAATATCAAATGTCATATATTCCTATTACTACATTTTTTTACAATAAAAAACATTAATGACAGCTCATGTTCTTCTTGTCGCACTGTTCAATCCCAAAGTACTTCTAATACATCACACTCATATGAAAACAAAGAGTCAACATTTTAATATATATACGTTATCATACACTTTGCAATATTCGTACAATATGATTGACTAATAACCTTTTTTGGTAAAGATAGTTTACATACCAAAATAATAAACAATGACAATAGATATATCAAAAACCGAAGGTAATTCCACAACAGAGCATAGGCGAATCTTCGAAACTGATTTGACTTTATTCTTTTTCGCGTTCATTTGTGAGTCTTGAATCTGTGCTAACCCATCATGTTTGGAGTAATTTCGACATTATTTCTTGCAATTGATTCACATTTCATGATATTGGGAGAAAGGCAATGGAGTAAAATTTAAGAGGATGTAAATGAATTTGAATATTTATATATGCTGATTTTTAAATCCTTTTTACATAAGGATTTCATTTCCTTTAATCATTAATAAAACCTTAATTATCTTTTTGTTTTTTTTTTATATATTAATCTACGTTTTAATTTTAATACTTTTAAGTTTTAATAAAAAAATAAATAAAAATTATTAGTTTATGGTTGGTTTTTTAATAAAAAAGAATTGTTACCTATTAACATTTTTACTGAATTTTTTTAAAATGTATTCCTTATTCTTTTACATAAAAATTATTGTTGTTATTATTTACAAAATCTTAACATCCTTTTATTTAATATTACTCTACTTTTCCAAATCTATTTTTGAATTATTTATTATCTTTTTTAAAAACTTGAATTTAGATAAGTATATTGGACATTTTTTAACAAAATTTCAGATTTCGTAAATATAAATTAATCCTACAATGGTAAAAATTTTAGTTAAAATATTGTTTTAAATTTAGTTAAATTTTGAAATTTGTTTGGATTTGATTTTTCCATTCTTTTTTTAAAAAGGGTAAAGTAATGAACAATTATTTTGAAATTCGTTAGATGTGTTCATAATTTTCAGTGTAGATTTTGTCTTGGATTTGACAATTTAAGGAAAGTAAGATTTTTAATAAGATTATTATCTTACCATTTTTTGAAAAATTTCAAGTTTGTCCTTCCACATTCCCGATTATTAAAAATTTCAAGTTTGTCCCCTTCTAAAACTCCAATGTTTTGGGTTTG
This sequence comes from Cucumis hystrix, assembly GCA_025688845.1. Classification (NCBI taxonomy): domain Eukaryota; kingdom Viridiplantae; phylum Streptophyta; class Magnoliopsida; order Cucurbitales; family Cucurbitaceae; genus Cucumis; species Cucumis hystrix. The sequence goes on from CM046884.1 coordinate 9,748,977, forward strand.
AATCTCGTTTACTACAATTTTTTTTTTGTTATACAGTGCTTCCTCCCTATTTATTTATAAAATGATGAGAAAATTGTAAAAACTACCCATAAAATAGGGTAGTAGTTGAAATTACACCTTCAATCTTTTAATAGTAATAATTAGATAAAATTGAACTCACAACACAAAAAATAAATTCTCAAACTCATATAATTAATACAATTCATTCAATTTATTTATTTGATGGATAAATTTTAAATTTAAAAGTTTAAGATAATGATTACAGCTTTCACTAGTGATTTTTTTGTTTCATTTATAATTCATTTATAAGTTGTAAGATTTCAAGAAACTATACAACTATCGAGCAAGGATACCAATTGGATACAATGGTCAAACGCTTCTTTTTCGATGTCAGAATCATGTGAAATTACGATATTAACCTTCCTTCAATGATTTGGAGTTGTCCTTCGAGAACTTTGAGCGTCTTCTTTTCGTGACACCTCCAAAAATAAGCAAGAACGACACTAATTGAAGGAGATCAATGAACATGGTGCTGCATGAATTAGAAAAGAAGAGAGTAAAACTTCCTTTTCGAATGCACAGAGTCGCTTTAAACATGGTCCGACGTACTCAAAGTACCGATTTTGTACAAAATATCACATGTTACCCAAACATAAATTTGTGAATTAAGAGATCATTTATACTTCACTGTTACATAAGCCCTTGTCAGAAAAATACTTAGAAATCTAGACGGAAAAAAAAGGATTAATTAGGGTTTATATTGCACTATTTCCCAACTTGCTTCCTTCTAGCTCTTTACTGATACAGAAGCAGCAACTTTATCAGATCTAGAGATTTACAAGAAAGGAAATTGGCAAACAAGTAGAGTAAAAAAGAAAAAAGAAAACGAACAAAAACCAAGAGAAAATAGAGAGGATGAGGAAGATAAAAGAACTTGATCTTAATAGATATGAAGGGAAAAAAGCCACTAAACACTAGAGAGGAGAAAAAAAAAGAAAAAGAAAAGCTACAATCCTAGAAACCAAAACCCTGTTAAAATTGCCACCCACTTAAAATAATAGAACTCAAAAAGAAGAGGAGATGTTGTCTAATGAACTGAGACTTGACTGCATCATCATCATCTCATCATCCTCATCATCATCATTTTAACTCAGCTCTCACCACCATTGATTTTGTAAAAAATCTAAAAAGCATCAGTAGTATTGTGGATTCATTCTGGAGACTAGCAAAAGCAAGAAGAGACATATTCCATAATTGTAGCCAAAATAAGTATGGAGAGAAACTAGCCAGTAGCTTGTTCCTTTTTTTTTTATATATCCAAAGCAGCAAAACTTCTGACAAAACTCCTTGTACCAAGAAGCTTCCATTAAACTGCAGGCAGAGGAGAAGAAAGACAGCTAAACCACCACCCGCACACTTAGTATCCGTTTGCTACACTTCTTTTCTCTGATGGTGTTGTAACTGGTTTTGCGCTGCCCTTTGGGGCATCTACAGTTTTCAAACCTGATCCATTCTCTGAGATCTTTGTCTCCTCTTTTACCAAATCATTTGTAGCTTCAACTGGCTTTGGTGTTTTCACATCCACTACTTCAGAAACTTCCTTCTTCTCATCAGTAGGCTTCCCTTCCCAAACCTGCATTGCTAGAAGTGTTAAAACAAACAAACAATCCAAACCCAACTTGAAGATAAGAGTTTCGGGTTTTCACTACCCAGTCAAGATAAGCACCTGTTTCTTGAACTGCTGTTGCTTGGCTTTCTTCTCTTGGATTGTCTTTTGTCGAGCCTCGTAGAAACCAAAATCATCCAATATGCATGTTTTGCTCACATGCTCCTTAAAGATTTTAACCATCTTAAGGCCAGGCTCCAGCTTGACCTACAAACAAAACAAATGTTTTTCAGGACCAGTCACAACTAAGAATTACTGAATCGAATGATAAGTTTGCAAAAAATAAAGAACTACCTCCTGTGTGTCTCTGCTATTGGTCACGGGCTTGTTCTCATTGTTCTCAAGAATGATGTGTTTCAAAAGACTGTTGGGAACATCCTTCACTACATGCCACTTAACCGGGAAAGAGCCGTTCCATTTGTCTTGTTGCCAGTATTCCAAGTTCTTCTGAAAGTCGACTGGTCCTATCATCTCAGCAAGGCCAACAAATTGGCCACTGGTATTGACCTATCCAAGGACACAGTATCAAATGCAAGAATGAGAGAAACCATAGATGTAAGTCAAACAATTGATCATCTCAAGTAGATACGCACCGAAAAGAAAAGAAAAATGGGACAACCACCAGCCTTCTCTTGAGCTTCCTGGTATGCAGCATCAAGTTTCTTGTTGCCATTAGGTGTACTAGCCCAAACATTATACTTGATGCTTTTATGCACATCATCTTCGCTGTACGATTTAATAACAAAGAATTTGGCCTCAGCATATTCTTCAGGAAAATCTGATTTGTTGTATTGATCACGGTCTGGAGTAGACACCATATCTTTCTCTTCCTCATCTGTTGCGTTCATTGGTGGTAAAAGTTGCCCCTTGACAGCTAGAACACTAGGCACAAATCCCTTCTGGTTCTTGCTACCCTTAGCTCTCGGTCCCCTATTCAGTTCATTCAAACCATCCATATTCTCATTTCCATATCCATAATACCCACCATTCCGACCCCTAGGCTTGAATTTGTTGTCCACCGCAAGCCACACACGCCCATTAGATCGTGAATCATAACCATGTGAGGCAAAGCCTACACCAGATCTGACTGTGTTTCCAAATTGACCATACAACTTATTGGGGTACATCCGATTTATATACCCCTGGGTGGTATTCATTCCTGACATGGGTCTAGGATGAGGAAAACCCTGCAGCAAAAAAGAAAGAAAGAAATAGATTAAATTATGATTAATTCAATACTGAAAAGGAAATTTAAAAGTAGATAAAGAATGCTTACTACATAGTGAGATCCGGGACGGAAACTTGGACTTCTTGAAGAAGGTATGTTGTTTGCATTTGAGATAGAAGAGGTAATAGTAGAGCTACTGACAAGCCTAGACTGTCCATCTGAGTACAGTGGACCATCTGACCAAGGGAAAGAATTCCTCAACCCATCATAGCCATATCTGGGATCCTGATAACCCGAAGCAGGAATATGCCCTGGCAAAGCACCCCTTGCATACGCATTTGAACCAAATGTTGAATTTTGATACGAAGATTTCAAAGGAGCTGAACCATTGTTTCCCTTTGTTCCCCCTCCATTTGTCAAGCCAGTACCATTTGTATTAGTTGTTTCCACAGGAATTGGCTTTTGCTCAGTGGCTGCAGAGGTAGAAATGTCTCCTTGTGTTGGAGGAACTGTTGTAGGACTAGGAGTATACGGCCCACTAGTCGGAGTAAGAGGCTGAAAATATGGAGGATATTGGTAGTGCTGAGGTCCATACAACTGGCCATCATTCCCCATAGAGGGAACCGGAGAAGCAGCAGGTGAATAAGGACCATAGGGTCCGTATCCATAACCGTGGTGATACATAAGAGATCCATTATCTCCATAGACTCCCTGAAAATTTTGTAAGAAAAACCAGATCGTAAAAAGTTGGAACATAGCAGAAGTATCAATTTGATTGAAAAAGAACTGTGGAGGAAATTCATTATCAATATAAAAGCAAAAACTTACAGAAGTCATTTCAACCCCGTCTGAATTTGTGTATCTTGAATAATCATCCCAGTCATTAGCAGTCCCATCAAACCCTATAAAACAACTCTCGGAAGTTAGAAATCGCGAAGTCACAATTCCAGGAACATAGATCATACTCGAGCTTGAATACAATAAGAAAGATATCATTCTTATGAGACCCCCCAAGTGTATTCAAATTCTAGAATCCAGAAATCAACATACCTCCATAGTAATAAGATGGATATCCATTGGGAAGATAGCACATGCTTGGATCCATGAATTCCTGTAAAAATGGAGTCACAGACCGTTCATTTGGAATTTGACTAATAGCAGCATTCCCAGAATCAATGGACCCATACTGATTAGCAGATTGCTAGACAAAGAAAATTTTCCAGCGTCAGCTTATTTAACAGGAGTTGTGATTGTCTAACTAGTCGAAATTTCACCAACTCTCCACCAAAGTTGGTAGAGTTGACAAGAAAGACAGAACTTGAAACAATATCTCCATTCGTTTTATTGTTATCATATAAATATTCACTCTCAGAAATACTTGTGTCAAGGTGCATCTGTGAACTTCAAATTTCTTGCAAGATATCTACATAAATACAGAACTCCATCCCCAAATCTGAGAAGCAGTACCTTTTTCGTCGGCTCCGGAATCTCAACAGGCTTGGCCTGAGCATCCAATGATAACTTCTGAAGCAAATCTGCAGTTTCTGTAAGAATCAGAAGTAAAGGAAATACACACCCGGTATCCACAAAATCACAACAGTCCAAAAACTCCAGAGCACGTTAAACACCCAAAAAGACGTAAAAAAAACATTATCTTTCAGTTGAAATCCAATTCTAAACCCAATACTATCACACAACACAGAGAAATCTTTCAAATAGATGCAAAAAGAAACCAGATCCCATCACACAAAAACCTAAAACCTTCAAAACACAAACGTAAACAAAGATTAAATCAATTGTAATACGAACCCATGTCATACTTTCAAGCTTTCAACTCCTCTACAACAGATCAAACAGAACCCAAATAATAAAATACTCAATAACCTAAACAAAATCCAAACCCATCCAACCACATCCACAATCAACAAAAGAAGAGGAACCCAATACAGATCTACAAATCAAAACCAAAAAGAACAAAAACCCAAGATCCAATTCAAATCAAAAAAGGGTAGACACAGAACGAAAGGAAACAGACAAGAACGCATATGAAATAAAATAGTAAGGATACGATCAGTAGAAGGAGGTGAAGCAACAGTAGCCATAGTGGTAGATCTCGAACAAGGGTATTAAAGCAAAACGAAAAGGGTTGACAGAGATGATATAAAAATGAACAAAAAAAACCCTAAAATCCCGAAACAAAGAACTGGGTATAGAAGAGGATTGAGGGTTTATAGTAGTAAGGGAAAGGTGAGGGAAAAAAACCCTAATAGAGAGAGAAAGAGAAGAGAGAGAGATGGTGGCGAAGGGGAAACAACGGGTCTCGCAGCCGCCAGAGGGTTTTTTCTTCTGGGTTTCTGAGGAAGAAGAAAAAAAGAGGGTTTTGTACATCCAAAACGGTGATTCAAATAGCTCACTAAGTTCTTTACAACAAAAACCCTCACCCGCGGGTTATTTCCCCCAGGATTCCCATTGGACACATAAACACGTGGCGATAAATGAGTGGTGGAGTGACAAGAAGAGAAGACTAAAAAGAAGTCAAGAGAGGATTTGATTGGTGGGTGATGTAAAGATAGGTGAGAATAAGGAAAAGAAGAACGTGGTGGAGTTGTTGCCACTTAGCGGAAGAAAACCTAATTGGGAAAGGACAGGGATGTCCCTATCTGGGATAGGATTTTCCACTAATCCTAATTATGGAACCCAAATTACTTGTTCCAAACAAGGATAGGTTGTCCTTATCCTGGATAGGGTTATCTTTCTCCTGGATTTTCTAGCCTTAACAATTAAGGCTCCCCTTTCCTCATCTAAGTCATTGTCTTGACTTCTTGTACAGAGAGAGAGAGAGAGATGATATTTCTATGGAATTTAAGAGAGAATTTTTTAGATTTAGTAGAAATTTGTTAACCACTAACCTATGTTCATCCCGATTAAAATAAAGTTTCGAGGAAATTTGGAGATGGAGAATGTGTTTAGTTTGTACAACTCCATTCTATTGTTTGAAAGTATAGTTTGTTTGCTTTTTAGATTTGTGTTCATATGTAATATTAAGAAGTGACTGGGAATTTTTGTATTGGTGACATGTTTCGAGAGGCCCGAATGAAATTTAATGTAACTTTTGATAAATTAAGAGTATAAAACAAAGTTGTATTTCATGTTTTCAAATGTGTTTTGTTGCATATTTGTGAGTTTGATTATAATGTAATGGCTTGTTTCAAGTGTTTTTATAGTATATTTATTAAATCTTAAGAGTAATGGTAGTTACTCACTAAATATTGGCTACCAAGAAACTATTTTTTTCTGTATGAATATGTTTATGTTTAAAGATTTTATATAATTATTATTGTGTGTAATATTACATTACATAATACATATTTGTGTTATCCGAAAACAAAATTCACGTTGTCAAGCTACATAGTTGTATTTCATGTTTTCAGAAGTGTTTAATCTCCCTTTTCGTTTCTATCCTCTCTTCTCATTTCTAACTTATATCTTCTTGCTTCTCTTCTTTCTTCTATCATCTCTCTTGGTGATTACCATTTTCCCTTTCTGATGCATTTATATCATGGAAAAGAAGGACAAGGAGAATAGTTGTATTGCAATAATAGCAAGCGAAGGTAGAGGAGTCGATAAGGGATTAGGAAATGCATGAAACAATCTAAGAGCATCGGTTGAAGCGCAAATCAAGATAAAATAATCTAGGATCGAAAGTGAGAGCTCAATAGCTCAATTAATGAATCCAATCACGCACGAGTCTTCAGTTGTTTTGGTAATTTCATCAAGCGATAACGTGAGTATAAGGTTTTAAATATGCAAATCCTATTTACTTATCTTTTTTAAAGGCCATAACGTTATGTCTAATAAGTTATGACACTTTCAAAAGTGTATCACATGCTAAACTTTCAACTTTGTGCATACCAAGTCTTCCACTTTTTGTTTTATTTTATTTTGTGTCTACTGTATTGGTCGTTGGCTTGTTTTAAGATTGTTAGTCTAGAAATACAGTGGATACAAAAGAAACATTTAGTGATTAGTAGTATTAGTAAACACAAACTTCAAATTTATATCAGGTAGAGATTGGTTAATATTTAAAGTTACTGGATACACGATACAATTTTTTTAAAGAGAAACAAAATATGTCATAGACTTATGAAACGAAACTATTTTTAATGGACATGACCTAATAGTTGTGAAATATAATTTTTTTTTTCACCCCAAGTAAGAATAGTATTTTCTTTTATTTCCAAAAAAATTATTCAAAATTCAATATTATTTACTTATTATGTATGTGTGTATATATATATATAGTACTACATTCATTATTGACCTAATTTTTCTCTCTCTTTTAACTTTATTCTATATTATTTTATAAGTAAATAATACTTAGATGCAATCTATACTATATCTCTACATATCTTGTTAAATTATATAGTAGAAATGAGTATTAAATGTGTGTATATTAAAAAGTTGGGATGTAACCATTTTTTATTTGATAATTTGATAAGCTATACAAAAATGAATGTAACCTAAAATGTTTACAAATTTTTTCTTTTATTTTATTTTCATTAGAAAAAATATTATCGCGTAACAAATTGTAACCTAATCTTTGAAAACACAATCAATAATTCACGATGTTTTTAACAAAAACAAAAACTTCAACACTTTGAACTTTCAAATATCTAAATTTAATTCTGAATAAATTTTCTTAAATAATAAAATGAGAGGATATTGTTAGTTTATACCAACTTTTCCTTTATAGAAAAACATCCAAATGAACTAATTAAAGCATTTATATATATAGAGTAAAATATATATACTAGACCACGATAAATATACACGTAATAGTAATTCACGTTTAATTTTTAACCTAATTTGACAAACAATGAGGATGAATTTTAAAATTATTAGATTTGGCATTAGGCTTAGCCAAACAACGATAAATCATCTCAGTTATAGTTGATCATACAATTATATGTTCCATTAGACTTTTAAATTGGTGTTTAACGTAAAGGCTAAATAGGAATGGTTTTTTATTAATGTACATGATATTTAACGGCAAGCATGCAAATGCTTATAAACAACACAAATAAGATCGAAAGAACGATGTGAAATGATTGTATGGATTTCCTTTCTATGAATGATCGTTAGTTGATCAGAGTCGGTTTACCAGCAAACTGCTACTGAATTGCTTATAATCGATTTAGTAAATGTTCGAACTGACCTCAATCGTCAATGAGTAAAAGTGGATCATTTTAGTTTTGAAACTTTTTTTTTTTAATTTTAAATTTGATTTTTTTTAAATCAACCCCGACCAAAATCTACTATTCACATTTTTTTTAGCTTATCAAATTCGAACGAGAATCTATAACTATAGAAGTCTAAACTAATTCTATTTATTTTCAAATAATTTAAAAGGACTAAATATGGTTATCTTCTAAATGATTGATTTTTTTCTGTTTCCAATTTCTTTTTTCTTTTGTTTGAATGATTAGTGGCATTAAATTATTAATTCATTTTCCTATGAGATTGTATATATATATTCAAATCTCTATCAAGTCCAAGTTGTTACAAATGTGAAAAAGATAGAAATTGATTCGTTATTGATTAAAATTAATGAATTAAAAGTGTTATTGAAACTAAAAGTATTTTTTTAAATAAAAAAATTCCACTTTTATGAACAAAATTGAATTTAGTATTTTTTTTCTTTTTTTCCATAAAGGAATCGGTTGAATTTGGTGACAAAGGAAATATCCAAAAAAAAAAAAAAAAAGTGGATAGATATTTATAGAAGCAAATATAATATTTGCCAAACAATTTTTTACTCTTTTGTTTTTCTTGATATTATTTTTAAATATAGCAAATAAATTAAAATATAATCCAAAAAATCAAAATTTTTTAAACACGAAATATTTTATATTTTGTTATATTAGTAAATATTTTCAAGAAGTTTTTACATTAAAATATTTTTTCAACTAATATTTGCCTTACAACTACATGGAGATGTTTCCTAAAAGTTTTTTTTAAAAAAAAAAAAAGTAGCATATTTTTTTTAAATAAAATTTTGAATTTTAATTGGACTTATTTTTTTGTTTTATTTGTGCTTACTGTTTACTTAGAAATATATTGCCATGAATTAAAGTCAAGAAATTGCCTAAACTATACATATATATATATATTTATTTATTTATATTTATATTTCATGTTTTAATGTTAGTTTACAATGAAAATGAAAATGGTTGGATGTGGTAGAAAATCTTTTAGAGCAGAAACAATATATTTTTAATTAACAAACTTATAATTGTGCTTAAATTTTAAATATTTGAAAGTAAATAAGAAAATAAAAGGTGTTTTTTCAACCATAAAAAAAATTGACAAGCTATTTACACCGACATGAATAAAATGCATAAAATATATAATTAGAAAAATTACAATATCCGATTTCTTAGTAAAAAAAATTACATGTTTTTACTATTTATTGTTTATCATTCTTTCATCTATCTATTACGTTATTTACTATTTTCTATGTAGACATTTAAAACTTGGAAAATTGTTATGAATAGCACAAAAAATATAGCAAAAATTTCAAATTGGCTATAGAGGGTTTGATGAATTTTGGTATATTTTGTAAATAGTTTCAATATTTTGCTATTTTTGAAATTTTCTTTTAAACTTCTACTTTTAAACATAACTTTTAAATAGAATGTTTGTTATTAATTGGTACGACATATTATTATTATTTGTGAATTTGAGACCTTGACGTTTCTATCGACAATGACGTTATTTAAATGTTTTGTAAACAAAAATTGTAATTTATCACCACATTTATATTTGCATATTTTAATGGGTTTGGCTTGCATACGAAAGGTAGATTGATATTTCAATTATATTGTAAAAAACATACGAAAAAAAAAAAAAACAATAAAATGTCACTAATGTGAATATAATTAAAATAATAAAAGTGAAATAGAGCTCAACTCAAAAGTAGTTGACATGATTTTCAATTCTAGGGTGAAAAGTTTGATTCTCATCAATGCAAATTGTTCTACTTAATTTATAAGACAAACTTTTACTATTTACATTTATGTAAGTGTTAGAATAATTATTTACCAATTGTAATTTTTTTATTTTGATAATAAATATCTCAATATTCAACATTTTAAACTTTAAATGGTCATTTAATGAAAAAATTATCTAAAACTATAATAACCAATTTTTACAACAGTAAATATTTGTTACAATTTTTACTATTTGTTACCATTTTTACTATTTGACATTCATAATTTTTTTATTCTTTACCCGTGTTTATTGTTCTCTTATCAAATTAAAATAGTCTACACACTATTGTAACCTAAACTAAATAAATTTATACTCCAAATACAAACTATTATAATCAAACTAATAACTTAAGATCATAATAACTCACTCTTAATCTCAAACACCTTCTAAATATTTAGTTATATTTAATGTCGAAATATTTATGATTCAAACTTAATGTAATGTATATTCATTGTATATTTGAATACAAAACATTTTCTAATAACATCCATCACATTTCATGTAAATTTTTATTAATTACCATTTTTTTTTTTTTTACAAATTGTGAGTGGGAGAATCCATCTTCTTATCTCAAGATAGATAGTACAAAACTTGATGTGAGCTAAGTTAAGTTTATTTTTTACTTAATATAAAGAAAATATACATAACCAATCTTACCCAACATTTTTACAATCATAAACTTCAACTTATTGTACATACGTTCGAAATTAACTCACTATACATATTAGAGGCCAATCGCCAGAACTTTTGAAGATTTATTGTTGAGCTTTTTGTTGATTTGACAAAATTAGTTTTAAGAATCAGACTTATAACTTTGGGAAAAAAAGAAAAACAAATCAAACCCATAAAATGTATATATGTATATATATACACGAATACACCTAATACACTCAATACATTTGCTACTGATCTTGATATAATATTCTCGATACACTTCATGCACTAAAAATTGTCATATATGTAAATTGAAAAAATGTGGATATGACGTACTTTAAATATCCTATTTTAAAATAATCATCCACTTTGTTAGTGTTAATAAGAAACTTTACTTTTTACTATTGAAGCTTCAAATATTATATTGGCAATCACTTCAAGTGTATAAAGGCTTAATTATTTTGAGTAACCATAGTAATAGAGTGGACACATAAATGACCTAAAAAATTGACATAAGATGCTATAGTTATTCTATATTCAATATTGAATTTTATACCTACATGTGTGGCCACCCCTCTTTGACCTTAATCATCATCAATTGTTCCTTTTCTGCTTCTATTTTTTTTTTACTTTTTTTTTCCTATCAAAGTTAAATTAAATACGGTAATGATTTTAAAGGACAAAATTGATAAATATATTTATAAATATAACAAAACATTATTATGTATTAATGACAGAAACTTCGTGTCTATCAATAATAGATAATAGTATAAACCATTGGTCTCTATCGTTGTCCGTCACTTATAGACAAATTTTTGCTATATTTGTAAATATTCTGGTTCATTTTGTTATTTTTTTTAAAACAACGTAAATAAATATTATTGATAGTGAATATTAAAACTAGTTTTCTCGTAAGGAAGGTTAATTGTTATTGAATGTTTGATTAATAAGCTCTAGTAATGTATGAATATGCTCCTAAAATTAATGTTAAACCATAACTTAGAGATTATTTATTTTGAAAAATAAACTACGAACTTGGAATAATTTTTAAATTTTTTTTTATCGAATATACTTAAAATCACACTGACTAAAATAAAACGTACAAGAAGAACGATATTTTATCCCTTAGTTATTTAAATATCCATTTACTTTTGAACCTAAGTCCTAGGTAAAATTTTATGGTATAAAAATGGAAAATTATATCAATTGTAATCCTATATTTTTACGAGTGAATCAATTTAAACTATCTCGCTATTTTCATTTAATGTTGTATAAAATATCTCAAATAAATAAAACTATTGTTTTCCAAAATTTCCACTAAAGTAGCATAAAAAATTACAATGTAATTCTTTCTAAGTAAAAAAAACCGAAGTATATTGATCCAATAAAAAGTTGTTACTATCGGTTTGATTTTCACAGTATTTGTCTAACTTACATTAATCATTGAATTTAAATAAGTCGTTAAAACATGTGAAGATCGTGCATAATTAATAGTTTTAAAATGAAATTTTAATTGATGATCTCTAAATTGCTCCACTTACCAGCCATTTAACTAAAATAATTCCTAGTTCAATTCTTTTATCTAATGATGCAATATAATAGTATAGGAGTATAAATTAACACATTTCTCTAAAAAATCACTAACCATTTGGAGATGTTTAGGTCAAGAAACCCTGGATTAAAAAGTTGAAAAATGTAGAACTTTAAACTTCACTCGTTGTTTGATCTAAAGAATTCGCTAGATTCACGACTAAAAACATATCAATATACTTTATTAATTCTATACACTATGGATCAGGAGTTAACGAGTACTATTTGTTTCCAACACTCTTAATTTAAGAAAGAAAAAAAAAAAAAAAGAATTGTGTGGTGGTGGGAAGATGACGTTGTTAGTGGTATTTTAGGAATATCAAAGTCCAAGCTTGTGGTCATCTCTCCACTCTCACTTTCTATGATTTTCTCAAGAAACAAACAAGAGTGCAAAATGAATACAACTACTCATCAACTTGAGACCCCATCTTGTCTTTTTCTTCAAGTAAAGCAAAGTACACAAATCCAACATAATGAGTCTCCACAACTATATACAATGGTTTTTAGGATTTTAAATAAAAACATCATTTCTTATTTCTTTTGGATTTCATTTCATTTTAATCATAATTGTTTTTCATGTATTTCTATATATTTTCTTGTATATTTTAAATAGGAGTATTTTTGTCTTTTTATTGTGAACTAGGATGTGGGAACGTGGTTTTCTTTGGAAGGATTTAGGGACGGTTGGAGCAAAGAATGAGATAATAATAGTTTTTGTTTGAGGTGTAGATTGTTTTAGTTTAAACTATAATAGTATGCGTTTGGTGTGAAAAATATTTTAGTTTGAAAATGAAATAATAAACATTATAGTAAAAAATAAAAACGATGAATGTAAAATAGAAAAAACTATTGTAGATAATAATTCTGATAGCAAATAAGGGGTTTTGAAATAAATGAAGACTTTTAGATCATCTTTATAGTAGTAAAATATGGCTATTATAGTCTTAAGTTATTGCCCCAAACGATCCCTTAAAGTATTGCACTTAGGTTATTTTGATTAGATAACAATGAATTAAGTTCTCGCATTATTGTCCTTGTTCTAAGCTTACTCATAGAACATCTTGAAACAATTGATATGTTGAGTTATATATCATGAACCAGCTTATCCTAACTTGTGAGGTTGTTTGAATCTTAAGACAATGAACTTGTTATTTATTTCAAAACATTTGATCATAAGTCAGCTCGGGTCTAATTCAATATTTAGGATTGACATGTTTAATTAACATCCCTTTAAAATCATAAATTAGGATCTCCATATTATATTATGACCTTCTTTAGGAAACAAGTTGGCTAGGATTATTTAACCATATGAAATAAATTAACCTCAAATTTCAAATTTTATTAAAAATGTCGAGACTATATAATATATCAATGCACATAAAATCACTCATATTTTTTAATGTTACAATATCATTGTATTAAAAAAAAGACTTAATTATGTTAAATTATTTTTATAATTTCCATATTGGAGTAAAGAATTTTCTAGTATTTTAAATAAAGAGTAAATTCATTATTTTAAATACTAAAAATATTTATAAATATAGCTAAATGTTATCGTAAGACAAAATTATATTATATTTAATATTTGTGTCATTTTTGCTATAGTTTTCAACTAACCCTCAAAATTACGACTTCAAATTATGTGAGAATAACTAAAACGATGTGGTGATTTATTTTTTTTTGTTTGAATTCAATGCCATGCTCTTTCATATTTCAATTTCACATAGTTTTTATAATTTAATCTTTATTGTTAAAACATAAATAAATACTAATTTTACATATTATAAATCAATTTTTTTTGGCTATTTTAATCAATCAATGAAGAAAACAATTTCTAGATTGAGATATATACTATCTCCTCTTTTAGCTTTGTGTTTGTCTACTTTTACTCTCTTTTACAATTTTGGCCAACAATAAAATCACTATATATAATTATAATGGGTTAAATTTAAATTTGTCAAATTAACTTTACTATTCTAGGCAAGTTCAATTTATTATTTTTATATATTTTGAAATTACCAAATTTATCTATCAAGTTGTACTATATATAAGACGTTGATAAGATGTCTCGTTTGAATTATTATTTTATCAACACATATTGACGGGTAGACATGTTGTTTTCATGATCCAACTTTGACTAAATGAATTTTAGGGTTTGGTTGTCACAATTACTTGAGATTATTGGATTTTTTGAAAAATAATATTCGAATGATTAGAAAATTTACTGTCGAATTTGTATAATTTATATTTGAACTAAATAGGGGAATTGAGTTTATAAGTTTTTTGATCAAAGTATAAGTTGTAAGATGAAGTTTCTCGATGAACATAAGAAGTAAATAAAGGAAAAGGATGAAGTTACTCGATTAAGGTAAAAAGTATAAAATAGGCCCTAAGAAAAATGTGAACAAATGGAAAAAAAGAAGAAGATGAAAATATAAAGTTACTAAGAATGTTCAAATTTCAATAACATTTGCTGTTAAAGTTGGGTTATTTATACCAACTTGAAAGCGGGTGAATCAGACAACCTCTTAAATTTTGATTTCAATACTTGTTTAAAAAATATGTGCCTATTATATATGTGTGTGTATATATATATAACAACAAGCATATAGTCATTTATAAAATTAGAAATGCACATATTTCCTAATAATTTATTCGGTGGATACTCGTTGATTTTAGTAAACATACCCTCTCTAAAATATTCAATAATTCACTTAAATTAAAAAATAATGTCGTGTACTACAAAGGTTATAAAGAGTTCAAGTAGTTACTATTGAAATATACAAGCAAGTGGCTCAAATCAATGTGATTGGTCTCGATCAACGCTAATAGCGTAGAGAAATAGTTAATGGGACATATTCCACACGTCTTGTGAAACTTGCGTTTTGAGAACAATGGTTGGGAGGTAGGAGGTTGTAGCTATTAAGTTTAAAGCTTAGGCGTTTTGAAGAAACCAAGGCTTCTAACCAGATGACGCATTACGAGGAAGGAGCATGCACTCTAACAGGCGAGAAAAGGAGGTTAGAAAGTTTAAAGAGATCCAATAATCTATATTCGTCAGCAGGTTACGTGTAAAGTTAAAATTAAGTATGATTAGAGAAAATATTAAACCTACACGTGTAAGTCATAAAGAATGAACTAGCAAGTTAAGGTGAGTTTAATGATGGCTAATTTGGTTTGGGATTAGCAAAATTCTGTCAAAAAAAAAGATCAAGCAAGAAGGAAAGACTTTGAAGTTAGGCACTTCGAAGTTACGTGATAAGAAAAGTGTATAAGGAAAAGAAGTGTGTTAAGTTTTGGTGTGAGTGACTTTTTCAAAGAAAGAGTACTGATTTCTAAACTTTTCATTCCAAAGTCATGTTATGTACCATCAAATGCATGAATAAATTTGTTTATGTTTATATGAAAAACATGACTCTTTGAAAGTATGTTTCAAAAGTTGAAATGTTTTTTTTAAGTTATAAGTAAAGTATTTCATGTTGTATTACTTATATGAAATGTTTGTGTGCGAGTAAATCATTAGCTTAATTCCTATCAAGAACTAGTTATTATGTGCAAATAAGAGTAGCGGTTGCTTTGCGTTGAGTGGTCCGCTTGGTAGAAGGACGGATGAACGCGTTGAGTGGTCTGTGTTCAAGTTCATCGACTGAGCAACTAGAACTGAACGAGGGTCCGTAGAGATATAAGTATTGGTGAAATGTGAATTATCATAGTAGTTTATGCATTGAGAAAGTTTAATGTCCTTGCGAAAGGAATAAGTAGAGGCTAATGTGATGTATGTTGTTAACGTGTGATGAGGCGATGAAACATTAAGACATTTAGGGAAATAGGAAAGTTTTTATATGCTTGTATTTCCCAAAAAAGTTTTCATAAAATATCACTCACTAAGCATTACACTTATGTTTTAAGTTTTTCTTCCCCAAGTAAGCAAAGTGTGGAGGTTGCATTGTGAAGATAAGTATGTTATTATGAAGTTAAGTTCAAGTTTAAGTAAGATCGAACACTCAGGCACCTCGTCAAAGGCATTGAAGCTGGCCAAGTCGCGTTCGAGTCCAAAAACACAAGGGAGGAATGCGTTCTGGGTGGGGGCGTGACATGTCTTGACTTGAAACATCACCATAGGACCAAAATGAGTTCAAGAGAAGGTAAACTTAGAAAAATGCTCAATTTCACATGTTAAACACATTTACCTAAAAAAAATTTCTTATATAGCTCCAAATTTCTATCCATATAAACAAATCAAACTACAAGAAAAATGAGTCAACTATTCACTCATGCGTTGTTAACTTGCTACACCGATCACTCCTTTATTTAAGAATCGTAAGGACGAAGTTGGTGAACATATCCTCATATTTTGCAGAATTGTTATTGTGTGAATTCCAATCTTATTTTACTATATAATCTTTTACGATAACATTCAACAATATGAATTTTAAAAAATAGATAACAAAACTAGTTTTTAAAAAAATTAAAACAATTATCAAACGAGAGTCGAAACGAGACTCGATATGTTGCACGCATATATACGTAGAAATAAAGAAAACTATATTGATAAACATTGAAATTCCACCGACTTAGGCTCCATGCATTCATGCATAGAAACTTCATAAAAATCCAACAACACGACAATGAAGATCCTGTTCTTTCGCTCTAAGCATATGCACGATTGCACATTCATCTTCTCTTCATTTATTTCTTCGCTATTTTTCTGTTCCAACGCGTTATGATTATGTGTTATGGTATTACTTATTACCACCTCTCTCAAATTCCATTTATATTTTCAATAAACTCAGCATTAAGATCATAACACAATTCGAGAAATTTGTTCTTCACTTCTTTCTCCACTGATTTCATTCTCTATGTAGAAAAAAAAAAAACGAAACCCCATCTTTCCTTTTACCAATAATCTTGTTTTGGTGACTGCTTTTTTACAAAATTTGAAAAAACAAACACGCCCACTTTCTAAATCATTGTTTTTTCCAATTGGGTTGGGAAAATTTTAGTGCTTTTCACCGTTTCTTTGACTCTTACCAGTAAGATATTGGGGGGGTTCTGTGATGATTTGGATTTTGGGTATAATTGAAAGAGAAAATTTGTTAAAAGAATCAAATTGAAAAGGTATAAGAGAGAGAGAGTGAGAGAATGATGATGGGGAAAGGAAGAAGAATGGTGGGAGCACTATGTTCATGCGCACTAAGAATAAAAACTCCCTTGCCGATAGTGATTATGATGATGAAATTGTGAAATGCAACCTTTGTTTGTAACAAATAGTACAAAATCGAAGAACCCTTTTGAATTTTTTTTGTGGGTCCGTTCAATTTTTCCGCCATAGCCAAAAACCCAACAACTCTACATCAATCCTTCTCAGCCCCATCATTATTACCCTCAAGAAGTAGAAGAAGAAGAAGTAGGAGTAGGAGTAGAAGTAGAAGAAGTCTCTCTTACTCTTCTTCCATTTCTCTCACCAACAATCTGTCATTTCCCCCATCCTTTCTTTTCCCTTTTCTTCATTTTCAAGGCAATTCTGTCATTTTTCTTCTTTCGCCCTTTTGATTTCTTGTTTCTCTCTTTGTTTCTTTGAGGATTTTGTTCGTTCTGGTTTTGCCGATGGTGGGTTACTGAGGAACTGAGGATTGTTGTCTTTTTTTTTTTTTTTTCTTTTGTGGGGGGTTGTTTCAATGGGGAACTGCTGGTATCGATGGGAACCTACGGTTAATAGGGTCTCATCTAATGCAAAATCAGGTAAAACTCTTATATGATCATATAAACTAATGGATTTTGATACTAATTTGGTTATGGTCTTTGCTCTTTCTTTCTATGATGATTATGAAGAAGAATCTCGGTTTTCTTCTGTTTGTCTTTTTTATCATCTATGGTTCTATCTTTGTGTTTTCATGTCTATTTCACGCCTTCTCTTAGTTACTTTTGGACCTTGTTTGTTTAATCTGTTATTCTTTTAGTATGAAAGGCATCTTTTAGCAAAATATGAAGAGGTATGGGAAGAAATCTGGTAGTTGATTTATTTTGATCTGGAAAAAAAGAATGAGATGAAATCTCTGTTTATCCACTTAGGAAGTGGATGGAATGTTTCTTTATCTTCAAATATGCAACAGTGGGAATGGATAATAGTGGGTTGGTTCTTATCTTTGCTTCTAGACCCTTATTGGCAAATAGTGTATTAGTCAAATTTCACTTTATATATTGGGATTTTTAATCTTTTGTATGGGTATTCCTACACATGTTTATTGGCTTTTGCTTTGTAATATCTCCTTCTAGTTATCCATATTAGCCTTATTGGTGTTACTTTGTGAGAAATGATACAAGTGGAAATGTATATTCTTCCATGATGTTTCCCAGAATCTCCAAAAGTTGAGAGTACATCGCCTTATACAAGAAACAATGAACACAATTTGCCCTCTAACCCCAAAGAAGTAGAAGACTTGCGTCGTGACTCGGCCACTAATCCCTTGATTGCATTTACGTTTAACGAGCTGAAGTTAATCACCGGAAATTTTAGACAGGACCGTGTGTTAGGTGGAGGAGGGTTCGGAAGTGTTTATAAAGGATTCATTACTGAAGATTTGAGAGAAGGAATCGTTCCTCTTCCTGTAGCTGTTAAGGTTCATGATGGATTTAATAGTTATCAAGGCCACAGGGAATGGCTGGTAGTTTTCTATTTTTCCTCTTATGTTGCCCACATTTGATTCCATTTGCTCTCTCTAATAAAAAAAATTAATGTTTTCTAGGCAGAAGTCATATTTTTGGGGCAGCTTTCTCATCCAAATTTGGTAAAGTTGATTGGATACTGTTGCGAAGACGAGCATCGTGTTCTCATATATGAGTACATGCCTAGGGGGAGTGTGGAAAACAATTTGTTTTCAAGTAAGCAGCCAAGTAAATCCAAAATTTTTCTTCGTGCAGTCGTTATTTTTTTCATCTGTATTGTGCTTTTTGAGTTTTCAACATTGCAGATTATAAGGCAAACAGTTTAACCATAACTGTACCATATTCGGTTTCAGACTCTTTCAACATATCATAAGAATATCAATTTTAATATTGAAGCATCGCATGTGGCAATCAACATTAATGAAATACAAACAGATAGTAAGACATTAAAGCCTGCATTTTTTAGGTCGGCATGTCGTTATCATGATGAGAAAACGAAGTTTGCGTGTTTGACGGTAACATCATAGAAAGTGAATGTGAGGGATTTTTTTATGCCCTCGCTTTATAAAATCTATGGATGGTGACAAAACAAGATGACAAAAGTGGCTCGTCTCTTTTGTTATAGGAAAGAAGTTAGTATTGACATGAAAATATTATAAGTCAAGCAAACAGTGCTTTGTGTGGCTTAAAAGGTTGCCTTTTGAAATTTAAGTTACTTTTAGTTTTAGAGGGCTCTTAAAATATATCAAGAAATTTCACCATTGTACTTGTTAGAATGGTTTAACGATTATTGAATTTTGTACTATCTCGACCTGTCTTTCGGAAAATTATCGGTGGTTTGTTATGTTAGCTTTGCATGCTGCAGGAGTGTTGCTTCCTCTGCCTTGGTCCATTAGAATGAAAATTGCCTTTGGTGCTGCAAAAGGACTAGCATTTCTCCACGAAGCAGAAAAGCCCGTCATCTATCGTGATTTTAAGACATCGAATATTCTGCTCGATTCGGTTGGTTTTGTTACTATGTACTTTTGGCTCTCTGTTTATAAGCATCTTTGTCCGAAGTCTAAACCGAAATATTTTTTTAGTACTCGAACTTTAACAGTTTGGTTCAACAACAGGACTATAATCCAAAACTTTCGGACTTTGGTCTTGCAAAAGATGGACCAGTGGGTGACAAGTCTCACGTCTCTACTCGTATAATGGGAACGTACGGATATGCTGCACCAGAATACATATTGACAGGCACAAGTTCTTGACCTTTTTCTCGTTTTCGTCTCAAATGGTTTTCGAACAATCAGACTAGACTCTGGTCAGATGCTCATTAAGTCTTTATCTATTATGCTCAGGACATTTGACCCCTCGAAGCGACGTGTATAGCTTCGGAGTTGTTCTTCTCGAACTACTAACAGGTAGAAAGTCACTGGACAAACTTCGACCAGCTCGAGAGCAAAACCTTACCGATTGGGCTCTTCCTCTCCTAAAAGAGAAGAAAAAGCTAATGACAATTGTCGATCCGAGACTAGGAGGAGAATATCCTGTCAAAGGATTTCACAAGGCAGCAATGCTGGCTTACCATTGCTTGAACAAGAACCCAAAAGCAAGGCCGCTGATGAGAGACATTGTCGACTCGTTGGAGCCGTTACAAGAAACAATCGATGAGGCAGTAGCGCCATCTGAAACAACTTCCTTACCTGTTGTTGCTAATAATGAGAATAGGAGAAAGGAAAATGAAGGCTTGAAATTGAACTAATGGATGGGAGGCCATGGGAGCTTTCACAGCTACCTTTTGCACTGAGTTTTTATTTCATCTTTTCTTTTTTAGATGTGGCATTTTTGTTTTATGGTGAACTTATGGCTTACTTTTTAACCTTTGCTAATACTTTACTCACTACTTGTAATACCAAAATGATTTGTAAATGTTCTTAAATCTTACAAATTTTACAGCTCAAATGGAAATAGAAATAAGAGTGAATCAAAGTGATTTATAGACTTTGAGGGTATTTATTGTGTTTTAAGTGAGTGGTTTTAAATTGTTGTATAATTAAATAAGAAGGTTTTTTCAAAAATAAAATAAATTAACAAAGTATTTACCTAGAATAAAATCAGATAATAATTATTACACTTGATGGTAAATATTTGACAAATATTTTGTCAAGATTCTATTTTGATTCTATTTTTAACAATTTCATAATAATAAAAAAAAAGAGATGATTTTCAAACACGATTTCTTGAAAAAGAACTTGATTAAATATATACTTTTGAAGTTTAAGCAGTGAACTTGGTTAAATTTATACTTTAAAGGGATTTTTACGAAAATAGAAATAAGATGTGGGCAGTTAATTGCGTATTAAATCATGTTGTAAATATCAGTCTATCACTAATAGAGCATAAAAGTCTATCGTGAATAAATTTGCTATATTTGTAAATTTTTTAAAATGTTACCGTATATTTAATTATTATTTATAAAATTGCTACTAATTATAGTTATCCTATAGTCTTTGTTTGAATGAAAAATTAAAACAAAAAAAAAAGTTGAAATGTTTATTTAACAATGTTTTAAACCTTTTTCTTTTTAATCTCAGCTTGTGATTGATTACTGTGGTGGTTAACATAGCCATTGAAGCATATAATAGTGGATAATTCTTTTTAATCAAATCTTAGGAATGTTGGAATAATTATTTGTTCTTGGGGTCATACAAATAAATTTTGGAGTATAAGTTGCTCCAACCCCATGACTTGGAAAACTAATGTAATTGACAATATAATTAGGAATAATTGCAAATTCAAAATAATTAAGTATATAGCAACATTTTAAAAAAATTACAAATATAGCAAAATTTGTCCATTTCTATCGATGATAGAAGTTTATCACCAATAGATCATGTTGTAAATATTGATCTATCATTCATAGACCATACGAGTCTATCAGCGATACAAGTCAGTGATAATTTTGCTATATTTGCAATTTTTTTTAAATGTTGCTATATCCTTAATTATTATTCATAAAATGGCTATCAATTATAATTACCTATATTATTATTCATAAAATGACTATCAATTACAATTACCCATATAATTCATAATTGTCTTAACCGTAATTGATATATACTCGATAAAAACATAAAGAAATCAAACGATATACAAATCAATAAATTATTTTAACATTGGCAATCATTTATATATAAAGTAACAAATTCATCCATATTATTTAGTTCACCAAACTCATCCACTTGACCCAACAATATACTTTTCCTTACTATAATTTATGAAGCTCAGCTTTACCACCTAATCCAATGTGTATTATATATATATATATATATGCTTTTTATATTTTACAACGTATTATATAAACCATTACGATTTTGAAGGTCGATGGTTCAGCGTCTGTCTCAATAATTGTTGCGTTAAAAAATACTCTAATTTATTTCGCTTGTCACACCTAATTAAAATAATTTTTCATCATAGCACAAGAGGTAAAATAGTAATTACTATTTTAAAAACTAAAGGTCAGACCACTATTCATTGATTATCAAACTAAACAGATATATATATATTAAAAAGAAGTTTATAAAGCATCATTTGCCTTGAAGTTGATTCAATTTAGTTCATCAAGTTTGAATTGTAGTGATAGTTTCCATAATCATTATAGGTCGACCAAGTGGTAAAAAGGAGATAATCTCAATAAGATGATTAAGAAGTTAGGGTTCAAACCATGATGACTAGTTATCTATAAACTAATTATTTTCGTAAGGTTAATTAAGTTGTTTCGTGAGATTATTCAAGGTGAGCATAAGCTGATCCAAACACTCACCAATATATGAATTATGAAAACAACAACCTCCAAGCTTTTATAAAACTAACAATTTAGTTCTCATACCTACTGATTCACCTAATAACGATTACTCTTACTTGTACAACAAAATAACATGTAAAAATTACGGTTACTATTGTAATTGCTATCACTAATTGACCTAAACATTGTCAACAAAAATAAAATAATACTAGATAATCACATAACCCAATTGATCCGTCAATAAAATTTTATAATCATCGTTATGAATAGTTAAATATGACCTAAATTGTAAAAAAAAAAAAGTGTTCTTTAATTACGAAGAAAAAAAGGAAAGGGGGAGGGGAAAAGGTTCTAGAGTGTTCCAATTTCCAAATAGGACAATGGAGGAGGGTCTCCAATGGAGGGAGAAGCCAAATCCAACGGCCAACAATTGCTGGAAGCTTCAGGAGCCTACACGATTGTTGGGTTCGTTTTTCTCTTATTTCCCTATCCATCCTTTTGAAAATCGCTATAAAGAAACCTACTTCTCTTCTCCATACAAAAAATCCATTTTACACTCTCTGTAATACCCTCAGTTTTGCCTCACTCGCAGCGCTCATTTCTCACCCTCTTATCCAAATCAATCCTTCTCCCTCTAAACCCTAAAACCCCTTGGCGCCTCCGCCGTTTTCTTGTAAGATTCCCTCTCTCTTTTCATTCTCTTGGACTTCCTTATCCTTTTACTTTTCTGGGTCATGCTTACATTTCTATCTGGGTTTTGTTTCTGCTTGCTGATTCAGTCTTCTGTATTGTGTTTTGAGCTTTTTTACGGTTTTGGCTTTCTGGGTTTCAGTTGTTGGTGTAGACCTTTGTATCAATTGATTCGTTTGTTTTGTGTCCTTTCATTTCTAGGTTTTGATTTATTTAACATTTTCTACATGGGTTTTGGATTTCTTCTGCTTGTGTGCATCTCTGTAGCTTGCTGATTCATTTGTATCTCGTGTTTATCTATTTGTTTGAGTTTCTGACATGTGGGTTTTTGTTGTTGTTTGAGAATTACGTGTCAAATGTCAATTGTCAATTCCTATGTTCTTGAATTTGGTTATGTCATTTCGTTTCTGGGTTTTCTCTATTCAATCTTAATACATGAGTTTTGGGTTTTCTTACCCTTGTTGTGTGTAGTTTTAGCTGATTTTCGTTTATTCTAACTGATTTGATTCTGCATTCTCGAGGATTTTCTTACCTGGTTTTCTATGTCGTTTGAGAATTGTGTGTCAATTTCTTTGCTGTTGATTTTGTTTGTCATTTCTGGTTTGACAATCCATCCAATCTTCTCTGCATGGTCTCTTAAGTATACTTGATTTTCAATTCATGAGTTTCCATCAGATGCATCCCTGCTCTATTTGGTTAAAATTCTTGTTGTGAAGTTGTCACAGTTTGAACTAATTGATGGTGTGATGATTACTTTCTGTACCAGTTTGAAAGAGGGTAAATGGCTTCCACTTTCACAGCCATGTCTTCAATTGGGACCCTTGCTGCTCCTGGAAGCCGTGCAATGGATAAAAAGCTTTTATCGTCTTCTGATAAGTTGACTTCTCGCACATCCATTTCTTCATTTGCACTCCCAAAAAGACAGAGTGTAGTTCTTAGAAGAAACCGTTATTCCAAGATCTCTGCCATGGCGAAGGAATTGCACTTCAACCAGGATGGCTCAGCTATTAAGAAATTACAGGTGAGCTCCAGTTATTGCTAGTTCATTCAGTGGTTCTTGTTGTCTTGAAATTTTCTTCCTATGAAGCTATTTTGATTCCTATTGTAGTCATTGTAACAAGACGTCTCTTGGTTTCAGAACGGTGTGAACAAACTTGCAGACTTAGTTGGAGTTACTCTTGGTCCCAAAGGAAGAAATGTGGTTCTAGAAAGCAAGTATGGCTCCCCGAAAATTGTTAATGATGGTGTAACCGTTGCAAAAGAGGTATCCCATTCCCACCTCTGTTTTTAAACGCTATCTCTTCCATTCTATATCATTATACTGACATACTCTCCAATTTGTATTAGTTTAATCGTGGTTTTACTTGTGATGGTTAGGTTGAATTGGAGGATCCAGTCGAGAACATTGGTGCTAAGCTAGTCAGACAAGCTGCTGCCAAGACCAACGACTTAGCTGGTGATGGAACTACAACGTCAGTTGTTTTGGCTCAGGGTCTTATTGCTGAAGGTGTCAAGGTATTCAGATTTAGAGTAATGCTATGTTTAAGCATCTCCACATGTGAATTTTTACTAACTGATCTGGACATATTTTAGGTAGTAGCCGCTGGAGCAAATCCCGTTCTTATCACAAGAGGCATTGAAAAAACTGCCAAAGCTTTGGTCTTTGAACTCAAAAAAATGTCAAAAGAGGTAAAATTGCATGGTTTAACGATTTTTTCATTTGGTGCATGTTTGGGACTGCTTTTGACACTGTTAAGATCACTCTGAAATGTGTCTTAATCGCTTAAATTTTATTTAATGTTAAAGTTTAGACTTTTAAACACAATTTTCATGTTAACTAAATTTGTTTTGAATGATTAAAGCATGTTTTAGAGTAATTTCAAAAATGAAAAAAAAAGAAAGAAAGTGATTTTAGCCCTTTTAGAATTACTTTCAAGTGTGTGTTGATAATTGTGAATAGCTAGATTAAGATGTGATATTGTTGCAGGTTGAAGACAGCGAATTGGCCGATGTGGCTGCAGTTAGTGCTGGAAACAACCATGAAGTGGGTAATATGATTGCTGAAGCCATGAGCAAGGTAGGTAGGAAGGGTGTGGTGACTCTTGAAGAGGGAAGAAGTGCTGATAACTTTCTCTATGTTGTCGAAGGAATGCAATTTGACAGGGGGTATATCTCTCCTTACTTTGTCACTGATAGTGAGAAAATGGCTGTGGAATACGAAAACTGCAAGGTATGTGCTATATTCCATCCATCTTAAAATTGCAAGGTATTACTCTTCGTGTCTTCTAACCTTCAGTTCTTTGTGAATCATACAGCTGCTTCTTGTTGACAAAAAGATCACCAATGCAAGGGATCTCATTAACATACTGGAGGATGCTATCAGAGGTGGCTATCCTGTTGTGATAATGGCAGAGGATATTGAGCAGGAAGCTCTGGCAACTCTTGTTGTAAATAAACTGAGAGGATCTTTGAAGATAGCCGCACTTAAAGCTCCTGGGTTTGGAGAGCGCAAGAGCCAGTACCTTGACGACATTGCTATTCTCACTGGAGGTCTTCCCTCTTCTTCATTTTATCTTAATGGCCTGTTTCCCTTTTCCCTTATAGTGGCCCCTTAACTAAATTATACAGTCATCATTCAAAAATCATAATAAGCAGGAAACATAAGCCATCCTTGTTCTTCTATGGTTGTTATTAAAAGTAGTTTATTTTTTGTGATACAGGCACGGTTATCAGAGAGGAGGTAGGGCTTTCCTTAGACAAAGCTGGAAAGGAGGTACTTGGAAATGCATCCAAGATAGTGCTTACAAAAGATACCACAACCATCGTTGGTGATGGTAGCACCCAAGAAGCCGTGTCCAAGCGTGTTGCCCAGATAAAAAATCTGATTGAGGTAGTGATAGCAATATTTTTATTTCTTTTTATTGTTTTTTCATGAAATTGTCCATGCCAATGCTTGAGTAGACAACTGGATAGGGATACTGATTTGGCCATTGATTGTGTAGGTTGCAGAACAAGACTATGAGAAAGAGAAACTTAACGAGAGAATCGCTAAACTTTCTGGTGGTGTAGCTGTTATACAGGTGAATTTATTTATTTAGTTTCTATGCAGTATATCAGCTTGTTTTGCCATACGTGGTTCTGACATCTTGACAATTCTTGAAGGTGGGAGCACAAACTGAGACAGAACTCAAGGAAAAGAAACTGAGAGTTGAAGATGCTCTTAATGCTACAAAGGTACTATTTAATATTCTGTGTCATGTGTGTATAACTCAGATCCCTTGTTAAAATTTCAAATTTATATCTAAAATGATTGTGTTATCTAAAATATTATTGAGAATCATCTGTGACTAGAAGAATCACTACCTTTCCAGCTTGAATAGATTTGGGTTAATTTGGGATTTTTGAAATAATTTGCAGGCAGCTGTTGAGGAAGGTATTGTTGTTGGTGGTGGTTGCACCCTTCTTAGACTTGCTTCAAAGGTGGATGCTATCAAGGAAACCTTTGAAAATGACGAGGAGAAGGTAATCTGTCTAGTAAATTTGTCGTTTGTCAATTAAATAGATGTTAATCTTTAGTTGGGTTGAGTATTTGTTTTGTCGTTTATGCATCTTGTTGTTGCTTCCTTTTTATTGTTCCTTACCATCTGCTGCTAGTTTTTTTGTCTAAAAGTTCTATTGGTTTGATCACAGGTTGGAGCAGACATTGTTAAGAGAGCATTAAGTTATCCCCTCAAGCTGATTGCGAAGAATGCTGGTGTCAACGGTAGTGTTGTGAGTGAGAAGGTATATACACGATTGCAATAAACCTGTTCATTCAATCTTTGTTCTTTCTTATTGTGAATGTATAGAAGTGTTGAAGATTTTGTTTCTTTATTAGGTGTTATCCAGTGACAACTATCGATATGGATACAATGCTGCAACTGGGAATTATGAAGACTTGATGGCTGCTGGAATTATCGATCCAACCAAGGTGAGGACTCTTTATAATTATGTTATGAATGTTCTTTTTCTTGGATAAGAAATTGAGCTTTCATGGAGATACTCAGGTTTTATGGATAGAAATGAAAGGTCCATAAAAAAACAAGTCCAAACCCCAGGACTAACTACAAAAAGAACCTCAATTCAACAAAATTAAACCAAGGTCATAGTTACAAGAAACCGAGCTTTTATGTAGAGAAATGAAAGAATGCACAAGTTCATGAGAAAACAAACTCCAGCAAAAAGGAGACTCTGGACTAACTAAAGAAAAAACCTCAATCCGACCAAATTAAACTAGGATCATAGGTACAAATTCTCTTTGTCTTGGGCAAGCAACTGAGCTTTTCATAAAAGAAAAAACAAGTCCAACAAGAAGACTCAGAACTAACTATCCAACATAATTAGACTAAGATTACAACGTTCAATAAAACTGAGCTTTTACGAACAGAAACAAAAGAATGCACAAGTCCATAAGAAAAGAAGTCCCACAAAAGGAGAGACTTGGGACTAGCTACAATAAGAAGAAAAAAACCTCAATCCAACAAAATTAGACTAAGATAATACTTGCACAAAAGCCTGCCTTATTTATGTTATTGTACTTCGTGCCTCCAAAACATCATCACGACTGCTCAACCTCGTATAAAATCAGAATGGTGAATACTGATGTGTTACCTGCCTTAGTTTCTCTTTGAACTTGGAAAGATAAATACATGGCACTAGTTGTTCGATATGACCTGTCGAGTTTTACATATTTGTCTATACAAACTAACGACCATGCCTGATATGGCTGTGTTTTATGTGATATCAGGTGGTTAGATGCTGCTTAGAGCATGCAGCTTCAGTGGCAAAGACATTCTTGATGTCAGATTGTGTGGTGGTGGAGATCAAGGAGCCTGAACCAGTTCCTGCGGGTAATCCCATGGACAATTCAGGATATGGGTATTGATAAGAGAGTTAGAAGTTAAGAGGAAGAGAGAGTAATAATGAAGAGAACCATTCCTTGGTGGAAGTAGAGGAGGAAAATGAAAAATAGGAATTCATGGGGTGAAAAAAAAGCCAATTTTCTTCTTTATTTTTGTAGATTCAGCCACTTCTTTGTGCTAGAGAGAGAGAGAGAGAGACCTTAGATGAGAAAATGTCAAAAGCATTCAAAGAACATAAGAATGATTGAAAGCATCCATCTTCTTTAGTAGAATTTTAATGATTGAGAGCATCTTCTTCTCTTTTTCCATGTTGATTTGAAAATATCACTTGGCCTCAACTTGCTTTTGAGAAATATCTTTTAGTGCAAAGTACAAAATTCTTGTCAAAGTTAAAATTGTTTTATTATTTTAAGTATGAACATAGAGTGATGATTTGAACCTTTTATTGTATTAGCTAAAATGAGTTTGGCTACATTAACATGGTGAACATATTATCATTTTCAAAGATCATGACCTTTTTCATAGTTTTTTCTAGTTTAACTACTGTAGATTTTTACTGAATTATGGTTGTAAGTAATATTAGTCTATTTTTGATCAAATAGTAAATTATTATCTTTGTCTTCAATAATTTTTTTACTTTATCTTTGCCTTTCTACTATTATTATTTTACTTTTTCATGGATGTTAACTCTAATATGTTCTATTTGTGTCTAATTTTATCAAAAACTCGAAAGATATACTTTCTTTTACTTCATTTGCAAGATTTTCACTGACATTTAATAGATAGAATTTTTTTATTTCTGGAATAAAATTTCTCTGTCTGGACAATGTTCCATTACACTCGAACTTACTCTTCACTACTTTTTGTTAGTTTCTTTTATTAAAAGTTTGAGTTTACAAGGGAAAAATTTGAGCCATCTTCAACCATTTTTTACTCCGAACATATGTTTTGAGGGATGTGAGAGATTTGGATAAACAAAAGAAACAAAATTGGCTTGTAGTTATTTTTAGATTTATAGAACCATTAACGAAATTTCTTGGTTATTTATAATACAAACGAAATAAATTTTTCTATAAAAATTTAAAGACTAAAATAAAATAATATACAATGTTAAGAATCAAAATTCAATTTGTTGTCATTATTTTATTCAAAGAGTAAAAAGGTTGGTGTGGGCCGTTTTGTTATTAATTTACTTTTTTTTTTAATAATAAAACGATATATTATGAACTTTATTCTATGGATGAATTATCGTTCTCCACATGTTCATTCCAAGAAAGAAAAAGACCATGCATTGATATTAAAAATTATGAAATTGTAGCATATGGATATTAGAAGAACTCTAATTTGAAATTGTGCAAAATGTCCATATTTAATGTTATTTTTTCCCACACACATATATTCTCACAAATCAACCAAATTGTACCTGAATTGGAATAACAAGTTTTCTTTTTTCTTTATAGAATCCAAAATATTCAAGATGAACTACGTCAACCAAGTGAAAGCCACCTCAACTTTATTATTGTGAATTTAACTAAAGTACTGTTCACTTCTATATAATTCATCAACGATAATCTAGAAAGTGAGTTCCATATGAATCCATAAACTCATTCAAACCATAAAGTTTTCATTCTTTTTAAACCAAATCTAACCCTAAACCCATAAACAAACCTTCCATGCTTAGGAGCTAAACTCACCTTTGGTTCAATCATTATATAATATTGAAATTGTTAGTCACTTAATGACTGTTTAAAATCACTCAAAACATATATTTAATCACTCAAAATTAATTAATAGATAATTTTAAACTCTTAAATCAAATTTCACTAATCAAACTCGATTTTAAATGATTACTAACATGTTGATGAAAAAAATAATAATAACAAAAATAATTTAAACCAATATTTTAAAATCACTCTAAAAAATACAAAAGCCTAATTGATAACCATTTTGTGTTGTCTTTTTAAAGTTAAAAGTCTAAGTACGTTCAACTTTCAAATATCATAGATATATATTACAATATTTTGTAAATCTCATGATTCGTTTTCCTATATTATTTCCAAATGAAACCGAAAAGTTGATAACCCTAATTTAAACCCAATCTCATATTAATAATAATAATAAAATAAACAAATAAATAGATAAATGATTTAATTTAAAATAAAGAAATAAAATAATAATGATAAAAGAAAAAGAAAAAAAAAATGAGTAGAGAGAAAATAGAGAAAACAAAATATCAGTTTCGATAGTTGCGAAAAGCGCGTCCCTTTTTACCATTTCTTTTTCTCTATTTATATATACAAATTTGTTTATTTATATAATATTCCCCTTTCTTCTTTAACCGTTTCCCATCCTTTTCTCTCTTTTTTTTTTTCTTCTTTTCTAAAATCTAAACCCCTTTTCTTTATAAAAAGAAGAAAAAAATCAAAATTTCCAATTTTCAAATTTTCAAAATATTTTCTCCTACTACTACAACAACCTCACTTCACTTAAAAACAACACACATTGCTACTAATCTTATGAGACAACCAAATTGTATAATTTTGTACCATTAAACATCTTTGAGTTGTTTTTAAATTTTAGTTATTGGTTTGTTGAAGATGTTGGGGTTTAAGCCAATGATTTGATTATGAAATTTTGTGGGAGATTTAGTTTATATATATATATATATATATATATATATATTATATGATTTCAAGAAGCATTTGGAAGTTGGTGATTCCAATGAATAAAATAAATGAATAATAGAAAATAGGAAAAAGTAAGCATACATAAAGAGTGGGAAAAAGAAGGAAGAATTGAATGAAAAACGTAACACTCTAAATCCATGCATGTTACTTAATTGTATAATCTTTTCTTTTTTATAGGTAAAGATTCAATTTTTTTTTTTCATTTTTTTTTTGTAATTTCAAACAAAAGCTTTTGATTTTGATTTTGATTTTGATTTTGATTTTGATTTCGATTTCGATTTTTATTCGGTTTTGATATTTTGGCTCATTCTCTCCATTTTTTTTCCTGTAATCTCTCTCTTTATTTCTATATCTTCTTCTTCTTCTTCTTCTTCTTCTTTAAGCCGCCTCTCTCTTTTCTCACCTTACCTTCAGCGCTTTGCCACTCTTCTTTTGCATTGTTCTTTGTTGTAACATAAACCCAATTTCCCATATTCTCTCATTTTCCCACTGAAAAACTACCTCACACTCTTCATTTGCTTTGTATATTGTCGTTTCTTCTTCTGATTCGTCTTTTTTCTCACGTGGGTCTTGCTTTATTTTTCATTTCCTCAACTGGGTTAGTCTCGATTCTCTTGTATTGAATTGTTTTTTGATCATCGGATGTTGAAAAATCTCTATGATTCTTGGATTTTTTATAATGATGTTTGTGGGAGAGAGAAAAAAAAACTTTATGACCCATGTTTTTGTTTTCCCTTTTCATTGTGAGTTTATATGGCTTTTTGCTTTATATGATATGATGTGGGTTACGGTTTCTTTTGAGGGGTTTTTTGTATTGTGTGTGTAGTTGCGTTTTCATGGATTTAGTGATCTTTCTTTTGATGGGTTATGTTCTCGAGCTGGAAATCTAATAATGTGGTTGTGTTATGAGTTCTGATGTTTTTGGTTTTTTTTTGTTTTTTGAGGTTTTCTAGGAGTCGATCGCTTTTCGGGGTTGAGTTTTTGTTTTTTGAAATCTTTTTCTTGGTTTTGAAGGTTTCGTTTCTTGAATGACTTGCTTATTGGGCAATCGATCGTTTCAGATGATGAGATTGTTCTTGATGAGTTTGTGGTTGTTGATTAAAGGATGTTGCTATAGAGTACTTGTTGGTTTATTTTTGTACAATGCGAGGTTGTCGTTTCAGTTTAAATTTGATGTGATTGAAGATATACTGATAGTACTTTGTTCTTTTGTGATTGTCCGGTTGGCTTTGACATTGGAAACATACTGTATCATTGTATTATTTGTTTCTTGTGATTGAACTGAAAAGTTTTGGTTGATATTTGTATTCTTCATCTAAGACTTGTTACTATTCTGGTATATAGGTGATTAAGGGGGTTTCCCGTGTACAAAATAGAAAAATGGGCAGTAAACTGAAGTTTGAACTTGAGAGATTTCTCAGTGAGAATCCAATAGTCGCTTGTGAAAATGTATTTGCTGAAGAATCTGTTCAAAAAGGAGTACCAACAATGGCTGCAGATTCTTGTAGTGGTTTGTCCTTGGAGAAACTTCACAGTAATGGAAGTTTGGAGAATGGACCGGTCTTGATCAATGAGTTTCAGCAATCAAGTACTGGTCAGTTTCGGACTGGGGAAAGTAACCGGATCGGAGATCGGTCATTGACATCTGCAGTGGAGAAATTAAGTTTGGGTGGGGAGGGGACAGGGCAAACTTGGATGAATCACCCCAATTTAATGGATGACCAATTTGAAAGCTATATGAATAAGCAATCAATCAACTCTGATGCATCAACGGTAGCTAATCCCTCTTTGAGGTCTTCAAATCGTGTGAGCAATGGTTATTATGAAATTCCTGTGCCCGGTCTTTCCCCTCAGCTCTCATTTTCAGCAAGACTCGTATCTGATGTCCAAAAGAAGGGGGATGCTGCTCACCTTACACCATTTGAGACTCCTAACTCTTCTATGCCATTCATTCATGAAGTTCCTGCTAGAAATTTGCAATTTTCTTTACCCTCTCATCATGATCAGATGTTGTTGAATGGATTATCCCCGGTTCATTTTATGCACGCACAACAAATGAATCATGGTGAAATAGGTCCAAATAGTGCAAAAGGAGAGCAGCTCCACAGCTGCAGGATGCAATGGCAGCAGCAATACCTGCATGATCTTCATAATCAGCAACTAGAGCGTTCAAATCTATTTGAATCTTGTGGTAATGCTGCATTTGGGTCGTTGCGGTTTCAGAGTCCTAAGCAGCAACGCTTTGTCGAGGTTCCATTTCATCCCTGTCGTGAGCAGTCTAAACATGAAGGATTCTGCAATGGGGCTGCACATTGTGCAGCTTCAGGGATACCAAATCATGCATTTGCAACACCTTTTCTAGATACATTAGATGCACAGGAAAAATGTTTCAAGCAAAGTTCTCCCAGAAAGATCCCCACAAGGGCTCATGGACTGATCGGAGTTGATACTGAGAAACTCAAATATTATTTCAGTCAAAACGGATTTCTTTGTCCAAGTTGTTATGTTAGGCAGTATGGTTTTCCTTCAACAGCCCAAGATTGCATCTGTCATGACAACTTTAGGGTATCTTCTATGCTATCTAGTCATGCAAATCGTAAAACAGAGATTCCACCTCTAAAATGTAACTCTCTCGATGAAGCCACTGGTAAAATATATCTGATGGCTAAAGACCAACATGGTTGTCGCTTCTTACAACGGATGTTCAGTGAGGGTACTAAGGAAGATATTGAGATGATTTTTGGTGAGATCATTCATCATGTTTCTGAGCTCATGGTAGATCCTTTTGGAAACTATTTGATACAGAAGCTCCTTGGAGTTTGTGATGAGGATCAGCGCCTTCAAATTCTTTACAAAATAAATAGACCTGGTGAACTAATTCGAATTTCGTGTAATATGCATGGGTATGCTATATCTCTATTTGTTTCTTGACCTCGGTTTAGCCATCAATTTTGTGTCTTTGATCCACTTGTCTTCTAGTATTATTATTTTTTTCATGGTTTAATTCTTTAATATAATATTCGTAACTTCAAACTACAGGACTCGTGCTGTTCAAAAGCTCATTGAGACTCTCAAAACCCCAGAGCAGTTTTCCTTGATTGTGTCTTTATTGAAGACTGGTATAGTTATTCTCATGAAAAATGTAAATGGTAACCATGTAGCACAGCATTGCCTGCAGTATTTGATGCCTGATTATATTGGGGTAAGTGGTATATTCCCTTAATCTGTAATTCAAATTATTTGAAGTTGCTCCTTTTCTATCTGCTGTTAAGATAAGTATAACACCACCACAATGATGGAAGAAACATGAGGGATATAAAGTTGAGTCGAAATCTATTTCTTTAAAACAAATTACAAGGAGAAGTTGTGCAGAAGTTCAACTTATATGTCCGTCTTGACGTTGTTGTTCCAATGACTGTACATGAGTACAAGCAACAGATGTAATTGCAGGATTCTGTTTACTTGAAACCTTCCTCTCAATTAATTTAGCCAATCATCTTGCTTTAGTTTTTCTACTTGTTTATTGTATAACTCTTCTTCTTTTTGATAATTTGGGGACATAAAGTTGAGTAGAAAACTTGGGTGTAACTTGTAAGCATAGAGGATAATCTTCAAGTATCTTCTACATGTCAACAGATTCGATTTATTTGTTTTGCTTTTTTGAAGTGTACGCAGAGAATAGTGTGTTGCCAGTACGGAAATATTGGGAATATTATTACTTTGTTAGAAGGAACATTGGTAAAGACAATTGTAGTTAGTTGAGGAGTTAGTTCATGCAACAGTTACGAATGGAGTAAAGAATTTTGGAGATGGGGAGAGTTCTTTTTGGAAGAGATCCTCTCAAAGGCTATAATCATTGCCATCCATGATCTTGATGTCTGATGAGTACATGTAGCTTACTTTGACAACTAGATCTAGTTAAATATCAATAGAGAATAAAAGATTCACATCATTCCCTAATTCCTACTTCCTAGACAGCTAGGAGGTGGCCTTGAAGCTATGTTTTTGCAGTGGTGTTTAATTTGTTATGGGAGTTTATGTGGTTTGAAGATTTGGTGAGGACGTGCAAGTCGAAGTGTTGAATTTTAATATCTTTGGTGTTGATTTCATTATCAATTTTTGTTATGTTTATCCTTGTACCAATGTAGTAATGGTCAACTTTTTGTTCTTTTCCTCCTCCAAGTATAGTGAAAGAAAACCAGATTTGTGATTTGAAGGATGCACATGGTTACATTGTATTTTATTTTATTCTACTTCCATGTGCTCTTCTTCCTTGGTTCACTTTGGGATTCTTTTTAACAAACGATTTTGTGATGACATTGAATGCTGATAAATAAATTCTTCTCCAGTTTCTTTTTGATGCTGCAACAAAATCCTGTGTCGAGGTTGCAACTGATCGTCATGGTTGTTGCGTGCTTCAAAAATGCCTTGCTGTTTCTGATGCTAGACATCGTGACCGTTTGCTAAGTGAGGTTGTACGTAATGCTTTGGTTCTTTCCCAAGATCAGTACGGGTAATTTACTTTTGACCCTTCCATGGACTTCCTTTCCCTGTTATTTTGCAGTGTTGCAGTTTGGTTCTTCAACTAACTTTTGTACAAGATTTTAATTCTTTGATTCAAGTACTGTTCGAAAATAGCTTTGTAGATTACAAAGTTGCTGAGGCAAATATCTATTATGGAAAGGCTTTTTTTCCTCATGAATGTATAATTTTTGTGAGATAAACTTTACTTAGAAACTACTAATGGTATAGTATCTGAACTTGTATGTAACACTCTCATCTCAAGTATTGAGGTTTAGAAATTTAGTCCAGCTAGATTAACTAGCTACTCTATAGTTTGGCCTGTTCATGTGTAGTAATGTTTTAGAACCAAGTGTTCGACTTTAAATTGCAATGATGCAGGAACTATGTTGTGCAATTTGCCCTCGAGCTTGCACGGTGCCCTTCTATCCTTCCTTGGGTAACATCTGGCATCTTCAAACGGCTAGAGGGCCATTTTTCAGACTTGTCCATCCAGAAATATAGCAGTAATGTTGTTGAAAGATGTGTTTATGCTGGAGATGAATATCTTGCTAAAGTCGTCGATGAATTGATAAATGACGAACGATTCAGCCAAATTATGCTGAATCCATATGGAAACTATGCAGTTCAAGCAGTGCTGGCTCGTTCTGGGATTTGCAAAGTGAGTATCACTCCCTTTGTTCTGAAGTATTAGCTATAAAGGTTGGTTAGTACTATTTGTTATCTTCTGAACTCGTGCACTACTTTTCGATGAGCCATAAAATTACAACTTGAAAGTAAAACGAAAAAGAACAATGGATCTGGTAATGTTTGAATTACTTATACTGTTTCTGCTGTTTCAATCTGATTTCTAATTGAATTACATGAATGCTTTTTGGCCAAACAGAGTTCTGTTCATGCTAAACTTGTGGCTGCGATCAGACCCCACGTCCCTTTGCTTAGGACGAACATGTACGGGAAGAAAGTCCTTGCAGTGCTTGCAAAAACAAACTAATTGGCTCAATGGTCAACTAAGATTGTCTGTCTCTAACCTGCATTCTTTTTTTTTTTTGTTGTTGTTTGTTAAGGAGGGCATAGCTAGTCTTTTCCTCATGTGTTTTCTTCTCATTTTTTTCTTTGTGTTTGTAAAGAGAGCTTAGGCATTTAACCATGGATTGCAAGTGTGTGCAACATGGTTCCATCTCCTTATCTCGAAAGAAACCGATCGGAGATGAAGTATCCATTTCGTGGATGTGATTACTGTGACGACAAACGGTTACACATCTGTATTTTTTCCTTTTGTAGATTCGTTGTTGTACTAGAGACCGAGATGGCGACAGTAAGCTTAGGCTCTTTTCAGTAATGTATAGACTTGCAAAACTTTTGAGTATGGTTGTTTTAATATGATTAAAAATCATGCTCATGGGAAGGAGTCATCTGCTTTTCCTCAGTTTGTTCTTTGTTTAGAAAAAGCCTTTTTTGATTTGGTATTCAAATTTGGTTAGCCGATAACTTTATGAAAAAACTTAAATTATAGTTTGATCGGTTTGAAGTGTTTACCCCTACCAATCACTCTCTCTTTAAAGATGATATAGTAGGCGTTTTATCCACTGTGCTTGGAATGTCTGTTTTGAGAATTTGTTTGCTTTAGGAAAACCATGATGAATTTATGTTTCCTGTGAAGGGTAGATGAAAAAGAGAGATGGAAGAGGCAGTAATGATGGTGTTGGGGGTCAAAATGGTAACTTTCAATGGAGTGTGGGTGTAGCCATTAGAAACCAAAACACTCTTTGTCTGAAAAATAAATGGCTGATTTTTTTTTGCTTTCATAGTTTTGGGGGCTAGGCGACGTCGTTTTGTAGACTTTTGTCAGTAGCATAATAGGAATACGACAAGTCGGAAAATGGAATTAAAATAATAATAATAACGATAAATAAATAACTACCAAAGACAGCAACAGAAAAAAAATATATTATAAAAAAAAGAGTGAAGAATGTGAAAAAAAAATATCATTTTCGAAAAATGCGAAAAAAAAAAATATATATATATATATATATATATATATTTTTATCAATATATTCTCTCTCTATATTTATTATTCTTTCTCTCCCTCATTGCTTTATTGAAAATTTTCATTCCATACTTGAATTTCCCTTTTGCTCAGTTTTTTTCCAAAAATATGATAAATGCTATTATTTCTCTCTCTAACAATTTTTTGTTTTATATATTAATCTATATACAATTTTATTATTATTATTAAAATGATTCTTTAATTTATTTATCTACTAAGAAAAGCATTTTGGGGTGTATCTATGAGGCCTAGTTAAAAGAAAGGTATTAGAGAGATGGTTTGATATTTATTAGAGTAATAAATTAAAATGGTGTAATTTGTGTTATTATTTTAGAATG
This sequence comes from Cucumis hystrix, assembly GCA_025688845.1. NCBI lineage: Eukaryota > Viridiplantae > Streptophyta > Magnoliopsida > Cucurbitales > Cucurbitaceae > Cucumis > Cucumis hystrix. The sequence goes on from CM046884.1 coordinate 9,786,748, forward strand.
TTTTTATTGGATTTTGTGTACATTATTCATTAATTGATATGTCCTTAGAGGACATGGTTGGGGTGCTTTTTGACATGACCAAAAAGCAACTTTTTCATGCCCAAAACTATTTCTTTCCTCTTTCAATTTCTTCTATCTTGTACGTTTTTTAAACTTAAATTTATTTCCTTTCTAAAAAATAATAATAACTTATTTATAAATTTAGTTTGATTTTTTTAAAATTATTGTAAAAGTTATAAACTATTAATTTAACTAAATATTCTCTAATGGATATACTGCCAATTTATATATATTTTATTATAAAATAAGTACACATATATTATGGGAAAAACAACAAATATGTGTTTTTTTTAACGATACTATTTATAAGTTAATATATATATATATTTATTGTTGGTGTTGAAAATAGAAATAGATTCTAACTTATTGGAACTAATTTTCTTCACCTTATTTATAGAATTTGATTTTTTTTTGTAGCCCTTGATGAACAATCAAACGTAAATCCAATAACAATTGATTTAGGAATGAAATCTTAGTCTTTGTAGTGTTTTTTTTAAGAAAAGACCAAATGAAAACTATAGAGTATAACTATAATTAAAAAAAAAAAAACCCAATACTCAAACTTAATATTTTTTTCATATTTGTTTTTACCAAAATATCTTTTTTATATACAACAAAGAATACTTTTCAAATATAGATAAATTAACTAATTTTTTTTTTTGAAAACTATAACAAAATTTTAAATATATATATTTTTAAATAGAGTAAATATTTTCAACAATTTTAAAATAATTTCTAAAAAATCAATATTATAACTAATTAAAAGATTGTTACATGAGAATAATTTGTTAAACATAAAGTTATTTTTTATTCTTATTGGTTCATAATATTTATTTTCAAGATTTAGCTGTGAATTAGGTATGCCCGGTAATTATTAACGAAGAGGTTGAAGAAGTTAGGATATATATAACTTAATGGGAATAATTTAAATATGAGAAGAAAAAAAATAATTGAACTAAAAACACAACAATAATAATTACAATTAAAAAAAAAACTGTATAATAATACACAAAAAGATTGATAGTTATTATTTATGGGCAAATAAAATGGAATATATTCTATAAATATGAGGAGTAATCAAAACAATCTTTGCCATAAAATAAAGATATTGGCTTTTTTAGAAATTTATTCATCATTTAAAGCATGTGACATTTTCATTTATTTTCATGTATATATATATTTTTTACCTAACCATGAATTAGTTTATTTCAAAATATAAGTACTTTATAGATCTTCAAACAATTTAAAATCTTCCAAAATTAAATAATACAACAATGGATATCAAACAAAACCATAACAATAATATATATCTTCTTAAAAATATAAAAAAAAAAATCAAATTTGAACTTATTGAATAAATATTTTTTTCATAATATCTTCAATGTCCGAACTAGCTTAGGCAATTTAATCCAAGAAAAAATTTAGGTTTGTTTAATCTAAATTTTTATCAATTTTGTTAATGCTTTTAATTTTAAAAATCTATATTAAATTCATTTTCGCAATATGAAAATCTCCATATAGGTCAAAATATTTTCTAAATCAAATATGATTTAATCTTTTATAAGTTAAAGATCATAATATTCACTAAACGAAATCATATTTAATTATTAATTTTGTAAGGTTTGAGTCAAACATTAGAATAATATGAAATCTTTGTTGTTATAAAATATTAAAAAAGAAACAAAAACCCAAAAGCGAAGGCTCACTGAGGGACTGAAGAGAAATATATTTTATTTTATTTATTAAAAGAAATGAAAAGGAAGAAACAATGGAAAACGTAACACTCCAAATCCATGCAGGTTACTCGATTACTCTCTCCCTTTTGATATTTTTTTTTGCCAATCTCTTTATTTTTCCTATAATTTCTCCTTCTTTAATCCCTTCTCTTCTCATTCTCTTCCTCTTCACGCCGCCTCTCTTCTTGTTCTTGTTCTTCTTCTACACCTACACCCCTTTTTCCTATTCTATTCGATCATTCTTGGAAACCCCACATTTTCTTTGATCAAAAAACTCTTCCTTTTCCTCTACATTTTACCCCCTTTTTCCTTCACTGATACGTGGGTCTTCTTTATTTTCTCTAATCGCCTATTGGGTTAGTTTTGATTCACCCCTTTTCGTTCTTTCTTCCCTTTGTGTTTTTGGAGCTTTTGCGATACTGATTTTTTTTTTTTTTTATCAAGTTGTGTTTCTTTAGGACCCTTTTTCTGATTTTGATGATCGAAGGTTATTTGGGTGTGTTTTGCGATTTTTCCATGTCTATTTGTTTACTGCATTGGTTGTTTTGATTGTTTCGGTGGGGTGTTTTTGGTTGATTTTGTTTCTTTTTATTTTTTTGCTTGTTGTCTTTGTGTAGAAGTTGACTGATATTCAGAAGGATTTTGTTCTTGTTTCTTTTAATCTCTATGAATGGTCTGTTTTGACTGTGATTGAAGGGCTCTATTAGTGAGATCGTGACAAATTTGTGGGTTAGGTGATTTGGATTGTGATTGTTGGGTTTTGTTCAAAATTTTCATTGTTCTTTATCTGGGTTGTGGGATAGCAGTGATTGGGTTGCTTTTCTACAATGTAGGTTGGGGATTTGTTCAAATTATGATCTGATCTTTGATGCTAAAAAGTGTGTGTGTTTTGCTGCTTGGCAGGCGAAGATAGAAACGTTTGTGTGTCACTGTATCATTTATTCTTTAAGTGAGGGGTTTGCTTTTGTACCTTTTGGTACAGTGAGTTTTTTGTGAGTTAGTTACAACAATGGAAGAGATGCCTAATGAAAATGAATTCGAAGACATTGCGAAATATATTGGCAATCAGATTCCTAATGTTGCATCTGGTAATGCAGATCCTGAAGGTTTGTCATCAATATCTGTAAGTTCGTATGAAGGATCTTCCATGAGAGATTACCATAGCAACGGGAACTTGATGGATGGAAATATCTCTATGAGTACACTCCAGCAATCATCTATGGATCACACTTCAACTAGGCAAAATTTTGTACCGGGCGATCAGTCCTTGACTCGTGCATTTGAAAAGTTAAACTTTGGTGATGAGTCGAAGGTACGTGCTTGGAAGTCTCGTGCCATTCTGTTGGAAAACCATTACTCGGACAACTTGAGCAAACAGTTACAGAATATTGATCCGTCAGTGTTTGCTGCTTGGAGTTCTTCAAATCACTTGACTAATGGTGTTCATGATCCTCACTCGACAAGACTTGGCCACCAAAACTCTCCTTCCAGATATATACCTGAACAGTACAAGAAGTGGCAAACTGGTCAACTTCAGCCATTTGAGTCTTTGTCCCCTAATGCACATTTAACCCATGAGGTGGCTAATGTGTCTTCTCCGAATTCACAGTTCCCAATTGCATCTCAAAGGCAGCAAGTTCTCCACAATGGGCGACGTTGCATACATCCACAACAGATGAATCATCGTCAAGTTGGTTGGAATTATGCTGAGGAAGACCAGTTGTACAGGATGCATGAGCAGCATCCATACCTGCAGCATCTTCATAACCAGCAATTGGAACGTCTGCTTCCAATTCAACAACATGAAAACATTGCAGGTAGGATTTCAAGTCAGAATCGTAAGCCTCAATATTATGAGGTTCCAATTGCTCACCATCTTGAACAGTCTAATCATGAACCATCATGGAAGCCGAGTGCATTTTGTAGGGGTTCAAACCAGTTAAATTCTGTATTTTCAACACACTATATGGACACAGTTCAAGGTATGGAAAAAGTTTCCTTTCCTAGAAAGATCCTTGGTAGAAGTCCTGGACTGAACACTATTGATGCTATGAGGTTTATGTCTATGGATGCTGATAAATCATCCAATCATGTCAACCAAAGTAGATTTCTCCGCCCAAATAGCTTTTTTCGGCCCAACAATTTGTCTACAGCTAATGAATGCATGTGTCGTGATCACTCTTCTACTATGTACTCAGAATCTCCAAGTCTTAAGTTAGTGCCGGAGAGATTTAATTCTGTTGATGAAGTTCGGGGTAGAATATTTCTCATGGCTAAAGACCAACATGGTTGTCGTTTCTTGCAACGGAAATTTATGGAGGGTACTGATGAAGATATTGAGAAGATTTTCAATGAAATTATCGATCGTGTTGTTGAGCTCATGATGGATGCTTTCGGAAATTATTTAGTACAGAAGCTGCTCGAAGTTTGCAATGACAATCAGCGGATGCAAATCCTATGTAGAATTACACAGAACCATGGTGAACTTGTTATGATTTCATGTGACATGCATGGGTATGCTCTTTTTTTTTTCATTTTCGATACCCCTCATGGGTTAAACATGAGCATTCGTCAAAGTCATTGTATTTTCTTTTATTGTTTATTAATTCTCTTCCAATATCTTCTATCTTAACCACAGTACTCGTGCTATTCAAAAGGTTATTGAGACCCTTAAAACCCAAGAGCAAGTTCACATGATTGTCTCAGCTTTAAAGTCTGGTATAGTGACTCTGATGAAAAATATAAATGGCAACCATGTGGCACAACATTGCCTTGATTATTTGATGCCTAGCTGCCGTGAGGTGAGGATTCTATTTTCTAAATCTGTTATTTTGACTTTGTCTGTTTCAAGCGTGAAGGCACTCACCTAACCTGTTGTTTAGAGTTTAGGCAAAGAAGACTATCGGTATCTGTTTAATCATAGGAAATTGTAAAATAAATTCCATGTGTGATGCAATAAAGTAATATTTTTATTTGAAATTTTCTTTCCTTTTAGTTCATCTTTCTGGGGATCTTTGCTATTCTCTTTCAAATTATTCCTTTGGTTATTTCCAATTCCAGAGAAAGAAAAGTCTTCAAAAGTCTTTGGTAGGCCTTTTACTTAGTTTATCAATGAGTATGAGGAGAGGAAGGAATGACAGCCTAGATAAGTCTACTGCGAGTAGCAGCAAAATTTTAAAGGAAATAGTTTGAACGGTAGAATGACATGAAGCAAGGAAAGGAATTAATGGAAAATCTTAGAGCAGAGTCTAACTTGTTGGGAGTATCTGAGTAGGGGGAGGACACTCTTAATATTCTTTCCAGCTTTCTACTTCCTTTCAATCTTTTGATTTCTCCCAATGCTTTCTCAGTCTTTTCCATAGTAAACACTTATATATCCATATCAGTAAATTGGCAAAATAATAATGATGTGAATATGCTTTAGGGTCAGGTGAGCAGAGCGTTGTAGCCAGCTTGAGAGTTTATGATAAATTAAACACTTGTATATTCATCAATTGATATGCTTGAATGACTTTTAGACTTTTGGTTTTTCTACTTGCAAGATAGAAGATTCATATTAAAAGTTGGGGGTCATTAGAGTGCATTAGTTCATTCATTGTGCATCTGTCACCCGTACATGGATCTTTCCTAATACTTTCTTCCCGAGGTTTGAATATTCCAGGATTCAACCTTCTTCTCTTCATCATCATTTAAATATAAAAATTTATTGGTGGATTAAGAGTCATTGCATGTTTAACAGCTGAATTTCTCTTTTTCTTTCTTTCTTTCTTTCTTTTTTGTTGTTGTTGATTTCATTGTTAATGGTGTTGTTCCTCATGTGTTCTTGCATCCTTTACCAAATTTACTGGAAATTTTCTGTTTTCTCAAATGCTTATGCTCCCTTTCTCCTTAAAACATAAAAGTGAAAGGGTGGTATTCCGTTTCTATCTCTGTAATTTCCTTGTCAATGATTTCCATAGATTCTTATATTGTTTTATTAGCAACTATGTGCAGTTCTGTTGTCACAGAATAGAATATCAATTTTAACAACCGTACTTGAACAAGATCTGTTCTGTAGGTTGTACAACTATGTCCTTAAGTTTTAAGAATACATTTTTAGCTGTATAGATGGTCAAACTATTTTTTGGGCTCAAATTTGGTAAAATTAAAGTAGATATGATTTGTTGTGGCAGGACTTATTGACCTTCTTAACCCCTAGCATGTGTAACCCCCTTCTGCTCTTTATCCAGTGGTTATTGATATTAAGAAGTGATCATTTTGTAAAATGATTTCTGTGAAACAAAAATTTAATTCCGGTTATGGCTTTCTCTGCAGTTACTGTTTGATGCTGCAAGAAATAGTTGTGTTGATCTTGCTGTTGATCGCCACGGTTGTTGTGTACTTCAAAAATGCCTCAGTTGTTCCGATAGCACAGACCGTGATAATTTAATCAATGAGATCACCCAAAATGCTCTGATTATTTCCCAAGACCAATATGGGTAATTTTATGCTCTCCCTTTGTTTTCTTTGTTTTTTCCCTCTAATCCTTTTTTAAGTTCTAAATCTACTTTGTTTCTTGTACTTTTGGTTTGTGTTCATTTTGGTCTTTTAAAATGTTTATTTTTTCGTTTTGGTTTTTGTACTTTCAACTTTCTTTCATTCAGTCTTTGTACTGTCAAGATGTTCGTTGTGGGCTTTATTCTTTCAAATACAGACAATTTTGGTGCCTTTATTTCATTTGAAATTTTGACATTACAGTTCATCACTATATTTTTTAAATTGTAGCCATAACTTTATATCAAATAGTTTTTATTGTGAATAAAACCCAAGTTAAATTTTGTGTAAATATAGGGATCAAGTACGATGAACTAGAACTGACAAATAAAATTGCTCTTAATTTAATTGCATGCAGGAACTATGTTGTACAGTTCATCCTCAAGCTTAATCTTCGATGGGCTACAGAAGCTATACTCAAACAGCTAGAGGGTAATTATGGGGACTTGTCTATGCAGAAGTATAGTAGCAACGTTGTTGAGAAATGCCTGCAATTTGCGGGAGGACAAAATACTAAAATTGTGCTTGAATTGATTAACGATCCCCGATTTGATAAAATCATGCAGGACCCATATGGCAATTATGCGATTCAAACTGCTTTGAATAATACTGAGGTTAGCAGGGCCAATTCCTTTTGGTATCTATGTTCATGTATGAGAAATATGTTCATTTACCTTCTAGCAAACGTTTTTCAAAGAAGGTTTATTGCCTTCTACAAGTGATTGTCAAACTGATTACTAATGTAGTTGTAACCATCCTTGCCTATTTGCCATGCCAGGGTACTCTTCATACTAAATTGGTGGAAGCGATAAGGCCACACGTTCCGGTACTAAGGATGAGTCCATATGGGAAAAAAGTCCTTGCAATAGTTGGAAAATCTAATTAACCGGTTACGAGAGTGAGCACTTCTAGTCATTATTTCATCTTGGTAAGAAAAACACAACTGATATTTGTTTTCCTTCAGTACTTTCTTTTGGTAAAAAGGGACCAGGTCTACCTGGGAAGAAAACTCATCAAAGGTGAAGACATCCACATCTCTTCACTTCTAATTGTTGTTTTGGATAAAAAGGTTTAGGATGCGTAAACATTGGTCGGTCGGTAAGTCAGTCGTTTGGCTCGGTAAGTCAGTCGTTTGGCTCGTTGGCCATGTTATTTTTGTTGTTATTTTTCTTTTTTTCTCTTTTTCGTTTATTCGGCATAGTAAATAAAGGTGAAGGTATAGAGATGGGGATATATGGAGTGTTGTACATTTGTTGGGATTCTGTTTTCTGAAGCTCAATGCATGTAGAAGAAAGAAGGGTAAATGTGTGAGAAATAGGAGAGTTTTTTTTTTCTTTCTTTTTGGTTTGATGAATTGAGGCTAGCTTTTTACTATGCTTGCTGCTCTGCAGCTGCTATATATCTTTTTTGGTTGGGCTATGATGTAATTATGACTCCTGTCAATTATAGCAATTTGGGCTCTGTTTATTGTTCTGCCTTTTGCCTTTTCTTTTCCATTTGCAAATGTTCATCTTTCTTTCAACATCTACATCTCTCTCTCAATCTCTCCTTTTCCTTTTAGTGAATTCCTTGTTTTTTCTCCTACATGCTATGGTTGTTAGCACTAGTAGACAATAGGAGGAAGTAACTAATTAGCTCGTTTGATAGCGATTTTGCTTTCTGTGCTTTTGTTTTTACATATTATGCTTGTTTACCAATGAGTCTCCTTTTTCCTCTCATCTTTTTGAAAACTACTCATGAAATTTTAGTTTTTTTTTTTTTATATATATATATATTTTTGTAATTTAGTTTTAACTTTGTTGGAATGTTTCTTTGGTAAAAGTGAAAACTGTGGCAAGAAAATTTGAAGCATAAATTTCAAAAACCAAAAATTGATCTTATGATTTAATTTTTGCGTTTGTAGAATGTGTTTGTTTTCTCACCAAATCTAATAGAAATGTTTTTTGGTGAATATTTTCACAATTTCTTATCCATAGGTTTCATATTTCCTATATATAAACATTGTGTATTCTTAGCCAATTTTTGAAAACAAAAACAAGTTTTGAATTTTTATCTTTCAATTTAGCTCGAATTTTAAACACACTTCTAAAAATCTCGACAACAAAGCATATTTAAATCATAGATATAAGCTTTATTTTTAGAAATTATTCAACAAAGAAGAAACATATGAAATTAGTGTCAATATAAGTTTTTTTTTTGGTTGCAAAATTAGAATTAAGTTTTCATTTCATGATTATCTTCTTGCCCTTTGTTTTCCAAATGAAAGTTGGGAGGTTACCATACTATAATTTTCTTTTTCAAGATATTGAAAAAAAAAAAGACTTCAGACAAAAATAATTTTCTTTTTTGTGTTAATTGATTATTATATCTTTTAGATTCAAACATAATTTGTCCATTCTGTATTAGATTATTCAATTAGTCAAAGTGCAAAGGGACTAAAATACACTTAGATAGCATTGACTTCATGGTTTATTCTAAATCATTGCTTTGAAATTGCTTGTTATTGTATTGTCTATATTGTTTTGTGTTAAACTATGAGGAAACGATTACGGGTGAGAGTTATGATAACCCTTCCTCAATCCTTCCTTCTTAATCATTTCCTTATTTATAATTAATTTATTTAACTTTAAATATTATTTAATTAAAAAATTTTCTTATTTATAATTTTTATAGTTATGAGTTTTTGTTAATTTTAATCTTTTTATTTAAAAAAACATAGTTTGTTTTTAAGTTATGAATTTGGTACAATTACATTAATTTAAAATTTATTGTGACTACACCGCTTATAACGAAAACTAGAAAGATTTGATAAATTAAATATACGAAATTTGTGTATTGAAGTTATAATATGAATTTTAAAATAATAATAATTTTTGCCCGTGCATGTAGTTGACTTCAATTTATAACTTCCTTCCTATAAATTATTTTGTTCTTCATATATTGAATGAAATTATGGTACCCGTCATTGGTTGTTTGTGTATTGCATTTAGAATATCAATTAAAAAACAAAAATATAATTTATTTGCACGTAACAACCTAACGTTAAAAAAAGATTGAAAATGGACGTCTTCTCCAAAGAAATTACTAATTTGTGTATTGGTGTTAGAATACGAATTTTAAAAAATAATAAAAAATAATAATAATTTATTGGCACGAAACTGGACAACGTATTTAAGAAACCTAATGAAACTTGTTTTACGAAAATATGACAATTTGGTAAATTAAATATTCAAATATTTGTGTATTGGATTTAGAATACGTATTTAAAAAAAAAAAAAAATTCATAATATTTCCCACATAATCATTCGCCAAACAAATATTATCATAACGCTGCCTATTATAATTCTTCTCTCAAACACGTATATCATAACACTAAGATTATTATAATCATTTTTCCTCCTAACTCTTTCCCTCTTTCAAACGCACCATAAATTATATCCTGAATTTTGAGCTTTACGTCCATTTGATCTCTAAAATTTTATACTAATAAATTTAGTCTCTAAGGTCCCATTTGGTAATCATGTTGGTTTTATTACTTTCATCCTCAACTTTCATCTATTGGTTTAAACGAACAAAACAAACTAAATGATTATCATATGAAGCTTAAATTATTTTGATTTGATAAATATAATATAAGGTATTGGATTAATATGTGGTGCACTAATACATGTTTTAAGTCAAATGAAATTGTTGTATTGTATTCTCTCACCGAGAGGTGATTTGACTTTTGTTTCTGGTATTTTAAATAAAAGTACTTTGTAATTGTTTCTATTTTTTGTTTCTCGTTTTTTATGAATATTTTTAAAATTTTATAAAATATTTAGTTATTAACTTTCGAAAATTAAGTAGATTTGATATAATATCTTTTACTATGATTCTTATCTTTATTTCTTGAACCTTAACTAAATTTCAAAATAAATAGACATTTTTTTTCTTTTTGCTAGTTTTCAAATTTTAGTTTGGTTTTTTAAAGTATTGATTGATAGTAAATAAACAAAACAATTAATTTAGAGGTAGAAAGAAATTTATATAAATATATATATACATATATTTCATTTATAGACACTTAAAAATTGTAATGTAGAAATTTTAGATAATCAAATTTAAAAAATATTGCAATTGCAATTCCTAAGTTAAAAGATAAAAACAAAAAATAATTTTTAAAAGAAAAGGTAAGAAACTAGATTGTGTTATATATAAATGGAATTTGATCCTTTTTTTTTTCCTCTTTTGAATAAGAACCTATATAGCAAAAGTGCAATGAAAAGTTTGTGTAACATTGGCCATTTTGTAAATGGAAATTACACAAATTGCATTTTTTTTAAATGTAATTTAAGGGAGGACACAAAGAAAAAATTTAATTTAAGGAAATTATGTAAAAGAAAAAAGAGAGTCAAGGAATAAGAACAGAAAATGACATCATGATTTTTTGTTTGAATACACAAGTAATCCAAGACCTCATTTTTCCACAAATTATCCTTTCTTTGATTTGATTTGATTTTCTCTTGAGAGATCAACCTAATTTTTTATCTTATTGTGGTTAGTTGAATGTATATTGATAACTCAATAGTATTGAAAATGTTTACTAATATAATAAAATATGATATTTTATTAGTAACTGACACTTAGACTTATAAATTTATAATCTACCATTCATAACAATTAAGGAATTGTTTGGAGTAAAGAGTGGAATAATAAAGAGTAAGCGGTGAAAGTATTTGATAAGGTATGAAAGAAATGTTTTTTGTAGTGTTATTTACAAACTCCTAGAACCAAACAATCTTATTTCTATAAGAATTTTTTTTGTTGCATTTATAGATATTTTGGCTAGTTTTGTTATATTTGAAACCACTTAAAAAACGAAAAAACCGATTAAATTTTCTCATTAGTTACCAAAAGTCAAATGAAATGACATAAGCCACCAAATAAAAAAGTAGTATTCAAACCAATGGCTTTGAAATAATGATTTAGTAAGTTAATGCTTGAATTGTGTCCAATATCAGCAGTGTTTTAGAAAAGGGTTGATAATGTTGGACCCATTTTAGTTAATATTGGAACCTTTTGCCCATGCTCTACCATCTCACTTACATAGATTGGATTTCTTACACAAATAATATGCTCTAAATCTCACCATTTTCCATTTACGAGTGTCATAGTCAATTGGTAAACCTCTCTCCCAATAATGTCATTTTCCCAGTTTCCCCCAAATCAATGGCCATTCACATTGACCATTGACTTTGGAATGTTGGCAAATAAAAATACTTATTAAACCTTCACTCATCAACACTGTTTTCCTTTCTCCTTTGTATTTAAAAGTTGTGAACTTGACAGAATTTCAAATGCTCCATAGGAAAAGTATCTTCTCTTCTCACTTGAAGCTTTCTTCTGCTGCATCCATGGAAGATCTTCATTTCCTTCATATTATTATCCGATTTGTAGTGTTCTTCTTCGTGCTCCCTTGTGTTTTCTCGTGTCCTGATCAACAAAAGCAAGCCCTCCTCCTCTTTAAAGACTCCCTTATATCTACTACAATTTCTCCCAATACTTCCATCCCTCTCTTCTCCTCTTTGGATTCATGGAATTCAACTACAGATTGCTGCCATTGGGAAAGAGTTGTCTGCTCTTCTCCTAATTCAAGCTCGAGGATGGTTCAAGGTCTTTATCTTTACTTTCTTGCTTTGAAGATTACTGAGGATCCATTGCCACTTGATGGTAAGGCATTGATGCCACTTTTCACCATTAAAAGCTTGATGTTACTCGATTTGTCTTCGAACTACTTTGAGGGCGAAATCTCAGGACCAGGGTTTGGTAATCTAAGTAAGATGGTTAATCTTAATCTAATGCAGAATAAGTTTAGTGGTTCGATTCCTCCACAGATGTATCACCTGCAATACCTTCAATATCTCGACATGAGCAGCAATTTGCTTGGTGGAACTTTGACTTCAGATGTGAGGTTTCTTAGGAACTTGAGGGTGCTGAAGTTGGATAGCAATTCTCTTACCGGAAAACTTCCCGAGGAAATTGGCGACCTGAAAATGCTGCAGAAACTGTTCATTCGTGGCAACAGCTTTGTGGGCGAAATCCCACCCACCATTGTCAATTTGAAATCTTTAGAGACGCTGGACATGAGGGACAATAAGTTTACAATGGGGATTCCTTCAGATATTGGCAGTCTGTCCAACTTGACGCATTTGGCCTTGAGCAATAACATATTGAATGGCACAATTCCAACATCAATACAGAAAATGGAAAAGTTGGAACAATTGGAACTGGAAAACAACTTACTTGAAGGGCTTGTTCCGATATGGTTCTTCGATATGAAAGGGCTAGTTGATTTGTTGATTGGAGGCAATTTGATGACTTGGAACAACAGCGTTAAAAGCCTAAAACCGAAGCAAATGCTTTCTCGACTGTCGTTGAAGTCTTGTGGGCTCATAGGAGAGATCCCCGGATGGATTTCTTCACAGAAGGGTTTGAATTTCCTGGATTTGAGTAAGAACAAACTAGAAGGAACTTTTCCTCTATGGCTGGCTGAAATGGCTCTTGGTTCCATCATTCTCTCAGACAATAAGCTTTCGGGCTCTCTTCCTCCTCGTCTCTTTGAGTCGCTGAGTCTATCGGTGCTCGACCTGTCTCGGAACAACTTTTCTGGAGAACTGCCTGAAAATATTGGTAATGCCAATGCTATTATGCTGCTAATGTTGTCTGGAAACAATTTTTCTGGTGAAATTCCAAAGTCGATCTCAAACATTCATCGCCTACTACTACTGGACTTATCAAGAAACAGACTATCCGGGGACACATTCCCAGTTTTTGATCCAGATGCATTTCTTGGATACATAGACTTATCTTCAAATGATTTCACTGGTGAGATTCCAACAATCTTCCCTCAACAAACTAGGATCCTTTCGTTAAGCAATAACAGATTTTCCGGAAGCTTACCCAAGAACTTAACTAACTGGACCTTGCTCGAACACCTCGATCTTCAGAACAACAATATCTCTGGTGAATTGCCTGACTTCCTTTCCAAACTCCCGACACTTCAGGTTCTGAGTTTGAGAAACAACTCCCTCACAGGTCCAATTCCAAAAAGCATCTCCAAGATTAGTAACCTACATATCCTCGATCTCTGTAGTAATGAATTAATTGGAGAAATACCACCCGAGATAGGCGAGCTAAAGGGAATGATCGATAGACCAAGCACATATTCATCTCTATCTGATACTTTCTTGAACATCGATATTGGGTTCAATGACTTGATAGTAAATTGGAAGAAGTCACTTCTAGGACTCCCAACTAATCCCAGCCTTGACATCTATTCATTGTTGGACTTGTCGGGGAACCATCTTAGCGGAGAAATTCCAACTTCAATTGGTAATTTGAAGGGCATAAAGCTTCTCAACTTGGCATACAACAACCTCTCTGGCAATATACCATCAAGTTTGGGGAAGTTGGAAAAAGTGGAGACCTTGGATTTGTCTCACAACGAACTCTCAGGCTCAATACCAGAATCACTAGTCAATCTACACGAATTGTCGGTTCTTGACGTGAGCAACAACAAGCTCACAGGCAGGATTCCAGTTGGGGGTCAGATGACCATCATGAACACTCCAAGCTACTATGCCAACAACAGTGGGTTGTGTGGAATTCAAATCCGGCAGCCATGTCCAGAAGACCAGCAACCAACAGTGCCAGCAGAGCCGGCAGAGCCGACAGAGGAAGAAGAAAAACAACAAGTATTTTCCTGGATAGGTGCAGGAATCGGGTTCCCAATTGGCTTTGCGTTTGCAGTCCTAATTCTTTACATTTCTGGTTATTTTAGTCCACTTGTACCACATAGACGCGTCGTTCCCAGGCCTAGAAGGCGAAGGCCATAACTCACAAGTTTCAACTCCAACATATGTAGCAATCTGTTCTAGCTTAAATAGTCTGCATTCCAGAAACATTAAAATCAGGCATTATGCATCAACACAATTTAGAGGATCATGGAAACTTGTATACAATTAAAGCATAACTCAGCAGATAAGTCAATAATCACAATCCTAAACCTCTTTTCCGTTTTCTGGGTTAAACCTTTCTGAGAATCTAAAAATGCACTGATGAGAGAATCTTTCATAGGATCTGAGACAAACTGAAGTGTAAAGCAATTCCAAGAGAAAATGATGAGAAAGAAGATGATATATATATATATGAAAAATCTCCTTCAATCAGACTTTACATTTGAAGCCATCATGGTTACAGAAATATAATCACAAACATAGGATTTCATACTCAAAATGAAGAAGAAATCCAAAGCAGGAAGAAAAAAGAAAAGGGCGGAATCTTTGCACCTCTTCATTCCTTCCACCATCTCCATTTTATTCTAACATACAAAATAACAATGCTTCAAACAAAACGCCGTTTTCACACATTTTGAAATTTGACCCAACTTATTAAGAACTTTTTGAAAATTTAAAAACCCAATGGGACACAAACCATTATATTTCTATCATCCTATGTTTCAAAAATTAAAAACTAAATGATTATCATACGAAAACCTAAATTATTTTGATTCGGTAAATATATTATAAGATGTTAGACTAATTTGTGGTGCCCTAATCCAATATCTATTTTATATCAAATGAAATTGTTATATTCTCTCAGCACATTAAATTCATAGGTTAAACCATAGTACCCAAAATCTACCAAGGGATGATTTGGTTTTTTGTTTATTGTTTCGTTTTTCGTTTTTTATAGCTAATTTTAAAATTTTATAAAAATTTAGAAATTGAGGTTTTGTTCAGCAACTTTTGAAAATTATATATTTCACGTTAATCTTTTACGATGATTTTATCTTCTTTAAATAAAAAAAGACTTGAATCCTTAGCTAAGTTTTTTTTTAAAAGTAAATAAATATATATTTTTTAATTTTAAAAAATTGATTTGGATGAATTTTTGTATTTTAAAAATTTTATTAATTTAGAGGAGAAAGAGATTTTATATAAAAAAAATTGTATTTTTAGACATTTATTTAAAAATTGAACCATAAAATTTTTAGATAATCAAATCTATAACGGAGATTGGTATACAGAATCAAATCTCCTATCTAATTTATACTAAAAAAAAAAGTACTTTTATAAAATAAAATATTGCAATTTTGATTCCGTTGAAAGAGAAAAACAAAAGAAAAATTATCAAAAAAATTTTTAAAGAAAAGCTAAGAAACTAGGTTGTATTATTTATACATAGAATTTGAAAATTTTTTTCCACTTTTGAATAAGAACCTATATAGCAAAATTGATTTTGTAATGTTATGTAAATTACACCAATTGTTTTTTTTTTAAAATGTAATTTAAAGGGAGGACAAAATAACAATGAGACAAAAAAAAGAGTTTATTTAAGGAAATTATGTAAAAAGAAAAGGTCAAGGAATAAGAACAGAAAAATGACATCATAATTTCTTGTTTGAATACACAAATAATCCAAAACCTCAAATTTCCACAAATTATTCTCTCTTTTTTATTTGATTTTCTCTTAATGGATCAACATAATTTTATAACTTATTATTCTTGTGTTATTGTTAGTTTAACATATATTGATATTTTAAGGGTAATTATTTTAAATGATAAACAAGTTGAAAATGTTTACCAATATAACAAAATATCGCATTCTATCAGTGATAGACACTTATATATATACATTATCTATTATGGATACATATTAAGAAAATGTTTGAAGTTAAGAATAATGAAGAATAAGAGTATGAAGATATAAAGTTTAAGGAGTTGTGAACTTTAAGGTCTGGCCACGATGTAAGTATTTGATAAGGTATAAAATTGATGTTTTTTTTAGCAATGGAATCTGTTCGCACGAGATTTTCGGAGAAATTTGATTCGTGGAGTTGAACTTAAGTTGATGTTGTATTTTCGTTGATTTGATGTGATGCGGTTCAATCTCTAGAATTTGATTCTCTGACTCTCTCTCGATTGGATGCTTACGCTTGATTTGGAGGAAGCGGAGCATTCTTGAAGTTGGAGTCTTGGAAGAAAGCACGTATCTTCAAAAGAGCTCCAATTTTCGAGAGCGGTCAACTTCAAGAGTGAGGGAGTCATCTAGTTCTTGGGAGAATTCTCTCTCGACCTTATAGAGTTCTTTGGTGGGCTTTATGAGTTTCAGCCTGGTTAATCCATGGACCAGACCCATAGACTCAACCAGATAGATTTAGGTCATATTTAGCATTTGAGTTCAATTAAGCTTATTTTGGGCTTAATTGAACTTAACCCAAATAAATAATATTTAATTGAACAAAAATAATTAATTTGATCCAACGATTATGATGAAAACATGTGGCATTATCAGAACTGACCAATTTATGATTTCAATTTTAATTTATGACACATATCAATTATTTTAATTAGTCCCAAATTTAATTATTTGTACTTTTCATCGTTAATTTAGTAAATAATGTGGCAATTTGTGATTAGTCTAAAAATTTCCTATTCAACGGGATCTACATGCAAACTCGTTGAACCAAACACATCTTCTTTCTATGAGAAAATTTTCGTTGTATTTATAGATATTTTAACTAATTTTGCTATATTTGAAACAACTCGTATTTTCATCTACTTCAAACAATTATTTTTTTTATCATTTTTTTTCTATTGAAATTATCATCTCTTTTAAATAAGGAAGCAATATATATATATATATATGAAAATTTCTCATTAGCTACCAAAAGTCAAATAAAATGACATAAGTCACCAAATAAAAAAATGGTTTACAAAAGAATGTCTTTGAAATAATGATTTAGTAACTTATGCTTAATTATGCCCAATATCAAAAAGTGTTTTTTTTAAAAAAAAGGCTTGATAAATTGGGCCCATTTTAGTTAATATTGGAATCTTTTGGGGAAATTGACAAAACTAGGACCATTTAAATTTTGCATTTTAAAAGTAGCACAGTTTTGGAAAACTCATAATTTTGTTTTTTTGGTCAATCTCGATCGTGCTCGACACCAAGTTTCTTCATAGATTTCAAGAAACTCGTTGAACGTAATTTCTCGATTCCTCTCGGTCGAGTTCGACACCGAGACTGTTTGTTTTTTTAAAAAAAATAAATAAATAAATTTGTCAAATGACCAAAATATCCTTGGTACATGAACATCACAACTCCTTCAACGTAATTTTTAGGTCCCCACTCAACCAAGTTCCCCACCGAGATTGGAAGCCCGAACATTACATATTCTCACAAACACCAAACGCCAAACATTGTGCTCATTCTGGCCGAGAAGTGAAGGATTTTGCTCCTAAATTCAAATGATTTTCACTTAATTTTCCTCCACGAAAACTTGAAGAACTCATTTGTCCTTTTAAATTTTTCAAGGGTGAAGTAATTTTGATGATTTCATAGTTTAGGGTTTAGCTTTTAGTTTATGTTTTTAGTTTTTAGTTTGAAATCTAAGGCGGATGGAAAATTTTGTAGTTGGTGGTTTGATGTAGTTGGATGTAGAACACTATTTAAAGTCAATGAACATGATCTCCTTCGACGAATCTCGACGATTTCATCAATTTGGGCTCGTGCAAATGAAGAATCTCGGCCGAGATCTATGAAAATGCTCTAAGATTCATTGAAGGAGTCCCAAGATCTAATGTGTTTCACATGCATGATGTGGGGTAATCTTTGGTCGATTTCACTCGAGATTGAATCGAGATTACCCCCACAGAATGCATGTGAAACTCCTATCTCGTGCCATCTCGGATAATGTTGCCCGAGTTCAATTGATATTTCATGTGTTTCCTAGTTGATATTGTCCCGAGATCACTATGAGTAATTTTAACACATAATACTTACTTTTTTAAATATGTGTGTGTGTGTGTGTTTTTTTTTTTTTTTTTTTCTGTTTTGCAGAAGCCTCTTGTGGCCAAAATCAACTCCAAGGACTTCTTCCTTGCAAACTTGACCTTCCTTGTTTGATTTCACGTTAGATTTTAGAGTAATTTTGCTTACAAGCTTGTGTTCCTTAAGAGCATGAGCAAGAAGAACCTTAATAAGCTCTTCAAAATCTTTCTCAATCTCACCTTATCTTGATGATTCTCCATCATATATTAATAAGTTTATGGTGGTTGAGTTCAATTTATGGCAAAATTTGATAATATAAGTTGAGGTGGTTGTTGGTTGACTTGTTTGATAGACACACAATAAACACTTCATTCAATAGCTAATACAAATATAATGTAAATTTGTTTAAATTAAATTTCAATTTTTAGTCATAGAAGAAAGAATATGCTTGGAATTTCTTAAACAAGAGCTCCCCTTCATGGCTTCCTCCAGTCGCTGGCAAAATAGCATCGTTAAACGACCTTGTAAAACAACAAGGTTTCAAGGGTATTTTTATTTTTAAAAAAAAAAACAAACAATCTCGATGTCGAACTCGGTCGAGAGGAACCGAGAAATTACGTTCAATTAGTTTTTTTAAATTTGTGAAAAAACTCTATGTCGAGTTCAGTCGAGATTGATCCAGAAAAACAAAATTACAATATGTTAAAAACTATGCTGATTTCCCAATCTTTTGCCCATGCTCTACCGTGTCACTTTCATAGATTGGTTGTCATCCACAAATAATATGCTCTAAAATCTCACCATTTTCCATTTACAAATTTCATAGTCAATTGGTAAACCGCTCTCCCAATATTGTCATTTTCCCACTTTCCTCCAAATCAATGGCCATTCACCTTGACCATTGACTTTGGAATGTTGGCATATAAAAATACTTAATAACCCATCACTCATCAACAGTAGTTTCCTTTCTCCTTTTTATATAAAAGTTATGAACATGACAGAATTTCAAATGCTCCATAGGAAAAGTATCTTCTCTTCTCACTTGAAGCTTTCTTCTGCTGCATCCATGGAAGATCTTCATTTTCTTCATATTCTTATCCGATTTGTAGTGTTCTTCTTCGTGCTCCCTTGTGTTTTCTCGTGTCCTGATCAACAAAAGCAAGCCCTCCTCCTCTTTAAAGACTCCCTTCTCTCTACTACAATTTCTCCCGATACTTCCATCCCTCTCTTCTCCTCTTTGGATTCATGGAATTCAACTACAGATTGCTGCCATTGGGAAAGAGTTGTCTGCTCTTCTCCTAATTCAAGCTCGAGGATGGTTCAGGGTCTTTATCTTTACTTTCTTGCTTTGAGGATTACTGAGGATCCATTGCCACTTGATAGTAAGGCATTGATGCCACTTTTCACCATTAAAAGCTTGATGTTACTCGATTTGTCTTCGAACTACTTTGAGGGCGAAATCTCAGGACCAGGGTTTGGTAATCTAAGTAAGATGGTTAATCTTAATCTAATGCAGAATAAGTTCAGTGGTTCGATTCCTCCACAAATGTATCGCCTGCGATACCTTCAATATCTCGAAATGAGCAACAATTTGCTTAGTGGAGCTTTGACTTCAGAAGTGAGGCTTCTTAGGAACTTGCAAGTGCTGAAGTTGGATAGCAATTCTCTTACCGGAAAACTTCCCGAGGAAATTGGCGACCTGAAAATGCTGCAGAAACTGTTCATTCGTGGCAACAGCTTTGTGGGCGAAATCCCACCCACCATTGTCAATTTGAAATCTTTAGAGACGCTGGACATGAGGGACAATAAGTTTACAATGGGGATTCCTTCAGATATTGGCAGTCTGTCCAACTTGACGCATTTGGCCTTGAGCAATAACAAATTGAATGGCACAATTCCAACATCAATACAGCACATGGAAAAGTTGGAACAATTGGAACTGGAAAACAACTTACTTGAAGGGCTTGTTCCGATATGGTTCTTCGATATGAAAGGGCTAGTTGATTTGTTGATTGGAGGAAATTTGATGACTTGGAACAACAGCGTTAAAAGCCTAAAACCGAAGCAAATGCTTTCTCAACTGTCGTTGAAGTCTTGTGGGCTCATAGGAGAGATCCCCGGATGGATTTCTTCACAGAAGGGTTTGAATTTCCTGGATTTGAGTAAGAACAAACTAGAAGGAACTTTTCCTCTATGGCTGGCCGAAATGGCTCTTGGTTCCATCACTCTCTCAGACAATAAGCTTTCGGGCTCTCTTCCTCCTCGTCTCTTTGAGTCGCTGAGTCTATCGGTGCTCGACCTGTCTCGGAACAACTTTTCTGGAGAACTGCCTGAAAATATTGGTAATGCCAATGCTATTAGGCTGCTAATGTTGTCTGGAAACAATTTTTCTGGTGAAATTCCAAAGTCGATCTCAAACATTCATCGCCTACTACTACTGGACTTATCAAGAAACAGACTATCCGGGGACACATTCCCAGTTTTTGATCCAGATGCATTTCTTGGATACACAGACTTATCTTCAAATGATTTCACTGGTGAGATTCCAACAATCTTCCCTCAACAAACTAGGATCCTTTCGTTAAGCAATAACAGATTTTCCGGAAGCTTACCCAAGAACTTAACTAACTGGACCTTGCTCGAACACCTCGATCTTCATAACAACAACATCTCTGGTGAATTGCCTGACTTCCTTTTCGAACTCCCTACGCTTCAGATTATGAGTTTGAGAAACAACTCCCTCACAGGTTCAATTCCAAAAAGCATCTCCAAGATTAGCAACCTACATATCCTCGATCTCTCTAGTAATGAATTAGTTGGAGAAATACCGACCGAGATGGGGCAACTAATGAGAATGGTCAACAGTCTCAAGAAACCAAGGACATTATCATCTGTCATCCCTGATGGTTTGATTCACTTGATAGTAAATTGGAAGAAGTCATTCGTAAGTCTTCCAGGTGGTCCAAACCTCGACATCTATGTGCTATTAGACTTGTCAGGGAACCATCTTAGCGGACAGATCCCAACATCAATTGGTGATCTGAAGAGCATAAAGCTTCTCAACCTGGCATACAACAACCTCTCTGGCAATATACCATCAAGCTTTGGAAACTTAGAACATATGGAGACCTTGGACTTGTCACACAACAACCTATCGGGTTCAATCCCAGAATCACTAGCCAAGTTGCACCAATTGGCAGTTCTTGACGTGAGCAACAACCATCTCACAGGCAGGATTCCAGTTGGGGGTCAGATGTCCACCATGAACATTCTGAGCTACTATGCCAACAACAGTGGGCTATGTGGAATTCAAATCCAGCAGCCATGTCCAGAATACCAGCAACTTAGAAAAGCAATAAAAGGGGAAGAAAAGCTAACAGGAGCTTCCATGGATAGGGGCAGGAATCGGGTTCCCAGTTGGTTTTGTGTTTACAGTGCTAAATGTTTACATGTCTGGATATCTCAGCCCGCTGACACCACATAGACGCATCATTCGCAGGACATGAGTCAATTAACCCTTAAGTAGGAATCCCCCATGCAAACAGTCTGCATTCTAGAGACATTAATAAGTGCAAACATGTAGAAAACAAAAAGGGCATACCTCAGCACAATGCAGTAACTGGTAGGATCATGGAACCTTAGTATATAAGTAGTGGCATCATAAGATAACAGTCAGTGCAAAGTTCATGAAGCAGTGAACTTTTTGGCCAATCTAGTGAAAGAATGGATGTAACTAGAGTTGAAGAACTTGACAACTTTTTTCATAAAAGAAATAAATAGATACTTTATTGGTAAATAACACTGTACTTTGCATTTCATTCTTACAACATATTCTCATGTGAGAAATGAAAACAATGAGGCACCATGGAATACTAAATCCCAATTTTCGGCCAACGTAAAGATCTTTCAGGATGAATATTAACTTGTCGGCTACTTCCTCTTCCTATTATATTTGACTGAATAAGCTACTGAGCAATTTCATAAAATAGTACAGATGCAGCTCCTGTTATCCTCACTTTCATAATCAGAATCTTCAGCTTCACTGTTGCATAAGAAAAGCATGTGTGCGTACAGGTATGTATCAAATCAGTAATCAGAAAACAGAAAACGTCCTAGTTGTTAGTTTGCTAGCATCATTCTCATTCTCAAGCATCTTTCTAATGGTGATTGACAAATATATATATACACGTATATGTATGTATGATTTCTCCATTTTCTCATACTTTTCAACTAGCCTGAACATCTTAAGAATCAAATGCAATTGCAGTTCCACCTCTCCGAGTCCCTTTTATATCATCACTTCCTCGTTACCACTTATACAAAGCCAAAAAGCCTCCTAATATTAGATTGAATTTCAATATGTTGTGGGAATCTGACCATATTATGTTTTATTGGATAAGAAATGGACATATTCAAGAGAACAAAAGAGAACAACCTAAGGGCAAAGGACGAGAGGGCCCTCCCAAGAAAAAACAAACTAATAAATAAGGGTCTTCCAATTGTTAAAAAACATAGAAAGGCTATAATTACAAAAGTGTTTGGTGTAGTTGATAATTTAAACCATATTATGTTTTATAACAGGATATTATTCTTGACTTAGGCCACATTTGGTAACCATCTTGTTTTAATTTTTAATTTTTGAAAATTCAGCCTACAAAAACCCTTTCCATCCCTAAATTTCTTGTTTTGTAATTTCTACCAATGTTTTAAAACACCAAGCCAATTTTTTAAAACTAAAAAAGTAGTTTTTAAAAACATTTATTTTTAATTTAGCAAAAAAAATCAACTAATCTACTTTTGAAAAGCATTGTAAGAATATGACAGCAAATAGGCTTATTTTCAAAAACCCAATGGTAACCAAACGAGGCCTCGAGAATTCTAAACTGTTATATACTCCAACCCAACAAGATCCTCTCTCTTTTTAAAATCAAGTAATAAGTCAATGGAAGATACTATATTTCAATTATTCAGATTTCATTTGATCTTCTCAATCATGATTCATGAGATGTAAAGATTTTAAAATCAAATAATCAAATTAAACGAAGATACTGTATTTTAATTATTTTGATGATATTTGATCTTCTCAATCATGATTCAAGAGATGTAAAAACCAGAGAGCATAGCCTATCAACTCCTTCCAAGCCATAGAATCATAAATGAGATGGAGAAAGAGATAAGAAAAGAAGAAAAGTGCAAGATAAATCACCTAGCTTCAAATTCCCTGATCTCAACAAGTTCTTTGCCTGAAAAATCCATCCATTGTACTCTTTTCACATGTTTCTCCTTCGAAACGCCTGATCGCAAACTGGACTTCCTCAAACTACTCTTGATTCCATACTCATTTTCCTGCACTTTGTCAGCAGACTCATCTCTACACTCTTGCTTAGATTCAAGTGTCTCAACAATGGAAACTGAAGTTCCAATGACTGATTCAACTTCTGAAGGCAAATGTGATGAGTTTTCCAAATCCAGTGGAATTGATCCAGTGGAATATATATGAGGGGCAGGTTGGCAAAGGCAAAAGGATGAAGGACAGTGGATCTTACACATCCAAAACCTCATTAAAAATCAAGCAAAAAGTATAAAAACTGAATACATAAACTACTTTTTATCACTTCTAAACTTAGCCCATTTCACCAACAACCAACAGAAGCATGAATCTCAATCAAATCATCAGCCAACACTAAACAATGCCTCCAAAACTCAAAACAGAGAAAAACCCCAGATCAAAACATGATCAAATGTTTCAGAATCAAACTCCTCTACAACAAGAGAGGAATCACAGAAGAGAGAAATATGTGTAAAACAAAATCTTGTGAAACAAGAATCAAGGAAAGATCAATCGGGTAAGGCAAGTAAAACCCAGAAAGCAATCATTAAAATTTGATCCCTTGAGGAAATTCTATTCAACACAAAACAAAAAAGAATTCCTTCGACAAAAGAAATGGGAAATGTCCCACGCAACCTTTAAAGTTGGGCAAAGGGGTGTTCGTCCATACTCGATCTTGTTTTTATTCTCCCATGAAAGGTACCTTTTCATCATTATGAAAATGCAAATTAATGCAGAGGAAAAAAAAAAACGAAAACGTGCGGCATAATCAAAAACTGTGGACATACCCTATTCCTCATTTGCTCCGAATTTCATCATCCAATGCTCAAATTGAAGAATGTAAGAGAGTTTGAAGAGTGTACACTTACTGGGGAACTGGGATTTTGAAGTTGCTGAGAAATGGAAAGAGATTTGAAATGAGATTTTGATAAATGAAGATGAACCCATTAGTGGAAATTGAGAGAGTCATTATCAAGAACAGTGTGCAAAATTGTTCTTCCAATTTTCTACTTTTTCTTGTTGTCGATTGGATGTGGATATTGTTCTTGTCTTTCAACTTTCCTATGGTATCTATTTTTATTGGTTCACAAGTTTAATTTTGGCTTAGTTAAGCAAAAAAGAAAGAACAAGAACAAACAAACAAAAAAAAAAGTTTAATTTTGGATAAATTATAAAAATAAAATTAAGCATTCACACTTACAATTAAATTTGAAGTTTTGAACTTGTTTAATGGTTAAAATCAAATGAGTTTTTTTTTACGGATAGACTCATTCATAGTGTATTAATGATCGTCTCTCACAAATGTATGAAATCTAACTTTCTATTTACGTAGTAACTTATTTTATAATGTATTATAGGAATGATCATTTATATCGTAACCCTAAGCATCTATACAACAATAATATATGTGTGTGTGATGTGTTTTTCCCATTTTTCTCACATTTCTTTGGTGAGAAAATGGAGATCGTGGCAAAGATTATCATTGTGTTTGGGATAAATTGGTCACCCCTAACGCGATATGTTATAAAAGGTGTATTTTCTCCATTTTCTTAGGTTTTATCACGATAGAGATGGTCATTGCATTAGGTTACCATAGACGTGGTTATCTTTAATGTGATACGTTATAAAAATGTAATAGTGCAAGAATGATAGATTTCATAAATTTGTAGGAGTTGAACATTAATTATAACGAGGTTTGGGAATGGGTCATTTAGGAGAAAAATGTACAAAACTAAGTTAAAAGCTAAGAGTACCAATGTCGGGGCAGAGGTTACCAATGCTTAGGTGAAGGAGACTAAGTTGAAGCAAAGATTGGTGCCACACATAGAAATGTCCATTTAACCTGTGGGGGCGGGCCCCCAAGGACCATCCTCGAATGGGGCGAAAATCCTCGAATACACGTAGAAATAGGGAAGGGAGTGGGAAAAAAAATTATATTGGCAACATGGGGCCGGGAATACATTTCCAACCCCGACCCGATTAAAAATATAATTAATTAAATAAATATTAAATATAAATATTTATTTATTTAATAATATGTAAAATAGTAAAAAAAAAAACCTATTTTGATATTCTTCATTTCCTTCTTTTCTTTATTCCATTTCTTTGTATATTTTTTCCAATTCCAATTTTTATGTTGTAAACTTGTATATGTATATGTTGTGTCTTGACTTGTTATTTGTAAACTTTTCATTTAAAAAAATATATTGATGTGTTAGGATGTAATTGAAAGCTTTGTTAGAATACTTATAGATTCATCTTTGATTTTTTTTTTTTTTATAGATTTTTTAATTTTATGGATGGATTTCTAAATGTATATTCTAATAGTTGAATTTTATTTTTATAAACAACGGCTAGAATTTGACATTTTAATGGTTTTAAATAAGAAAATTGATAATATTCTATCGAAAATAAAATAAGATTGAAAATGTATATATATTTTTAGGTGTGAATTGGAAAATAAGATTAAACTTAAAAGAAAAAACAAGGAATATTTCCCATGGAGAACCCGATCTCTGCCCAATCCTCGAGAGGAATTCTTGTCTCGTTTCCCATGTAAAATTTGGTGGAGATGGAAAATGGGATAGGGTGTCGGGGACGGGACGAGGAGTGACATCCCGGCCCCGCCGTGTGGACATCTCTAGTCACTCGATGGTTATATGTGTTTTTCCTTTATCAAGGTTACATAACACAACCAATGAATTTCATAGATGGAAATAGTATTAATAAGTTTAATTTTCAAACATTAAAATAAGGGGGTGTTTGGCCCCTTGGCTTGGCATCAGGTGGGTTTGGCATTTGATGTCAAGCCCATGTTTAGCCCATGGTTTAAAACCATGGGCTTAACATGAGGGGTAAATGGAGGTTTTCCTTTTTTTTTTCTTTTAGTTCTCAAATAAATTAAAAGTTGGTTTAACTAAAAAAGATTAAAAATTTGTTTATAATTTTATGTATTAAATAAAATTTTTTAGTCCAAATAATTAATGTAATTTCTTATTGTTTTAAGTAAATAAATATAGAATTTCTTGTTATATATATATATATATATATGTAAATAAAAATAATTTTTTTATTACTCAAATAAAAAATTGAACATATGGTACATTTTGATTCAAAGAATAAAAAATAAATGAACACATTAAAACTTTTCTTTTCATCTTTGTTTTATCAATTTTTGTATATGAAAAATATGAATCGCCTTCCCAAGTAAAACTTAAGAAAATAAATGGCAAAAGCTTAAAATTTTGAATATATTTTACACATAATTAAATTTTAAAACACACGATTGTGCATAATTTTAAAATTTAAGAGTATGTTATACCTAGCGTACAAAATTTAGGATTTAAATATACATTTTTTTTTCTTTGGTCACTTTAACTAGCTAGAAAACTTATGTATTATTTGGATTTTTAAACTCTTTTGATAAAAGCCGTTTAAGTTTAAATATTACATTGCATGTGTATCATAGGAAGGCAACCATAACTACAACTAAATTATACTTCACTTCTGCTTTTGCATAACCCTTTTGTTATGCTTATTTTGAAATCTAGCTATTAGACGTTTTTTAATGTTTTGCTTAACTAAAACTTTTGTAAATTTCATCCAATTACATAACTTGTTATATTTTGTGAATAGTTTGTAATATTCCTAATTAGACCATTCATGTTAATGCAACTGTAATCAAAATTATTGTTATTGAATGTTAAACTTTTTTGTTTTTACATTGTCATGAAAATCAATAAATCAAGAAATTGAATTATATGTACAAAATATTTAAAAAAATCAATTAAATATTATGTACATGATAAATTTAGATTGTATAATTGACAAAAAAAAAAAAAAAAAAAAAAAGCTAAACCTAAGAATTCAAAATCGGCACTCGAAACACAAAGATTAGAAATTACGATTACCAATTCTTGCACACAATTCCTGCACCCCAAACAAAGTCATATGTAATTCTCAGGCATCAGAACCTCATTAAATAAGCTGACAGTTATTTAATTATCAGACATTTGATTCCAAACCTGCGCGCCAAACGCCCCTGAAATACTATCATACATGCCTAAATTTTCAACTTATGTCTAAATAAATTAGATTACAACACTTACACAATTTTAAAATTAGCTTGAGAAAAATTGAAATAACTTTTACAAGTTAGTTGTCTTCATCTAACTTCAAGCAAAAACGAAATTGATGAGTTTTGAGAAATTTGTTGATAAATTGTGTAAGATTTAATTTGATGCTTTATCATTGAACTTTTTTTTGTTGTTGTTAAAATCGATGACTTAATTAATTGATATTAGATTATAAATAGATTCAAAAGCTCAGGATGATAAATAAAAGTAAATTAAATTATACAAGACTTCTTAAACCAATTTACTACGATACCATCTTAAATTATCGATTAATAAAAAAACTTAAGCTAATAAATAAAGGTAAATTTAATTATATATCAACTAACTACAAACAAAATTGAACATTGATGGTGAAAATTAACTAGTCTTGCCAAGTTTAAAGACAAAAAGTTTGAACATTTCTCTTTACTTTTCAACTATTTTCAATCGAGACTTGAAATCCTTTCGATTCTACAACATTTATATCTATCATGAATTGAACACATTTCCACTACGTCATTTAATTATCAACAAGTCAATCCATAGTGTGTCTATATATATGGAGGGAAAAAAACACAAGAACAAAAACAAATATGGAGTTTGAAAATTTGAATTTCTAACTTTAAATAAACGAGTACATATCGATTATTGTAAAATTATGGACTCGACGTACATATTCTTATATCATTGAAAAAAAAAAAAAAAACTATCTGACCTTCAAGGTTTTAGTGAATATCAAATGTCATTAAACTATTCTAATTTTGCTAACGTTGGCATCTCAATTTTTCAATACCACACTTTCTTTCTCCAAATAACATTATTTAAATTTGATTGTGTTTTGTGCTATTTTTCATTATTTCCTTAAAAACAATATACTTTTTTCTACTGTAAAAAATTCAATAAATTTCTTGTTCTAAAAATGTCAAATAAATCATATAATTTTTTATTTATTGGAAATTCAAATAATTATTGAAATATAGATTTTGACATAGCCAAATTGATCATTTAAGTTTTTGAAATGCCAAAATTGGGCCTATGCTTTAATTTGGCCTGATTCCTTCTATCCATTCAAAGCCCAGCTAGCATCCCATTTTTGGTTTGGCCCATTCTATTTTGTCTTCCACACAGGAAGAGGAATAGAATGATTAATACAAATTTAATTTGCGTTTAAATTCATATAATTATTAGTTTAGTTTAGTATTTAAATTAATACAACTCCTAAAGCCTATAGGTATAAGTTGATATTTGCACTAAATTTTGTTTATAATATATGCATAACGTTTTATATATACACATACATACATGTGTGTATAAATATTTCTTTTGAATTAAACTGAAAGTTCAGATTTTGTTTAGTAATCACCTGGTTTTTAGTTTTTAAATGACAAATATTCTGAGCATAGAGTCCACTGTTTGTTTGATTAAAAAATTTCATGAGACAGGAAATTTTTATTTTTATAAAAGATTTATTATTTTACAATCAAATAAGTGTACTCAATGTTATATCTAATCATCGCAATTTGAACATTGTTTGGTTATCTTTCTTTTGTCAATTATCTCAAAAACCAAGTAAATATGTGCAATACACTTGAGATCTTACTATTTTTTTAGCATGATTAAACAAATTTTAAACGAGTTATTATCTTCTTCATCCATATATTTTACCTTTTTGTATTTTTTTAAAACGATCTTTATATATTTCTCACTCTCCACTTTCAAACAAACTCTTCCATTTTGAATAAGAATTCAAAACAATGGTGGTAATGAGGTAAACAAATGTAGAGAACTTACTAGCCGTTTCTTGATTTACTTTTCAATATGACCTGAAAATGAATGTAGTAAAGAAGTCAGAATAAATGTAGAGAAATGGAAATGGAAAGAATACTTAAAAATGAAAAACAATTAAAGATCAATGGTATCGTTAAAGAATCAATCCAGGAATGGAGGAGAATAAATTAAAAGGAGAAAAGAAAAAGCCAAAAATTTCATTATACTACCGTATATGATTGATTTGGCTTCAGAATTTTAAATTGAGAGTTGTATTTGCGCACTCTATGAGTTGGAAAAAAAAATACAGCTTATAGAAATTTAGTTACAAAGACTCTAGTGTAATATCGATACAATAAAAAAAAAATACATAATAAAGGGTAAATAAGTCATTGTAGAAGAAAGACAAAACGAGAATGTAAACATCCTTCATCTTTTCCTCTCTTAAGAGATAAATAAAATAGACTTTTTTTAAAAAAAATTAGCTATGGATTCAACTTTTTAAACAAAGAAAAAGCGCAAATCATAAAAATATAAAATAAAATTGATTTAATTTTAGAAAGCCAAAATCGAGGTGGTTGTAAATCGATACCTTGTTAAGACACCTTTTTAATTTCAGAAACCTATCTTGTTGCAAATTAAAAAAATCGAGGGACTAAAATTTAAATTTTACGATTCAACTTTTATCTTTAAATAATCATATATGTATATATATATATACTAAATTTAAATTGGCATATTGAATTGTGATTTCTACAACAACGTTGCATGAAATAAAATCTTTTATCAATTATGAACCTTTTGTGCATTTATGCTCCAACACCTTTACTCATCATTTCTTTTTTTAAAATGTTTGCTCTTTTTTCTCCAAAATTCCATCTTTATCATTCCAACTTTTACCCTTTTTGCCATAAAGTTTTTGAGTCCCAATTCTTAGGCCAATGCCAAACAGAGCATTCCCATCAAACATCATCTTCTCTCCCTCTCTTTTAATTATATATAATTCTGAAAACTAATCTTATAAAAATCACTTTTTACTTATCGGTTCCTTACGTTTACCAATTTTTTAGAATCAGTAGAAAAGATGAGTAAAGCTTCTACCAAACGAGGTGTTACAACGTCTTTCCATTTTAAATAGACGAAAAGCTTTATAGTGAGATTGGAAGTGAAGAAAAAAAAACGAACCCTAAACCCTATATTGACCTATCCATAAATATGTATTCATTGATCGTGAGGATACTAAAAAGTTATTGAAATATAGTCTTAATATTTTCTATATTTGATAGGACTCCAATGAATACAAAATTACTTTTCAAGACACGTTCAAGTTTTAACTTTTTAAAAGCTGTCTGTTGTGAAAGCAAATATCACTTCCTTACAAAATTTTAATTTATAGCATATTTAGAAGGGATTTTTTCAAAAATAGAAAAAAATGACAAACTATTTAAACTCTATAATCTATAGAACAAAACCGTTAAATTAAAAATAAATTTTATTGCACTTAATTTTTCTATGAATGGTAAATATTTTGTTTTTGATAATTTTTCTATTGGTAGAAAATATATTAATTTTTAAAAAACTATTTCAAACTAATTGCATTAACTAATTTAAAATTTTATCAAGAATACAAAGATAATAAGATAGAATAAAATCGAAAAAATTAGTTTTTAACCCTAGAAGGAGTTATAAGCTCTACGATGAATTTTTTTTTACTATCATCGTGATTTGTACTCATTCTACTCATATTTTAACATATTGTTACACTATTTACTATTTTAATTAATTCATCCGATCTACTAAATATTATTATTATTATATATAAGTTTACTAAGTGACAACTTTTATTTATTATATTTATTATTGTAATATCTAGAAACCACATCTTAAAGTATGTTGATAGTTATAGTATTGCACTCCCATACTTTTAGTAAACATTGACCCTTATCTCGTACATCGACTTATTCTTAAAAAAAAAAAGTTACTCTTAAGGCCTTCAAAATTTAGAATTATCAAAGAAATTGGATTCCCGATAAAAATTGAACGTCCCTTAGACTTATATAATGGTTACGTAGAGGTAATTTAAGCACATGTATGTATTGGATGGAAAGGTAATAAAAATTAGAGATATATGAAGTTGATGGTAATTATGATATTTGAATGATTGAGAAATGTGATAATGAAGAAAATGACCAAAAGTGGTGGGTTGGTCAAGCAAATACTTTGCATTGGATTCTATTGAATGGAGAATTGAGTCGGAAGCATTATTTGTTATTGTGTATGTCCTCGTGCTACGTGATGATATTTTCATGCCCTCACGGGTGTACTCTCCTCCCTCTCTCTCTCTTGACCCTACACGTGTACGGTTCTCCTACCTTCTAATAACCTATCCTAGAAATTGAGTGACGAACATTTATGCTAAGTGTTATCTTGCTTTTGTCGAATCAACCTTTCGTCAAAGGGAATAAAAATAAAGTTCACTTAGAGAGAGAGATATAACTGAGGGAATACGAAAGTTTCTGTTTGTGTGTATTGAAACGTTGAATACTAATCTTGCTTTTATGGGAAATTTTTTATACATTGTTTAGATATAATTTGTAGATTTGTTGAGTTTGTGGTAAAATTTATATATAAAAAATATGTTTGCAATGGTTAGAATATTGTATTTGTGACGTTGTGGTCAAAATGTAACGTTTAAAACTTATTGGTCAATTGTTTACTGCTTCTACTATTTTTATTTGTAGTATGACAAGTTGTCAAATGGTATATTAAATTGATGTACTATTGTCTATGGGTGTACTATATAAGTCGTGTTGGTTATTCGGAAAACCCGAACGTGATATTCAACTCAACTCAATCTTTTAAAATGTTGGGTTATAGATCGAGTTGGATTGTCGTATTTTTTAGACAAAGAGAAAGTAACAAATACAAATGAGAGAGACATGAAAAGTAAAAACTTTAACTTATTTTACAATACACATGCACATCGAATTTAAGTTGGGTCAAGAGTTACGTTGACCTAATACAAACAAAAAATCTTGAAAAAAAAGAGAAAAAATTCAAGTTAATTCGAAAGGAAAAAAAATGCCCATTTCAGCCTCAATTTTGAACATAATAGTTTAAAATGTTCAGATTATCGAGTCATTTGAACAAACCCTGCTCTCCTCCTCTACCCTCACTTTTCCTTCTACTTTTCCTTGGTTATAATCTTTTTAAATAGTTCAAATCATTTCGTTTTTGAAAGGTCAAGTTAAATATATAATTTTTTAAAAATAATTTGTTTAAATTAAGCTCTATTTTGTAATCATTCCGTTTTTTGTTTTTGTCTTTAAAAATTAAATCTATTTCTTCCTCATTTCTTACCATAATTTACATACTGAATTTTTTTACCAAAATCCAAAAACAAAGGACAATTTTTTTTAAGTTGCTTTTTATTTTCCTTTTATTTATTTATTTTACTATTTAATATTTTTTTTAAGTTTTTTTAATTTATTCTATTATTTAATAATTTCTTTTAATCAATTAAGCCTTTAGTCTTTAAAACGGCTAAATTTTGAAATAGTGAAAGGCCATATATTTAATGATCATTTGACCTTCTAATTTTTAAAAATTAAGTTGCAAATAGTAGATTCATCTATTAAGTTTTTTAGTTATTTTTAGTTTCCAAATTTTAGTTTTTTAGGTTTTATCTTTTCATTTTACTAAGAATTCAAATGTTTTATTTCAAGTATATATGAAAATTTTAATGAGTCATTTTTATTAAGTCAATGTAGGTATAGTATAGACTGTTTGACATATATACTCTAAAATTTTGTGAATAGTAGGTTTCTATAATGATATGTTATATGAAATATATAGAATGTTAAATTTAATTTTCTTTTCTTAATTAAAGTTATTTCTCATATTTGAGTATTATTTACATTTTTTACTTTAAATTTATAGAAGTGTGTTATATAAACTCCCTAATTCTAAAGGCGTCTCTGTTTTGTATTTGAAATAATTTTCTCTAATAAACGTATTCTTCATTTATCCCGTAAACGTAACTAACACTATTAGTAAACTATATAAACTTGTGTATTATTATTTTTTAATGTTTACATGTTCTATTTATCTTTATTTGTCAATTTCATAACAATAGATATTGTGAGCACTCAACTATTGTACCTAAGTGAGAAATACTAACACTTTTAATACATATGTCGAATTTTTAACTAAATTTAGCGTTTTTTTTTTCAAAATTAGCCAACAAAAATTAGAATCAATCGAATTTTATTGTTATGAACTGAATTTATGTATATTTCATTCATATTTAAATATGTTGGAAGTATATTTCAAAAGAGAAAAAAAAAACAAAGAATTTTTTTTTGTAATTAGGTAAAAAGGAAAGAAAAGTTAGAGGTAAAGTGTGGAAAGTTGGAAAAAGAATGAAGAAATTTTACCATTAGTCATTTAATTTAGTTACTAAAGTTAGTAAAAAGGTTGATTAATATTTATTTCATTTGAAAAATATGGCATATTTATTATAGCTCCACCCTCAACTTTTTCATGCTTACATCACAACCATTATCATGATATCAATAAATTACACACACACACACACATATATATATATCATAAAAGTTAATCCTATACTATATGATTTCATCTTAATCTTCATTGTTCTTCTACCATGGTAATAGGGTAATAGAGTAGATGTGAATAAAGGAAGAGTGGTTAAAGTTAAATTAAAGCTAAAATAAATAACTAAATAAAATTAGTCAACTCATTAAAGGAAAATTAATGGAATAAACACAATTTATTAAAGAACTTCTTTTGAAATTAGGACTTTTCTTAAAGAAGATGATAAGAAGAAAAGTATATGTCAAAAAAGAAAAGAAGAAGGAGAAAGGTAAATAAAAGGGAGATATTTTTATGACATTGTAGAAAATTTGTTTTTAAGGCAAGTTGTTAGAATATGATACAAACATCAAAACTAAATGGCATCGAATTGAGAATTTTTTTTCTTTATTATTTGATAAGTTCGATTTAAAAGTATAAGAAGTTTGTTTTTTTCAACTTTGGACTTGTTTGAGGGTTATGTTATAATATACCTAATCAAATGGAACTAAATATTCATGGTTTGGTTTGATCGTGTTTGATATGTATTTTAAGTCAAATCGAATCTTGAATACTTTTGGTATGTGATCGTTTGAGCATAACTCAACTAGTTAATTAAATATATACAACGTATTAGAGTTTTGAATCTTTCCTTTTCTAAGCTGTTGAAATATCCAAATAAACAAATAGCACGTGTTGAAAGTTTTATATTGTTCTTATCAATAGATAGAGAAAGTTTGGATCTTATAGTTTTTTTTAAGGCCACATATTCGGTTAGAAAACTTAGGTGATCATAAACAAAACTACGACTTTTATATAGTGTCTTAATTGTTTAGCGTGACGAATAAATTTAGAGTTTAAATCAAATCGAACTTTGACTTTGAATGAAAACCATTTTTTTTTTTCTTCTCGAAATACAATTTAAGAAATCTTCACAATCAATAACATAAAATCTGATCAAACTAGAAGTGCACTTCTAGTAAAGTTGTATATATACTCGTCTCTAATTAAGTTGTATACACAACGCATTAAAAACACGAGCACACCATACATATACATATAACCAATAACTATAAAGAGAAAAAAAATTCAAAATCTACTGAAAAATACACAAATCTACCTAAAATACGTTCAACGTAAACTAAGTATCAAAATGCATGCATAAATAGTCTTTCAAACAACAAACTTGTCTCTATATTATAATTTGATAAAAACTACGCTCTAAAATTACTTTAATCAGAAAATTACAAAAGCGTTAAGTTTATGAACATGCATGGTTATCTAATCGTTAGTTAAAAGTTTAAACCAACATCCGATCATATTGTTATACGACATTTAACGGATTTCATGCATCCTATTCTTTCGTGTCACTGCTCGAAAAAAGTAATCGTTAAATATGCGTTAATGAAAAGGTTTTATAAAGAGTATATCAAGGTTAAGAAAAGATAATTAAAGAAAGAGAGAGGAAAGATTAAAGGGAAAAAGTGGAGAAAAACAAACAAGGATTGAAATAGACAAAAGTCATGGCTAAAATTAAAAGGAGAATAAAAAAAGTTCTTCTTTTTAGTTAAATTGAAAAGTACTTTATGAAGGCGTAAATATAACTTAGGAGAAGGTGATTGATAATAATTATTCATAAAGCTTAATTTATATATCTTTATAAGATTCCTTTTATATTTATATATATAATTAAGTTATAGTCATTATGTCTTTTAAGTGATTACATTATTTGATTTTTATGTGATTATTTGGGTATGATTTCAACAGAGGATGCTTTAATTGGAATTTTGGGATTGATTAATTAGGAATTTTATTGCTATGATTAAAGTGTTCTCCACTTTGTTGACATTTTAAAAACAAGTAGCTTATGTTGAAAAAAATTTCAATAATGAATTTTGTATAATTACATATATAAGATAAAAGCAATAAAGAAAATTATTTAGTGTACACAAATCAAATTTTGTAAGATGATAACTAATATCTTATATATTAATTAATCTACTATGGAATTGAATTGATGTTTTAGAGTGAGAATAACAAATAAAATCATTAGATGGTTCAATTGAAATACGGTGGAAAATGAAGTTAGGATGGTAGATGTGTTCGTGTATCGCTTGATAGTAGATACATACATTTTAAAAGAATTATACAGTTCACCACCATGAGCATAGATCGACTAACCTAATGTCTGTACATTCGATGAATTAGTTAACAACTTAATAGATATAAATTTTACAAACTTATAATTAAACATTAATTCGTAATTTTTTTTTCTTCAAATATACTTTTTTAGATTTATGTGAATTCTTTGAATGAGCCGTTTTTCAAATACAGCAAAATGAGTCAATATTTACAAATGTATAACACGATTTTAAATTTTATTAGTGATGAATACTAATAGACAATAATAAACATATCAATGTTTTTCAATATCACCGATATCAGGTTCTATCAATGATAAATGTTGATAAACATTGATAATTTTTTAAAAAATAAATGTCATCAATTTTATTCTAAAAACACATGATTATGATACATACTTCAATTATTTTTTGTTTTATTTTTCTTTTATCATCATTCCCCGTCTCTTACACATACACATACCAATTGAGTTATATTCTCCAGACTAATTGTTTTTTAGAGACTCGACTAAAATTGATAAACCTCTTTAATATGGAATATGAAAACAACAAATTCAACGAAAATAGAGTTAGTATTTTGTGTTTTCAAATATGTGTACGGTAGTAGATTCATCAATTGGATAATAATTTAAACAATTATTGTAAACGTATTCGAGGATTTAAATCGATAAAAAACAAAAATAAAATTGAAATGGTTGAATATTTTGAAAAATTAGAGTGTGTTTAAGTTGGGTGTGGGTGTGGGTGTGGGTGTGACGCACTTAGCGTGACCTGCGGGTGAGGTACGAAAAAAGGGAGGGGGGGGGGTGATTGAAATTGCAACGGCTACCTGCTTCTCGTTGATCGATGACTTTCTTACTTTATTATTATTATTTCTTTGGGAAATGGGAAATTTCGTCCCCTATTTTTGAAATTACGTAATTACCCCCACTGTTAATTACCATGCTTCCTTTGTCCGTTACCGTTGGGGATAATATATATATATATATTTATTTATTGGAAATGCGTTGTTGGAATATTCTAATTATTCTTCCCCTGACATTTCCCCCTAATATTATTATTCTAATCCTCTAAACACCTTCAATAATTACTATATATATATATATAACCAAAATATTATAGAATTAAAATAACTTAAATAGCTTTTTTTAGTAAAATGACTTTTTATTGTAGGTTTTGAAAATTATTTGAGTGGTTTTTATACAATAATAATTGTGTTTTTTTTTTGTTTACGAAAATTAATTTTGAGAGAGGTTTATTGGAAGATTATAATACACAACAATTGAGCTTGAAATAACGTATATGACCGTATTCATGTATTTGACGTTACACATTAGTGTGTTGTTTGTCATGTACATTCTCATGTTAACTTAGAAAGTGAAACAACGTTGTGTAACCTTATCTTATATGGTGCAATAGTGATGTTTTTATTTATGGAGTTTGACCTTTTTTCTATTTCGTTTTCAAAATAGGCTACTCTGATATTTTAACTTTAATCTTTGAATGATTCTAAATTTTACGAATTTAAATATTTGTGTGTATATATATATATATTGTTGATTTGTTTAAGTGAAAAAATGTTTTTGTTGTTTTTCAAAGTGAAAATAAAAATAGATCACGTGAACTGTTCTTTTGATCTCAATGTTCCCATGTGTCATTTTACATTATTTATTAAATTGAATAAACATAACGTGAATTTATTCCAATTTCTTGGCCTTTCTATCAAAGAAAAAAAAGAAGTAATCTCTTCATTTTGAATTCAATTTTTATACATGAAAACATTATAAATAGATGACAACAATATCGTCATATTATTTTTCTCACCCATTTTAAATTAAAACAAAAAGAAAAGTATTGTACATGTGAAAAAATAATGTTAGAGTAATAACCCATATTTCATCCACCAAACTAGGTTTAACGAACAACAACTCACAATAGTCGTTAAAATTAATTTATTGTTAACAACTATTCAACCATTTAAATGATTACATAAAAAAAAGTTAGTTTGTTTTCTTTTTAATATTCCTATGATCTTCACACGGTTGTATCGTCAAATGTTACATTGAATTTAATTACATATAAATGTATATATATGGATGAAAATATTGTTATTATTGTTTATTATATATATATATATATATATATATATATATATATTGAAGGTGGGAATGAAATGAGTTGATTGTTGATATGATTTGGTGATGAAAATGAATGAAGTTTTGGACATATTTATATAGAAGTGTGTGATGTGATTAATTAATGTTGACTGAATTAGGGCATACTTTATTCATTCATTGAGATTGGAGGACTTGTGGGAAAATCAGAAGGTGAATGATGAATTCCAATATGAAAAAATGTGCACTAAGATATCAAATAATTATGGGTCTCTTTTTTACTTTTCTTTTTTGGTGGTGGGATGAATGTGGAGTTTTTTCTTCTTCTTCTTTTCCCTTTAGAATAGTGATGGCCATAATGAATAGGTATAGGTATATGTGTATAATAGAAGGTTAGCCCTATACCCACACACACACAAATATATATATGGATATAATTTTACTATACTATGTATCTTATTGATTGTGCTTTTGTATTAGTTTTTGTTTTGAGTTGTTTAGAGAAAGTTTAATATGGTATGTTCGTTTTTTTTTTTTGTTGTGTATCAAATGACTAACATTAATGGCTTACGTTATATAAATATATTACGTTAAAAAATGAAAGTGATGTTTTTTTTAAACTACAAATTTATGTAGTTCATGAATTACTTAGATATGTTCAAACGTGTTTATAACGTAGCTTATTATAAACATAATCGAGCGTAGTTTAAATTACGAACTATATATATATATATATATTGAACTGCCATGTATTTTAAAGAAATGATATCTTAAAGTATAATAAAATTTTTGGATATTAAGTCAATATTTAGGGTGTGGTTGATAGAGAACTCGAATTTTATTTTGTTTTTATTTTTTAAAATTTAAATTTTGCTTCCATGTTAGTCTCTTTCTATTGTCAATATTTAGAAAGAAGCAGACATTGGTTAATATGACATACTCGAGTGGAAGTTTCTCCTGCAATCAACAACATCATCTATGTTCACTCTACTTACCTGTCTATTTAACAAAATTCTCAAGATGTAATATAACATATATAAATTTTCAAAACTAAGCATGCTTAACTATGAAGCTCTTATATCAAGCCACTAAAGAGGATGATGTTTATATTGTTAGCACATGTAATGGCTTTCAATTATTTTAAGTATTTTCTTAATCATATTTTCACATCAGAAGAATCTCTCTTATTGATATGAAACCTCTGCGCATTGGATCTAAGAATCGTGTTAAACAACAAGACTCAAAAAACATAATCAACAGCCCCAAAATCAATTTGATTTCAACCATAAGATGGCTAGATTCAAATTTCTTGATTCGTATCATTTATTTAAATGTGATATCGATTAATTCATGTCTCCTATTTAAACTTAAGAAGTTACATTTTTGTTACTTTTATTACATCACAATAGAATTTAGTTACGACCACAATACATAGTTATATAGTTATATACATATAGAAGGTTCGCCCAAACTTCAGACACATATGAATATGATTTAATTATACTAATTTCTTTTTAATTAATTATATTTCCATATCAGTCACTTTCTGTTTTCAATGTCTTGAAAAAAAATATATTATGGTATGCTCATTTTGTACCTCCCTAGGTAACGAAGACTAAATGGTGTCATAACTCAACCTTGTTGGGTGCATATCAAATGATATGTATATCCATGCTAGCATTAATGACCTACTAATTAGAAATACAATATACCGTTTAAAAACATGAGATACGATGTATTTTTAAAGAATATACCTATATA
Source organism: Cucumis hystrix (assembly GCA_025688845.1). Taxonomy (NCBI): domain Eukaryota; kingdom Viridiplantae; phylum Streptophyta; class Magnoliopsida; order Cucurbitales; family Cucurbitaceae; genus Cucumis; species Cucumis hystrix. The sequence goes on from CM046884.1 coordinate 9,826,714, forward strand.
GTTGGTAAATGAGTAAGAATTTAGTGTAAAGTAAATAAACCGTTCATATTATACGCACAATTGAGTGTATACTTAAATCTCGTGAAGTGTTTATATTATAGACTTAGTAAAAAAAAAAAGCTATATATATTTAGTTGTTGTTGTCTGAAGGGTTTCTAATTTTGAGTTTGACAAAATATGTCATTATCATTAACAATCCAAACAATAAAATAAAAAACAAGAAATTGGTCTATATCATACCTAATTAAAAAAAATATATATCTATTAAAAACTCGTAAAGACAACAATAGACACGATTTACTCAAACCAAAATGATTAAGACATAGAAACCCAAGCGTCTTGCTCGTCAAAAAGGAATTAGTGATTGTACTATCTTATTTGATTGTCAGATTTTGATTAACATGCTTAACCGTTTTCTCCATCCTACTCGTGAGATTCTTAATTTGCTTATGAAAAAATTGGGATCTAATGTTGGTTTTTATTAATGTTTCTTTTTGTTTTGCACATCAAATTGAAATAGTGCTCACGAGGATCTTGAATTGCTTTTTTTTTTCTTGACTTCAAATTTTCCTTATTGGTTGATATCTCCTGATTATTATGATACCGGAAATTTTATCTTAAGGTCTAAAGTTGTCAGGTGGTGATATTGTTTCGTCTTTGTTATTATATCTAAAAAAAGACATAGAACCCAAGCTTCTTTTTAATGGTTTGAACTGCATTTGTTTTAAGAAGAAAGAACAACAATTTGTTCATTTTTAGATTAAATATATCATTTTTAAAAATTTGTCCATATACTTTAAAACTTATTCAATTTTAATCATTACATTTTGAATAAATTTTATAATAAGTCATATTATCGAAAAACTAGTGAATTTTTTTTTTATCAGGTTAAAATTATATAAATTTTATATAAATTTATTCGAATACTAAAATTAATTAAAATTTGTTAAAAATAAAGAAACTAAAAATATACCTTTAAAAATACATCAACTACAAAACTTTTTAAAATAAATATAGAAAAATATCAAAATTTATTAAAAAATTATATAAATACATGTAATAATCTATCTTATTTTATCGTAGGATAAATATGATATTTTACTTTTTATATATATATATTTGCAAAAATTTGATTTATTTTTTAAAATAATAAATAAAATAGAGTGAGGAAAGAGCATTAATGAGGGTTTAATTTATAGTATTTTATTCTATTTCCCTTTTCCTTTGATGGATTAAATAATGTAAAAGTGGAAGGAAAAGTCTAAAATTTAATGGGTGACAGAGAAAAGAAAGGTCCCATTAGCAAAAAAGTTGTCATCTTTAGATTATGTAATGTAAGTAAATATCCAAAAATCTTTCATCTCCTATGGAAATTTGACCATGCAAAAGCAAACCCATTGGTCCTCGAAACCATCCGTTTCCCATTACAAATTTTTTTAAAAAAGAAATGAACACACGAAAAAGAAAACATGATTTGTAATTGTACAGCAAAAATCCGAATCGGAGGGAAAATGACAAGAAAGTGGGGCAGTTTTCTTGAGGGAGAGAGAGAGAGATTGAATGCTTTTTAGAGAAGTGCGCGTGTGGGTTTTTGAGAGAGAGAGAGAGAGAGAAGCTCTCTGTGAAGTGGGTTTTTGGTGGTAGTGGCCATCCGCCATTGTTAGTTCTTCAGCTGAGCTTCTTCTTCTTCTTCTGCTTCTGTTTTTGGGGTTTTCTTCATTTGGGGTGTAGTGGAGGAAATTGCTGTGGATCTTTGATTTTGAGAGTGTTTTTGGAGATGGGTTCTGCTCGATTTAGCAGATGCAGGACCGTGGAAGCTCTTGTCGTCATTTTTTCTGTTTTGGGGATGGTTTCTTTGTGCTGTGGGACGAGGTTGGAATCAGATTCTCGCCAGAAGCTCGAGGTGCAAAAACACCTCAGGCGTTTGAACAAACCTGCTGTTAAAACCATTGAGGTTTGTTTGTTTTCTATTCAAATGGGGTTTTGATTCTGGTGGTTCTTGCTCTGTTTGGTTTCTGGGAAAGTGGGGGAAAATGTGGGGAAATGGGTGTTTTTCTTCATTTTCTCAGGGACCAAGCAAGGATGGATGTGTATAACTTCCTTCCCATTTTTGCTCAAATGGGATTTTCTTCCTGGGAAAATGTTTGGTTTCCAACATTTTCTCAGGAACCGAACAAGAACGGATACATTCTACCCAAATGGGGGTTTTCTTCTAGTGTCACTCTGTTTGGTTTCTGGGAAAATGTGGGAAACTGCTTTGTTTCCTTAGTTGTCTCCTTCACATTTTCTCTTTGAAATCTCTATATCGTAACTTTCTCAGGAGCCAAACACCATATATTGTTGTCTCTCTTTGTTAAACTTCACTGAAAACTTGGCTGAAGATGAAGTTTATAACCTTTTACAATTTAGAACAAAGAGGGTTTTATGGGTTTTTATGTTGAGAAAGCTCTTTGATATTGTTCTCATGTTTGTTCTAATGGTTCAACCAGAGTCCAGATGGGGACCTAATTGACTGTGTTCACATGTCTCATCAACCTGCATTTGACCATCCTTTCCTCAAAGACCATAAAATCCAGGTTTGTTCTAGTTTGAGCTGATAATTTTCTTTTATTTTCTCCTCAAAGTCTTAACTCACAAAAGTTTGTCCACTGTTCTTTTTGGTTTTTCAGATGAGGCCAAGTTATCATCCAGAAGGGTTATTTGATGAGAACAAAGTAGCTGAGAAAGCCAGTGAAAAACCAAAACCAATTAACCAACTGTGGCATGTTAATGGAAAATGTCCCGAAGGAACTATCCCCATTAGAAGAACAAAACATGAGGATGTTTTGAGAGCCAGTTCAGTCAAAAGATACGGAAGAAAGAAGCACAGATCAACTCCAATACCCCCAAGGTCTGCAGAGCCTGATCTCATAAACCAAAGTGGTCATCAGGTAATCATCGTATTTCTCCTTTTACTTTATCTCTTTAATGTTTTTTTTCAGCTCTGATTTTGTTCTTTTTGGGCTTGTCTAGCATGCGATAGCTTATGTGGAAGGAGATAAGTATTATGGAGCTAAAGCAACTATGAATGTGTGGGAGCCCAGTATACAGCAGCCTAATGAGTTTAGCTTATCACAGCTTTGGATATTGGGTGGTTCTTTTGGTGAAGATCTCAATAGCATTGAAGCTGGTTGGCAGGTATCATCATCATCTTCATTATCTTCATGTTACTGACTCCAAATGATTGAACTTATAAATGAGAAAAATGTCAATAACTTCTTATTCTTTCTTAACATTATTAATTTCTTGCCATTATTCCTCTTTCATGTATCAGGTTAGTCCTGATCTCTACGGCGATAACAATACTAGACTCTTCACATACTGGACGGTGAGCCCTGCGATACATTCGAACATTTTTCCAGCATGTTTTTTGGTTTGTCATTGTTTCTTTTGCTTACTTGTCTCTCTTTTTTTTTCCAGAGTGATGCATATCAAGCTACAGGCTGTTACAACCTCCTATGCTCAGGCTTTATTCAAATCAACAGCGATATAGCAATGGGAGCGAGCATCTCTCCTGTCTCAGCATACAGAAATTCACAATACGATATTAGTATACTTGTCTGGAAGGTAAAAGCCAAAACCTGACCGCTTTATTTTTAAATAGCACAAGGAGAAAAATCCAATACTTACGAAAATGATAGTACCAATGAAAAAGATGGCATGTGGGGGAAGAATCAGATGATGGTTGTTTGTCTCAATCCCAATTGATCACTCAAGACATTTCAAATCTTTTGGCCATTTCAATAAATACCTTGCTGCAATAAATGAGACACTGGTTGGGAGGGTGGGAGGAGATTTGAAACGAGAGTGCATTATTGTGGTTCTCATGCTGCTGCTAAGAATCTCTTGGCTTTAACCATGACAGGTTGGCCTTAGGGGCCACCAAAAGAGATAAACGTAAGGGGTGGAGATTTGAAATAGCTGGCTGGAAAAATGACCAGACCATTAGGAGAATGGTTAACACACATAATGGCTATTGATATTGATTAGTTGAAGTGTATATAAACTTGTTTGACCCCACCGTGTCTCTTGACAAGACACCATAACCAAGTCTTGGGCTCTTTTCGAGTCCATGCTTGGCAGATCTGAAATGAAAACCACTTTAAACTAATTGTTTTGTTTGTATTAGATTGGTTTTTCACATAACATTACATAAATGGTGCTTGATCTATGCAGGATCCAAAAGAAGGGCATTGGTGGATGCAATTTGGAAATGGTTATGTGATGGGATATTGGCCTTCATTCTTATTCTCATATTTAGCAGACAGTGCTTCCATGATAGAATGGGGGGGTGAAGTTGTAAACTCAGAGCCAAATGGAGAACACACTTCAACTCAAATGGGGAGTGGCCATTTCCCAGATGAAGGATTTGGTAAAGCAAGCTATTTTAGAAACATTCAAGTTGTTGATGGATCCAACAATCTCAAACCCCCAAAAGGCATTGGCACATTCACAGAACAACCCGATTGTTATGATGTTCAAACAGGTAGCAATGGGGATTGGGGCCACTTCTTTTACTATGGAGGCCCTGGTAGAAACGCTAATTGCCAATGAAAAAGATGAAATGAATGACCATTCTACCCTCCATGTCCTTCCCTCACTGTAAACTACCTCTCTTAGGCTTAGTTAGAGGCTATATGTGACATTTTCTCACTGGTGGAAAGTTTTGGCTCTATGGGTCTCTTTTCTTTTCTTTTTTTTTTTTAGAGGAAAAAGATTCTCTCCATGTAAGTGGTGGGGTGTAGGGGAAAGGGCCAAAGTTTCTTAAAAGCCTGAAAAGAAACAGGGGCCTTTTGTTATGACTTGATAATGATGAATGTGTATTTTATTAGTTTGTTCAGTATACTCCTCTCCCTTGGAGTTGCTTTATTAATGAAGAATGGGGTTTTTTTTTTTTAATTTTTATTTTGTGGATTGTGAGGAATATTGGTGCAAAGGAAAAGGAGATTCTTTTATTAATGGGATTTGTTTTCATTGTATTGTTTATTTGATTTTTATTAACAAGAGTCTAGAACTATTTCTGTCTTCTATAAAAGTGGAACCACCTTCTTAACAACTAAAAAGTATCCTTTTTGTAAAATATTATTTTAAGAAATTAATATCAATTTTATATGTCATTAACATAATTTGTTTCTTGTATGAAGAATGAAAATACCTTGGAATGAAGGCAGTACAATACTTTGATTCTCTACTTAGATGACATAGAAGATAACTTGACTTAGTATAGCGTTATTGCATTAAAAAAAACAAAAAATTATGTTGAATTGAGTTGGTAATAATTGTAGGGAAGTAATTGAGGGAATTAACACAAATAACAAAGTGAGAAATGTGAGTGTAAAAAATGTTAAAACTTTTTAATAATTGGTGAACCAAACTGTGAATTGTTTTTTTTTACCTAACCAATCCAAATCTTCTAAATTATCAAGTTGTCGAATACCCCCTAAATCATATGCCTCACATGTTGGGAAAAAATCATCAACAATAAGTTCAAGTCTAAAATTTTTATCAACGTTTAAAAGTCAACTCTCGAAGATCGATAATGCATTGAGAATATGAAACCACTTTTGCAAAATTTAATAGAAAAAAAGTTAACTCAAACTTTGCTCTTTCATCAAAATATACTTGTATACTTTTAAAAGTTTCAACATTCCCTTTGAGTTTTCACAGAGTGTTTCAAAGTCACCATTGAGTGCTTCCTAGTTTTTTTTTTACAACAATTGGTATATATGGACAATGTGACAATTATCTAGAAGTTGGAATAGAAAATTTGATCACTACACTATTTTAGGTCAAGTCGCATTATTTAAAAGTCTCAATTTTTCTATGAAATTCTAAGTGTTTTATACTTCACGAATAGTTTTGGAATATTTTATGAAAGTTCATATGTAACACTGCAACTTTTGAAAGTATAGGAGAGGTTATTTTATAAATAAATGATACAAATGAGAGGTATTTTTCTATAATTTGGCTTTAAAAAAACAACTAAATAAATATACGCTTTTCAAGAAGAAAAATTATTGTATATGACAAAACTGTTGAAAATATTTATAAAACACAGTTAATTTTTAGATTCTATAAATGATAAGATTAGATACACAAATTTATGTATATGTTTTGGTATGTTTTGCTATATTTGAAAACATTCCTTCAAAGAACTTTTCAACAAGTATACGAGATTAAGATACTAATCCCGTTTGCTCTCTGTGCTTTCACAACGTTACCGACTTTAGAACTCTCTTTCATGAGTCATTTTTAAAATTATTTAGATGTAGATCAACCCTTTTTATGGTGCCTTTTAATCACATTAAAAAAAAGGTCCCTAGTAAAGTAAAGTAAGGGAAATTTGGGATGTGATGTGCATTCTAGTGATAGTGAATGGGTACTATATCTTTTCCATTTCCACATACTTGCTTGTCTCCCTTTTGAACCTTATCTTGTCCCACTCAATTCTCCTTCACAATCTCACACTTTCTACCTTTTTCCTCTCTCCTCTGCTTGCACATGAAAACAAAAGGTTTTATCTTTAAACTTATTTCAAGTTTAACAACACGTGACTTGAGTGTTCGAACGTATGACATTTCAATTGAAACATAATAGAATTATGCTAAAATCAAAGTTAATTTTAGTTTCTTTGAGATGATGTTATTGGTAAGCTTTTTTCTTTTAATTAAGCAATAGATGAGATGTGAGAATCGTACCTCTAACTTCAAGATTGATAGGTCAAATACTTTGCTAATTAACTAACTAAGTTATGCTCATTTGGGCTTTACAATTATTTATATTTCTTTGCATCATTGTTTTTGTTGTATTATAAAACAGAGAAATTTTTTATTTTTGTTTTGTCTCTAGGTTTAGCACTATTTGGGACATAAGTTTAAAAATGAAATACTTCTAATCTTTGAATTTTAAATTTTAAATTTTATTTTAAATTTAATTCTTAAAAGTTTTAAAATATTACAATTTAACTTTTAATGTTTACGTTTTGTTTTAATAGCTTTCAAAAAGTTGTTTTAGCTTTTGGTATGTGTCTTAAGAACTCAACAACTGTATTTAAAAACGATGCAAATTATAGTAAGACATCATTTTCAAAAACAAAAACAAAATCAAATAAAATAAAATTGTTACCAAACGAGATACTGAAAATTTAAAAAAATAATTATACTTTTTAAAACCTAAAGAATTTAAAATTTTAACTTAAAGAAGTAACATTTTTTTTTTAAATAGAGACCAAACTTTTTTTTTCTCTTTTGCTTCTTCCATTGAAACATTGGAAAGCTCAATACGTGAACGTTAAAAAGTAAATTAATATCATATTTTTATTTAAATATAAACTTTTGGGAGTTAGAATTACTTTTGCTAAAAGTATTTATTTGCATTTTCAAGAATCTCATTATTATATTTTGAAAAAATTTCAAACTTTCTGAATAAAAGAAAAAGAGTGATATTATAATGTTTTGAACACAAATCTAATTTGGATTTTGAAGTTAGAATTTGTGTCAGTCAAATTAAAGTTTCAAAGATTTGTCCTAAAAGTGTTACAAATATAATAATTTCAATCTAACCCTCTAGATTTTATTTTTTTATTCTTGTAGTGTATTTCATTATACCTACATTCAAATACCATTTTTCTGAAGTGCGTATAATTAACTTCTTAATCGCGTTTTAATAAATCTTTCTTTCCTTTTTTTTGTTTTTTGTTAAAATGAGCTTAGTACAGTGATAGTTAATAGAGGTGAGAATTCGATCTCCATAATGAATTGTGTTAAGAAAACAAATGGATTATTTTTAATATGCAGTTAATCAACAAAAATATTTACAAAATATAGCAAAATATCACAGATATCCATGTTGATAGATCAAGATAGACTACTATTTGTGTTTATATGTATTATGATAGATATAGATAGTAGTTTATCGTAGTTTATTACAAATAGCTTGCGATGTTTTGTTGTATTTATAAATATTTTTAGAAGTTTCGTAATTTAAAACAATTTTCCTTAATTTTACGTCTATAAATAGATCATACGGAAACTTTATCTTACAACCACTCATAGCTATGTGATTTTTTAATGGTGATGATTTGCATGTTATCGCACGAAAAAAAAGCTTTTAGTGCTTTTAAATTATATTTTTATTTAAAAATATACCTGACAAAAAAAATGTTTGATCTTTTTCGAATAGTTTTAGCTATAATTTGTAAATATAACAAAGTGTATTAGTGATAAATTTATAAATTTTATCCAACGCTATGATCCATAACTAAAAATAGAATATAGAATAAGAATGGATTTTGCTAAACTTGTAAATTCTTTTTTAAAATGTTGTTATATATGTCGATATTTTGATTTTGATTATTATATTTGTAATTGTTTGTGTTTGATTATCTATCCAGTACAAAATTAAAAAGAAAAAAAAGAAAAAAAAAAGCCCTTGATGTGTTGGCTATGAAGGATGCTTAGGTGCCAACGGGCCTTGTGTAATTCATGGGTCGATAGTCACCTCCTTTGCAACTTTATTGGGCCCAATTGGCCTAAAAATCACTCACACTTTAGAACCACTTTTTTTCTCTCTACTTTGGAAGGGGTAAGCTAATTCCTTTCTTTTTCTTTATTATCATATAAGTCTAAAACCTTATAATTTTTTTTTATACAAACAATAATTTTAAATCTAAATTAAAATAATGTGTATACTTAACTGCACATATTTAAAACAAGGCATGCTTTATTTCCTAATATATCAAACCTATTATACATTCTTGAAAAGAGATCAATCTTTGGAGGGTTCTTGAGTTATCTCTCATTCTATGTTTGGGAGAGCAATTAATTGAGTTATGAGCTTGCTCTCAATCATCAAAAGTATTTTTCGTTTGTGTTTTCTTCTATTCTATGTGGCTTTTATCTCACACTAATGTAAAAAAAGAATGAAAAAAAGGGAATCTGCTATGCCAAAAGTGGGATATAGGATTCAGACCCCCGACATTCTCTTGAATTATCTGTGACATGGCAACATCTTCCTTATTTATCTTAAAGACTTATTATAGTCATTTTAGCATGATTTGTTCTCACTCACATGCATCACAAGAAAATTCTCAGGAAGTCACCTAACATAGAATTACTCTAAACTAAGCACACTTAACTTTGGAGTTTCTATGATTGAACCACAAAAAATGAAGGTGCACATTGTTGGTATAGGTAGTAACTAGTAGTTCTTTTAAGTATTTCTTAACCTTACTTTTATGTCCGAAGATCCCTCTCATTCAGATATAATACCAATTCATTCATGTCCTCCTCCTAAACTTGAAGTGTTACATTGTGAGCTCTTTTTGTGGCAAATATGTAGTGGGCTTACCTTAACTCCCTCCCAACTTGTAAAGCCATGGATAGTTGGCCCATCATAGATTGTGACCTAAAAGGGGGATGCTACGTCTGTTATGGAGGGACATTCTCCTATGGTGGGGCCTGTTCAACCTGTTGAGGCTACTGCCTTGTTTGAATGTTTTTCCAAATCTCTTACAAATTGCATTTTCCCTATTTGAGTTGAAACTAATTTTCAAATTGTTTGAAATCGATTGATCGTGCCTAGATACGAGAATGAGGTTCAATAATTCGTTGATTCTAGTTGTGACCTTTGTCACTGTAGTTTTGTTCATGGTTTCCTTTTGGTCGACTACAAGTATAGCTTGGTCACTCATGACATTGTTGTCCATGCTAAAAGATTTGGATTTTCAGCAATATGGCCTGAAGATCTTCCTCCGTAGAGGAAGCTATCTGTTATGACTGAACGTGCCCGTAAATTGTCTTATTATTAATTTGTCCTTATGCAGTATTAAAAGAACACATTGTATAACATCGTGTTATAAGTCAACAACAATGTGTCATAAGTTAACAATAAACATGTTAGGTTAACTAGCTAGGGGATGCTAAAGTAGCCACACTCAACGGTAATTAACATGACATTTCATCATAAAAGTGAGAGGTTCGGTCAACCATTCCTGTAATTGTTGTACTTTTTAAAAAAGCTAGAGCATAACTTGTTAGTTGTAAAAAAAAATTATAGTTAAATAATATGTGTATGAAAAGTTAGGATACATGACATTGGGTAAACAATACATGCTTCAACCAATACTGTGAGATGTTATAAGTTCAAATCCCTAACCATCATGCCAAAGGGGAATATAACTCACAACAATGCATATTGGTCAGAAATTCAACATACCATACTCTCATTTGTTGTACTAAAAAATATAACCACCTTTGTTTAATGAAACAAAAGATATAACAATCAACATTATCAAATACAACGTTTAATGGTTTTTTTTTTTTCCATTTAGTTCAGCATATACTTGAGTGAGAAAATTTGAAACTAATACCTCTTTATCAACCGGATCATACTTAAGAAAAAATTACCTCTTTAGTATTTAGGATTTGATGAATACGTGCATTTGGTTAGTTTTAAAAAGAAACATTTTTAGTTCCAATGTTTATAAGAATATAGTCATTTGGTCCACAGTTTTCAAAATGTACATTTTTAGTCCATGAATTTTTAAAAATAGGTTTAAAAGATCTCTCAAGTAACTCTATACTTTTATTTTAAACAATTGCATGACATTTTAAATTAAAAGAATAAGTTATAAAATTCATATATATAAAGCTGTTTTTTTCTTCTAATTTTAAAAATCATACCATTATTTTTAAGAGATCAAACATAAAATACTTTTAGGATCTTATAAACTTATTTTTTAAAACTAAGAGACTAAAAGTGTACATCTTGAAAGCTCAAGAACCAAATTAGTATGTTCTTATAAACCTGAAGATTAAAAAGAGTTAATTTTCAAATTTAGGGTCCAAACACACATGTTCGTTAAAACTTAGGAACTAAAAATAGTTACTAAACTTAATCAATTCATGCTTGTGCTACCTAAGTTCCATTGGTTATTTGCCCATCTCTCATACCAACAAATTGTGAATGGTATATCTTGATAGATGTAAGGGTTAATGAATTGAATTGAATTAATTACCGGTGATGAAGTGAATCTAAATTGTGAAAAAGGACACAAAAACAAAGTAGATGATTGGAGTTTACTTAAAAAAATAGGAAGAAAGATGCGTCCTTAGTTGAACATCTAACCCATGACTATGACTATAAAAAAATGATAAAACTTCTATTCATTGGAAGACTTCATTGACTCTTTGGTTGATTTGTCCACACAATTTTCAAATGGATTCAAAACCTACATACCATTTTAAAAAAAAGTTAAAAAGAGAGAGAGAGATTTGAGAGACAAAATTGCTAAAGAAAGTCAAATTTGTCAAATACAAAGGCAAAACAACAAAACAAATGGACCTTTTCATTCCTACATAACTCCACACATTATAATACCATAAGATAATTCTTACACTCAAATGATTCAAACAAATTGCTTCACTTTTTAAAAAAAAACATCTGAAATCAACTGCGTGCTAACGGTTTTTTAGTACAATAACTGTATGATAAGAGACTAAATTTTCGACTTTTTAAGAACAGAAGCCATACTAATATCACTAAGCAAATTCACTATCAATAACAGGAACGTTATCTATACAAGAAGAAGATGTCTTTTTATTTATTTATTAAAAATTTTCAACCATGGTCTTCCTACTCCTTAGCTAAACTATTTTTTAGTCTTTTTGTTTTTTTCTTTCCAAATAAAAAATGATTTTTTTTTCTCTTTCTAGAAAAAAAAAGCTTTCCCCTTTTTTCACTCCTCACTGTTCAAACAGAGAGAGAGAGAGCAAGCAGTAGGGTTTTGTTAAAATTTTGTTGATCTTCTTTACCAAAGCTTGTTCATTTTTGTTTGGTATTCAAATCTTTGATATCACAGAGATAAACCCAAATCATCAAACCCTAAAAATCTGTTCCAATCTTTCCCATTTCTCCTTTTTTGACTTTGATTCCAACAACTTTTCTTTTTCTCACTCTTCAACTTTCTCTCTCTCTCTCTCTCTCCCCTCACCCCTTTACTTCACATGCCGAGCTAACCCAATTCCTCCTTTTCTTTTTTTTTTTCCTTCCCCAAACCCTAAATTCCATGTTTGAACACTACCCATTTTAGCTGAATTTCATAATCATGTTGTTTCTGTCTCCTCAATCAGTTGCAGTGAAACAGGTAGCAATTATCCATTTCTTTGCCCATATGGTAACTTTAGTTCTGGGTTTTCTGTATTAATCGTGTTCTCTCTTTGTTTCTTGCATTTTCCCCCTTTTTAGTGGAATTAGGATTGGTTTTGATGCATGCGGGGTAGCTAGTAAGAGGACGCCATGGAAGGGGACGGGCATAAGGTGGTATTGGCATGTGTGATATCTGGGTCGCTCTTCTCGGTGCTGGGCTCCGCCTCGTTTTTCATACTCTGGGCTGTGAACTGGCGCCCATGGCGGATTTATAGGTAAATTTTTTTATTGTTGGGGATATACTGGTCTCTTCTTTTTTGAATTTTCCTTGGATGACACCAGAATTTTATGTAATGCGGTATTAGTTTAGTAGTTTCAGATTGTAATCAAGCATGTTGTGGTATATGACATCATAAAAATTTACTTTTGTGAGCATCACTGCTCCATGTGCGGGTTAATAACTGAATTCTGGGTTGTCCTAGGTTGGAAAGATTTATATTAGGGCAAGGAGTCTGGATCAAACATTTCCTTATGCTCTTTCATGAGTCATGATTGAGTTATAGTTCTTATAACATGAAAGCCCTCACGGTTAAAACATTTAGGTGAATTCTCTGGTTTTTGAGCAGTCGAATGAAGATAAACAGTAGTTTAATATCCACTGTTCTGTATCATTTGTTATAATCAAACATATTCCCTGTTTTTTAAGAAAGAAATAAATGTCAAACATTTTCCCTGTTTTCAAATGTCTGTTCAAAATTGTGATATCCATTTTTCTAAGCCTGGTTTTTATTCTGTTACGTATGCACGTGTTTAAAGGAAACTGCTTATGTCTTTATGGTACAGATGAACGCATTTTTTGTCTTCCTTTTGTGCATGGTATATTTCTCAGGTTTCTTATAGATATATATATACATACATGTAAAGATTATATTTTCATCAATTTTAATGTAAGCACAATTATTTTTCAGTTGGATCTTTGCCAGAAAGTGGCCAAATATCTTGCAAGGACCTCAGCTGGATTTGCTTTGTGGTTTTCTCTCTTTATCTGCATGGATATTAGTTATTTCTCCAATCGTGGTGCTGATCATATGGGGGTGCTGGCTGATTGTAATATTGGGCCGAGACATAACTGGGCTTGCTGTTGTGATGGCTGGCACTGCTCTTCTACTGGCATTTTATTCAATTATGCTATGGTGGAGAACACAATGGCAAAGCTCAAGTATGTAGCTGTAATTTATTGGTTTAATTTTGAAAAGATTATTATTACTCAGTCTTCTATCTGGTGAATAAAATTGTCAATTCTTATATATTAAAATGATATTTGACTTACTTGAATGGTTCATGGTAAGATTTTTGTATTCAGCTAGGGAGAGGAGATAGTTTTACAAGGACCAAGTAGTCCACTTGTTGGTTGTTTAACAATTAGCATACTACTAGTTTATTCTAGCACCGTCACAACTTTCTAATTTTAGAAGCCTTTTGAACACCTTACTGTTTTTTGTTTTCGTAGAAGTTAGACAACAAAGTATGGATAGGATCTTAGTAATTGATGATCTCTATATCCATGTGCACTTGCATGTTTGGATGATTGGAGTTTGAAGTGTCTAAAGCCTTTTGCTCTAATGTTTCAAAGAGTTGTCCAATTGACAACTCTATTCGTTTGTCCTCTTTGTGGTAAAATGCTTAAGTAGGCACGTTATGTCAATCAGGGCATGGCCCACAAGCTATAAGAGCCATGAGAATTTATCAAGCAGCAATTTCCTTCATTTAACCTTGAGGTAAAGTTGAAAGTTGGTCAATATTGGTAGAGTTAGAAATTCGGGTAGCCGGTATGATTGTTGTTTATCTATCTCGTGAGGTGTGTGGATTGAGAGAAACAACAAATATTTTAGATGAACTGGTCTTTGGAGGAGGTGTGGTAGGGGGTGATGTTTAGTGCCTTCATATGGGCGCATTTTTGTTGGACTTTTTGTAATTATCAACTTAGTATCATTCTTATGGATCAGAGCTTGTTAGATGATATAATATTAAATTTACCTTCGCCCATCAACTTTAACTTTTGGGTTATTAGTGTTTTGAGATGATATTAGAGCAGTTGTCTAAGAGGTCATATGTTCAAAACTTTGTACTGTATTCCTCCCCCCAATTGATATTGATTTCCACATGTTGGGTCTTCTAAATATCTCAAACCCGCAGATTTTCTTTGGAAGGTATGGATGAAAGAAAAGGCAGAGGTTCTCATCTCATTAGGTGGGAGGTGATTGAGAAACCTTTGTCTTTAGGGGGTCTTGAAATTGGAAACTGAGAAACTGTAACAAGCCCTTTTAGGCAAATGGCTTTGGCGTTTTTCCATTGAGCTGAATTCTTTATGGCGTAGGTTTATTAGAAGTAAACATGGTCCTCACTCTTTCAAGTGGCTGGATAAGGGGGTTAAAGGCATTTACTAGATTCTGTGGAAAGATGTCTCGTAAGAACTCCCTGATCTTCTTTCGTGGGTTCTGTGTGTGGTAGGGGAGGAAAGAGAGACATGTTTATGGGAAGATCTTTGGGTGGGGGAAGACCACTTCGTGGGTTATTCCCTTGTTTGTATCCCTTGTCTTCTTTGAAAAATCATTTTGTGGCTGACTTTTTGGTATGGAATGGGAACTCTTGTTCTTTCTCCTTTGGGTTCCATCGTGCTCTTTCCGATAGGGAAATGTCGGACGTGGCGACTCTCATTTCCCTTCTTGAGAGCCATTCTTTCCGTCTCGGTAGGAGAGATGTGAGGGTTTGGAGTAGGGGTGTACAAATATGGGTTGAACCCGAATAACCCGGATTTTGAGTTGGGTTGAGTTAAAAAAATTTGATTTTTTCGAGTTGGAGGGTTGAAAAATTCGGTTCAACCCAACCCAACCCGAATTAATATAATATATAAATAAATAAATAAACATGGATCACCTTCTTTGGCATTGTGAGTTGGCGAGTCGTGTTTGGGATGATTTTCTTCAGACTTTTGGCTTGTCGTATGCTCGTCATAGAGATGTTAGAGGGATGATCGAGGATTTCCTCCTCAATTTGCCTTGTGGGGGAAAGAGGCTTGTTTCTTTGGCGTACTTGTGTTTATGCCATCTTTTGGGTTTTGTGGGATGAGAGGAATATGAGGGTGTTTAGGGGAGTTGAAAGGGGGAGTGAGGAGATTTGGTCGGTTACTCGGTGTCATATTTCTATTTGGGCTTCAATTTCAAAGACTTCTTGTAATTATCCTCTTGACATGATTTTGTATAGTTGGGCACCCTTTCTGTAGTAGGGGTCCCCTGTTTCGTGTGGGCTTGGTTTTTTGTGGATCCGTGTATTCTTTCATTTTTCCTCGATGAAAGCTGTTTATTTCAATAAAAAAAACAATATTTAAAACCCGGAAATGAGGGAAAATGTTAGATGATGTAATATTAAATTTACCTTTTGACTATCAACTTAAACTTTTGGATCAATTGGTGATTTAATAAAACTTTTGGGTCAATGGGTGATTTAACATAGTATCAGAGCAAGTGATCCATGTTCAAACATTTGCAATGTTATTTCCCCTCCAATTAATATTGATATGCACTTGTTAGGTATTATACGTATATCAAGCCACGAGTGATGAGAGTGTTAGATGATATAATTTTAAATTAACTTGTTCCATAACTTAAGCTTTTGGGTCTTTTTAGAAACAGAAACTTTCATTGAAACTTAAGCTTTTGAGTCAATGGGTGGTTTAAGAGAGTTATTGGTTGAGAGCTTTTTATGAGCTTGATTTTATATGTCCTTGTACACTCTTTTCATTATATTAAATGAAAGCTGTGTGTTGCAAAGCTTGATTTCTTACTTAAAAAAGAAAAAAGAACTATATTTTGTTCAATCATGCAAGATGCATGTACAAGACAGATTGAATTAGTGTAATATTGTACAATTAGGTAAGTGGGGATGCAATTAGGGTGGTAAGCAAATATAGCCGATGATTTAAGTATGAGATCAGTCACATGCGTCATGCACTTTTGTATCAATTAGGGTATGCAATCCCTATGGAGAAAAAAGTATGCTGATTGGATGAAATTTGCACCCTCTTATTAATGATTCATTCCGCCCTTTTGTATAGCCTTAGGTATTCAATCTTACGGATGCTTTTTGTAGTTCTTCCATCCTTCATGTTCCACCTGTCCCTCACTCCCTAGGACTATCCAGACAACCTAAAACGAAATTTAGCTCTTTTGGCTGACTTTTAGACCTTTCGATAGGGTGACTATCCACATGTGTCCTAAAGTGACGTCCATTGGGTATACTTGAGAGAGAAGATTGGAATTCAACATCTCCTTATACATGGGGTCATGGACTCTTTGTTTATTTAAGATCTTCTTTCGACATGAAATGCTTTATTGAGCTTGGTGTGGAATCACATGGGTAATAAGTAAATATAGCTGATGATTTATGCATGTAAAGGTATGTAGATTGAGAACAAACTTCTTAAGAATAAAACCCATTGGAAAACTTTTAAAATTTGTTGAGAACACCAAAGCCAGGTGTTAAAGATGACTTGCAGTTCAAACCTCCTACCTTTGAAGAATTCCCTATTTATGAATGATGGTGCAAAGCAATGCTTGGCAAAGAAGCTGACCATTAATATGAAAGAAAAGATGAATAGTTACCTCTCGATCATATGGCCGTACTTATACATAGAGCCAAAGTCGCGACAAAAAATGTTCTGGAATCTACCCAATTGTTCATTGCAAAGTTGCATTTCATAATACATGATCTAAATTTCCAATATCGAGGTACCTATTTCTCATTTCTCTCAGCAACAAGTGGTTATTCTTTAAGCATTTGGAATGCCATACTACTTACCAACATTGTAGTTCTTTTTACTCATGTTAGTCGTCCTTTCAGAAATGAGAAGAAGACCCTCTGGCGTCATACAAGAGGAACTAATGAACCTTCATTGAAACCATGAATTCTTTCAATTATTTTATGAGCTTGATCTTCATTTAGCTTTATACTTGTGAAAACCTTCACATCTATAACAGATTATAGCTTGGGCATTCTATCTTTAATCTGGAAAGCTTTTTTGTAATTCTTTTGACACAACGTCCTCCCTTTTTGTATTATTTTGTTTCATTGATGAAATGTTTATTTCCTCTAGGGGGAAAAAAGAGGCATTTTAGCCTTCCTAAGCTTGGTGAAGAAATGATTGTTGGAGCAAAAAGCTGTCGAATCATATAAGCAAAAGAAGATTTAGCTAATAAACAACATGAAAGGTTTAAGGGTTCATGCTTGTTTATCTTGAATGATGAGTATCTTGGGCATCGTTGCATGTAAATCCAAAGTTTCCATATCAAACCCGGGCATAAAAATTATGGGGAAGGAAAATTCTGAGGATTATTTCCAAGCAGAGTAGTAGTTTAATGATTTTCCTTTAAGGAATTAGGTAACAATTCTTGAAAAACAAAGATATACAACTTTATTCGGACTTTGAGTATGCTTTTAGTTTCTGTCACAATTTTCTGGGAGATAACAATACCATTTTGTAAAAAAAAATGTTACTGTTGTTTCACTGTGGGAATTAAACACACCTAATCGACAAATACATAAATGAAGCCAACATGAGCTCAACTCAACTGACACCTGTTTGTACCTGAGGACAAGAGGTCCTGGGTTTAAACCCCCATTCCCATGTATTACAATACCTTTTCAAAAAAAAAAAAACACAAATGGAGAAAAAGAAGGAGGGTGGGGGAGAACCTTTTGTTTACTATATTTTTGCGTTTATACCACGTTTTGAACAAAAAGTTGTGAACTCTATGTGGTCTTTCCTGATCCTCCAGATCCTTCTTTTTCAAATTTTTAAAATTTCTGACAACCTTTGTCAGATAGAGAGATGCTTTTTCTTTTTTCATTGCAAGATGTCCATGTTTGTCGAGGGAGAAGACACATTTTGTATTTGCTTCCCTGACTGTTCTAGACCATCCTTGTGCCACCCCTTCCTTCATATTTTATTTTTCCCTTCTTCATTATAAAATTCCAAAGAAGGTTAAGGTTCTTGTGCGTGGTAGGTTTTACATGGAGAGTGAATACCTTGGACCATATCTAAAGACATTCTTGGTTCCTCCTCCATTTGTCCTTTTTGAGAAGGGTCAGTTTTTATGGCTCATTGGGAGGTGTGCTATTTTGTGAGATCTTGGGGTGAGCGAAATAATTTCGTGTTTGGAGGGTTGGAAAGGGGTTCAAGTGATGTTTGGTCTCTTGTTAGATTTCACGTTTCCCTCTAAGTTTTGATTCCAAAGAGCTTTTATTACTATTCTATAGGTTCTATTTTGTATGGTTGAAAATATTCTTTTAGTTAGGTTGTTTTTTTGTATGCATGTGTAATATTTCATTTTTCTCAACAAAAGTTATTATATATAAAAAGAGGCATTCTTCTTTCATTATGTTTCTGCAACGATGCATGGAGGCATGAAGAGGGCCTTCATCATTTGTTGTGGGACTACCAATCTGCTTGGTTTCTTTGGGATTGTTGGTGATTCTTATTGGAGAAGTTGAGAGTCCCAAATTGGAAAAACCAAGGAGACTCATACTCCATATAAGATAGATGGGCCACTCTTCTCATTGTCAATTGGTTTTGGGATGGAACCCTATACTATCAAATTTAACATGGCATCAGACCCCAGTAAACCCAAACGGGTATTCGGTCCAAGATAGGTGAACCTAAAGAGGCACCATCTTGAAGGGGTATGTTGGAGAAGTTGAGAGTCCCACATTGGAAAAACCAAGAAGACTCATACCCCATATAAGATAGATGGGCTACTTCTCTCATTGCCAATTGGTTTTGAGATGGAACCCTACACTATCAAATTTAACAATTCTCATTTGGTATTTGTGGTGCTTAGGTAGGGGTGGTAGCCCATTGTTGGGGAGACAGTGTTTTCAAGGTGACCCCAGGTGCACTTCTAAGGTAAGAGGTGAGGTGAACTGGGGCTGTTGTGCCTTGAAGGTAGCTAGGGTGAGCTCCTTCAACCAGGCGTTCTGCCTAACGTCGCCTTGATGTGCCTTCGCCATATGATGAGGAGAGTGCTTGTCTGTATTTTGTCCCTTTTTCTTTTCCTTTTTTTAATATACTTGTAACAAAAGAGTCCGGTGAAGGACAAATGATGGAAGAGAAGTATAGAAAAAACAAAGAATAAAAAGAAAGATGAAGATTGGAACTAGAGATGATGGAAGGTGACAAGTTTACAAACCGCTTATGAACCCCCCTTTCAGGAAAAGGGAAAAGTCTTGTGGCAAACTAACTTCTTTAGTTGTTTTGTGGGGTATTTGCTTATGAATCCCCCTTGCAGGAAGAGGGAAAAGTCTTGTGGCAAATTAACTTCTTTTGTTGTTTTGTGAAGTATTTGGTCGGAAAGAAACAAGAAAATCTTTAGGGAGGTTGAGCGATTAAATGAGTAAGTCTGGGAAGTGACTAGGTCTTCTACTGCCTGCCTTTGGGCTTTGGTTGCTAGGTTTTTTTTTTTTTTGTTATTATGACATTAATCTTGTTCTTATGGATTAAAGGCCTTCTATATAATTTGTTTTGGGCTCCATTTGCTTGGCCTTTTTTTAATTATTTTTATTGCTCTTGTATTCTTTCAATATTCTTAATAAAAGCTCAATTTCTTACTCTTGAGAGAGGCCCTACAAGAAAAAAGCAGAGTCGTGCAAGTACCACTCAACTGGTCTCGTTTTGTTACTTTTATTATTATCTTGAATAGCCTTGTTTAGTTTTATATAAAGAAAAGAAATTATATTTTTATACTTTCACGTTTGTCTCTCTTATTCTACTTTTCAATCTCTCCTCTCCCCTCCATTGTTTGTTTACCTGTTATTTTTCTTTTTGAAAAGGAAACGAGTCTCTTTATCTGTTAATTGGTAAATGGGAAAATGTTGTAATGATGGAAGTTCAACAGGTGTTAAAACTTCACTATTGCAATATGTCATACCAGTAGGATGTTGTTTTAAGTGCTTTCTTGCATCATCTGGGCAGTAATCTTTTCTTTAAAAATCTTTCTCATATATTTATCTTGTCATCACCATGTGTTTGTTCCTTGGACAGGGGCTGTCGCTATTCTTCTTCTTTTGGCGGTCGCGCTTCTATGTGCATACGAACTTTGTGCTGTATATGTTACGGCTGGTTCTAGTGCATCTGAGCGTTATTCACCTTCTGGTTTCTTTTTTGGTATATCAGCAATTGCCTTGGCTATCAACATGCTCTTCATTTGTCGGATGGTCTTTAATGGTATACACAAAAACTCATCACCGCCAAACAATTTCTTCTTATTTTACAATCTTTTATTATTTTTATTTTTGACAGAAATCTGTTTCTTGCATTTCCTTTTATATATTTTTCTCTTGGTTCAGGAAATGGATTAGATGTGGATGAATATGTGAGGAGGGCATATAAGTTTGCTTATTCAGATTGTATAGAAGTGGGTCCCTTGGCTTCTTTGCCTGAACCACCTGATCCTAATGAATTGTATCCTCGTCAATCTAGTAGGCAAGCACTCAAAGTTCTCACATCATTCTTTCATTTTATATAATCAATTGATTACAAAATCTTATAATTTTGTAGCTAGTGACAGTGATTCTCACTAGTCTCTGGGTGTCCCCATGTTGTAATATTGTGGGTGTATTTTTAGGTCTCTTTCCTTTTCTATTTTTCTTCTGGATGCTTGTGTCCTCAATCTTTCATATTTTGATTTCATGTTAAAAGTTACTTTTATCCATTCTTATTTTTTTGGTTCTTCTAGTAATGTTTGGGCGCACTGTTCATCCACTCAGGATGAAAGTGAACCATGAGGAAAATAGTTAATTTGTGATATTATATCCTAATCTTAAAATGTTAACTGTCCAGTGTGCAAATATTGTTATTGATTGAAAAGTAGGTTGGTAGACTTTTCATTAAAAACTAACGAGTATCAGGATGGTTTGAAAGAACCATGTGGTGCAATGTTGTCTTTCTCCTCAGGAGATTAAGGTCGTATAGTTGTTAAATGTCAAGTTTTATCTATATGTTCTCAAGTTCTAGTTTCAAAAAGCTAAACCACATAATGTCTCAAATTGCTGTCAAGAGGTAAGTTCAGACATTTAAGTGGCCAAGATCGTCATTTGTATACTTCTGCTTATTGGGGACCTCACTTAACTCTCATCATCAGTTTAGCCATGTTAATACTCAAGCTGAAAGCATATTTGAACGGGTTGATGATGTTTTGAAAATTAGCATTGGTTTTTTCCATTCATCAATGGAAAAATGTTGGACGTTATTTCATTTGAGCTTCCTACATTTTCTTATTATGTCAGGTATGTTGTGGGGAATAGTAAGGACATCTTCCTTTTGAGAGGATCAATAGTGGGGGATAGAACTCTTTCTACTGTCTTTTCGTATCTCTATCACCTTTCTTCCTTTAAAAATTGTCCGATCTTAGACTTGTTGATTTGGTTTTAGAACTCAATGTCATTTTCCTTCCGGGTTCGTTGCCATTTGTCCAATAGGGAAACAGCGGAGGTTGGCTCTCTTCTCTCTTTATTGGAGGTGTGCACTTTTAGGGAGGGGAGAAAGGATGTTCACATTTGGAGTCCGTATCCCAGTGAAGGGTTTTTCTTGTAAATCCTTCTTCAGGTTGTTATTGTATCCTTCTCCCATTGGAGAGTCCGTGTTCGATGTCATTTGGAGGTTTAATATTCTTAATAAAATTAGGTTTTTTATTTGGCTAGTCTTACTTGGCTGTGTGAGCACTCTCGATAGGCTTGTTAGGAGAAAACTCTGCTTGTGAGGCCTTTTTTCTGTATTCTTTGTCGGAATGTGGAGGACGACCTGAATCATCTTTCTTGGGGCTGTTAGTATGTGAGAACGGTGTGAACTTTTCTTGCCAGAGTTCAATGTTAGCATTGCTTGGCAGAGAGATGTCCATCTGATGATCGAGGAGTTCCACCATTTTCTTCCTGTGAGGAAGGCCGTTTTTTGTGGCTTGCTGCGGTGTGTATGGTAGTTTGGAATATTTGTGGAAGGGTAATGGTAATGTGTTTAGAGGGAGGGAAAGGGACCCTTGTGAGGTTTGGCCTTTGGCGAGATTTCATGTGTCCCTTTGGGCTTCAACGTTGAAGCTTTATTGTAATTATACTCAAGGAAACTTTTGGTGATATATATTTAAATTTGCCTTCAACCACCAGCTTAAGCTTTTGGGTGAATTGGCGGTTTAATAGAAACATTTCCCTTAGTTGGAACCCTTTCCTCTGGTTGGGGTGTTTTGGTGGGCTTGTTTTCTTTATGCCCTTGTATTCTTTCATTTTTTCTCAATGAAAGCCGTTGTTCCTATAAAAAAATGTTGGACATTATTAATAAATTGGGGATGATTAAGATGTATTTTTCCCATAACAATGAAAAAACCTTCCACCAACTAGACCTCAACTTCTTTCGAAGATATTGTCCCAAACACAACCTACTACAGAGAGAAGGGAAAAATGTTGACAAGTTCTCTATCGGTGAGATTCCTCTTGGTTTTCCATTGAGAATGTTGGTGTGATTTGAATAAGGGACACAAGGAGTCCATTTTCTCTTAGTAATGCCAAAGTCAGTTATGTGCATCTAAGAAATTCCTGCCCAGTTTTCTATTGACCTTTTGGTTATGTAATTTGGAAAGGAGGCCTTGCTTCCCCTTCCTTTTCTGCTCATATACAACTTTATTAGTCAGATTTGCAAACAAGAAGACCTGATTAGGAAAAGGAGTTAATATGTGCTAGTTGGCTAAACAATCATTCATCTTTGGGTTGTTTAGAATCCACGTTTCTATAAGGGAAAAAATAATTTACATATCTTTATAAAGAATTTTGTGAATTTTGTTAGTCATTATTATTGTCGAGTATTTAGATCACAGTCTGGTTGTGTCTGGCCTCATCAGATTAATTGTGATTCTTGTAGATCTCCATAGAGATCTGTTTGTACTTCTTTGGACCTAGTGGCCCATCGTGCTTATCGTCGTTAGGGCCGTCTCTTTTTGGGATGAAGGATGATTCTTGGTTGAGTTGTGGAGTTAATACTACTGTTTTCTCGTCTTTTTCATCTAACCACTTGGCAGACCAGTGCCATTGCTGAAGTTTGGAATTTTGGAATTCTGCTCATGCTGCTTGGGATTTGAGTTTTTACTGTAATCTCAATGGTTTGGAAATCATTGAATGGGGACAACCTTTCTCATCTTCTTTCCTTGATTGGTATAAGGAACCTAGATGAATATTGGTCTTGGCCACTAGATTCTTTCAATATCTTCTCAGTTAAGTCT
The DNA here is from genome assembly GCA_025688845.1 of Cucumis hystrix. Taxonomy (NCBI): domain Eukaryota; kingdom Viridiplantae; phylum Streptophyta; class Magnoliopsida; order Cucurbitales; family Cucurbitaceae; genus Cucumis; species Cucumis hystrix. Next base: position 9,850,215 of record CM046884.1, read on the forward strand.
CTTATAGAGGCTCTTGTTGGCTACACCTACAACAAGTTCTAGCAATCTTTACTCAGGGATCTGGAATGATACTCTAAGTAATTGCTCCATAGATCCTATATCTATCTATATGAAGAAGAAATCATGTAACGAAGGGGGTTCTTATTTGTACAACTGGTACTTCAAACTTGAAACGAGCATGAAGAAATTAACGATATTTCTTTATCTTTTGAGTTGTTCTGCCGGATCGGTCGTTCAAGACCTTTGGTCTCTATCCGGACCCGATGAAAAAAATGGGATCACTTCTTATGGACTCGTTGAGAATGATTCTCATCTAGTTCATGGCCTATTAGAAGTAGAAGGCGCTCTGTTTGGATCCTCATGGACAGAAAAAGATTGCAGTCGATTTGATAATGATCGAGTGACATTGATTCTTCGGCCCGAACCCAGGATTCCCTTAGATATTATTCAAAGAAGATTGTGATTTTCATGTTGGAGCTTAGTCTTGGTAAATTAAACTCAACTGATTTTCATCTTTCTCCTTGTTGTTGTGTTATGTGTTTGTCAATTTCTGAGTCTGTTGGACATTTGTTTGCTCATTGTGCTCTTTTGCATCAAATTATTCAACGAGTTTTGTAGAGGCTTTTGGGTGGGCTTTAGGCTTTGGCCTTACCAAATAACATTTTTCATCTTTTATCTTCTATTTTTGTGGGTCACTTCTTCATCGGTGCAAAACATTATTATGGCTTGCTGTCAACTAAGTACTTTTCTGGTCTCTTTGCAGAGAAAGAAATGGTCGCATTTTCAAGGATATTTCTTGTTCTTTTTTTGATTATTTTATGGATTCAATTCTTTTTCATGCATTGTATTGGTGTAAATGCAAACACCCTTTTAATGACTGTAGCCTCTACTTTAATTGCTAATCGACTCGCTTTCATGTAATCCACCTTTTGGTGTTGGACCTCTTTATTTTATTTTATCAATGAAATTGTTTCCCCTCTCAAATAAATTATCATTAGTAGCTGATCGTGTGATTGTTCATTTCTGGCTTGGGGCTTCCATTTTTCAGGGCTTCACATCTTGGGCTTCTTTACGTTGGTTCGGTTTTAGTACTTGTTGCCTACTCTATTTTATATGGCCTTACGGCTAAGGAGGCACGGTGGCTTGGTGCCACTACTTCTGCTGCTGTTATCATTCTTGGTATGTTCTAACTGTTTCACCTATATTTATCCTTATTTACACTTGTATTTTCTAATGTTTTAATTATTTTGGGTACTTCTTTTGCAGATTGGAATGTAGGTGCATGCTTGTACGGGTTCCAGCTGTTAAAAAGTGGTGTTTTAGCACTTTTTGTGGCTGGCATGTCTCGTGTTTTTCTAATTTGTTTTGGAGTTCATTATTGGTTTGTTTCTACAAATTTCATTTGGTTTTCTTTTCTTATTACTAAACTTGATAACTGTTATCATGGTTCTCATTCTTCCTTTTGCATCAGGTATTTGGGACATTGCATAAGTTACGCAGTTGTAGCTTCTGTACTATTGGGTGCTGCTGTGATGCGTCATCTTTCAGCAACAGATCCGTTTGCTGCTAGGAGAGATGCCTTGCAAAGCACGGTGATTCGCTTGAGAGAGGGGTTTCGCAGGAAAGAACCAAATAGTTCATCAAGCTCGTCAGATGGTTGTGGTTCAAGTATGAAACGTAGTAGCAGTGTTGAGGCAGGTCACCTTGGTAATGTTGTTGAATCTACTAGCAAGAGTGGGCCAGCAGCACAATGTACAGTTGATGGTAATAATTGGAATGGCGTCCTATGTCGAGTTGGTAGTTCACAAGAGGGGATTAACAGTGATAAGAGCATGGATAGTGGACGGCCAAGTTTGGCTTTGCGGAGTAGTTCTTGTCGTTCTATCATCCAAGAGCCTGATGCAGCAATGTCGTTTGTGGATAAAATTTTTGATCAAAATAGTTCCTTAGTAGTTTGTTCTAGTAGTGGGCTTGACAGCCAAGGCTGTGAATCTAGCACATCAACTTCCGCAAACCAACAAACATTGGATTTGAACTTGGCTTTGGCGTTGCAGGAAAGATTGAGTGACCCAAGGATTACATCTATGTTGAAGAGAAGCTCTAGACAGGGGGATCGTGAATTGGCTAATTTATTGCAGAATAAAGGACTGGATCCTAATTTTGCAATGATGTTAAAGGAGAAGAGCTTGGACCCAACTATCCTTGCATTACTTCAAAGGAGTAGTTTGGATGCGGATAGAGAACATCGAGATAATACTGATATTACGATCATTGATTCAAACAGTGTTGACAACATGCTGCCTAATCAAATTTCTCTATCTGAAGAACTGAGACTTCATGGGCTTGAAAAGTGGCTTCAGTTCTCCAGGCTTGTACTACACAATGTAGCGGGGACCCCAGAACGGGCATGGGTGATCTTTAGTCTTGTCTTCATAATTGAAACAATCATTGTAGCCATATTTCGTCCAAAAACTGTAGACATTATAAATGCGAAACACCAACAGGTGAATAGAGCTTTTATTTACATATATGGAGTACAACGGCATTATTTGATTTTGGAATTACCAAATTTGTGAAAAACCAAATTTGTGAAATGTCAAGTTAACCTCTGTGTTTCTTCAAACTAAGACTTTTTCTTGTGCTTTCAGTTTGAATTTGGCTTTGCTGTCTTACTACTATCCCCTGTGGTCTGTTCAATTATGGCTTTCCTCCAGTCATTGCAATCAGAAGAAATGTCAATGACCTCAAAACCCCGGAAGGTATGCATTCCATTGTGAGATTAAATATGTACAGATAAGAAAGTTGTTTTGATTCACATCAATGAAATATTGTTCTGGTAGTTACATTGATTTTTTGTATCCATAGCATTTCTTTTCTTATAGAACAGCTTTTTCTTGTATTGTGAAGGTTGCGTCTAGAGCTTTATTTTCTTCTGTGGATATAAGAGCTTGTTAGGTAGGCTATTTGAAATCGGAGATTTGGAAACAGAAGAGTACTTGAAAGTTTGGTAGGGCAATGTGGAGGTCTTAGTTTTTGAGGAACTCCTATGTTGTTTAGGGTAGGAGGGATTTCAATTTTGGTCCCCTTCTCCTCCCGCTTCCCTTCTAGTTCTCTTTTTTTCTTATAAGGATTGCCTTTCTTCCACCGCTTTTCTTTACTTGGGAAGATTATGGTCCCAAGAAGGTCATGTTCTTCTTCCAGCAGGTCCCGTGTGGAAGCGTGAGCATCTTACCCTGCATGCAAAAACATTTTCCTTTCTTTTTCCGGCTGCAGCAGTGTTCTATTTGCAGAATCCTGACCATATCCCCTGGGATTGCAGTTCTGTGCAACCTGTATGGTCTAGATTTTAGGACGTTGGCAGTTTAATTGGCTTGGAGTTGGAGCAGAGATTGTAGGACCGGGATGGAGGAGGTTTTGTTGTCATGTTGTCTCCCCCTATCTCATTGCTCTGGCAGGTGTGCTTCTTTTTGCTCCTCTTTGAGGCTTTGACTTGTGAAGGTGAAAGGCTTTTAAGAGGCACTGCAAGATTTGAGGTAGAGTTTTGGGAGGTTGTTAGGTTCAACATCTCACTTTGAACCTCGGTGAATAAGGCTTTTTGCAACTATCAGCTAGGTCTCATCCTTTAAGATGGGAGTCCTTTCCTGTAGTTTTTTGAACTCTTTCTTGTTAGATAGTTATTTTCTTGTATGTCCTCGTACATTCTTTATTATTTTTATTGAAACCTTGATTTCTTATAAAAATATATTTTTACTGATACTATTTTACGTGTATAGTTCCATGATTTGATTCATATTCATTGGGTTTCTAATTACTTATTTTAGTCTATGCCTCAATGTTTTTTCTGCAGTATGGGTTCATCGCTTGGCTACTCAGCACTTCTGTGGGGCTTTTACTTTCTTTCTTAAGGTTTGTCAATATCATCAAGCATCAAGTGTTTTTTTCTTCTTTTTTGGAAAAGCTCTAGAGCTGTAGTGGCCTGGGAATGTTGGAAACTGGACCTTTTATTTGTTATTTATACTTCCGTATGGATATTCATACTCTTCTGTTACATTGACTACATGCCCATTGTTCTAAGATTTAAATTCTCTCTTGAAAGTTCTATAGTTCCTCTGTTTTATTATTATTTGATCTGCACAGTTTCGAATACCATTCCAGTTTCATGCCTTTTTTAAAAAACTTTTTACCTGGAACCTTCTTTTGATCTTCCATTACGTCATTTTTGGTAGCAGAAGTTTTTGATTTCCTTCGTTTTTCTCAGTTTTACTTTGATCCATTGATTTTTTTCTTTGTTTCTTTGGCAAATGATTGTTAAGTATCTGTTCTGCAGCAAGTCATCGGTCCTTTTAGGGCTGTCCTTAACAGTTCCACTCATGGTAGCTTGTCTTTCTCTTGCCATTCCTATATGGATCCGCAATGGATACCAGTTTTGGATTCCTCGAGTACAGTGCATGGGTTCTGCTGGAAACCAACGAACTCTTGGAACAAAGGAGGTTTGTACGTTGGCTTTTTAATTTTTAAAATTTTAGAATTTCTTCCATATTACTTACTTGTAAGAAGAAAGTTTTGGTTTCTAATTGTAATTTCTTGTCTTGACTCTTGTAATCTTACTGTTACGAATGGGACTTGTTATTTTTACCACGTTGCAAGTTGTTCTCAATTTTTCTAATAGAAGTAGAAGTAGGTTCTTCTGTAGAGTAAAGAAAAGAAATTAGAAGAAAATATTTATTAATATGAAAGTGATACATTACTTGACTGATTTCAAATTTCTGAGAGGTGAGTGTCAGGTGTTATGGAATATTAGTGGTGCTCGTATAGCTCTTTGATAGGACCATGAGGAATAAATCAAAATTATATAATTGTTTTAGGGGTTGTTTGAGCCTCCCACTTCAAATGGGTGAAGTGGATTATTATAGCCCATAGGTCATAATGGTTGATGTTTTCAACTATTTTTTTGAAACGGAAACAAACTTCTTTGTTAATATAAAACTCAAAGTGCAAGAGAATTATACAATGAGAATACTAGGTGTTTCCAACTATTATAACTTACCATTAACTACAATATTGCGATTTCAAATTTCTTTTTGTTACCGTGTTTATTATTTGTTATATTGTTTACTATTTTCTAGTCATTCTCTCTTTCCCTCGTTATAGTTTTACTATTTTCTATCTAGACTATGATACACATCTAAACATAAATTATTATGACCCAAACAAAAATAACCTACACCCCAGACACAAAGTATTATAACCTACAAACTATTATAATCCACGTACCTATAACTCTAAGTAGTAAATGAAGCCTAAAGACTGAGCCTCGGTGCGTTTTTACAAAAGTTTTCCCTTTTCTTGTTCAATGGAAGCGCAAGTCTCAGTGCTGAAAGTTAGAGTTTGCTTTGGCGCGACCCTCAAGGTTTGCTTAATAGCCTTTTAAAACCTTGAAATGAATAGCCCATAGAAAGGGTTAACCCTAAACCCTAAACTTCTTTTATTTATGGTGAATTTTTCTAACCAACTTTTCAGGTAATTACAAGGACACCACTATTATAATCCTACTATTGCACTACTGATTCCTAATATAATTCCTGGTGTTTAATCATACTTAAGTTGAAGAATTAATTTTGATAACTTTGAGTCTTCAGCAATCTCAGTTTTCTTTACTCAATTTCATGAGTTTTATGGGGAATTATATTAGGAATTTTAGTAGTGGAAAGAACAATTCTTTGAGATTGATGCTCAAAGAGAAACGTTGCAAGTGATGAACCACTTCCTCACCTCTAAAAATCTTACCATTTCTCGCAAGCCAAATGCTCCATAGAATATTTGACAACCAGCTATTGAAGGACCTAGACCTTTGCAAAATGGTGGCTGCAGGAAAACTGCCTCTATCATATAACAATAGTCTCTGTTCTAAGCCAAACAAATGCCAAACAGCTCCATAAAGCAATCCCAGATTGATCGATTTGTCAAGTTATTTCTATGTTTACAATATCTCCCTGTTTCTATTATTTATTTATTCCTTTTTTCATATTTTTGATCTCTTCAATCACTGTTCAATGCTGCATTTAATTTCTTCATTATGATGATTTTACAGGGTATTGTCCTTGTGATTTGTATGTCACTGTTTTCTGGATCCGTGATAGCTCTTGGTGCCATAGTGTCTGCCAAGCCTCTTAATGATTTACGGTACAAAGGGTGGACTGGTGATGACAAAAGCTTCTCATCGCCTTATGCCACATCTGCATACCTTGGCTGGGCTATGGCGTCTGCAATTTCCTTAGTTGTCACTGGTGTGCTGCCAATAGTTTCATGGTTCTCGACATATCGTTTTTCCTTTTCTTCTGCTGTTAGTGTTGCCATATTCACAGGTAACATTTGCCAATAGTTTACACAACGTTTTCCCTTCTCTTCTTCTCTTCTGCCAATAGCTTCTTTAGTTGGCCTTTTGGATTATGTTCTTGGAACTAATGGTTTTTATTTTAAAAAATCTGCCTAAAGTTGGTCTTAATAGTCCCCTTTCCTTTTTTTATAGTGGTACTGGTCATGTTTTGTGGTGCATCATATTTGGAAGTTGTGAAATCAAGAGATGATGAGGTTCCTACGAATGGAGATTTTCTTGCTGCTTTGCTTCCGCTAGTGTGCATCCCTGCTTTGCTCTCTCTTTGCTCTGGACTATATAAATGGTGAGAGCCTATTCCTTATACAATCAGTGTGGATAAAATTATCTGGTTGAACTTTGCAGTTAGTTAAATTACTGGCCAACTTTAGTTTTAACACTAAGGAGAGAGATTATTGTTACCTTTTGACTATGTGTTTTCAGGAAAGATGATGGCTGGAGGCTTTCTCGAGGTGTTTATGCATTTCTTTTTATTGGGCTCCTCCTGCTACTTGGTGCTATATCGGCTGTTATAGTTGTAATTAAACCTTGGACGGTAAGAGAAGACCTGTGATACCTCTGTTTTTGTATACTTTGACCATCTTCATTTCGCTCATAGCACCACTTCTTTCCAATAAACAGATTGGGGCAGCATTTCTACTGGTGCTTCTTATGGTTGTACTAGCAATTGGCTCTGTTCACCATTGGGCTTCAAACAACTTTTATTTGACAAGGACCCAAATGTTTCTTGTTTGTTTCCTTGCTTTTCTTCTGGCTTTGGCGGCATTTCTCGTTGGATGGTTTGAGGGTGAGATAAGGAATTGTTGATCTTATTTCTTGTTCTTGTGTTTGTTTCTCTTCCCTTTCAAAAAGTTATGAGTCTAGTTACAGAGTACAAATTCCTCACCCTGATAATGCTTCTTTTTCATCCTTCAGGCAAACCGTTTGTGGGAGCTTCTGTTGGCTATTTCTTATTCTTATTTCTTCTGGCTGGAAGAGCATTAACTGTGGGTTATACTTGACCTCTTTAACATAATTTACTATTTATATTTGATTTTGTCAGTTGTTAGCTTGTAGAATATTATTACTTGTAATCACATTTTTTCCCCTTTCTTTGTAGGTTTTACTCTCACCACCAATTGTAGTCTACTCTCCAAGAGTTCTTCCTGTATATGTTTATGATGCTCACGCAGATTGTGGGAAGAATGTCAGGTTTGTTTGGTTCTCGGATTTTCTTGATTCATGGTCAAATGTCTTGTGCTTTCTTTTTCATATTGTATATGGGTCTGTATTGAAGAAATCCATCTGATATTTGCTAATTTATTCTCCATAGTGCTGCGTTTCTTGTGCTTTATGGGATAGCATTAGCAACTGAAGGCTGGGGTGTTGTTGCAAGTTTGCTTATTTATCCACCATTTGCTGGAGCCGCTGTATCAGCAATTACTCTTGTTGTATCCTTTGGTTTTGCTGTCTCTCGTCCATGTTTAACTCTCAAGGTATGAATTATCCACAGTTTAGACCTCTGTAAAAGAGTTTGCTCTATAATCTGTACTCACTGTTTAAGACATTATCAATGTTTTCAAATATGTGTAGATGATGCAAGATGCTGTTCACTTTCTCAGCAAGGAAACTATTATTCAAGCAATTTCTCGATCTGCCACCAAGGTGTGCTTGACCACAGTACATATAAAAATTTCCTTATACTAGATGTGTTTTCATCACCTTATATGCAACTATATTCGTAAGAATTCTTGACTGTTGCTTGACCTTTTATGTAGTCAAATTCTTTTTATTGTGCTCTTTTATGATTTGTGCATCAATCACTTATTCACCCAAAAGGTTACTTGTTAGAATGTGCATTCATGCTCATTTGTTTGCTATTGCAACTTTTATTTTTCTTTAGATTTATTTTTTTCTAATTAAAAATTCTGTGCCTGGATCTAATTGGACTATTTTATGTTGACAATCCAGACTAGAAATGCTTTATCTGGAACATATTCAGCACCACAGAGGTCTGCTAGTTCTGCAGCTCTTCTAGTTGGTGATCCAACCGTCATGCGTGATAGAGCAGGAAATTTTGTGCTTCCAAGGGCAGATGTTATGAAACTTAGAGATCGCTTGAGAAATGAGGAGCTAGTTGCCGGATCATTCTTCTGTAGGCTGAGATATAGGAGGCCATTTTTTCATGAGACAACTAACGATGTTGACCACAGAAGGCAAATGTGTGCTCATGCTCGTATCTTGGCCTTGGAAGAGGCAATTGATACAGAATGGGTATACATGTGGGACAAATTTGGTGGCTATTTACTGCTTTTGCTTGGTTTGACCGCCAAAGCTGAGCGAGTTCAAGTATGTCCTGAACTGTTGCATATTATTGATGAAATATACGGTCACTTCTGTTAACTGGTAGTTGGAAATTGACAGATACACACTACTGATTTCTTTTATTAAATAATATAATAAAAAGTTTTTTATTGATAAGTTTTACATTGTTTCAACTATATTGAGCACTTTTGTAAAAATTAATTTGATTGGTTGATTTTTTTTGTAGGACGAGGTTCGTTTAAGACTTTTTCTTGATAGCATAGGCTTTTCAGACCTGAGTGCTAAGAAAATAAAGAAGTGGATGCCTGAGGACCGTAGACAATTTGAAATCATTCAGGAGAGGTAAATAACTTTGTATTATTCTTTTAAAAACTACGGAAGATCTCTAATTTTCTTGTATGCATTGTAGTTATATAAGAGAAAAAGAAATGGAAGAAGAAATCCTAATGCAAAGACGTGAGGAGGAGGGAAGAGGTAAAGAAAGAAGAAAGGCTTTACTAGAGAAAGAAGAGCGTAAATGGAAGGAAATAGAAGCTTCGCTAATGTCCTCTATTCCAAATGCTGGTGGTAGAGAAGCTGCTGCCATGACTGCAGCTGTGCGTGCCGTTGGAGGTGATTCTGTTCTTGAGGATTCTTTTGCTCGAGAAAGAGTGTCAAGCATTGCTCGTAGGATTCGAGTAGCTCAGTTAGCTCGCCGTGCACTTCAGGTTCATTACTTCCCTCTTTCTGATGAAATAAGGCATATGACCTTTTTCTTGTGCTGGGCAGTTTAATATTACCATTCTATGCTTAGCTAAAATCCTGCCTTTACTTTTTATTTTTATTTTTTTTGGTTCAGAGTATTGTAGATTTTTTCTGACACAAGAAACAGCTTCTCATTGATTTAATGAAAAGGAATACAATTTTAAAAGATTCAAACTCCTAAAAGGAGGGGAAAAAGATGCGAACAACAAATACAACGAAATAGAGATAAACTTACAAACAACCACTACCGACATGCCTCCATCAAATACTGAGAAACAATGGTTACTAAAAAGCTACCGATAAAGTTCCAAAAACGTCCACCAACCTACAGAAGACCAACAAAGAGCAACATGATGAACTAAAAAATCAATGAAACTTTTGAAGAAGAACCAACTCCAAGAATCTTGAAAAAAAAGAAAAATTCCCACCTAACATTCTAACACCTTTCAATAGGAGAATGAAATAGAGCCCAACAAGTTTTTAAACTGCCACCTCATAGATCTTCCCAAAACAACAAAGAAGAAGCCAACCACCCTCCATAAATCCCTGAGAGACCTTAATAAACCACAGGGTGAATTTCTTTAAGTTGTATGTTTACAGACCTTAATTAATGATGAAAATGTGGAAGCAATGGAGTAAGATATGATAACAGGTGCAAAGGGTTGAGACAGTTTAATTATCATGGAAGGGGCTGGACAGTTCCAATCCAACTACTTTAGCAGTACTATTGAAATAATAAACCCAAATAGGAAAACTAAAGAGTTTGGAACTATACACGGAAATAAGGAAAATCCCAAAAATCCCCTACAGCAGAATTATTGTATCTTTTCTCCCTTTCATCATCGGCCTATCTCTTTCTTGGCGTAATTATAAGTTTCCCTTTTGTAATAATAGTTTATATTTTCTTATAGCCCATAGGATTAGTTTTTTGCAATCCTCTAGATAAGAATTTCAGAGTTGCTTGTAACTTCATCATATCAATGAAATGAATGGTTTGCCCATGAACAAAAAAGAAAAGGAAAATATAATTATGATAATATTTATCCTTCTTTTTCATTGTACTTCTGCAGACAGGAATTCTTGGTGCTGTCTGCGTCCTTGATGATGAGCCAATTGGATGTGGCAAACACTGTGGTCAGGTTGAGGCTAGTTTATGTCGAAGTCGAAAAATCAGTGTTTCAATTGCTGCATTGATTCAGCCAGAGTCTGGTCCTGTTTGTCTATTTGGTACTGAGTATCAGAAAAAGATTTGCTGGGAATTTCTGGTCGCTGGTTCTGAACAAGGCATTGAAGCTGGACAAGTTGGTCTAAGGTTGATTACTAAAGGTGATAGACAATCTACTGTAACAAAGGAGTGGAGCATAAGTGCAACCAGTATTGCTGATGGAAGGTTTGTGTCGATTTTTTTGAGTACTAGACTAAGCAGCTTCTTCCTCTTGCTTCTTTTTTGTTTCATTTGGCATGAGAGTGTTGCTGATGCAAGGTTTTTGTTATGTGTTTTGCGAACTAGACTGAGCAACCCTTTCTGTCTCTTTTTCCTTGTACTTGAGATTCTAAGTTTTGTGCTTTCAACCCTCTTGTCTTGGCTGTTCTGGAGAATAATCTTTTGGTACAGCAGAATTCGATTTAATATTTCAAGTTTTATTTGCAGGTGGCACATTGTAACTATGACCATTGATGCTGATTTAGGAGAAGCAACCTGCTATTTAGATGGTGGGTTTGATGGCTACCAGACTGGGTTGCCATTAAATGTGGGTGATAATATTTGGGAGCAAGGGACAGAAATTTGGGTTGGTGTTAGACCCCCCACAGATGTTGACATATTTGGAAGATCCGATAGTGAAGGAGCTGAGTCCAAGATGCACATTATGGATGTGTTTCTCTGGGGAAGGAGCTTAACTGAAGATGAAATTGCTGCTCTCCATTCAGCTATTAGCTCCTCAGACTTTAATATGATTGACTTTGCTGAAGATAATTGGGAGTGGGCGGATTCACCATCTAGAGTATGTTTTGTTTCTCTATTAAGATATGAAAGGCAAGCTACCATTCCAGTTGAACCTATTGACTAATGCATGCCTTATTTGTTTTCCTCAGGTTGATGAGTGGGACAGTGATCCTGCAGACGTAGATCTGTATGATAGGGATGATGTGGATTGGGATGGACAGTATTCAAGCGGAAGGAAGAGAAGATTGGAGCGTGATGGAGTAGTAGTTGATGTGGATTCTTTCACAAGGAAGTTTAGGAGGCCTCGCATGGAAACATGTGAGGAAATCAACCAACGGATGCTTTCAGTAGAACTGGCTGTTAAAGAAGCCCTCTCTGCAAGGGGAGAAATGCATTTTACTGATGAGGAGTTTCCTCCAAATGACGAGTCTTTGTATGTGGATCCAAAGAATCCACCTTCTAAACTACAGGTGCTTTTTCTGACTGTTTATCTGATTATTGAGGCTCTTAATCAGTGTCCTATTTTCTTCATAAAATGTTTGTTCTCACGTAGGTTGTTTCCGAGTGGATGAGGCCTGTCGAGTTAGTAAAAGAGGGCAGATTAGAATCTCAGCCTTGCTTATTTTCGGAGGCTGCTAATCCATCTGACGTTTGTCAGGTTTGTCTCAGAGAAACTACTAAAATATTTTTCCGTTTGGCTTTTCCTTGCAGAAGGAAAGATCACATTTGTCTTTTGAATTCACCAATATTAAGCATTTAATCTCTCCATTTTTTACTCCTACTTACTAAACTTTAACAAGATCCATGTCTATGTGATAAAATGAAACAGGGACGATTGGGTGATTGTTGGTTCCTAAGTGCTGTTGCAGTTTTAACTGAGGCTTCCAAAATTTCTGAAGTGATTATTACTCCAAGTTATAATGAAGAAGGGATCTATACAGTTCGCTTCTGTATTCAGGTGAGCTTTTGAGTTTTGACTATCATCATTTGGTGCTCGTGCATGAGCATGGTGTTTGAGCGAAATCCTAGAATCTTTGATGATAGGAGTTTTGAAGATTCTTTTATCCATAGCATTCAACATTTAGCTTCTTGGCGGAAAGGATTTTGTTGCAAGGTTTTCTTGATTTGGTTCTTCTATTTGGGAAGGAGTTCTCTACCTGGCTTGAGCTGTATTTCTCTTTTATGATGTGCATTCACTTATATTTTATAAGGGACAAATAATGACTAAAATCCTTACTGAGCCTTCACCCGGAAGCTGTAGCAAAGAAAACACTACAGATCTTTGATCTTATTTCCCTTTCTCTTTAACCATGCATGTCACATAATACTTGTAACTGTAAGTTGTAACTCTGTCGAGTCCACTTTTGCCATAAATCTGAATGGACATCGAAGAAGAAATTGTTAGCCACTTTGTAGTTGAAAAAGACCAAGCAGAAGAGAACGTCCACCTGTGTTGAAGAACATAGTATATCAGTACTAATACACATACTAAATCGTACCAAATTTGTTGCGTATTTTTGTAATTACTGTTTCAATTTTCTGCGAGTGATTAAAATTTTCATCGTTGTGTATTTCATTCTCTTCCTAGAGTGAATGGGTCCCTGTGGTTGTTGATGATTGGATCCCATGTGAATCACCGGGGAAACCTGCATTTGCTACTAGTAGGAAAGGTAATGAGCTCTGGGTGTCCATATTGGAGAAGGCATATGCTAAGTTACATGGGTCTTATGAGGCATTGGAGGGCGGTCTAGTTCAGGATGCTCTTGTAGATCTTACTGGAGGTGCCGGTGAGGAGATCGACATGAGGAGTGCCCAGGCCCAGATTGATTTAGCAAGTGGTAGGCTATGGTCTCAATTGTTGCGCTTTAAACGAGAGGGATTTTTACTTGGTGCTGGCAGTCCATCAGGTTCAGATGTGCACATTTCCTCTAGTGGCATTGTGCAAGGACATGCCTATTCGTTGTTACAGGTAAGTTGTTTCTATCTGTGCATCTGATAATTTTTTACAAATTTCTGATTGAATGTCCAGGAAGAATGACCATCACTTTGTAATTTGAACATTAGAGACCCATATCATTATTTCAATGAAAATTCTTGTTTCCGTTTAAAATAAAATTGAAGAATGTCCAACATTTTACTGAACTTTCAGGTAAGAGAGGTTGATGGGCACAAGCTTATTCAGATACGAAACCCATGGGCCAATGAAGTTGAGTGGAATGGTCCTTGGGCTGATACTTCACCTGAATGGACTGATAGGATGAAGCACAAGCTAAAGCATATTCCACAGGTCTGTGCTTACGTATTGTCTTCCAGATTTGCTGTTAGATGAAAGGGCGTACAATGAAAATGGATTTCAAAATTTAAGATGTGATCTCATCATAGTATTCATATGAGACTTGAAATCATAAACTAAAGTATGAATAAAATGTTTGAACTCTTATTGTTAGTAATCACATGAGACTTGATGCGAACTAAAGCACGATATAATTGCTTATTATGTTTTGTATGTGTTTTGCAGTCAAAAGATGGAATATTCTGGATGTCATGGCAAGATTTTCAGATACACTTTCGATCAATATATGTTTGTCGAATCTATCCTCCAGAGATGCGGTACTCTGTGCATGGCCAATGGAGAGGTTATAGTGCTGGTGGCTGTCAAGATTATGATACATGGCATCAAAATCCACAATTTCGGTTGAGGGCTTCTGGGCCAGATGCATCGTATCCTGTTCATGTATTCATTACCTTAACCCAGGTATCCTTCTTTACTTTAATTTGTAAATATCTTCTTCCTGGTGGACATTATTAACTTAAGAATTATACATTTTTAGGGGGTGAGCTTCTCGAGGACCGCTGCTGGTTTCAGGAACTATCAATCAAGTCATGATTCAATGATGTTCTACATTGGAATGAGAATCCTGAAAACCCGTGGACGACGGGCAGCTTACAATATTTACCTTCATGAATCTGTTGGGGGCACAGACTATGTGAATTCTCGTGAAATATCATGTGAGATGGTTCTGGAACCTGATCCAAAGGGCTACACAATTGTGCCTACAACGATTCACCCAGGGGAAGAAGCACCATTTGTCCTCTCTGTCTTCACTAAAGCATCTATAACCTTGGATGTTTTATAGCGCACGTGGTTTCTCTTCAGATGGTTTTATCATACGAGGTGAGATGGCCTTGTGCATCCACCTAACATTTCAAGTAGCTTGGGCTGGCGGTCCGTTTTCTGCTTCAGGGGTTTCATTGACCTATCAATCACGAGAGAATCGCCTGGTAAACTTTTTTTCCCCTTTCCTTGTCACTATATCGGGAGGACCCTAATGTGCTTTTTATGCTTTTCTTTTAAGTATCTTTTTTTCCCTTTACCCAACAGTTTTCTCAGTGCTTTTCATATGGCTTTTAACAAGTGTGTCAACCATCATGGGTTGATGTAGTTGTAAATCGGGGGGACATGACCTTGATAAAGAGCTAAGAGGTTATGGGTTCTATTCATGATGACTACATGCTTATCATTTAATACCCTACAAGTTTTTTTACTACTCAAATGTTGCACGTATAGTCCTGGAAAAGGGAAGCAAAAAAAGTTATGCTCTTGCGTTTGCCCAATATAGAGGCTACTTTGGGCTTTGAAAGGAAAGATTTTTGAAGGGATACCCTGTTACTTTTTTTTTTTTGAAAAGGAAACAAGTCTCTATTAATATAAATGTAAATGAAAGAGACTAACCCTCTAAGTACATGAGAGTTATACGAAGAGCGTAAAACATAAAGCATAACTAGGATCGGCAGACGCACCTGAATGTCTCAACTAGGTTGACACTCCCTTAGTGCCCTCATCATATCCTTCAAAACATAACATCAAAAAACAGCTGAGGTTTATAAATTCAGCCATTACAAATTGGACGAAAAGACTATAGATCACTAGCCTTACAAAGGAATCAAACACGAGCATACTGAGGGCCTAATACAAAAGTGCCAAAGGGATTAAAATCAAAATCAAAACGAAAATTAAGCTGGAAAGATAGAAGCTCTCCAATTTGAGTAGATTTCTTGAATGTTGTAGCTTTCAAAAGGCTTGGAGAAGGAACACCACGAGGAGGCGTTCTTACGGACAACTTCAAAGCGATCCAACCAAACAAAGGATTTATCATGGAACTTAGTTACCTAATAGGGGAAATCGTTGATGGATGATCTCTTATGAAGAAGACACCCTTTGCAGGAGAGCAGACTTTAGGCCAAATGAGCGGGACTTCACTTATGACTTACCTTCTGCTAGTTGTTAAGGTAGGAAAAAGGCCAGAAAGGTTTTGTCACACGTGGAGCTAATGAGTTTTAAGGTTTTCTTTAGACATTATAAATCAAGTATTATACTTGAGAAAAACTGATGTCATCCCACCTCTACTATATCGGACGTACCATGTTACTTTACTGGCATGGTCATGGGAACAATGGTGCTTGTCATAGTCTATGCCAATAGCCGAGTGTGGTTTGCAGATCCTTTCCCTACCCCTTCCCCATGGGCTTTAAAGTGCTGAGTCTGATTTGGAGGGGGGGATCATTTTTAGTGCTCGCCACTTTAGTCAGTTAAGTTATACTAGCTACTTTCTGTTCTGAAGTATTAATTGATTTACTATATTTTATGCTTTAGCAATACATAATTCTGAAGTATTCACTAAAATGATTACCCGCTAATGGCAACATCAGCACTCTCATAGGATGGTTGAAACTAAATCGAGTCTATTCTTCTCAGGTTGCAACAATATATGTATATATATCCCAGCCTCTAAGGGGCAGCCCTCTTGGGTCAAGCAATTTGGTAGATATAAGCAGGTGCAGTTGCAAGTCCAATACGAGCTCAAAACATTCAACATAATATCCTGAAGAAGCCTTACGCCTTTTTCTGATTTTACCTGTGAAGAAGATGCTAAAGCAAGGATGCATAATAGATTCTTTTGAGTAGTACATCAGGTACTTTTGGCAATCTTGTATATAGGTAGATTTTGTATTTAACTATAGCCGTTGTAATGTAAATTTTTTATTTATGATTTTTCCCCTTTTTTGGGTTGAGGGGCAAAAGTATTAGGAAACAAAAATTAGCAGAGCTAGTCAGTTTGGGCACTATAGAGAAAGCAATGTAGCTGGGGAATGCTTATGTTTCTAGCTGCAGTTTTGGAAGCTTTTAACTGTCGGAACATTGAGTTCAATTGTACAAAAATGCATTTTTTTTTCCCAATATAATCTTTTGTTATATACTCGAGTCTCTCTGTATTCGGTTTCATCTTGGTTAGAAATTCATAGTAAAAATTCTAGTGGGAGAACTTAGGCTTCACCAATTTAACAAGAATGGAAAGGATTTCAACTCTTCCGAGGTTGGCCTTGAGAGCATTTTTTTATTTAAGTTGATCCTAAAATTATCATGATTGTTTTTTAGTATCATTATGAAAAATGGTCATTTTGATTATTCTATCATCATTATTTGTCCTAACTAATGTCTGCCAACATTATTGTTTTTTCAAATAAGTATGACTAAATTGAAATAAAGCTAAAATTTAAAGTTTAGTTGGTTCAATAGAAGCTTTGTGAACTTTTCATAGGTTTTACACAAAATTAATAATTTTAAAATTGGAATATTTTTTTTGACAGATGTGCTGAAACTTTGTGGGCAAATGAGATTTTGACTGAATCTTTTGCTAGGGCAACCAAACTTTTTTTTCCCTTATTGATTTTTGTTATATTCCCCCCACCCCTTTTGAGGTCTATGCTCTGTCTTGCTTGTGCTCTACCTCTCTACCTCTCACTTCTCGCTCCATGCGTGTTGGAGCCTCGTTGCGACATGTGAAGTCACCCTTCGAGGTGAAAAGCGTTTTCCAAAGGAAAGAAAAACTTCCATTAGCATTTTCACTTCTGGTCATGCAATGATTGTGCAAAATGAACGAGAATGAGAGTTTGATAGTAAAAATGATTGAGAAGGGTTCGTAAAAAATAATTGAGAAACAAAGAATCATTGAAGCTGAAACCTTTTAGTTCATCTTTTAATTATAAAAGAGCATAGCATACAACTTTCAGAAGTTTTTATGATACCCAGGAACTTTATTGTAAGTATTTTTAGTTTAGAGTTGTTTATTGTCTTTTTACATTCTCTTAATTAGGAAACTTTTGTACTCTTTATTGAATAGAATTGGATTAGATATTCTGATTCTCGGATCTAAAAGTTTCAAGTTTTGAAATTAAAAATCTTCACATGTTTTCTTCTTTTACAAGGTAAGAATACTTATTATGCCCCTTTTAAAAGTTTAAAAATATTTTTGCAAAAATGTACTAACGATTCTTGTTCGTATCAAGATAAGGGTATTTTTTTAAAAACAATATTATTAAACAAAGCACTAACAATTTCCATTAAAAACATACAATAAAGTTTCAATGTTTAAGGGTTATCTTTCAAACTCTTTTAAACTTTGTGTATAGCCAAACTTTCAAACTTTGAATGTTGATCCTTTCTCTAAGTCGAGCACGATTTTGTTGAAACCTAGTAAGTTCAATCAATTAAGATGTAATTTTTCATTTAAAATCACGAGACAAGATAACAATGAAGTCAAGAGTGGTTAATATTTAAACCTATGAACTACAAACACACCCTTTATTTAAAAAAAAGAATTTAAACAAATGGTTGTGGGGTAAGGTAGTACATAAAAGTTGGAAGCAACCCATAACTTGAAAAGGAAGAAAGCTAAAATTACAAACATCAAAACCCAAGAAATAAAGAGCAAAAAGTAAAATGATTTCTACCAATTTAAATTCACTCACTTAACCAATTAGCAATCAAATAGCACTAAAGAAAAGAAATTAGGTGACTTATATTACATCATCTCAATTCTGTAAATTTCCCCCCCCCAAAAGAACCCCAAAAGTCCACTCTCCTCCTTTTCTCCAAAATATGGCTATCAATAAACAAGAGGTTATTTCTATCCAATATGTCTATTTTTGTCTCTTATTGATTCAGTCATTCTGAGTCACTTTCCATACTTCTCATGGCCTTCAATCCTCTGGGTCTCTGCATATATTCCAATATCATTCTCAAGTTATCATTATTAGAAAGAGAATCACAAAAATGGGTATGGGATAGATTGACAATACTTTGTCAGTTTCCATCTTTTATATAATGTTTTTTTAGTGAATGTTTTGCAGTAAGGAGGTGTTTGGCCCATGGGACTTCATAAATTGAAGTTAAAGAACTTCAATAGTTAGAAACAAGAAACTCTTTCTCTCTTTTTATCTCCCCTTTAATGTTTCCTAACTCTAGATTAAACAACTCCAATATATTAACTATAGATTTCAGAACTCCGTGACTCAAACAACCACTAATAGTTTAGTTTTCTTGGTGGAGTGGTGTTATTCTACCTTTTTTGAAGTCTTCTTTTCCCGCACCTCATACCTTTCTTGGCACAAGTCTGATAGCCATGAACCTGGCATCACCAGCTGCATCCACACACAAACGAAAGGAGTTAGCTAATTTTTCAAATGAAGGATTCCTCGGTTTGACCCGGGATTGCTTTCTTTTCCTCCTTGCCTTTATCAAAGCATGATTCATATCTAGAACACTTACAACTAAGCTTTTCTGTAACAATTTGGCTCTTTTCTTAGGTCTTTGAGGAAGTTTACACCCTTTCATGGCCATGAAATCTTCTTCCTTTTCCTTGCTAGATAGAGAAATATAGAGCCTTGGCCAGACAAACCTATTTCGGTCGTTTCCCGTGGGGTGGTCCATTGAGACTTTTTCATCCACACCCATCGAACCCCTTGTCGTATAGTATCGATCTTCCTTTTCTGGTGATGTTATGATCGTTCTTTGATTGTCAGTTGGTGAAGCAATGCTCCTTTGACCAAACAGAATATCATGACAAAATTAGCACCAATAATGGCCTACACTATTATATAAATTCCAAGATTACAAGTGAAATAAAGAATGCTTAAGAAACACATAAGGATCTACTAACAACATACAACCAGTAACAAACTATGCTTCTAATCATCATCAACATTTCAAACCAGAATAACAGTATTCAAATAGAAAGATACTTCACCAAGTTTCCTAAAAAAGGTAGAACATAATCTTGTTTAAAGCTGTTCAAGACCTAAAATATGATCTTTTTTGAGCATTCCAAGACCTAAAAACTTGATGAATTAAAGAGCAAAGTAGAATCAACTTGAACTTCTCCCTTACAGTCCCCCCCTCCCCCCAAAATATAAAGAAAAAAGAGTTAAAATAAACAAAGAAAAGGGGAAAATGGAGCATGATTTCTTTGACATTGAATCAGGAATCTAGTTTCTTACTTGTTAAGGCGATGAGTTTGTTGAGTAGATGAAGCTTTCTCAGCTGTAACAACACGACGATCCCCTTTAGATGAAACTTTCTTCTTTCCCAAACAATCGGGTTTACTAGTAATTCTTTGTGGTTCTTTAACTTTCATATATCTCATCCTCTTCCTGTTCCCCCACTGCAACAGAAAATCTGTTTCACCAGATTTATTACTTTTCTGACCTATTTCTTCCTTTTCCATGTCTCTGCAACAAAAAAAATCACATTCACCCATTCACTCTTTTGTACAAAGAAACACTCCAAATCCAATAAAACCCCATAAAAAATACAGCACTACAAAACTAACCTCAAGATCCAACCCCCAAAAATCAGTGAATCATCAACACAATTTCCCTCTAATAACCCTGCATTCAATGGATTAAAACAAACCACATGATTTACCAAAACGAAGATGCAACAAAATCAATTAATGAGAAGTAAACGAAACTCCCTAAACCCAAAACCGGATTAAGAATCAAAGGTTCCCTCACTCTTAAATTTTCAATTTCCCCCAAAATCTAAACAAAAACCCACAAAAGAAAAAGAAGAGGAAAATACAATTACCTCTCAAAAGGCTTCTTCTGCATCGGTATTAATCACCATCATCAACACAAAAGTTGCAATGGAAGAAAAATCCAAAGTAGCAAAAAGAGGCGATGAAGCAGCAGAGAGCAAAATGAAAATGGCAAAAAGATTTTCCAAAGAGGAAGAGGAAAAAAATGGCTAGAATGGAAGAAGAGACATTAAAGTTTAATGGGTCAGAGTTAGATTATAGCATTCAAAGGAAACAGAGGAAGAAAAATCGGCCGCTCTTCAGTTCAGTTGCACAGAAGCTCTCTTCTTTTCTCTTCCTCTCTTCTCTTTCCTTTCTTTTTTTTTTCTTAATTAGTTTTAGAATTTGAAATAAAAAAGGAAAAGCGTGGAATTTTATTAACCATTGGATTGAAATGAAGGGTCAGATGGAGTTCGGGTCGACCCGATTTAAAATTGAAGTGCACGTGATATCGGGTTGATGAATTCAAACAAAATCTATGGAATGAATTTTGCGTTTTAACATTTGCACAAATCACTAAACCTACAATCTCCTAATCCTCATCATATATACCATTTTTTTTAAACCCTTTTTTTAACTTTTGACACGTCATCATCTTAACCCTAGTTTTACCCTTTTTGTCTCCACGTCATCCATTTTCCTAATTTTATTGCCACTATTTACAAAGAAAAAGAAAAAGGGTGCAGTATTGATTTTTTCTTTTAACTATTTAATTCTTTTTTTTCTTTGAAAATGTATGGTATGGATTCGAACCGAAACTTCTTATTCTTGAATACATATAGGTGCCAATTGAGTTGAATTTATGTTGGCTATTAGATTCTTTTTAAATGTAAAGATGAGGAAAAATCATAGTCAGACATCTTTAGGTTGAAGGATAGAATTTTAGGTTTTCCGAAACACATTAAGAAATCAACCGGTTTGAAAAATTAGATTGTCACACGATAAAATCTGTGTCTAGCCAATCTATGAGCGCATGGTTCCAGTCACGATAGGTAAACCGAAATGATATCGAAAAGAATGAGACATACAAATGCTATATATCATGTAACAACTCTCTGATCTCATGAACATTATTCACAAGATGATTGAGGCAATCAGAAAACATTACCCCATTTGGTGAGCATCATGCAAGCTCTTTTTTTTTACTAAGTATGAAAAGTGGGGAGTAATTAATAGTTACCTTATCATTTATGTTACAATTTATCTTGGTAGTGGTAAACTTTATTTTTAGCTGGGAAATGTATTTAATTTATTGTATTTTTTGGTAATGGATTTCTAAAAACACTAATATCATTCCATTTAATTGTTTTCTCTTTTTAAGATGATACAATTCAACAAATAGCAAACTCAAAATAGTAGAAACTTTGAACTTAATAGTCTAAACAATATGTCAGTTGAGCTATGTGAACTTTCTTTATTTCTATTTATAGTTTATCTTTGCATTATTAACTCTTTTTTTTTTATTGGTATAAAAATTAGGCCAATTTTTTTAAAACTAAATAAGAAGGGATTCCAACTACTTAGATTTTGATTTTGAAATTTGGCTTAAAATCAAATGTTTTTTTAAGCATGTGAAATCAATGATACGTATATAGATGAGAATTTAAATCTTTGGATAGTCAATGTCGTCATAGAATCTATTGTTGTTGTGAAAATCAGATCACAAGTTTACACCACCTCGTTATCTATACATTTTGTTTTGTGATTGAGTTGAAATTTTCTAGATGAGAGAGATTGAGTTTCATGACCCATCTAACTTATCCTAATCGAGGTGTCAAGTACAAGATCAAGAAGACTTGTCCTAGGTGAAGGTAACCTAATTGTATCGTCAAGCTAAGTTAGAGTTAGTAGCATTAGCAATGTGCCACTATCAAGATACTACTACACAAGGAGAGGGGTTAAAAATAAACTTTTTAAAATTTGTAGAACCAAAAATGGCATGAAAGGAACTTAAAAAGTTTAAATTCACTTGAGATTATATACTTCCTTTTATACGTACAACAAAAGATAGATGAGCTTCTAAGATTTATGGTTGATTTTTACTTTATATGGCTTGTTATATTGTGGATTAACACATGATTTTCTCTGTGTCAACCGGATGAGTAATAGTTAGTCATGATTTGGCTTTCCAATACCGTAGACAAAGATTTCCAACCATTCAATTGGAAAATCATTGACAATGTGTAACTTTATCTCACTTTTTTTATTCTTAAAAAAGAAAAAAAAAATGAATTATTTGAGTATTGGTGATGTTTTTAGAGTGTAAACCTACTAGTTTACTACTTTAGCTATTGCCAATGGTACTCTTAGGTAAATCAACTATATGACATGAATTAAAATAATGTTGGCTAAATTTTATTTTAAATTAAAACAGCTTAGTTACATTGTTTGTAAATTAATTGTAAATTCATGTGATTTAGTATAAAAGTCAAATTAGGTTTATTGTTTCAATTGTTTTAATTTTAACGTTTATATTTAACTTACAATGATTTATTAAATATTATTTCAAAATATATATGATTAAAATTACATCTAATTTCTTTTTAACTTGATAAAAGTTTTAAGAAAATAATTGTTGTAAAACATTGTATCAATCAAGAAATTAAAATTTTGAAAATATAGCCAAATGAACAAATATCACTCTAGATGGCTACAAACCAACCTCAAATGATAAGTTATGATCAATTTTTTTTTTTATAAATATAATCATGTAATCACATTAAACATAACAAGCAAAGGAGAATAGAGCCATAAAAATAGCTATTTTTTAGAGTTATAAATAATATATTAGATGATATTGCAAAGGAATAATTATACAAATTAAGAAATTATTATTTCGTTTATATTCAATTAGTAACTATAACTAGTTTTATATTTTATGAATATATTTTCAAATATATTTTTAAAAAGCGTTTAAACATATCTCTATAAATATAAAATCCAATTATGTTTTGTTTGATTCCATCATTTTCAAAATTATTCTAAAAAAGTTTCTAAATATGGAAAAAAGAAAAAGAAAAAAAGAAAAAATTCCTTATTAATTAATATAATTGGTGAAATGAGCTTTTTTTTTTTTCTTTTTGAAAGATTTATAAAATTAATAAGTCATTTGCAGATTTGTTATTAATTATATGATGATTTTATTTTTCTTAAATACAATTAATTGCATTATTCCTCATAATTAATGTTTGAAATATTTGGTTCTTTCTTCATTAACACAATTTTTAATTTTTTAACTTTTTTTGTCATTTACTGTTTTTTTTTAATATTCATTTAAGGTAGAGTATTTCAAATAAATTTTTTTATATTTCATTTACTAAAATAGCTATTTATTTTCTTCAATATAGCTAAAAGTCGAGCACCTTCCATTGAGATCTTAAATGTACATCAAATATACTAGTCATATATAAAAAAAATGTAAATATATATCACATATACCTTAGGTTATTTTTTAGTTTATTTACAAATATACTAGAAAAATATGATAAACTGGCATATAATGTTTGGTATATACAATATATCATACAAATTGTTTTGTTCATCCACTTATAAAAAAATACCTTAGTTTATTTTTGAGAAAATTCAAATACATAGTGATGTACATATCAAATTCATCTTTGGTAAGAGAAATTTCTTACCGATTCGTGTTTTCAGTTATGAGGGTGACAATTTTCGGATCTCAAATGAAACTTTTCTTAATTTTGTATGTTTTGAAAGAAAAACTATTCTGAAAAGTTAATTTTTTATTATTATTTAAAAGTGAAGGGTAACGAAGATAAATTATAATACATTTTTGTGTAATTAAACCTATTTAATTAAAAAGTTTGGGTTGAATATTGTGGGATGAGCCCAATACTATAATTGGCCCAATCGCTACAATGTCCATTGCTTAATGGGCTCAAATTCAACCCAATAAGCCCAATCTTCAATTATTCCTTGGGAAGCCCAACAATTTGAAATTTCAAAATTAAGATTCAATTTGAAAGAGAAAAACTTTGAAATTTGTTCTATAGGAAAAAACTTTGATAATTCCCTTTTTTGTTTATTAATAAAAAGAAAAACTTTGAAGACTTTTTTTTTCTCTCTCTCTCTTTTTTGAGAAAACTTTTTCTCTTTCTTTTTATGATCAATTTGAAAATTCAAATTAAAGATTCAATTTTACATTGAAAAAAAAGTTGTAAACTTAAAATCTTATTTAACGATCACTTCACCAAATGTAAAATAGATGTAGACATTTGCACCAACTCAATATTTTTGTTAAAATATCAATTTCAATTGCTAATCAATTAATATCTCATTTTCTAACTCCAAATTATTTGCTACTTAATTTCTTTGAAACATTTTTTCTTCTTTATAGCAGCCTTATCTACAACAAAATCTTAACTATTAGGTAATCGAACAGCTCGTTGATTATCTTCAACCTATTCAACATGAAGATAGTTTTCGATGTTAAGTCGTGTGCTCAAAATGTTTTTTTCTTTATTAACATATGCCAAAAAAAAAAAAAAAAAATTTTTTTAATATAATAATATAAAACAAAAAAAAAAAAAAAAAAACTTTAACAAAGATAATTTTACATATAAAGAAAAATAATAAAAACTTTGAAAATTTTGAGATTTTAGGTTATATATAATTTATCTCTTATTCATATATAGTTTTTACTCTAAGAAAATATTCTGAGATGTTTCATTCTTTAAGTAAAAGTTTTTTTTTCCCTTTTCTCAAAACATCACATTGAAAAACAATAAAATGGAAATTCAAGTTATATTCAAAATTTTCATCATATGACGTAATTTTATATTTTAGTAGGTTTGATATTTTCATCACATTGCATCGTAAAAAAATGATGAAACAAGAAAAATAAAGTCGAACAAGAAAAGTCATGAATATATAAATATAATCTATGGGTAGCATATGTTCAAATTCGTTCAAATTCTCAGTTGTTTCATTTTAATTAATTATCTTTTTCAAGAAAAAAAAAATGCCTCCTAACATAAATATAGCACACAATATCATATTGAAATATATATATATATATATATATATATATATATATATATATAACATTAATTTAACAAAGTAAGTAATAATAGTGATTTAAAGAAAAGGTCGTAATGTTAATGATGATTAATTGTAAAAACCCTAAAGGAAGCAAAACCAACGTCTCAACTCTCTTCTTTTGGATTTGTTTAAGTGGTGGGGCCTAACACAGCTGTTTGGCAATACAAACCACCAAATCAAAACCAACCTGTAAAAAACCTTAAATAACAATACAAAGAAAATTCTATTTTCTTTTTTTGCTATAAATACCAACACTTCCTTCTTCATTTCCCTTCAACAAATTCAAACAAATAAGAGAAACCCCATTTGAAAAGAAAAAAAATCCTCAAATATATATATACCCAAACCCATTTTTAAGGATTTGTTTTCATCAATGGAAGCAGCAGCAAAGAGATTTCAAGGTCTAATGGTAACAATGATGGTGGTTGTTCTGATCGCTATTTCATCATCATCCGCCATTGTTGCAGCTCAAGAAGCTCCAGCTCCAAGCCCAGCTTCTGATGCCTCTCTTTCTATTCCAACTTTAATGGCTTCTTTTGTTCCTCTTGTTTTTGGATTATTTTTCATCTAATAATTCTTCCCCCTAATTCCTTCTTCTTTTATTTCATTTTTAATTACCATTTATATATTTTGTAATTTCCCTATGGATATATAAATGTGTGTGTGTGTGTTTTTCTTTTTTCTTTTTAGGGGATGATGATTGAATTTGTTTGGGTGTGATTTGGGATTATTATTAATTTTATGTATATTTTTCCATATTAATTTAATGTTATGTTGTTATTATTATTTCTTTTGGTAATTTTCTTATATTTTGCAATTTTATATCTATGTTTCATTTAGCAATTAAAGTGATTTACTCATTTACTTGAATAACATAAAACAAAAAAATGGTAAAAAATAGAACGATTTACTAAATAAGAAATAAAAAAGGCATACAAATCATAATTAACTACCTACATTAATTATAAACAAAATTTTAATTCCAACTCGAACAATGTACGTAGTATCAAACTAGTTTCATTGTATATTTCTATTTAAATTTCATCCAATAATTATTTGGGTTATTGCACAATGAAAGGGATTTGTTCGGTGTTGGTTTAAGAAAAACTCAAACCAACGGCGGTTGGTTTGTACTCTTTCATTGTTGGAGTCGGTTTGAACATTTACTAAACTGATCATAGTCCATTCAATGGGAGGTTTGATAGAAAAATCGATTTTGAATGACTGACGAACAGCAACCAAAACAATCACGTTTTGAAAATAAAACAACAATATAGAAACGACTAGAAAAGGTGTAGAAAATAAAATAAAAATATGAAAAGAAAGTTAGAGACAAAATGAAGAGTGATCACATGGGGAGGTCAGTAGTCAGTGAGCTGTGGCTTTACAGACAGAGACTCCATTATTGTAATCTTTCCAAAAACCCAAAACTAATTTAATTAGGTGTTAAAATCTATAAATGTTTATATATATGGGGATGAAATGATATATGTTGAGGCCAAACCAAATTAAAATGTGTATATAGTTTAGTTTAGGTTTGTTTTAAATTTAGGATCTATTATATTCCATTTGGAATTATGAGCTGTGCTTTTAGAAGAATTAGCTATGGATGAGCATGATAGACCAACTAAACCGAAGTCGGTCCGATAGAAAACAAGGCAGGTCGGTTTTAAAAATTTTCAAAAACTGACCGACCAATCATCATTCCTAGAATCAGCAATGAGAAAAATTGAAATAATGTTTGGTAAACATCAACTTAAACTTCAAAAATTTATATTATAGTGTTTTGTAAAAAAAATTAAAAAAAGAAGACTTATTTTAGATATAATAACAAAATAGTTTTTTCTTTATTTATTTCTAATATTATTAACAAATATCAAACAATGAAACACGTAAGAAATCAAAGAAGTGAATGTTTTAGTCGATTGTTCTTACAAACCTATATTCGTAAAGATATCTTATCTTTGATCCTCATTCAGGTCCATATTGTGCTCAAGATTTTTACCAAGCACAAAATTACATTGGAGGGGCTCAATATCCATCTTGGCTTAGATAACACCAAAACGTGCTATTAAAACTATCGATGGATTTAATATAGGTTTAGGAGGGGTTCAAATTCTCCCTGAACTTTACCAATACCATAATCAACTAGTCTAGTGGTAAAACTATAGCTCCGCTCCAAGATTTTAATCTATCACGGTTAAAACAATGGGTTAAAAAGAGAAATATCTAAGATGAACAAAACTATTTTTTGGCCCTATTTCTAGCCATTACCTTCAAAAGAAATTGTAACATAGAAAGAAGAATATAATGGCCACATTTTCGTACAGATATTTGTTGAGAGATGTAGGAAAAAATCAGTATTAATTAATACATTTGGAGACCAATATGATGTTGCCATTTAGCATTTTGTTTCTCTCAAACAAAAGGTCAATTTCTCTTTCTTTAATGAAATTTGGAAACTTAGAGAGAGAGAGAGAGAGAGAGAGAGAGAGAAAGGACAGCATAGAGAGAAAAGGCATCACATGTTGATGCTTACTTATGCACATGGGGCTGTGACATCTAATTATTTTGCCATATTTCTTATTTCATATCATATGATCCAAACAATACTACAATTTTATTCAAAATCAAAATTTATATTTTTCTTAATTTTTGTATTCATGTCTAAATACTAAAATACCCAAAATATTCAAGGTTTCGAAGAATTAAATCAATACATATATATAGTGGTAAGATTGCTCTGGACTGCTTTTTTTTATCTAAAGGGGACGAAAGATAATCTTGATACAATCTAGGAAGATCAAACCCTATAAAGTTTGATGTTTACGTTCTTCCCGAACAATCTCCGCTCTATCAGACGATGCTTTTAAGTTCTCAATAATTAATTCTAGCCTTTCCATGATGAATGTGAATTGTTAAATCAATAACAATAAGTCCTAAATGAAGAGACTTATGTACAAAATGATTTGACAAATTGGCATGAGAGGAGAATTCAAATAACTTAATTCATCAACCGTCAATAAGTTTAGCCAAGGTATTTATAGCACGACATAAATGTGTTGACTTATTAGAACCTTAGCTATTATTTTGCTACGAAAGGCTTAGATAGCCGATGTTTAGATGTAGCATTATTATTTCTAGAATTCAAATTTTGTTATAGAACGCTAACTCTTTGAATTAAGAATAAATAAAAAATTTAAAAATTGCTTTCAAATATAGTAAAATGAACCAAAATATTTACACATCGATAAACTTCTATCATCGGTTACTCACCAAAAGTTTGAGAAATACAAAAGAATTCGATAAAGGGCAAATATAATATAGAAGAGAAACCCTAACTAGGGCATTAATTATCAAAGGAAAGAACATCTAAATTAATTAAAAGATTACCTATTGATTCATTAATATTTTTTTAAAATGAAACTTCAAAAGACATATATAATGCAAAAGGCATAAAAAAAAAAGAAGACAAAAGTAAAACCAAGTGTAAGTGAGTCCAAAAGAACAAGACCTAACAATAATTGAAAACAAAACTTAAAGAAAAGCATGAAAAGCATCAATAAATCGTTTAACCTAATTAATTTGAACTTAATCCAAAGGGACTCTTCTCTTTTAAGCTATTGATAAAACCTCACCATCTCAAAATATTTATATGCTAATTCCTAACCACCAAAGTTAAAGTATGGTTTAAATATTAGAGAATGTTAACTTATTCCATTGGGGTTTAACCTACCTTGCATGTGATCATATGCTAACAAACTACCATTAATATTTTAATAGAATCATATCTTAGGATAAAAGGATTGTATGCAAACATCTTTCTTCAAATAGTCCTTAATATATGATAGTGCAAAAAGTTTAAATACTTTCATATATGTTGATTCATTTTTTTTATTATTTTTTTTACTTCTAAGATGTTAAAGTATTTCGATTACTTAAAAAATGAAATGAAATAAGATCAAAATGACCACTTTTTAGAGGTACAAAAATTAAAATGAACATATGGTAATTATCAAGATAAAAATAAACTTAATGGCATTTAAGAGAAAAGAATTATGTAAAACTCAAGGACACAGATTATGTTCAAGTAAGGTCGTAAAAAAACACTCTTCTGAGTTCTAGTATCTTCTAAGAAGAACAAAATTATAGGTGATGGAAATAAATGTGCAATGAATGAAGACCATAAGAATACTTTTCCAAGAACAACTTGCATAAAATAATAGTTTCAAAAAGCTGATCTAGAAAAACAAATTCAAAGCGAATGTAAATGTCACTTCATATCATTCATTGTGAATTACACAAACTAAGGACATTCTTTATATACTTCATTCAATATTATAAAAATAAAAATAAAGGAGCTTGGTTTGGTGGTTTGAAATATAGAAGCAGAATACAAGGACAGTATAACACAACAAATTCAAAATCACATGGGGCTGTGTAGCAACCAGGCCAGATAAGAACATACCACATTTTCAAAATCACCCCATGTTTATTTCCTTGTAAAAACTTTGATCCCCATCATTTATATACTTGTTTCCTAAATCAAGCTCTTGTTGTCAATATGTCCCACGCATCAATAAAGTTGAAAAAAAGATAATCTAAACACGGCTCAACTAGTCGAGGTAAGACAAACCAATAAGTCAGAAGTTTAATCTCTTACACAGATTATAAACTCAAAAGTAAAACAAAAAATAAAAATACTAACTCCCCCATTTAATAAGAATAACAATAGACAAAGATATTTTCAGGATACCATCTCTAGAACTGCAAATTGTCAATCTTTGGTCATTAGACAAAACTCTAGACAAGGTCACAAGGAGAAACGGATTATGATAGATAGTCATTGAAAACTGTTGGCTGGGAGTAATAAAAGAGGCTTTCAAATAAGTGGTTCTATCATTGGATTATATTCTGAGAAAATCGAGGGATCTCAATCACACTGATTTTCAAGTTGCAATTCCCTTTTGTTACATATACAACTGTCCTAATTTTTCACATAAACCTGAACTGAGATTTAATTTTCTCTTCCCTAATTCCTACCAACTAAGCATATAATTAAGAATTGCCCACCTATCTAGCATATACAAGAATTATAATACATATAACTTTACATGGTAAGAAGGTCTTAATAGAACAATTAGCAAGAAACAATCTGAGCATTACCTCAGTTGACATCGTCCTAACGTTTGGTTTTTTCAGCACGCCTAGAAAGCTCCGTGTCAGCAAAATGAAGAATCCTTCGGAGTCTTAAAACCATATCACAGTGAAAAGGCAGTGCAGTTCGCCGGTCCAAGTATGCTGGGCTCACAGTCATCCATGATAAGGCATGAAGCTCTGCTATGATGGATTCAAGGATCAAATGCGTCTCTATTTCAAAGTCTCTGGATTCGACAGATGAACTTCTTCCCACTTGCTTGATAATTCCGCGGACATTCTTTTCTTGTGTGATATTGTTTCCGTAATAATCAATGAGACTAACCGAAAGGACTGATGGCCATTCCTCTTTCATGTTGCTTCGAGAATCCTTTCTCATTGAAGGTACAGCTCTTGAAATAGCAAATCCAGTCGAAAGTGGAACTGCAGAGCCCTTACTGTGTAGGAGATGTGCCAAAGGTGGGGATTCGGCAGTGAGGCATGTGGGAAGCTGAAGAGGGTTAGAGGGAAGGAAACGCAGACTGGGTGATGGGATTAGTATATAAGAAGAAGATGTGGAACCAAGTGACTTTACAGGAGTAAAGCCTTCAATATACATGGACGAACCCGTGTGTACACTGCCTTGATTTCCACCTGTTAAAAGACTTTAGGTTAGTACTGAGAAAAGTCACTGCTGCAAAACCTAAAATGCATCAAATAAATATTTTTCCACGCACCTCAAGAAACTCAAACCCAGGACATTTCAAATTATAGACAGACCATAATGACAGCTATTGCAATGTACTTAAAATCATCACAGAGACATCAATTGCTTATGAAATTTCCAGAAGGAAGCTAAGTTGGAGGTTTTCTAACCCAGAAGATGAAAGAACAGAAAGCCTTGATCACATGCACACAAGAGACTTTGAGATGAATTTTCTACTCTACATATTCCCCGCTGCTTTTTTATCCAAATTAATCACAAATATTCGTTTAAAAATAAATTAATAGCGGATAGGGAATGTTCGGCTCGAGATTTTAGGACATCTAAGTTTATGGATTGCAATTTGCAAACCCAAGGTTGCATAGTTGTATGTCCAGATGGTGCCAAAGAATGAGTAATACAGATTCGTATCCATGTGGCGACTCTTTTTTTTCTTTCATTGATAACCTGGGAACCCGATTGCTAAGTTTTATTTAAAAAACTAGAAATGCTTGATCTAAGTTAGATTATTAAGTATAACAAATTAAAATGAGTAACATTATTTGTTAGAATTTGTATATATGGAAAAAATATTTATGGAAAACTTACCATAAATATTTCTTTTCCTTTTCTTCTTTACTCTTTACATCCTATTTAAGTTCCCTCATTTGTACCATTGTTATTATTCAGGAAAATAATAAAACTAAAAACATCATGGTTTTTCTCCCGGTTCTCGGGTTTCCACGTAAGCGTTGGTTTCGTGTTTATTGCTTTCAATATTATTATTACTAATCAATGATCATTTATTAAAAACAAATAAAAAAGGAGGCTAAAGAGATTTCATCTTATGGTAAAAAAATTCATTCAGCTCAGTTATACCGCAAGAAGAAAAAAAAAATGGAGGATCTGTTGCCCCCCAACCCAGAGCTGAACTCAAGAGACATCATATTTGGCAAGTATCTAATTAGTAGTAGTTCTTTTTATTAATTTTTATCAAGAGAGATAATTTCATTAAAGACTAGGTAAACTCGTAGACTACTAAAAGCAAACTTACCTAACAAACCTAAGCTCAACTTCATACAACCCTCACGTTTCTCCAACGGAAATGTCTCCAGAAAATATTTCAACAAAATGCAATTTTATACTATAGCAGTTTTATGTTATAGCCCTTAAATTACTTATTATGAATCTGAATAAAACAACATGAAGTACGAAATTCTTCAAAACACAAACAAAAAGAGGGAAAAAGGTTGTCTACAACAATTAAACAAAACAAAAAGTTCAGCCACAAAACATTAATTGAAGAAAATAAGGTATGTATTAGATACTGGCAACTTATCTTACCAGGAGATGCTGAATCAGCTTGAAGTAATAGCTGAAGAGAATGCTCCATCGAAACTGCAACGAAACTAATACTATGCACCCACTGAATCAACCCTCTTGAGTTGTCAACCACTGCATGACCACCCATTAGCTGTTTTCTAATAGCAGGTTGTCCAATACCAGCTTTCATAAAGCCTGTGGTTTTTGAATGCGGGCTATATAAAGGATTTGGGGAGGAGGGTAGGTTTCTATCATGTATCAAACTCATCTCCTGTTGTTGCAAGGAACTCCCATTAGTACTTGATGATATCCCATCTGGCATGCAGCGGCGAAGTTGCAAGGGCCATTTTTTCACCTCAGATCCCCATAGTGAGTAAATGGCCTTCTGCCACTCTAGTCATAACAAAATGAAAAAAAGTGCATCATTAGTTCAAACAGTCAGAAATTTAAAATTACATTTTGAAAATCTTCAACGGAAAATTTTTTAAATGGTAAATGGATGAATACGTGAAAGTAGTGAGTGGTAAAATCATCAAAAGAAGAATAAGATGTATGTGGGGATCCTTTTGAAGCAGATCACATCTGAATGAGACTATTGATGTAATTGTGAAATAAATCTTCATGATTTAAACTAATTAGTAAATATTTGACCAAAGCCATGGGTAGGCATATAAAATTCACTGTGTATCAGATACTAGAAGAAGAATGTACTACAATTGAATTGATAAATACTGAAAGATGAAAATAATAATGATATGAAGAATTTGTACCTAGATACTCAAGTTCATAGAACATTCCAATTCTTGCAATAACCAAGTCCCTTGGCTTGGAGACACCAGTATCCGGTGAACATGACTGAAGTATCATACAGCCTTGCTGCAGAACTTGGACAAAAATGCACTCCAGACCCTTCGTATCCTGCCTGCTACTGATACCTCCAAATGGAAATATATGGCTGTCTAACAATTCTCCTCGCGAATCTGTCCAGATACATACTAGCCAGCGCCAATCTTCTGTCCATCCATAGGAACAGTGTAGACTAGGGTTCTTCTGATGGCCACATCCAAAGCCATCCATCTCAGGCCCATCTAGTTGAGAGTTAGATCCCATATCCATACCTACTGTTGAATTTGTACCCTGTAAAAAGGCTCCGCTGTTGTCATCAGATAATGGTTTCGAAGACTCTGTTCCTAGTGTAACAGGATTTATTGGTGAAACTCCATGCTCTAGTGAACCAGGTTCTGCCAGAATAAAAAGTGGTTCAAACATGTAGCAAGAATCATCTTGAAGATAATATTCTCCTATTCGGTTTGGATCACAATTTAATGTTCCAGCCCTTGATTGCCAGGAATTATCCCAGTTTCCAGACCTCAGGGTACCATCAATTTCACCCTCTCGTGGGAGGGAATGCCCAGTCATTCTAGGACCAACACAGTCCTTCCACATCCCTGGAATAGAAGGTGACATTGATGATAGAACTGAATGAGATCTACTAGTTAATGATGATGACTGGACAGCATCATTTGATGTCCCCCGTGATATTCGACGAGCCTTGTTATAAATAGTAAAAGCTGTCTCCTTAAGAATGACAAGTTCATTTACGGATGGACTACTCACTCTGAAAATCACATCAACTGTCACAATCTGCAACACCAATTTAGGTAGAGTAAACCCTTGAAGAACTAAAACGTTTGATGCTGAAGACTCATCAACAGCTGCTGAGCAGCTTAACGACTTCGCAACCTGACTACACAATATTGTTCTCCTATCTCTATCTGACTGGAGCATGACAGAACCGACAGCAACAGAAGATTCAACAACAGTTTGCAATACTTCCAGAGGATCAGGAAAAGGGCATATCACATAAAGTACCTAAGGTAGGCAAAAAATTGTAGGTGAGCCAAGCATGGAGGAAATAATATACACTGAGGGAATAGAAATTGGAAAATATTCAAAGGCCTTACCATGCAAGAACCATTACTTCCTTCTTTTGGATTAGCTGACATGGATGGAGAGAGTTTCAAAGCTTTCAAAGCTTTTGAAAGAGATCTAAGATAACTTGTCAAGTCCCATCCATTTGAGAGAGAGAGCAAATAGTCACTAATTGAACCAACAATTGAAGCACTGCTGCTGTCAATTTTCATTGATTGGGGGCAATCAAGTAGAACAAAACCTGAAGACAACCACTTCCCAGACTCTGTGTCCATTTGATTCCCTAAATTATGCGGGGTATGAGTTCCCAGCTTGCATGTCTCGTACACTGGTGACAAACAAGGTGAAGAAGAAGTTGGTCAATCAACTGTAATTTGCCAAAAAGCTTAAATGCAGCTAATGAGCATATGAAAAGGATTATGTGCAACCGGGATTCCATTTTTTAGATAACTTTCTGGTTTTTTTTCTATATCCGTGAGTATCCAGGCCAGCTTACGCGCATCTTAACTAATCTCAAGGGACAACCCACCTGCCCCTACAATATTTGGGTGTCAAGGAACCCGTAGGAAATTAGCTTTTGACCTTTTTACCACTAGGCCAACCCATGGTGATTAAAAGATAACTTTCTATTGAAAAATAATAATGATGATGATGGAAGAATATTGTTAGTTACCTAGATAAGAATATTAGTATGTTAGTAATAAGAGGTATAATGGTCATTAGATGGAAGGTTGGTTACTGGGTGTTGTATAAATAGTGAGAGGGTGAGTGAGTGAGTGAAGGGTAGACTATTCTGTGGAGTGATAAAGTTCCTTTATACATGGATTATCTTGTATTTTCTTCTTTTATTCTCAATATATTTTAGATATTGATTCCTGAAGAAGTATCCTAACAAATACAAGGGACAATACAACTATGTCAACCTTACTTTACAAAAATTCCCTCTCATATCTAACAAAACGAAAACAAAGCAACAAGTTTCTAATTCTCATCTGCTCGGAAAATAACATAAAATTTTAATATCATATAAATAGATGGAACTTTGGAACGAAATGTTGGCTGCCCTAAGGATGAGATGGTCTTCCCAAAAGGTTCCTGACTCTTTTTCAACAAGAAACATGAAATTTTCATTGAAAAAAATGAAAAGCGGCTAATGCTAAAAATACCTCTTCATTTTTATTAAGCAATAAATAGAACATTTTTCTAAATAAATATCTCTACATTTCTATTAAACACAAGATTAAACCCCTCTTGTGTTGGGGAACCCCTTTCATGCAACCAAAAAGATCCTTTGGATGAATCTTGTGTTGGGCCTTTTTTGTGTTTGACTTGGGTGGAAAGAAATCATAGGATTTTTGTGTTCATTTCCTTGCTTTTGGTGTAAAATGGGTTGATTGATCCTTAAAAAAAATCTTCGGATCTTACTCAAAATGTAATAGTGGCAATTTTATCCACATTAGCACAGTATTTATTCATTTCTTAAAGATTAATCTCCCGTAGGAAAATACTTCTTTTTAAACAGTCAAATGGAAAATACAAGATTAATCAAGAGACTAAATGCAGAATTAGCTAACATAGTACACAACTGGAAGTACCCATTTTATTCAATTAAATAAAAAATCAGTCACTAACCCGTTCCTAGTTGCTGGAAAAAATCAGCAGCAGCTGATGCAAGAGGATCAATATCTGGGCAAATGACGCAATAATTTATCTGCAACATTTTATGAAAATAAAAATCTCTGTCACTAAAAGGGTGCAAATGATATTATCATTTCAGACTTGTACCATATAAATAAATAGGGGAAAGAAGACAAATAGCTCCTCGTAGATGCCAACTGTTCGGTTTTCAATCAACTTACCGGTTTTTGTACAGCATAAGGTTCAAGAGGGGCCTTTTCCCAAAGTTGCAGAGAGTTGGCAGAAGTCTTAAGCCAATCATCTTGGTACCTATTTACATATCATTGTTTTCTTCTATCTCAGCAGATAATATAGATAACAGTAATTCATTGACATGAAAATATAAGAGATAACCTCCCACACATGCATTACTGAGCAAATGAACCAAAAATCTCTACAAACTCACCCTTTTCTTCAAATACATACCAGGCTCTTGAAAAGAATAGAACTTGGGAGATTTGTGCTCTACCCAAGGGACACAAACCTGTGGGGTGCAAATGGGTGTTTGCTCTCAAATACAAAGCAGATGGAACACTTGACAGAAACAAGGCAAAGTTAGTTGCAAAGGGGTTTACTCAAACCTATGGTATTGATTATTCAAAAACTTTTTCTCCTGTTGCTAAATTGAATACTGTTAGAGTCCTATCTATTGATGTAAACAAAAATTGGTCTCTATACTAGCCGGATGTTAAGAATGCTTTTCTGAATGGAGACCTAGTGGAGAAAGTCTATATGAGCCTCGCCTAGACTTGAAGTCCAATTTGGTCAGCAGGTTTGTAAACTCCAAAAAAAATTTATATGGTCTGAAACAGTCACCCAGAACATGGTTTGGCAGGTTCACTACCTTTGTCAAGTCCCAAAGCTACAGTCAGGGGCACTCCGATCATACTCTATTTACAAAGGTTTCCAAGACTATAAAGATTGTTGTTTTGATAGGTTGATGACATTGTTTTATCTGGAGATGATCAAACATAAATCAATTAACTAAAGCAAAGAATGGGTGATGAATTTGAAATCAAGGATTTAGGAATTATAATATTTCCTTGGAATGGAGGTGGCCAGATCTAAAGAAGGCATCTATGTGTCTCAGAGAAAATATACCGTTGATTTGCTAACCGAGACAGGTACGTTGGGATGTCGTCCTGCTGACACTCCTGTTGAATTCAACTAATAAAGAACAATATCAGCGTCGTGTGGGTAAATTCTTTTTTTTTTTTTAATATCCATGAGTGTCTAGGCCAGCTTACGCACACCTGAACTAATCTCACGGGATAACCCGCCTGACCCTATAACATTTGGATGTCAAGGAAACTCGTGAAATTAATTCCTAGGTAAGTGGCCATCA
The DNA here is from genome assembly GCA_025688845.1 of Cucumis hystrix. Taxonomy (NCBI): domain Eukaryota; kingdom Viridiplantae; phylum Streptophyta; class Magnoliopsida; order Cucurbitales; family Cucurbitaceae; genus Cucumis; species Cucumis hystrix. The sequence continues at coordinate 9,887,694 of CM046884.1, forward strand.
TGGATCGAACCCATGACCTCTTAGTTAGTTATTGACCTTTTTACCACTAGAACAACCCATGATGGATAAATTGATTTACTTATCCCATACTTGTCCTGATGTTTCCTTTGTTGTTAGTATTGTTAGCCAGTTTATACAGACTCCCTACGAAGAACACATGGAAGCTATCAACACAATTCTGAGATACTTGAAAACATCTGGCAAAGGGTTGATGTTAAAAAAGACAGACAGAAAAACTATTGAGGCCTATACTGACTCAAACTAGGTAAGATCTGTTATTGACAGGAAATCTACCTCCAAGTATTGTACCTTTGCATGGGGCAATCTTGTAACTTGGAGAAGTAAGTAGAGTGTTATGTCTAAGTACAACACTAAGACCGAATACCGAGCTATGAGTTTGGGGATATGTGAGGAAATTTGGCTCCAGAAAGTCCTGTTTGATCTTCATCAAAAGTGAGACACCAAGAAGCTATTTTGTGATAATAAAGTTGTCATTAGCATTGCTAACTATTAAACCGCCAATTCACCAAAAGCTTAAGGTTGTGGTTGAAGGCAAATTTAATTATATATCACCAACACTCCCCCTCACTTGTGGGCTTGAAATATTTGAAAGGCCCAACAAGTGGAATCGATTTTACCTCACTTTTGGACTTAAAATATTTGAAGGACCCAACAAGTGAAATCGATTTTAATTGGGGAGGAAACGACAATGCAGGGGTTTGAACACAGGATCTCCCTGGACCACCTGCTCTGATAACATATTAAACCGCCAATTTAATTATATATCACCAACACTAACAATCCAGTTCAACATGATAGAACCAAACATGTTGAGATTGATCAACATTTCATCAAAGAAAGACTTGACAGTGGGAGCAAATGCATTCCGTGCACTCCGTACATTCCTGTGAGCCAATAAGTTGCTCATGTTCTCACCAAGGGGCTTCTCAAACCAAACTTCGACTTTTGTGTTAACAAGTTGGGCCTCTTGATATTTGCGTCCGAACTTGAGGGGAAGTGTTAGAGTTAGTAGGCTTAGCCCATTGGAAGATTTGCCCTAACTTACCATAAATATGTTTTCCATTTTTTATCCCTTTGTACTTTTCTATTTATTTTCCCCTTGTACCTATTGTATTTATCAAAAAAATAATAAGAACAAAAATATCGTGGTTTTTCTCCCAGTACTCAGGTTTCCACGTAAGTTGGTGTTTCGTGTTTTTATTGCTTTCAATAAAAACATATCAAGATATCCTAGATATGAATTTAATCTCTCAATAAATAACAAGACAATTAAATAATCAAATGCATACCCAACAAGTATTGCAGGTGATGGAAGAACAAGAACTGTTGGTCTCAGCCGGGAAGGCAGTAGTTGCTGGTCAGATCCTGAACTGCAGATCTCTTGGTTTGATCTCCTTTGGGAAGTCTCATCCATTTTGGAACCATCCATCGTGGTACTACCTACAGTATCAGAAAATTGCATGATCCACTGAGCTAAACATTTTATTTTGTATAAATTATAACATCCCTACATTTTATTTTGTATAAATTATAACATCCCTACCTTTGAGACTAGACGATCCACTAGCAGAAGAATGTGAGGGGCTTAAGGGCTCTCCAATATTTTGCACAACAGTACTTGAAGAATCTTTAGATTCATTTACAATAGACTCGGCAGATAATCCATCACCCATGCTTCCTGAATCACCTAATTGGCCACGACCTTTGCACCAATCAATTACAGATAACGGCCCATCCAAAGTGCCAAATGCAGATTTCAAGGCTGTTTTCATGTCAGACTGCAGGAAACTCATTACAGACGGAGCATAAACCTGAAGGATAATTCAGCAATAAGCCAGTAGCACATCATTAAAGCTACATCTCATCAATAAGCCAGCATGGCAAGAAGGAAAAACAAAAGAAACCACATACAGCAAAAGTAATAATACCAGACCAAGCGTAATAAAAAAAAATGTTAGAAAACATACAAAAGTTATTTTACATTAATTTTGTAAAATAACAATATGAATTATGATGATAACAAGACAATAAGCATGAACAATACCTTCAACAAATTATAACAATAAAGTCGAGATCTAGAATATGACCATAAGATAGGAAATTGTGTGCTTGTGCCTGCAATATCAATTACAAGGAAAACAAACTTACATCAGCAGTGAGAGGATCCACTAACTCAACACCTGCAATGTCCAACGCATGGCAAGAGGCTAAGGTCCCTCCACAGCCTGCATGAACCATTGATGGCCCACATGAAAATCCCCTCCTCCATTGTTCCTGCAATGCTAGCCAGCCATATGGGCCATCGCCACAGTCTGCATCCAAGGCGAGGTCAACAAAAGAAGTAGCCTGCTGGACAATTAAAGGGAAGGCATCAAGGAGCTCCTGAAGTGGTTGTCTCTGCCCATAAGAGAGAACTCCATCCTCATGAAAAGAATTGTGGGGTAAGGATGAGCCAAGTTCCATACTAGGTGAGTTTGACGGCTTTGGAACCTTGGGAACTCCAACAGACCGCCAAACACCAACAGGTGCATTAAGGTGTCCATCAAGTATTCCCCCATCAGCTTCTCCGGCTATTCTAATTGGAACAGTATCCTTCTTCTTCACCTCATTTGCCATATAGTCTGTAATAGTACTTGGATCACTAGATAGCTGAGTTGTACCAGAAACTGTGGAACTACCAGACGACTGCAAGGTGTGTCGTAATCTGCACATAGAAGCTTGGAACATTAAGCATTCAACTTCCATTGCAAGAACGTGCTTCTGAGACATAAATAAACAATCAGCTTCAACACTGTCCTCAGTCGTTTTCCTTTGTGTGGTTTTGACAGCATTGTGATTCGAAAGAGATGATGCCAGCCCATCAGATGTAGAGATGCTGTTCTTAGAGGGAGCTGATTTTCTTATATGTTTCTCTTTCACATTGTCAACATTTATATAATAATTTTTTGCCCGTAAAACATTAGATGGTTTTGTATTTGAGGAGATACCACTCTTCTCATCGGACCTATCAAAATGTGGTGAGGAGGGTGGTGTTGCACCATATATGTAACTGTTTGTGCTTAAGTTTGAACTCTCTAGCTCCCGAGTTTTTGGAATATATGGACTTCGAAACATTGATGAAGAAAATTCACTTGTAGGAGTTTCAACTGCTCCATATTCTGGAGCAAGTGTCATCAGAGCTTCAGCTTTAGTGATTTGATCAAACTCCCCAGAAGAAGACACTGGGGTTTGGTTGGCTGTTACTGAGGACAATGCATTGTTTGTGACTTCATGATCTTTGCTTAGAACCTCCTCTGTCGTCATTGGAACAGCTGGGTTGAAGCTATCAAAGGATGGAAACCCCACAGGCAAAAGCATCTGATCGGAAACATCCATGACCCCAACTGGACTGCTACCTACATCAGTGTAGTCCGGAGCAGAAAACATAAGAGATTGTGACTCTGTAGTTCCTGGAGGCTTCAGAAGATAATAGCATGATGAGCTCCAAGATCATACTCATATAATAAGCAAGAATAATGAGAGAAGAAAAAGGAACAGCTTGCCTTCAACTTGACTGAGGAAGATTGAGGGAGTGAAAAATTGTAGTGTTACAAACAAATTAAAGCTCGTTAGATTTCTTATCAAAAGGTTTGTACTTTTTTTAATAAAACAACAATGAGTTATCATTACACGTCAATGCCAAATTATCAAAATTGATTGTAGATTGTAATAATCCAAAATAATTTTTGGTTAAGCACAAATTTCATTCCAATGAGGATCTTTTCTCCAGAATGATACGAATGGAAAGGAAACTTAAAAAGTAATGAAGTAACTCAAGGGCCATATTAACTTCCCTAAACAGTTAAGGAAAGAAAATAAAAAACTAACCATCTTAGAAAGCTTATTTTGAGATTTAACTTTGCTATGGGCTATTGCCCATCACCAGAAACTTAACATGCAACAATAACAACCATCTTATAATCATCCTGTAGCAAAACATTTTACAAGACACATGGAACATACCTCCCCAAAAGGTAAAACGTCATTCTCAAAGAAGTCTCCAAAGCCCCCAAAATGCAAAAGGAGGTCTTCTATGTCGTCCCCACCCCGGTCATCGTCTTCCCAGTCCCAAGGAGATCCAATCAGCTCAGTGGAAGTAAAATCAGATTTGAAAGCATCTTGAATTTGAGCACCTGTACCCATTTGATCTAATGCATCTGGCATCCCTGAACGAGGCCGCTTAATACCCTAACATTTAAGCAATTTGATTGACCAATAGATAATATTAGTAAGTATTACAAAAATCTAGAGGTAGCATGAGTAATATTCTTTTTTTTTTCCTTAATAGAGAAATTATATTTCATTGATGATACATAATATTACAAACAAAAGAGGAACCTTCAAAAAATCCTATCAAAGACATCAACTTCAATTACCATACAAAAAGTTGATGGTTCAATTCTTGACCCGCCAGATACCCCCCCCAACCACACACATAACAAGATCCTTTTTTTTTTTCAAAATCTGATGGCAGTTTTCTACAGCAAGGCAGGTGAAAAATATCAATATTGGATATAAGAATTACTGCCACGCCAGAATCAAACAGAAAGATGTTATCCACCTCAAAAAGAGTTTCCTCCACAGGAGGAAAACATAAATACACATTAGACAATGAATTTGATATTAGTTTTCTGCTTTTAAAAATCATGCCGGTATGGTAACAATTTCTTTTATTCAAATTATGCAATTATTTCTTTTAGAAAAATGTTTCTATTTTTTAAATTTGCCAGTGTGTGGGAAAAAAAAACTTAGAAGTAAAAAATTTCGATAAGGAGATAGTCAACAAAGCACATTTTTAAAAGCAATGTATAACCAAGGTTTGTCGATGTCAACAGAAATATCGAAATCTCAGTTTACGAAAATTTTGATGAGAATATCAATAAAATGTCAATGCTCATGAAAATTAATAGAAACATTATAAAAAAAATAATAAAAAAAAAATGTCTATTGAACATTTTACAATATTTAAACAAGTTCAATGTCTCTTATTTATATTATATACACATTGATGTTATTTTGTTGCTTATTTCTATGTTTTATGAATTTTGTTTACAATATAATAGAAATGGCAATTTATTCCTTATGTTAATGTTGATGTTGAACCCAATCATTGTTTATGTGAATAAATAATAATAATTCTTTTTGGAACTTCTTCATAGTGCAAGAAGTACAAATCAAAATGAAACCATAAAGCAGCATTGCATATGCTGAAAGTCTGACACTATCCCCAAATTTAGGAGTTCTCATGCCAAAACATAAAATCCAATTTGCAAGGTCCTTAATCATATTATCATATATAATAACATACAGAAAACTAAAATCAAGAACCTTAATCCAGCATACCAATTTTCGGGAACTGTTTGAGGACTGGTCATTTGAAGACAATCCAGACTGCCTGCAAGATAAGGAATCAGCATCTGCTTCAAGTTCGCTGGCTCCAGTCTTGCAATCACTATCATTAGAACTACTGCTTATGCTAGCAATGCTGCTACTGTTACTATTGCTGCTGCTATCATAACCATGCTGTGAACGTATTTTATCAGTCTCAGTCCACAACCCTTCCATATAATCTACATTTCCAGCACTACAGAAACCACAACCATAAGTACAAAACTGAAAGGTTAATAATGATTTAAAATGTTAATCCAGTCACCCTACTATAGACATTTTTTCATGAATGCCACTAATATAGCAATATGAAACCTCTTCAAAAACATACATGAAAGTTAACAACTTAAAAACTTAGCAAGAAAGAAAACATATATATGACAATATACCTTCGAACTCAAACAGACTTGACATGTGGCTTACTTTTTTAATATATATATATATATATATATGTATTTTATAAAGAAAGAATACAACAAAACATTAAGAAGAATAATCCACGCTAGTCATCTCACTACATCATTGTTGTTCTTTTTTTAACAAATAAACTGCCCATTATGCAAAAAGGATGCTGAAACACAGAACCAAAGCTTTATTGCTAGCAGTAGCACTAATTCTTGCAAATTTTGGAAGGAGATTTTTCCTCTTTCAAAATGGTTCACAGCTCTCCCACATGATCCAATAGTCTCACTCACCATACCCTAACCGAACCACCTTTTCTCAGACAGGAAAAAAAATTCTATGAACTCACCTAAAGGGTTTTTAATGATAAGGAAAGGTTTATCGATAATCTTTTTTATTATGTTGTCTATCTCTATTTAGCTATATCTTGGTACATAACATTTTATTTCTTTCTTGTTTCCTATTCAAAAAGACACTTCTTTCAATTTATATCGCTACTCTACTCTTTTGTCCAATTGGAAAGTTTATTTTAACTTCTTTGGCTTCAAATTTCCTCCCTAATTTTGCAAAACTTCATACACCTATTAAATTTGTTTCTTATTCCAAAAAAAAAAAGGAGAAACAAAAAAAACACTAGATGAAAGCTGTCATCCTTGGTTCTGGGAAATAAAACAATTTATAACAAAGTGACTTGATTGGAGGGTATTTTTGGAACCTCCTTTTGCCGTAGACTTGGGATGTCTTGTTTCCCTTTGTCTTTCTGCACAGCTCTTCTTTTTCTAAAAACAAATAGTGGTTTCCTATCATATATATACACACTTTTCCAAGTTGATATCAAGTCTACTTTCGAATGAACTATTGAAACATAGACAAGGTAAAATAGTGTTATTATCCAGCTTAACATGCACATAACAACATCCAAGCAACATGCACATGATAACATAGTATTTCTTAATCTAATAACATATAACTTCAGTCACATGCTATGAGTTGAAATCCTTACCAATGCACGTTGAAAGATGAACCAGGTAATGAGGGTCCTATCCAATTTTGCAGCCAAAATCTGAAAAGTTTGACATCAAAGTCAGTAGAAGAAACAAAGGCCACCAAAACTACATAGCAGTTCAATAAAGCAAAAAGCTTCAGTGCAATGAGACCAAAAACAGACGCCCATAAACCAAGCTTTCATTTTGTAATAAGATAAAAGGATCTACTAAGGCATATAAAAAAATAAGGCCAATAATAAAACCAGCACCCCAGCCACTTACAAGGGGTCCCAATCCAAAAAGATAATATTAAGTTTATAAAGATAATACTCAGTTTATAATTACAAAACACTCTATTAACATATGCCCATACAGAATAGTTAAATCTAATTAAATGCTAAATATCCTCTCCCAAACTCTCCACCCCTGAAAAATTCTATCGACAAGCCAAACGCCCCACGTTTAAAAAGGAAGAAAAGAAAAAGAAGAGACCCCCCCCCCCCCCCCCAGCGAAAGAGAGAATCTAAGAGCTCCACTTCAAACATAGAACAACACCCTCTATTAAGAGCTGACACGGCCCCAAAAGTCTGCCTCTGGATACACTCTTGGGTATTCACTCTCCCAACCAAAACTTGCCGGGCAATGAATTTTAACTTTCCAAAGAGAGGAAAAAACAGGAGCTTCTGATGGAAGGGAGCACAAAGAATCCAAAAGAAAAAATTGCTGGAAAAGCCTTTAGAGGGCTTAGAACCCAAGATCTAAAATCCCTTCATAATAAATTGGTCATAAATAATAGAGACAAGAATAACCACCTCACTACCCTCTTGATCAGCAAGGGGACAACAAACACGTGAGAGAGAAAGGAAGATCTACCAGTAGAAGGCAAATAAACCACCAAATGCAATCTATCATCCGGAAGATGGTAAAGATGAGGGAACTCTCTCCCACCCAAAAATCCTCCCAAAAATAAGTAGTCAACCAATTCCAAATAGAGCATTTAAAACTGGAGACAACATTGAAATACCTGGAGCAATAACAAGAACCCTTGAACCTAGTAACCTACCACTTGAGACCCAATCACAAGGGTAAGGTAAATACCTACTCACAATAATAAGGACCCTAGATAGGAAAATAGTGGATTATTAGTAGAAAATGAAGATGGTTATTAGTGGGGGCATATTAGTGCATAGTTAATTAGTTAGGTCTTTTTGTTATAAATGGTAGGAGAGGGGTTGCAGAGAGGTGTGAATTTTGTAAAGGGATTTCCTTGTAAGGGGAGCTTGGGAGAGTCTAGCCCTCTCGAAAGGCTAGGGCTACTTTGTCACTTGTTCTTATGATATTCTTGAATATATTTCATACATTTTCATATTGATTGTCTTTAATTGTTCTTGAGTTCATCCTTTGTCTTGAGATAATCCTTGTTAGGCGGGATCCTAACATAATCCTCCCCCACAAAGAGTCAGACTCCAAGTGAAAATGTTACAACTATTTTGCCTAGAGAAAGTTATTATGTAGCTGCAGATTTCTGCAGCCTAAGCCCCCATTCTTCAAAGATTTCTGAACCCTCGCCGTTAACTAAATGGGTCCCTCCCTCACCTCCACCCCTCCCTACAAAAAGTTTCTCAATAACCTTTCAATGTCTTTACTAACCAAAATGGGATCCTAAAAAGGGAGAGAACACAGATAAAATAGGTTAGGGAAGAAGTTGCCTGATTTAATTCCAAAAAACAAAAAGGAAGAAAGAAAGAAAAGAAAACCCAACAACAGCAAGCTTTTCTTCAATACTTCAAATTCCTTTTCATCCCATTTGTACTTTGAAAATCACACGGAAGCCCGTAAACTTCAACCAAAGTAATTCACGTTTGTCTTTGAAGAGTGACCACCAAGGAAAATCTTTTTATTTCTTTCATTTCAAAACTTGCATAAAATCAGTATAAAATGTAAACAAAGGGATTTCCTTGTACCTTTTAAATTGAAAGAACGTCAAAGAAGATAAAAGTGCAAGTTTTGGTAACTACCTTTTCAAAGAAGACCTGGCAAACGATGTTTGCAATAACAAAACAAGCACTGCCTCTGATGGATATATGAAAGTCCTTTTATGAGAAGATAAATGGTTTGACGATCCTTTCAGTTCACCTCGTCCGATAAGAGATTCTGTAACTTGAGGCATTGATACATTTTTTGTGTAATTTGAATTGGATTGCAGTGGCTTCTCACTCATTGATTTAGGGCACCCTAGGGTAACTTCAACATAGCAATTTTGCCCCTTTAACTGGCAGCCACCTTGAGAGACATGATGAGGTAAACCTACAAATCCATATGAAGTCCTAGACTTGCCAGAACTGTTCACAAGAATAAAAAAAGAAATAAAACGACTAACATTATAGAAAATACAGAGAATCTGCCAAATGGAAAGCATACAACATATAATGCAGTACCTGGAATATATCCGTTTTACAACATCACTGGCACAACACCCAGTAAACCTACCTCGAATTCCATGAGGCGAAACAATCACTGAAAATAGAAGAATGTTAAAAGATTTCTGTGTATGGATAATGAAAAATCAACATCAACCTAACATATGCAATTCAAGCTAGCAAAAACTGAAGTCAAAAGGAAAAAAGTTTTTCAAGCTGTAAACAATTGAGATATTTTAATTACAAATAATGGAAAAATTAAATAGCAACATATCACAATGCCTCCTGTTTTATAAATGTAACAAACTTTTATTCCTATTTTCAAAAAAATTATTAAATAACAAATTATTTCTAACACAAGAACCTAAAGCCCGTATTTATAGAGAAATTATCCACTAAGAAACATTTTTAGGATGAAACTAACTAAGAATTATTTAGTGGCAAAATAATCAACCATAAGAAAATTACAAAATTGCCCCACAGTGTGAATTTCCCAGCTAACCTGGAAGTCCAAGACAGGAATTATGAGCAGAATTCTTCAAAACTCTTTCAATCTCTGCATTTGATAGTGCTCGAATATGTCTAGGAAAAAAAATCAGTTAATTATCAACTTAACCTGCATTGTCAGCATCTTAAAACAAGTAGGGGAAAAAATTACTTTGCAGATAAAATGACATGCACAAAGATTGCCTCCTCGGTAGCAGCAAATATGAACTCCATTGTAGGTTGCCCTCTCCTGACCATTGGAATCCGTTAGTAAAAGAAAATATCAAACAAGAATCTTTTTAGAAAAAGAAAAAAAAAAACTTGGAAACCTGGATGAGAACAAAAGTAGACAGTTGATTAAAGGGAAAAAACACAGTATAAATTAAAACATACTCCAACTATAATGATCCGCATTTAACCTTCAACTCCCAAAAACTAAACTCTTGGAGTGTAAATTTGACGAAATTATACCCTCCAACCACCATTTGGCTCATTTCAGTAGACAAAGGTGCACAGCACACTAATAACCCAGGGCCCAGCTTTATATGGCTTCAATAAGTTGTTTAACATAAATCCTTTTAAGAAAAAATTGAACAATAGAAATATGTTTTTGCTTCTCTTTTAAAAGTTAGACGCGTAGTGTAGGTATCTGTTGCTAAAATAAAATATTATGAACTCTTCTGCAGAAGAAGCCATTCAGGAAGCAAAACAAATTACAGCCACCTTGTTATTGGATTTACACAAATCCCTTTGAAGGTTTATGTCCTAATCAGAATTCCCAAACTTCACTGTATCAGTGTGTCAAAAAGATTCATCCCAAACAGACTAATTAAATTAAGGATGAAGTCTATCTAGCTACCCACTAAAATTTTGCTTAACTTGATTCCTTCCCCCCCCCCCCCACCCCCAAATAAATTTTTTTCTTTAATTAAATAACAAATAAAAAATAAACAGCACACCAAAGACAAAAACAGGGAACACCCAGAATCAAGACTTAACTATATAGCTTGCTGCACTAACAATGTACATATCAGACCTATATGGTTGCACCAGAGTTAGCATCGCACAGAAACATAATCATCTATTTTTGTACTGAAGTTCACAGCAGCATAATAGAAGAAAGATTTGTGAAGCTGACAAGAATTAAAGAGAAACCTGAATAATTCTTCACTTTGCATGTGGTGATATTTTGTGAAGACATCTCCAAACCGCATGTATGAAAGTCCAGTTAGGGCTCTGTCAATCTCAGGTAAGTTAGATTTGAGTATGAATAAACAAATAATTCGGCGTATAATCAGTGTGTCAAGCTAAATGACCTTTCGATACAATTTCGTAATGCCTGAGAAAGGGCAGCCGCAACCTCCTCTGAATCTCCAGGAGAGATCCACAGTCCAGATGCAACAACTATTGCGAAGAAAGAAATTGCCACAGCATAAATAATGAGTGGAACACGGCCCATTTTAACAATGGAGAATGAGTTCAAGAGTAGTCAAGTTTCCACATAAATTGTAACGAGAATGAATTAATTTGAATGAACCAAAGCCAAGTTCGTGTGTTTAAATATGTAAAAAAGTTGTATAACACATTAAATTATGCACAATGGCTTCATGAGTAGCACATACCCCTTAACTTGGAAACAGCTGCTTGAGCAGTTTCAACGACAGAAGAATGGCGTCCAGGTAGAAAAAGCCAGAGTTTAATTTTCTCATCTGGGTATGTGAAATTACCAAATGTAAGACAAGTAAAATTGATTAGGCAGATAGATGAAAAATACACATTGCATCAACATTTCCATTTCTCACCAGGATTGTGCAAGCCCTGAGATGGGTCCCAAGGCCCTACAAATGAGTTGGTCCAAGTACTTAGAAATCCTTCCTTCTGTAATTGCACATGTGATGAAAGAACCAAGAATGTGGCAGCATCATTGTGCTCAACCTTCGCACTTTCAACATCAAAAGCCTAATTTTAGCATAGTCAACAAAGTGGAAGACAACCCAAAAAAATCCTAAATGTTAAACTAAGAAACAGGTTCACTAAGTTTTAACCTTTTGTCTGGTAAGGTAATCAAATCAGATTCGTTAGGAAGAAACTGGAACCATGATATTTGATGTAGACCACCCTATGACAACATCACAGTAGAAAGCATTGTGAGGAATGTACAAATGCAATAAATTCTAGAGTAAATAATAAAATGTATTCAAGGATTACCCTAATGGAAAGTTTACCTGATAAATAGATTGCATGTGTGTGCATAGTCAAAACATAGCAATTGAGAAGACTATAGTTTATTTATGGAGTAAAAATCAGGTATTAGTAATGATTTCTTTTTTCCAAATAACTTTGATGCTACCTTTTAGGGAGTTAGAATATTCCAGCCAAGTAACCGTGATGCAAAACAAAAAAACTCTCTTTGTTAAGTCCCAAAAGGGGGGAACAAGAAACAATTAAAAGGCAACAAGCAGGAGACACGAGCACCTTTATGAGGCACTTAGGATGACATTAACAAATATTGCCGTTCATGCTCACCATCAACAGTCAATATATATCTTTTAAAGGATTACAATCAACTAAATTAGCAAATTATGTGTACGATGTATCTATAAATTCTAACCACCTAGTTCATTCAAAAGAAGGAAATCCCGCTCCATCATACAATGGCAGCTGAGATTTTCAAGATTGTAAAGTTCCCACAATTTATCACTGACCATGCTGAATAAGAAGGGGGAAATGTGCAAAGAACCAATAATTAACCAAGTTCCTCGTATGAGAACAAACATATAGAGAAATTCAACGCAAAAAATTAACAGAATTAAAACATATAAATATCATTCATAAACATAAAGGACAGATCTAAATCGGAAAGGCTAAAGAACATACAATTTTGAAAATATTCGTCCACATCACTTCAGATAACTAAAAGTTCAACTTCCACGGCGATACCAGTTTCCTAGAAAACCACCACCAAAGCATCCATTTGCTGACCTGCAAGGATCCAGAAGCACCAGCATACGAATGAGCAGAATACACCCCTAAGAAAAGGTGATCAATATCATCATTAACCAATTATCATTCGAATAAATAGTTAACTCAAAAAGCCATCTCCACGAAAGCAAAATTCTTTCTTCCCCCAGATCAACAACTCAACGGAAACTTTTGTTGCCTCACTCAAATCACGTATTCTCAACCATGTTCAAGAAGTAAATGAAACAGGAACAAACCCACGAAAACTGAATCCAAATCAAACATGAGCAAAAGAAGATGCACAACCCTAACTACCCATTAAGCAAGAAAAGTTACCCAGGATTCAGAAACTCGAAAAACGACTGAAATGAATTCAAACTGAAAGTAAGACTCGAATTTCCCCAAGAAAATCCAACCTTGGAAAATTCTGGCATTACCCAGAAGGAAAAGTGGGTTGCAGCATCGAAAAGTGATTAAGAGAAGGTGAAGAAATGGAATTAGAAGGCATACCCTTTCGAGTAATCGGTGGTGTCGGGTTGAAGAGAGGAGTTGCAAGCACACGCACAGGCACAGGCACAAGCTTATTCTTCTTCTCCAGTGGGAAAGTCCAAAAGCTTGGATTCCCTCATTTCGTTTGGCGCATTAAGCCTTCAACCTTATAATTTTTATTGAAATTTTGTGGGGGGAAATGCCATAATCCGCCATTTCTTTTCACAAATTTTGGTTACTATTTACAATAACCTAATAATGTATTTTTATATATATATATATCAAACTTTCTATTTTGTGTTAAAAAAATTAAACTTTCGAAAATCGTTCAAAAATAAAGTATTATTGTGGATCAAATTGAAGCAAATATAAAATTGCAATGGTGAATTGTAATATTTTAAAACACGATTGAATTGAAATCGGCCTCCAAACCTATGAACTAAAAAGGTAACCAGTTTAAAATATGCAAACAATGGAAACTATACCCAAAATATTTAACAACAATGACAAATCCTTCTATATATATTTTTAAAAAAATCATCTGAAAAATTTATGAAAAAAGTCTACGAATATTTGATATTTTTAAAAAAAATACAATATAGTAGTTACATAGGTTATGTCTACCGTAACTATCTTACTACGAGTGGAAGATAAGAATTTGAACCTCCAAACATTGAGCAAAAAAGTGTATGATTGTGATTGAAAACATCAACCGTTTAAATATTCATCACATACACAATTTTATTTTAAGTTGAACATTACGTGCACCTGAGGATTCATACATCTACTTGTTTTTTGTCGATGTTACAATGTCTTAACCATTTGGGGTATGTTGACAAACTCTCGAAGTGCCATTGAACTTAGGAGTACATTCATCATAACATTAGTTGATCCCACCTCTTAGAAGTTATAATTTTGATTGTCTACCATGGAAATGAGGCATGGTTTTGAGCAATTACAATATTTTATTTATTTAAATGTGTTGAAATCTAGTCTATGTATTAACACTAAATATACTTTTACAAACACGAAATTCACGTTTAATATTTTATTAATAAATCAATAGCAACGAGCCACAGTAAAAAAACTCAAAGTAGTATGTGTTTGCTCACATTTACTTAAGATTATAAATTTGTCACATCAACTTTTACTGTTATTGTTACTTTTATCATTATCATTACTATTGAACAAAATTTGTCGCATTTATTGTTTATGTTAGCTTTAGATAAATAACGATAACAATAATGATAACAACGTTAACAATAAATACAAAAGATTAAGAATTATAATAATATAATAGTAACAATATATGCAACGATGCCAATAACAACGACGACTAATGACTCCCGTGTAAATTTCAAACACAATATGATTAAAAACTACAAATTCTTCAATTAGAGTAGGTTATTTGAGTAAACAACGGAAATGAACCTCACATTTCATTGTAATTATAAAAAACAAACAAATAACAACCAACATAATCAAATGAGACTTGCTTTTCAATCCCTATTAATTAATTTAACCTACAAGTGGATAGATTCAGTCTAAATTTATAGATAGCAAACAAAAATAAAAAAAGGACAATGAAACCAAAAGGGATACAAAATGACTTTGGACGCTCTCAATCTCACAAATTTCTCTCAATCTTCATGGTTAACAATTCTTCCCTTCTTCATATGTAGTTCTTTCAATATGAGAAGTTATGATATCAATTTTTACTACAAAATATAAATTTCATATGTTGCACATGGCTAACAACATCAAAGTGTAACATTCGATCACAGTTTCCTATATCATTTTAATACTTATATCAACTTAAATATCAAACGTCTTTTAAGTGCATCAATTTATACTATCCATTATGTTACACTTTGAATTTTTTTTAGGTAGAATTCAATGGTATCAACTAAACTCTTCAAACTTTGTAAATGAATTAATTTAACCTTTTGAGAAATCGTTCATTTGGAACAACCGACAAGTGTGGACACGTTTGAGAATTAACACACACTTGATGTTCAAAAGTAATCGAAAAGAAATGTCTAAATTGATTGATTAATGAAAATTTAAAAGTTTAATTTACTCAGATTATAAATCTCACACGGATCAAATGAAATCTAGAGGTACACTAATAAAGGCCATGGACTTATGTTGATAAAATTATCAGTATAATGTTCAACTCCTGTATCAAAATCATAGACCATATAAATCTTCACAAGAAATTTTCTCAATTAAATAGAAAAGATGGGGGCAGAAAACATGGTTCTGTCCCTCTCATACCATGCAACTATTAGGCATAATAAAGAAGCATCTAACAACAATTCAATATATCCCATAGAAATATTATTGTCAGTTGCAAGATGTTCCTACCATCTTGATACTAAATAATTTTGTACCTCCATTTCTACAGAAGCACTGCTCATCGAAAAGCATCGAAACAAAAAATCAATGCTCATGAAAGCGTAAAAACGGAACAGCCAAACAACCAATCTAAGTCTCCTCATCACTGAAATCACATGGCTATCCCTTTGCCCTACAAAGGAGAAAGATGTCTATTAGAAAAATATGAATTTCCACAACATTCAATGCTTCTCATTCATCAAAACTTGGTAACTACAAATCAAAGAGGATGGAAGTAGGAGTGAAAACGCATATCCACAGATACTAAAACAGAATAACTTTATCACGAATGCCTCATGGAAAGTAATGGACAAGAGGGTGTACGTGTACCTCTCAATATAAGAGTCATCCTCTGTATTTATCACTATAACGTCTCCAACAACAATGTGTGCCGGTACCTGAAAATACATGCAAATCACGATCTTAGTAACCGAGGCAGAGAACAATTTGGACTAGACTTAGTATATAATGATACAGAGGATATGATAGCCAAGAATATATGAAAACATCTAAAATTCGCCGAGGGGAACAGCCTCAATGTTAAAGCCGCCGCCCCTGACGATTGATTACAAGAAATATATATAATGCCTCTGTCTAACTTGTTGCAGATTCATTACACATAAATGTATACATTGATGTGAACATCCATAAACACAAAAAATATACATGTGCACACGTCATCAAGGTAAAAAAGACGGAGCATGAAAATAGATTGAAAATATGTGCAAGTTACAAACTAGATAAACAGTAACTACACAAGTGGATTCAAAATGATTCGATCTAGTCCCCTAGGGAGGTTAAGTAGAACTGTATAAATTAAGCATCTAACTTACTTTTATTGTCATGCCATTGTCCAGTAACGCCTTCTTTTCCCTGAATCAAATAAAGTTACTATTAGGATATAAGGTTTATGATCGAGTTAAAGCACCACAAGAATAATCTATAAAAAAATTTCACAAATTATGAGACAATCACAAGTTGGGAAAAAAGATAAATAGAAACAATCCATTTCTCTGAAGCGTAAAAAAATTAAATTCCTCTTCATCAATACCCTTAAAAACTCTGTTTTATGCTCTCTAACTTTTATCGACTTACTATCTTGCCTCTTCTAATCCTTCCAAATTAAATTTGGATTTAATCCAAATCCGAGCAAGAAATTAAGCCATACTTGATACTACCATCAAATGTTCGAAAATACTAACACCAAAAATATAACGATTTCAATTGTCTTGCCAAGGGAAAGGAACGCAAAGTTTCAAGGTCTGGTTCAGAAAAAAAATGTTTCATGGTCAAAATTGAGGGAACTTTGAGAAGATGACACGTATTCATTAAGACCATACCCATTCATTTCCGCATTTCAAAGTGGTTACGAATCTGTTTGCAAGAGAAATTATCAAACATGAAGTATTCCTTATGACCATTAAAACAGGAGAATTAACTCCAAACACTTTGAACACAACCTAATACCCAGGATTATTTATTTCAATCACTAGGGAACTCTTAAAACTCCTTTACTAAAGTTAGTCTAAGAATATAAATGTCGTAACCTTTTCCAATTTTGGGAAATTTCCAGACCAGGAGACGTGGGAAGGAGTTTCTAAGTTCCTGGAAGAACTTGATTATTCGAAGGATGAAGGGCCCTTTTGGATTGACTAGAAAAAAAAATATTTTTCAAAAAAATTGTTTTTTATTTAAATTCTCTAGATAAAAACGGTTAAAATACAATTTAAACATAGCTATTTAAGTGGTTAACAAAACACTCAAAGTTGTTCCAAAATGACTTCTGTTTTTTTTAAATTAGACACTCGAAAATATATTTCAAACACACCAGAAGATAGCTTGGAATTAATTCGATGGTGGACTAAATCCATATTGATGAACCCAAGTCAAGAGTGTAGAATAATGAATAACTTCCCATACAAGGTCAATGAAGTAACTATTTCTTGATTTCCCACGACTGGTGTCGATAAATATTTAATAAAATGCCAAGCATTGCCGCAACATGTTACGATTGTTTGAGTTATGCACTTATGCTACATTCACATGCACATGATATTGAGATTGTGCCCACAATCGTAAAGCAAGGGTTAAGTTTGTGGTTTTAAATTGAGAGATTTGCTGATGCCAATATTTTTCTCTAATCCTATTCCAGACTCCGAATTTCCTCCCTGTACTGGATTGATTTCCCTTACTCCCATGCCACTTGAATTCTTTTTTGAACAAAAACTTCAGCGCATTTTAGACGCGAAAAATTGTAACTTAAAGTTGCATGTTCACAATTACATTTGTATTTACACATCTACAGGAGAAGGAACATGCCTGGGAGCAGCTTGAATTCCTTGCATAGATGGTTGCGCTTCTGTCACAACACATGTCACTCGTTTGGGAACCGTTGCAGACAAGGGAGTGTCATTGTAAAGCTGTACCCTTACTTTCATGTCATCTATTTTTCACGTTTAACAAGTATTAGTTCCTAGAATAAACAAAAAGATATTGATTATGAATGATGGTACATGACAAATAGCAATGTCTTGACATTCTGTGGCATGTATAGACATAATTATCATTATCATTGTTATATTAAATGATAGAATACTGGGGTAACATTTTTAGACAAGCCAAGCTCTCTCCTAGTTCAAAGAGAGATAAGACTTTAATTACAATTACTTAATCATGCTGGATAATAAGTCAAGTAAAAAACTGAATATAAAATTGTGATGCTTACGCACAATATTGTAAAATCACCTTGTAAATACATGGCAGCTTTACCAAACAATTCCTCGGAGACTTCCAGTTGCTCATACGTATCAGGGCTGACATACAATTAACAGAGCAAATTATCAGTCAATTTCATGTTATAAGACTTCCCCGTTCAAGTTTACTGTTCACCACATATAAATATTGAAGGGCTTGAAGCTGGAGAATCTTGGAACTCACTCCATTAACAGTACTTTGGCATCCCTATCTTTACACATAAATATATATGCTTTCTCGTGCACAAAAACCCCTGCAACAATTCATTAGTCAAAAGATATGATACCAACTTATATTAGATAGAAGGATCAGCAATACCTAACACTATTCCTGATGGTTGGACATCAAAATTATAAAACTACATCATAGACATGAATGGAATAAAAATTTATAGTTGTAGAAGTATAATGAGATAACAAAACCTTAATGAGTACATGTTTTAAGGGTATGAAACAATCACTTCATACATCAACGAATAATGGCTTATCCAAGAGAATTGTGACCATGCACAACCTTGCGAAGCAATTTATTCACTTGCGGAGTTCAAGAATCCATAACCGTCCTACTGGTCCATCAAACTGAATCGGTTTATTATTATTTGACATTAAAAAAATTAAAAGATATAATGTCAAACATGTTTTCTTTACACGCATATCCTATACACTTATCTTCTTCTCTTTGAAACTTCTGCATTTAAAACAAAAACCATCAAAGTTTCGACCTATGAAATACAAATAATTCATGTACTTCCCAGATATGTATCTGATACGTAATTTGACATATCTGTTTCTTTCTTTTTTATAAATATTAGACGCACTTGTCCCATTCCATATATGTGAAATGAATACTCTAGACCTTAAAATGGCTCATCTAATCTTTCCCAACACAAAACTAAGCAACATATAATAAAGTCCATTGCCCCAACCTAAAACTAAACAGGAAAAAATCAAACCCTAGAATCATCTAATCTTCATCATCACGTCTGAGTTCCCACAAAGTCATAAAAAATAACCTACTTGAATATCTTCAACAATTCAGTGAGAAGTTTTTGTGTACCAATATTCTTAATTTCACATTTTTTGCTTTTTATTTAATGGATTACATTTAGAATCTTTATTTTAAATTTACATATATCCTGTTTAAAAAAAATGTATCATCAACTTATCCGCATCCTAGTTTTTTAAAAATTGACTTATCGTTGTATCCAATTGTATCCATATCCATGTTTATCCTTCGTAAATTCAACACAATAGTTACAAAATTTGTCAGAATATTTTGTGAGTTTGAACAATACTTTAGTAAATATGTCCTCATCCCTGAAACCTGAACTTTGTAAAATAATGTGACACTATGCATTGTATTATGTCTAACGTCCATATCATGCAACAGTGCTTAAGTGATTGAAAATTAGATTTAAAAAAATGAAGAAAAGTTGAAAGCTCTCATATAAACCATAAAAACTCCTAGCCTATATTAGTCAACCATGAAAAGAATATGCTATGATCATTGCTGACGGGAATTTCTAACAAATCATGTCCCCCAACTTAAGGGGTGTCGGTGAATGTACAACATGCCGATTTCTTTCAAAAGGAGTTGCATTATGGTTCTAGAAACCATCTTTAAAGTTTTAAACATTTAATACAAAAGTATATCAGTAATAACAAAACTAAGACATGGAAAATAGAACAAAACATCCTCAACCAGATAGGTTATACTATGCAGGACTTCATTTGCAACAAGATTTGCATGATATAAGGCTCAATTGGTGCATAGGATATATAGAAGGAACGATACGTAACTGTCAACAGATTCATTTGTGGCCAACCGTTGAGTTACTTTGTTTCCACTCTCAACGTCACGAAGTTCAACCTGTCATAAAGTAGATGTTAAATTTACATCAGTAAGGGAAAGTAATTGCATTTCATCTGTAAGAAAAAAGGAAGCTTTAATCCCATGACAGTTGGTGTAAATGCATTTATACACATTATGTACACAATCCAGATATTGTGTACATGTATGCAATGTCATACAGAGACTTAGACGTGTGCATTAACCAACACAAGCACACATATGAGAGAGAGGGAGAGATGGCAAGATTTATAGAAAAGAAGTTCATAAAAAAAAGAGTGAGAGGATGAGATATTCTCCCTATCCTAGGAACCATGGAAGTTGAACACTCCTATTGTTGTTAATCGAGGTGAATGAATAACAAAAAAAATCTGAAAACAACTTTCCATGTAATTGCTAGAAACCAAAAATCATGTCCCACCAAAAGTACGTATTCCCTCGAATCTTAACCACTTCATGGGTAGTGTTGTCTCATACCACTCTGGCCTTCTTCTAGAATGACTGCAAATTATTTGCTGCAAATATTCTTTGACGCTCTTAGGAAACACCAGAAGATGCCAAAGAGAAAATGCCACAGCACGTAGAAAATGGTAAAAACTCACCTCTGGAAATATCCAAAGACATCATTGACACCTCAATTTAGGAATTTTTTGGACTATTTAGGACACTGTAAAGGGGCTTGACCTCAATAGGAATGTTTAAGGTAGAACCTCAAGCAATTATTCCCACCTTTTCCAGATGCAATTTAAGGATATTTTAATAATCTCCCTTACCCAAATAAAATGCATTCCTTGTCCCAAGAAAACATCAAAGAAAAATTCAATTAAAATTAAAGTATCCAAACTTCAAAGTTCAGAAGTGAACCTTGATCGTGGCTTTTCCTCTTCCTTCATGTGAATGATCAACTTTTGTAACCTAAGCCATAACAAATAAACAAGGATCATATAAGACAATAATACTATGCTATCTCCATCATATCAATGAGAAGTCATAAAAAAAACCTTACCTGAAAAATACGTTCTGGATCAAATAATTCAGGCAAAAAAGGAAAGGCATCCAGTCAGTTACGTATACATATCGTGAGAGACAGATAAACAATTGCTTTGTTAGTTAACATGCAGTTCACAATCAAATATCAACCCAGACGGATAATGACCTTTCCGTTCAATTATATTCCCCACTTTCACCTGCAATCATAAATTAAAATCACTAGGAAAATCTACACATAAAACCCATTATGAAAAACTGGTAAAAACAAAGAGAAACAACGAATGAAATTGAAAAATCACCGAGTGGCAAAAACAAACTTACATCTGATCCATGGACTTTGACTCCACGGCGTTGAATGACGGACCATAGAGAGCCAAGCAAATGGCGACGGCCGTCGACGGCGGAACGTGCTTGTGGTGAAGCTAGGAAATCCGACAAAGAGGATGATGATGAAGAGAAGGACGAAAAATTAATGGATGAAGGGGAAGAGAGGGCCTTAGAGATCCCTTTGCGCAGTAGAAGAGTTCGCATCATGTGGCAAATGCAAAATCGAGTAGCTAAATGAAGAAACTAGAGCTCCATTAATGTTTGGATTTCACAGCGACAGCAACGATGGTCTTCACCTTTTTCTTCTTCTCTTCTTCCAAGTTTTAACTCAGACGCTTTGCTCCGGTGGCCGTGGCTTTAGGTTATTTTAAAAAGATGGATTTTATTTGTTAGTTTGTGTAAAATTTATTCTTTATAAATATACTTAAAACTTTTAAAAATGATTTTAGAACACTATTATAGTTAGTTTTAGAATAAAATAAAAAACACTTCCATATTAGAAAAGTTTTTTAAATACCCTTCAGCTTAACACGAGTTCAAAGATATGAAAATTTATAGTGATTTTCTGCTCAACCAAAATTTCAAATTTTAAATTTATTTGACATAACAATTAATTGTCAAAGTCTAATATTTTTTTATTTAAAAGTCTTAATTTTAAAAAAAAATGATTTCAATGGATATCAAGAAATAATGCATTTCATTATTTAATTTTTATGTATATTTTTTCCATTCTATCGATACTAAACTCAGAGAAACGTAAAAATATAATTTAAACTGTGGTTTTAACCTAAAACGAGAGAATTTTTGTTTTGTTCTTTTTTAAAGTTTAAAGTTATTTATAAACTTTTTCAAAACTTTAAAGATATTTTTTTTATATAATTTAGCCTATTTGTTATTGTTAATTATTATTTGCGAGGATTTTTCCTTTTCTAATTGATTCATTTTGTTACAAACAATATGCAAATAAACATTTTTCCCCAAACTTGAATGTAATGTTTGAGAATGGACCTTGAACAAATCTCCAGGACTTGTAGGCTTTTGAAAACTTCAATCACAAATATTTAGACAATCAGAACATCATGGATTTAGTAGATACTATGCTTAGAACCTTCACAAATATTTTTACAACCACAACATGATTTAGTAGATATGATATTTATTGCATCATTATCTTTTTTAATCATACAAAAATAGGAAAAATCACAAATATTTTGGTCAAATATTCCAGACAGTGCCACAGACCAAAAAATTGACATCCAAAACATTGCATCAGCCTGAGAAAACAATAATCCAAACAGCAGAGCTCTGTAATGGAATTTATCTTATATTAAGAGAGAAAATATCAAATTCAATGCATAAGAAACTTGATGGTTTATGAGAAGTGGTGGAAAAACCTCAGCTCATAAAAGTATGACAACCAAGTTAAACAAAATTGATGTCAGCATCATCTCTTTTGTTGCCCCCAAGCCTTTATTTTTTATCAAAAACAATGTTCCCCCCACTGATTCCTGAACCAAAATCAATCCAAAATTTTCAATGGGAATTTTATGCTAACAATCCTATAGTCCATCGCAACCCGAACTCAACAACCACAAAATTTAGTCCCTCAACTCTACTACGACGATCTTGTGGTAACAAAAGAATAACAATAGTAATAGTGATAAGTCTTGACTTTTACGGGTGCGATTTCTGTCAAGATGAAGAACCATAACAACAGCCTCTGAAGAAGGCAAAAAAATGTTCCATAAGATTGTCATTCCAAACCTCAAAGTCCAATGGACTTCTCGAACTTTTGAACTTGGTTGAGGAAAATCCATGTCATCTGCATATTGCCATAGAAGTAGATTATGAGTAAATCAATAATCATTAACAGCTTATATTGCAGTATAGATCGGAAAATTCATCAAACAATCCTGCCAACACCCCCCCCCCCCCCCCCCCCCCCCCCCCCCCCCCATCTCGTTTACAATATGAGGTCAACTCCTTGTTTTATGCTTATGACCCACCACCACTTGTCCAGTCGTCACTAATCTTAGACGAGATCCGTTCTTCTTTGGGCAAATGGTTCCGAAGTTTTGGGACTAGTTTATATTTGGTCTCTAGGTTTCAAAATGTTACAATTAGATCTGAGTTTTGTTTCAATCCGGTCCATCAATTTCAAAGATTTCCACTAAAAATCATAAACTTTCACTAAATATTCACTTTCCATATTTAGTGTCAATATTTATTAATTAATTTAAAAAAATTATAATTAATTAAGTTTCATTATTTTCATCACTATTAAAATTAAATCTAAATTTTCATTTCATGATTATTTTGAGTTAATTAACAGACATGAACACTAGTAATTGAAGTGAGTGTTCAAAGAAAAATCTAGGTTCAATCTTGAAATCTAGGGACCAAATTGAAACAAAACTCAAAACTCAAATCTCAAGGTTAACATTGTAACATTCTGAAATTTAGGGACTAAATTGAAAACTAGACTTAAAACTTAGAACTTAAGAAATATTAAAACTTAGGGACTGATGGAAACTAGACCAAAAAGATATTTTTCCCAAAAAGGTACTTTTGTAATGCTCATGACTCATCCCACTAATCCTAGACAAGATCCACTATTGGTTTTGTGCTGATATCCTACTCCACTAATCTTGGAGAGGCTTCACCAACATAAAGGCCAGATGAGACCACAACAAAAACAGAAAATAGGGGTGGCAGAAGTCTAGAAGAGAGATCATACCATGACGTGTGGTGCAATCCTAATGCAGTACACAGGAAAGCCAGTGTAAAATTTGAATGGCCCGCCAGATTTCAAGGTCTTCATGGCACAATCCATAGAGCCAGAGTAAGGAAGCTTTCCTTCAGCATCAGGCTGCATTTTCTGGATCTGTGTCTTCACATAATCAAATGGCAAACTGCAAGCTGAAGCAAAGAATCCTGAAACAGCACTTGCACCTGAAAGGAGCAAGAAAGGAAGAGAACATGTCGATTAACACATAATAAAATTTCAAGAAGTAAGCCGTTCTTGGCACAGTTTCTGCAGAACCGAAAAATTGGCAAGATTTTAATTGGCAATGTGATGCTAATTCAGGCAGAGGGACAAATTTCCAATTTCAAAATACAGAATAAAGATGGAAATTGCATGGAGCGTGAATAACAAGAATAAGATGCAAGAATCTTAGGAATATTAGTATGGTATTAGTAAGGGGCATATAGGGAAATTAGCTAGGGAGTTAGTGCATTTGATTATAAATAGATGGAAGGGGATTTAGAGAAAATAGACAATTGTCGAGTAATTTAGGGCTTGGGTTAGCATATTCAAGAGGATAGGTTCCAACTTCCAAATGACTTGTAATTGGTTTATCTTGTAGTGATTACCTTTATATTTCAAGGTATTCTAGTTCTTAATTCTTGTTATAGATGGTATCCTAACAGAAAATTAATAAATTGCAAAGAACTTCAATAATGAAATGTGCAAAGAAGCTCACTTAGAACTGTTGTAGCTTCACTGAAACCAAGGTTATCCTTGAAAAACTCAACACCTTGATCATAGGAAGCAAGCATGCCCATATTCAATGCCATTGCTCTCACTACTGTTGGCCCAGCACCTTTCCAGAGAGCCAAAACACCCTCATCTCCGACAATACGATACAGTGCATGGAATGCATTTTTGTAGTTTCGGCGTTGTGCCACTGGAAGGGTAGCATCAGCTTGCATTCGGATAAGCGCCAAATCTGCTGGACTGCCAAAAGATGCTCCAATTGCACCAGCTGTTAACCCACACAAAGCTTTTTGATAAAGAGGAAGGGGCTTGCCATCATTAGCTTCAATTGCTTTGTTTGTCAAAATCCTACAGATGGGAACAAATGGGACATTGATTAATTAATTAATAAGTTATCCAACACATCGATCAGAAGATGAAAAAAACTGAAACTAGAGACTAACCACATTGGGAAATTCATAAAAATTTATTTAGAACAAAACCTACCTCCATCGAGTAAAACACTGGAAAAAGGAGTTTGGATGCAATGATGTTCAAAATTAAAAGACTCGTCTTGGTCCAATATATATAATTGTGCAAGAGACTTAGAACTTTCATTTCATTGAAGGAAACAATACCATTTAAATATCAGCCAGCGTGCATTCTTCCATCAAATATGTTTGCATCATTCCATTTCGTTAATTCTTGGAAAACAGATTTATTAACAAAATATTCTCCTAGCTACTAAATAGGAATGCATCCCTAGCAACAATCAAGTTCCATTTAATTACCAAGGAGTGGCAAATGATAGTTGCAAGTAAACAGTGATAACAGAACTTCATTTTCCAAATAATACTTGGAGTCATCGGAATAATAGTATATTTGATCTAAATCTTGACATGTCAATTTGGACAAGATTCTCTTGACAACTTTCTTTTTAAAAGAATAATTTTTTACTTTTAGTAAAGATAACAAGGTTATTGTAAATTTCCTTACCAATCCAAACCTTAAAATATTAAAAAAAAAAACGTGATAAAACAATACATCTATATGTCCAATGCTTACAGCAAGACAACTGACCAAATAATCAGCACTCAGTACAATTCATTACCAAAAAAAACTTTTGTGAAAATGAAATTCAGCATAACACTCACTTGAATGATCCAAGTCGTGCAGTGGTATAGGTAGCTTGTCTAAGAAGCCCAGCAGATAGACCCTGTTTGACATTATTATGCGCACTTCAGAAATTTTATGTTGTTTCTTGTGAGGAATTTAACGTGCAACTAACACACAAAAAAATAGTAAAAAGCTAAATAGATAGATAAATATATAGAATAAGAAGAAGAAGAACTCCAAGTATACAAGCAGAAATCATTAGACTTTTATTTTTCCTCTTAGTTCAGTAAGTTCCCTTGTAAAAGCCAGTCAATCATGCAAAACATACATACAACCAAGCGAGGCAATAAATCAGTTTCAACGTTTAGCTGCAAAAAGATCATATCGATCCACCATTCCCAGTTGATACAATTATAAATTTAGCAGATAAGCCAATTTCCAAGCCATCATATCCCTCCAGGCTTCTCAAAGGTGCTAAAGAAAAACAAGATCTCATAACCAACACAACAAAAGTTAACACCAAGTCAGTATTTTACAATGTACCAAACAAGAAGATCAACAGTACAATTCATATTGGTATTATCACAGACTTCAACTGGATCTTTAAAACCCACCTTGTAGAAAGCACCAACTCCCTCCGACTTAAGCATGTTCTTGGTTACCTGGCCTGCTGAGCCCTGACCCAACTGAATTCTCACCTGAATCAAATCAAGAAGTCATTATTAAACCAGCAAACATACCCATCAACGCAAAATGACCGAACAAAAACAGCCAAAATACAGAGATAAATTAAAGAAAGACCCCCAAAACCCCTAGATCTAAACTCCATGAACAAACTCGATCGCCAACTTATTAGAAAATCAAAATCTCCGCATAAAACATGAATAACAACCAATACTTAACAAAACCCTGTTCAATCATGATCCTTATACAAACGTAACAGGTAAATCTGAACATTTATTGTACCTTGATCATGTCGATGGGCTGAATGACGCAAGTCGCAAGCATACCAGAGACCCCTCCATTAATAAAAGGTTTGACAGTGGGCCAAACACCAGCAGATTTAGCCTTCTTCTCGTCACCCATTTGCTGAAATGAAGAGTTGAGAGTAAAAACTCAAATGGGGGAGAGAAGAAGAAATCAAAAAGGCTTTCTGGGTTAGAGCGAAGGAAAACGAATAACAAGAACAAGAAAAAGTGGAGAAATGAGGTTTTTATATAGAAATGTATTACCAAAAACCCTCTTCCTTTGCTTTGTTCTCTCTCTCCCTCTCACACTCAGCGGCAATTAGCAACTGGACAAGTATTAATTTAATTTAAAGCTGTTGATGTTGATGTTAATGGCGAACCTCAGATTCCTCGTCAATCAGTGAAAATGGCTAATTCCCATTTGCCAAGTTCCAATTTTTGCTGCTCTCTTCTCCCAAACTTGGCTCCTTTTACGTATCTCTTAGGTTAAAAATAGCTCTTCTTTCTTTTTCAAGGTTTAAAAGTCATTTCAATCTCTAATCTCTAAACTATACTATAGTTGATAACGATTTAGTGAATGTATCTCTAATTTGTAGCTTAGTTCTCGAACATTAAAAGATAATAATAATAATAATAATTTTGCTCCTAACAATTAAATTTGTAATAATTTGATGAAAATTGTAGCTTAGTTCTCGAGTCACTATGATCAAATTTAACTCAATTTTTATAATTTACTTATCACTCTCTACGTGTAAAAAATTTCATTAAATCATATCCCTATCGATAATGATTTAATAATGCAAATGATAAAAATACTATACTATTTTTTACTTTTTACAATTAGGAGCTTTTTGAAAGATGTGTTTCTTTTGGTCTTTCTTGACCGAAATCGACCCCATAAATCAACGAAAAAAGCATGAACTAAATTAAATAAACAAAACTTCAACTACTTAGACTAAAAGGGTGTTTTAATTAATTTGTTATATTCGATTTTGAATGTTTTTTTTGTATCCTATAAATATTTTGAAAATGCCTTGCACTTCTAAGACAATTTGTTTTTTTTTTCTCTTTTAAATTCCAAACGAGTTAAAAGAACGACATTTTTAAAAATAGCAAAATATTAAAACTATTTATAAAATATGGCAAAATTCAGCCAACCCTCCTTAGTTAACAATTCTCTAATTGATTTAAGAGTGTAATTAGGTTTCTAATTAAACATAATCTTTGTTTATTCACTTCTTCTTTTTTTG
This sequence comes from Cucumis hystrix, assembly GCA_025688845.1. Lineage (NCBI taxonomy): Eukaryota > Viridiplantae > Streptophyta > Magnoliopsida > Cucurbitales > Cucurbitaceae > Cucumis > Cucumis hystrix. The sequence continues at coordinate 9,916,014 of CM046884.1, forward strand.
TCTTTCTTTGGTGTACGTAGGAATGGAAATAAAAGAGGCGACGTATGATTCTTCTCTAAATCAACGAAGGCATCCAAAACCTCTAAAGTTACCTTTTGCAATACTCTCATTCTTCCACTCAAAGAATAGTTTAAATATATATATAAAAAAATGTGAAACAAATTTATCTTCAACGACATTTTTAAATCAAAGACAACAAACTTAAAACTATCGTTATTTTTTAAAAGTCATTTAATAAATATATGCTTTTTCTTAATTGTTATTAACAACTTTTCATGGTGGGGAAATGAAAAAAATGTATGAATAAAGAAATGTATAGTGAAAAACAAAAGAAAGTATTATTGAGATAGTTGCATAGTGACGAGACCAAAAGAAAGAATTGTTCCTTGCATACGAATGAAAAAAGCAAAGGGTTCATTTAGTTGATGGAATCCATTGCTTGGCTATTTGATTTTGAAGGGAAGTAATAAATTTAGGTTATTGTTGAAAGAGAATTAAATTATGGGGTGAAAGGTTAAAAAAGCAAAAAAAAATAGAGAAAGGGTATTTGTGGAAATTGAGATCAGGGATTTTAGTTATTGGTAATGGCGCGCTTCTCAAGGCCGAAACCGGCGCTCGCTCCCATTTCGGAATCTGCTTTGTTGAAATCAAATAAATCTAATTTTACCATATCTCATATAAATAATTCATAAGAACTTTTAATTTTGTATTTTGACAACAATACATATAAAAAATTTTATTTTAAAATACAATATGTCATTTTACAAGGGGAAATTTTTTTGAAATAACAAAACACCGTGATATTTACGTAAAATAAAAAAGCGGCCATTTTTTTAATATTTCAGAGTTGTCATTCGTTTTTTTCCATTCTCATATGTTGTAATAAATACAAAAGATTTAAAAAAAAAGATGGCTCGTCCGAATCTAAAGATATAATTATGTAGCTAAATCTAAATAATCGCGTGTTGACAGAGACATTTTTTTTAATTTTTTATTGTATGCGTGTGGATTTTTTTATTTTTAAAATTGTTCTATAGTGTAAATATTTCGTTTTCTTATGTTTTTAAGAAAATCACGTTTTATAAACTCATTTCATTTTTTAAGTATAATATGTATTATAACTTATATAATAAAAATAATAATTATTATTATATAAAATTTTAGGCTAAATTACACCATTGATACCTATGGTTTTAAAACCGATTTGCTGTTTGTGTTAAAACGTGTGAATTAGATAAATTTGGATCGGAGTAAAGGTTACAATACATTAATGGTGCGTTTGGGGGAGAGTTACGAGGTAAAAAGATTATAATAATCCTATGTTATGATAATATGTGTTTAGGAAAAACTTTATTATTGGTAGTGTTATGATAATATGTGTTTGGATTAATGATTATAAATGATATTGTTATGATAGTATGTGTTTGAGGAAAAGATTATACTAAGTAGTGTTATGATGATATTTGTTTTGGAGAAGGATTACGTAGAAATATTATGAAAATTATTTATTATTGATATTTTTTAAAATTCATATTCTAAATTCAATACATAAATATTCGTATATTTAATTTACCAAATTGTCATATTTTCGTAAAACAAGATCCATTAGTTTTCTTAAACACGATGTCCATTTTCAACTTTTTTTATCTGAGTTCTTCGTGCTAATAAATTATTATTATTTTTTAATTCGTATTATAACTCCAATACACAAATTATATATATTTAATTTACTAAATCATGATAGTTTTCGTGAAAACAATGTTCGGTATTTTTTTTCAAATACAACATCCATTTTCAACATTTTTTAATGCTGGGTCGTTACGTGTGAATAAATTACATTTTTGTTTTTTAATTGATATTCTAAATTCAATACACAAATTGGGTATATTTAACAATTGATTTAAACCAATGACTAACACCATAATTCCATTCAAACAAAATGATATACAAATAACAAAACAGTTTTTAGGAAGGAAATTATAAACTGAAGTCAATTACATGAAACACGATGCATAAATAAATATTATTATTATTATTATTACAAATTCATATTCTAATTCCAATACACAAATTTTGTATATTTAACTCACCAAACCGTCCTAGTTCTTGTAAGACAATTTGTGGTAAATTATTTAAATACGAAGTCAATTTTCAACATTTTTTACGTAATCGTTACGTGCGAGTAAATTATTAATTTTTTTTAAAAAAATTCATATTCTAACTCCAATACACGAAGTTCGTATATTTAATTTACCAAATCATCATAGTTTTCGTAAAACAATTTGTAGTGATTTCTTTAAATACAACATCAATTTCCAACTTTTTTTACGCAGTCGTTATGTGCGATTAAATTATTATTTTTTTAAAAAAAAAAATCATATTCTAAATTCAATACACAATTTTCATATATTTAATTTATCAATTCGTCTTAGTTTTCGTAATGCATAAACAAACAAAAAAAAAACATCAAGCTGTGTAATCACAATAAATTACATAATTCAAGAGTAAGATAAAAAATAAAAATTTTAAATTTATGTAATTGTACCAAATTCATAACTTAAAAACAAGTTATGTTTTTTAAGTAAAAATATTAAAATTAACAAAACTCATAAGTATATAAATTATAAATGAAAAAAACATGTTAAATAATATTTAAATTAAAATGGATTAATTAAAAATAAGAAAAGGTTGAAGTAGGATTGAAGTATGATCGAGGAGGTTATATAACTCTATCCCCCACAATCTTTTCCCTCTCCCAAACACACCCTACCTACCAAATTTGTGGTTTAAATCAATATTTATCCAATGCATTTTGGTTTAAAACTAATTTAAATCTTCAATCTCAAGTCGGTACTCGTAAATTATTGTTATAATTATAATCACTTTAGTATATTGTTTTGATGTTCATATGAACACATTGCCAAATTATTATAGATACAATAAGAATAAAATGAAAAATACTCACAACATCAAGTGAATCTACTAAAATATAAAGATGTGTACTACATAAACGAAACAATAGATATAGATACAAATATATTTTTTGTTCATGAATGCTTCTACATGTTTATGAGCCTAATATCAGTATAAAAACAATCTTATCGTATATCAAAAAAGGAAAAATTGCATGACAAAAACATTCAGGAAAAAAAAAAAACAGCTAATAACACATCTTTTTTCATATTGTAAATATGACAAGTAATTAGTGATATCAGACAGCTATTAGAAGGTTATTACTATCAAATGATTATCAGTTTTAAATTTACTATTTTTACCATTTAAAAAACAGAGTAACATCGATCCTATTATCATTTTTTTTTTTTGCTATTTTTACCAATGCTTCTAAAATATAAAAATGAAGCCAAAATATTAATTAACGTGAAAATTAATGGAAATTGTGAACATTATATGTTATCTAAAAGAGTGAGATATTTATTTCATAGATTTGGAATTTTTGGAATCGAGATTTCAAAATACTTTACTATGCATTTTTAAAAGGTTAAATTATGGAAAATGTCTATCAATTTTATTGTTTGAGTAAAAAATATCTCTAAACTTTTGAAAGTTTAAAAAATGCTTTTAAACTTACAAACTTACAAAAAAAGGTTACAAAAATAACTTTACCACTAGTTTTGGGTGGAAACCGTTAAAGTTGTATTTTAAAAATATCCATAAACTATTAAAAAAAATTCATAAATACCTTTCAACTTATAAAAAAATTAAAAAAAATATTTCTATTAATCCAAACTTTACACAAAATTTCTTAGCCCTCAAAATAAAAACAAAAAATTTAAGTTAAGACTATAGTTTTAAATTTTCATCAAATGTGGACATTTCTATAGATATTTTCACATTTTCATGAGTTCGATATAGATAGAAAATGGTGAATTGATCTTTCAATTGCATAGTAGAAAAATCAAATAATCACAAAAAGTAAACATGAAAATGCTACTGATATAAATATAATATAAATAATAAATATGTTTACTTATTTGAAAATAATAAAATATTTATTTACTAATTTAAATTTATTTTATGAATTTTTTGTTTTTATAAATTTTCAGATATCGCAATTGAAATTTTGTAAAATTAAGACTTTGATATATCATCAAATATTTTAAATTTTGGTTAAAACATAAAATTTTACAAAATCTCACAAAGTTTAAAAGAAATTATCCTTAAATAAAAAAAATCAAACGGATAGATTAATGTCTTAATAGTCAAATACATTTTTTTATTTGTCAATTTAGTGTATATTAATTACAACAATACCTATTGAGATTAATTGTGTTCGTTATCTATTATTAGCGGTTAATAGTCAAATAAATTTAAAACTATCAATTTAACTTAAATTTTTTATTTTAATTTTAGTTGGTAAGAAAATTAGTGTAAATTTTAGATTAACGAGTGTATTTCTTAACTTTTTTAAGTTCAATGGTGTTTTTTAAACATTTCAATAATTGAGGAGTGTTTTTTAAACAAAACTTTAACTTTGATCCAAATTTAAATGCAGGAGTATTTTTTAACCATTTTCAAAAGTTTAACAACATATTTTTAAAAATTTGAAAGTAAAGAGATATTCTTGACACAAAAAATGATGGGCATCTTTATTTTGTAAATTAGACTTTTTAAAACTTAAAAACACTTGACATGGAATTCATCCTTTGTAAACTAATTAAACACAATTGTTAGATCAATATGTAACTTCGACTTATATTATTTTATTTAAACAAAGTCAAATTTGTACTTTAACATAATTTTTTTTGGACATTTTTATTTTTGTGTTACAAAAAGTAAAAAAGAGAAAAGAATAATAGTAAAATTTGACATTTTTGGGTCTTGGATTTTTTAAAAGTAAGAAACTTAGATTGTGACAGCTCAATACTTTTCTAACACACAATAGTTTAATGAATAAAATTGAATGTAGTAATGTTAAAATATGGTTGTGGTATGGTTGTAGGTTTTAATCAAATTTATTGCAAAGACTAGGCATCCTCATAAAAAGGAGAATGATATATATATAAACTCGTACGAAATTTGGACATAACTTAGACATTAAAGAATTTAACGAAACTAAATCATTATGTTATGGGATAATCTAGACTAAAGGTCAAGATGAGAAGTTTGGAGCAAGACAATAGGTAATAGGGTTACTCGACTCAGATCACCATATTCGAGCTCATATAGGTCGAGGTTAGCTTTGCAGGATAGAGTAAGCTAGGTCAGTCCAATTGGAGCTCCAGTACAAAAAATCGGAACAATTGCGACGCCAAAAACAACGTCGGCGAAAGGTGCGTCGCCGTTGATCACCTTTCGTGCACGAAATGTTACGTCGCGAGAAGTCTAAAATTAAATATAATGCGTTCACTTTCCGCGACGCACAAGAACCAAACGTCGCGAAAAGTTTAAAATAAAAATAAAAATTAAATTTAATGCGTTCACTTTTCGCGAAGCACAACAATAAGACGTCGCGGAAAGTTTCAAATTAAATTTAATATATTCACTTTCCGCAACGCACAAGAACCAACGTCACGGAAAGTTTAAAATAAAAATAAAAATTAAATTTAATGCGTTCACTTTCTACGACGCACAACAATAAGACGTCGAGGAAATTTTAAAATTAAATTTATATCTTCACTTTCCGCGATGCACAAGAATCAGACGTCGCGAAAAGTTTAAAATTGAATTTAATATCTTTACTTTTCGCGACGCACAAGAATCAGACGTCACGAAAAGTTGTAAATTTAAGTGTACGTATTGAAGTAACAATAGTCACCTTTCCACGACGTGTGGCAGGTACACGTCGGGAATGTTTAAATAATTAATTCATTATTTAACCTTTCTGCGACGTTGGGGTTACTCGACGTCGGGGAAAGGGTCCTTCCTCGACATATTCAAAGACGTCGAGAAAGTCCACTCTATTTCTTCCCCTCAACACATTGATTGCAAAATAAAAGGAAGAGAAAATCGGCCGAGAAAGAGGGAGAGGAAGAGATTCGTGCTGCCGTCCGTCTGTCTTTGCTGTCACAGTTGCCGACGCCGGAAGTGTCACTGTCCCCCTCTTTCTCATCTGTTACTATTCCTCACACACTCTCTCTCATTCCCTCTACTTTCTCCATGTTTTCCTTCTCCGAATCGCTCATCTCCCTCTATCATTCCTTGTACATTCTCTCTTTTTCTTCTCTGAATCGCTCATCTCCGTCCGTTTTTCTATCTAATTTCATTCTCCAAAAACGATTTAATCGCTTGGAAATAGACTAATTTATCAGCAACATCAACCATATATGACAAGGACATAAATAATGGAAGAATTTAGTGGTTTTTTTTTCATATATAAATAAAATAATTAATTAAAAAATATATATTTAAAGCCAGGCTTTTGCGACACCGCGTCGCAGAAGCCTTTTGTGATGTGCTGCAACGTGCGTTGGGGAAATTTTCCCCGTCGTTGACGTGAGCTACGTCAGGAAAAATATCCCCGACGTGCTTTCTCCGACGTGCCTGCCGACGTCGTCCGCGACGTTGTAGTAACCTTCTCTGACGTTGGTAAGGGTTTTTGACGACGTATTACTACGTCAGGGAAACTTTTATTTCTTGTAGTGCTCCCCGAATACTGACCTCCCTATGGGATCAACCCATACGAGGCCAAGCTCAAAAGAGCGGTCACAGGCCAAGAACAACCATACGTTCATAGTCTAAGGAGGATTGAGAGTAGGGAAACACTATAAAAAGGATTATTCGAGCATATAAAAAAAAATCTTACAAACTCTAATCTATCCTCTATATACTTAAGTTCTCTTACTTACTTAGCCATCATAGTTATTTTTTTTCTTCCGCAAGTTCTCTTATTCCTCTAAAAATACAAAATTCTTAGTTACTGTCACATGGAGGGTCGTGAACAATCTACTTGACCAAAATTTGAGATCAACACATTATACAAACTAAATTACAGTTGAGTAGGGCCTGCTTGGCAACAATTTGAACGTGATCTTTTATTTATGTTTATTTTTAAAAAAACAAAGTATATAAGCATTCATTTTATCTCTAAAATTTTTTATTTTAGCGTCTACATTTTTTACCAATATTTAAAAAAACAAAGCAAACTTTTGAAAGTTAAAAAAACAACTCGCTAAAAAAATGTAAACCATATAGTATGCAATTGAAAGTGAATTGCTTTAACTAAGAAAACCAAATGGTTATACAACGAGTCTAAATTACTATAAAATTTAATTACATTTACTAAATCACATCTCTTTATAAACCAAAAGTGTTAATTATAGAAAAAGAAAAACTAGAAAAACCTTCTAATTGAATCTAACTTCCAAAATGCCTAAATTTATAAATTGACTCGTGTCTATAAAATCCCGTGTTAGAAAGTCAATTCAAATGGATTGAACGATGCTTATATTTTTAAACGAATTGTTGTTATCCATGATTAAATAACAACAATAACAATAATTTTGGTGCTCAAATAAATTAAAAGAAAAAAGGGTAAAGGAATAATAGTTTTGTTGTAGAAGGAAAGGCACATTTGGATGCGTTTTGAGGAAGTAAACAACCAATTTTAGATAGCGGAAGTTCATCAATGACGTGGCCATTGGCGTTTAAGCCAAGCAAACAAACCTATACAAGTCACATACAAAAACCCAAAACATACATATCAACAATGTGTATTTTATAAGTAAAACAATTGTGTGGTGATTGATTGAATTTATCCCGTTGTGATATAAATATTTTGTTGACGAATGGCTTGGATCTAAAATGGGCTGAAAGCCTTATTTACCACCGACCCTATAGTAAATTCGTTGATATTCCTACCTCTAGGTTGGAAAGTCATGACATCGTTATAGTACATTAAGAGTAGACTAGTTATTACCGTGTCTCTATTGCACCATCAATAAGAGTTTGAAACGACAAGTAGAAGCACAAAAGCAAGTGAGGACTAAGGCCTCAAACTCAAACTTATACAAGCATTAAAATTTAAGGACTCAAAATTTGTCATTTATGGGTAAATTTTTTTACAATTATTGTAGCTATAGGGTTCAAATTCTAATGCTTCGAGATGTTTGAATCGTTTTATAGAATTAACAAAATTTCAAGAGCGGAATTGCATGTAGAAGTTTAAAAGCTCGAACTAAACCAACTTGGCCGATCTTGGTTTAGGTCCCAATTATCCAAATTTAGATTAAACTCAATTACGGTTTTTTGTCTTTTTAGGTTTTGCCATTAGAAAGGTGAGTTCATTCTCGGCCTCTACACCTCTCTCTAAATCATAAAAGAGAAAGATTAAAAAAAAAGGGCAAAAAGGAGATGAAGAAGCATAAGAAGAATACAAGACTCTACTTCTCAAAAGAATAATTGCTTAAAAAAAAAATAAAGTGTTTCACAACCACTCAAAATAACTTTTAGAATGCCTTCAAAATTTAGTTACAAAGAGTTCTTTTCTATCAAAATAGTTGGACAAAAACTTTGATACCAACTAAATTGGAAACAAAATATCGTAGATGAGTCAAATCTCGTTACGATGGAAAGTGAGTAGCTGCCATAGAGCCAATACCATTTGCCATTAGCGAAGACACGAGAAGATGAGTCCATCAATTTAAAACCCTCCCAACATTTGATGCAAGAAGACCTCATTTAGTAATTTTTGGTCAGTTTAAATATATTTTTTAAAGCATTTTTTCTCTAATCAACCAAAATAGATTCGAAAATCTCTATTAGAATATCAAATCAGGTTAAAAATTCGAACCCCAACTCAACTGTACTCGTAATTGCAACTAACACAATACTTGGAAAAAAAAAACATATATAATAAAAAATAGTTCCTAAATTAGTGAACGAAATTAATATTCAAATGAAGTTCACTTCTTAGTTCTTAGGTTCCTTAGTCCCGTTGTATAGCTCTCTGATTTCACCATTTTTGCGGCTTCTTCTTCAATTACACTCTTACACCAATTCTATCTTCCCTTCTCTTCGTCTTTGTTTTTTCAATTTCCCACTTCAATTCAAGTTCCGGAATCATCTTCCCACCGGCCCCGATTGACGGTAACAACATTCCTTCTTTATCCCGTTGATCTTCACATGTTTTTGTAATCTGGGTCATAATCAACTCAGGAACATCGTTTCCAATAATATTTTTGGTGGCAACTCAACCACAGTGCTGTTTATTACTTTTACATTTTGGATTTCTTCATCTTGTTATCGATTGATTAGCAGCTGATGGTTTTTTTTTTTTTTTGGGTATGTTTTCAGTTTATAGGGAAGTGCATGAGCGGGTTTCTTTTTTAGTGGAAAATGTTCAATAAGTTAACCAAGCGTGGCTTTTGTACGGCAATATCATCACGACCTTGGCTTTTTGTGGGGTTGGGAAACCCTGGAGAGAAGTTCAGAGGAACTAGGCACAATGTAATTATTGTCATTTTTCGTTGTTCATCTTGAATCACATTTTGATTTTGTAATGAGAGGTATTCGTTCAGTCATTCTTATTTTGGTTCAGTGCAGGTGGGCTTTGAGATGATTGATGTGTTTGCTGAGTCTGTTGGAATTTCAATGAACAGGGTTCACTGTAAAGCTGTGTTTGGTGAAGGTATGTTCTCTTTTTATGTTATAATTTTTTTCGTTTCATCTGTTAGGTGTTTTCAGGTGTTATTGTTGTTTAATTCCATGAAGTTCAAAGATATTTTGGCTATTGATGTCAGGTTTTGTTGGAGACGTCCCTGTTTTTCTGGCAAAGCCTCAAACTTACATGAACCTGAGCGGTGAATCTGTATGTGATTGAGAAACTTTTTTTGGCTTCTGTCTTCTTATAAGTTGGGTTCCTTGTAGTCTTAGACTCTTAGGTTTTTATTATTAGAGTTCATAGATTCTTTTGAGTGAATTCATCTTGCAAAATTATGTCGACTTTGAAGGGGAAGAAGCTGGTAGTCGTTCATCCACTAGGAAGTTGGTAATACAGTTCCTGTGAAGGCTATTGTAGCTAGTTCAACACATGTCAATGATATCTTCTTTACCGAGATTGGTTTGATGTTGTAAATCTTGTTTTTGTCATCATACTGCAGGCAGGACCACTTGCAGCTTATTACAAGCTACCTCTGAACCGTGTACTCGTGGTAAATCCTTATGTGCATTTCAATCATTTTTTTTTCTCATTAGAGTTTATAAATGAACAGTGCCGCAGTATTGTTTTGAGTATTTCACTGCTGCAGTTTCATGATGACATGAACTTACCTTGTGGGGTGCTTCGGCTTCAACACAATGGAGGACACGACTACCACAATGGGTATCATTGAAACTATTTTATTAATTTTTTTGTTTTTCATATTTTAGTCGTCTTCTATTGTAGCCTATCTCCACTCTATAACCCCAATCTAATTGCCCTTTGTCTCTACACCTCTTACATTAACATACATTTGACTAGTTTTTTATAATAAGAAAATGAACTGTCACTGAGAAAGAAATGAAATCACAAGGGCGTCCAAAAAAAAAAAAAACCCCAGGAAAGGAGACTCAACTAAATAAAAGGGCTCCAATCAACATCATGTAAAATAAGACCAATAATCACAAAGAGGCATTACATCGGTGCCCAAAGAGAAATATTGAACCTGTCAAGGGACCAAGCTGATCAATAGGTGCTTCTCAAGGCTCTCTAAACGTCCCGTTTCTCTTTCCCCTCAAACTCCACAACACAAAACAAATCCTTGCTTGCGTAAAAAACTTCATCTTTTGAACAAAAGCTGGATGAAGAAGGAACTCGTTGATCATCTCATCATAACCTCTGTGTCTAAAACATTGAAAGCCAAACACATCAAAAAAGGTATGCCACAGTCTTAACAAAATCACAGCTCCAAGAAATATGATTATGATCTTCCTCCACTCTCCGGCAAAGAATCCAACAAAAAGGCCCAATCAAAGTAGACATCTTTCTTGCAAGCTGATCTGAAGTGTTAACCCTTCCATGAATGACCTGCTTACCACATGAACTGAATCTTTGGGATTTTCACCTTCAGTAGATGAAATTTATTAAGCTATTTTCATTTGAAAAGCAAAACGATTCAATAGGAGTTTGTAAGATTATTTATTATGTCAGAGTTAGTGTCCAAATTTCTTAGTTATGTTCGATCATGTCAGTGAATTGCTCCATTAGAGGCTCTTAAAGAATCTAAGCATAGCATTTGGGGGATCAAGATGTTGTACATCACCTTCTAATACGACTATTGAATGCTATTGCCACAAAATAAAAAAAAAAAAAACCTTGAATGCTATCTATTTCCACAAAGTTTTTTCAACACAATTCCTCTAAATATGACATTAAGCTGGCATGCTACAACTTTAACTTTATATATATTTTTTGAGACATACTTTTTATTGTCCATGCTTGTAAATTTGTTGGCAGTATTCTTTCTTTTAGTAAAACCTTCACGACTTCTATTCTATGTTGCCTTTCTGGTACATCTTGAAATTGATTTTTATTTTAGGCTGAGGAGTGTCATTTATCATTTTCGAGGGAACAGAGAGTTTGCTAGGTTAAGAATTGGTAAGTTTTGTTGCCTACGCTATTTTGTAGTTTTTTTTTATGTTTTTTCTAGTCTTAGAACATTTTTCTTTCTAGGCATTGGAAGGCCACCTGGTCAAATGGATCCCAAAGCATTCTTGCTTCAAAAATTCAATAACACTGCTCAAGAACGAGTGAGTCTTTTTGCTGATTACTACACAAAACTTATGGTTGAAACCTTTCTATTTTTCTTTGTTTCATTGAGCCCCCATGTGTTTGTGTTTCATTCACACGACAACTTCCTTGTTTTGCTTCTATGTCATCTCTCGCTACCATTCTTTTGCTAAATGTGCACACCTTTGAAAAATATAGTTTGGATCCTTTTCCAGATGTTTTCAAATATAACAAATTAAGTAAAATTATTTACAAGTCAAATTATGCAGTGACATTTGCTATATTTGTAAATATATTTTAATAGTTTTGTCATTTAAAACAATTACCCCTTTTAGTCTTATTTTTATTTTTTGGTAAGTAGGTTGTATCTTCAGATCAGTTATGCCTTTCGCTAACTCATTGCGAATAATGCTTGATTACATTATGCTTAATTAGTATCCATCCTAGCTTAACAATTACTTTTATTTTTGTTTAAAAAGATTGATACTGCATTACAAGAAGGGGTTGGCGCATTGAAGCTCCTATTGTCTCACGGTTTGTCTGAGAGTGCAAGACACTTCAACCACAAACAAAAATACAAGCATATAAGGCTACAAACCATGCCAGTATGACGAGACTATATGGTGCATATTGCGAATATCCATTGCCAACGAATCATACAAATTCTTCCAAGTCCTCACAGATAAAAGGAACGAAGGCAGAGTGGAGCTTCTACTTCAGGTACACACCATTGTCTTCTGATATTTCTGATATTTATGTAATTATTTTACAGCCGATTGCCCACTTGCATTGTGCTTCAATTTCATATCTTTAAAGGTATATAAAAAGAATTTGGGATATTATTACCAATTTTCCTGTGTGATTATTCCAAGTCTGGAACATTCTAATTCAGTTAAAAGACTAATATACCCTTTCTTTTTGGTATTTTACCACCGTAAACCATATATCCATATATTTGACCCTTAATTTTTGGATGTCAAACTAACTCATAGGTTGATACAAAATTCTAGATAGGTAACCGTGGTGGATTTGACTAGATTTCTTAAGTTCTTTATTAAATTATATCTATGACCCATTTTGACTATTGGACTAACCCATGATGGTTCTTTTAAGAATTCATTCGTAGGAAGACTTTGTTAGATGAAACTGTAAATGGGTATGAGAGGGTTGAAAAATAGACACATAGCATACACATGAATGTATTATGTATCACCATTTTACATGGCTTTTTATTTTTCTTTACTATGTACTATTCTTTTTATGTATTATAAAGTTTCTCTAAAGTCTTGATTTCGGTTGGGGTGAACCTAAACCCAAAAACACTGAACAGAACCAAACCAAACCAAAAATTCAATTTTTATTGAAGCATTGCTTTGGTTCGGCTTGAACTGAAAATTTTGATTCAATTCGACTACCGAATTGAATCATGAACAGTATCATAATTACCACCATCATTAACCGCATTAATTGCCTACAGAATTTGTAACAGCGTGAGTTCAAAATATATAAGAATAAGATCCAAAACCATCAAACTCAACCTACCTCAGCTCTATTTCTTGCTTTGAGTTCCACAAATCTTTGCAACCATAATGTGAGTGAACAATGTTATTCTGGGCTATTAAAATGGTCAACACTCCATTAGAATTAAAACTATGATTTTAAAGTAAAAAGAAGCCCAACAAAGCAAACAAACCAAGTTGGAGCTAATTCATACACAAACTAACAATCAAAACATCTAACTCTTAAAAAATATTCTTTTTATAAAAAAATGTCTTATTTTATATATCATTCCTCCAACATTGAAGTCATGATTTTTCAAATAAGTGGAATCTATCCATTAATTTTGGCCATATTAGAATTTTTCTCAACCCACTTTTTGGAACCTCATTGTTGGATTATTTTGCAAAATTATTTCATAGGATTTGGAGGTAAACTTTTTTATAAAAAATTTAGAATTAAATAAAAACATAATTAAAAGCCTATATTAGTTATAACTTTGTTATATTTTTCAATTACGTTTCAAATACAAAAACATATTTACATTCATTTCAAATCTTTTAATAAATTTTAAACCATATCTCTAAAAATTTGAATCACAAGATAAGATTTAAAAATAAGTTAAACTGAATTGGTTCCAAATAGAGAGGGTCAAAACAAAAAATTCTTCACCTCAAGAAGCTGAGAGAATTTTACCATTCCCTCAACTGATCTATCATAGGAAGGAAGCCTTCTTCACAAATAAAAGTTTTGTTTAATTATAAAAACAAACAAACAATTTTCTTTCTTTCTTCAAATTGAATTCAATTAGATTTTTATTAGAAAAAAGAAAGAAAGAATAATTTAGATCTTAATTCGTAGTAGTTAACATAAATACACACAGCCACCTTATGGCTTATAGCTTACTGTAACTAAAATATATTTTTTTCAAAATAAATAAATACTAAAAGTAAAACCTTTTTTCATTTTATCCTTCTTATCCCTCCTCATTTTTGGGAATTTTCATAAAATGGTACACATTTTAGGGTGTCAGGGATTACTTATTTTTTTCAAAAGAAAAAGTTTTAGGACAAATTTAATGTGAAATGTCATAACTATCCTAAAAACAAAACCCCTAATTTCACGCTTTTCATTCTTTCCTTCCCCCACTATTTTTTCCTTGGATGGTAACGTCGACTCTTGTTCCCCTCCCCACCTCTACGAGATCTTCTTCTCCTTCCCACTTTTATGCGATCTTCTCTCGATCTCTCTTCTAACAAAGCATCTTCGAACGAAGGGTGAAGGGAACCAGAGGCAGTGCAATGAGGCGAGGGAGTTTGAACAATGTGGTAAGACAACTTTTGTTTGGTTACTGAAATTTTTAGTAGAGGATAAACTTTTAGTTGGTGTGAAAATCTTGTTTATTGATTTTTGCTCCATTGTTGTCTAGATCTAGATTTTGTGAGAAAATTTGTGAGAAAAAAGTTCTTTAAGATTTTTTTAGAATGTTTTTGTTATTTACTGAATTGTTGAATGACAAATTATGCACACATAGCCGACAATAAATATTGGTTGCAGTAAATTGCAATTTTAATGGTGGTTTTAATTTGATTTGCAAAATTCACTTCCATTAGAAACCTTAATTCTTGTGTTTAATCGATTGAGGTTAAACTTGCTTGATGATTTCTTTTTTGTACGGCTGATTTTGGTGTTATTGTTTCTACTCAATCGATTACACACAATAATTAAGGTTTCTAATGGAAGCAAATTTTGCAAATAAAATTAAATGAAAACCAATGTTAAAATTTTAATTTACTATGGTAAGCAACCAATATTTATTTTATGCTAAGTATGCGTAATTTTTCCTCCAACAATTCAACAAATGACAGATACATCTAAACGATACAATCTAACTATTAAAGATTTTTTTTTTTTTTTTTTAAAAATCTAGATATATGCAACGATGGAATGATCAAATAGAAAGAATTTTTTCTCACAAAATTTTACACAAAATCTAGATCTAGACAACAATGGAGCAAAAATCAATAAAAAAGAGTTTCACACCAACTAAAAATTTATCGCCCTACTAAAAAGTTCTAACCAAACGGAAGTCTTCTTGCCACGTTGTTCGAACTCCCTCGTCACATTGCGTCTCCTCTGTCTAATTCCCTTAACCTTTCGTTCAAAGATGTTGCGTGGCAAAACGAGAGATAGAGAGAAGATCACATAGAAGTGGGGAGGGGAACAAGAGACGACTTTCCCATCTGCCAAGGATGGGAGGGAAAAAATGAAGCATGAAAATGGGTTTTTTTATTATGAAGGTAGTTATGATATTTCACATCAAATTTGTCCTAAAACTCTTCTTTCAAAAAAAACAATCCCTAACATCCTAAAGTGTGTCCCATTTTTGGCAATTTCCCTTCTTTTTTTCCTTCCTATCCCTCCTCATTTTTTTCCCTTTCTTTTTCCTCCAAAAGGTCTCTTTTATGTAATCCTCCAAAAGGGCTCTTTTATGTAAATTAAAATATGTATGCATTTTTTCAATGATAACAGAAGTATGGATTTTTTGTATCGATCCTACCTTAGCTTCTTCTAGTTGTATCCAAAATAGGATATCATGTCGTTTTGGAGGAATAACTTAGACACTACTTTTACCGTTGACTAAACCTCAATCTTTACCCCCACAATTTTCCCTTCCTTTTTTCTCATCTTTTATCAATCTTTACTCTAAGGAAACAAAGAAAATCCTTATGAACCCTATTTAATATCTTGCTTTATGGTGCTAACTTAAATACAAATCTTATCTTTCAAATCTTAATATCTTGCTTGGGGAAAGAGTTGGGTTACAGAAGGGCTAGGGTTATGATAAAACTAGTTATGATAAGAGGTGTTTGGGAGAAGGGTTATGTGAGTAGGATTATGATAGTGTTTATGATAAGATGTGTTTGGGGGAGGGTTATGTGGATAGTGTTATAATAAGATGTGTATGGGAGAAAGATTATGTAGGTAGTGTTATGATAGTATGCGTTTGGGGAAGTGTAATGTGGATAGGGTTATGATAATGTTATAATAAGATGTGTTTGAGGAAAGAGTTATGTGGGTAGTGTTGTGAATGATTTATTTTTTTATACTATTTTTTAAATTAAATTTATATTTAAAATCTAAATACACAAAGTGTATAATTTTTATTTACCAAATCGTCTGACGTTGGTGGAAGCAATTTACTTAATTTGTCTAATGGTAACATCCATACCAACATTTTTCGATTAGTTGTTATGTTTGATTATATTCACAATTTTAATTATTTATTGTGACGCACCGCGTAAAGCGAAAAAAGGAGAGCACATACAAATTAACAATGAAATAAATTATGTCAAACATAATTGCATTAATACGAACAGTAATAACTGAAACTGAAAACATGAAGTGCAAGATCATTAGAAACATAACTCAAGTATAGTAAACATGTAGAAGCATAAAACAACCATAACAATTGGTGGTGGAAGTACACAAACAATCAGGGAACATCTTGTAGGATCATTGTGCAGTAGTCAAGCTTATCGTCGTCTGGCTGTTCGAGGCAACCCTTCATGTCAGCTAAATTGTTCATTAGTATCCGAGTACAGTGTGCCTTGTCGAACCTACTTAGCTCAGGTATGACATGCAATGCTCGAACGACGTCCCTACGGGTATTGGTTTCATCTTCCAGTGCCAACCACGACCACTCAGCAATGAGCTTCAGTTGGTCAGTTTGGCAGGCCATGGCATCCTTAATAACATCATCAGTTTTTAATTATGCCTTCCCTGCTTCCTCTTTGAGTCGCTCGTACACGTCCTACAGTCGCTTCCTCGACTAGGTCGTGCGATGTCATCGGGGGACATGTTAAACCCATGACTGGACATAGAAGGAATTTTCATATCGTTCAGATCTACGTGTGCAAATTTCTCAAATCCGCTAGGAACGTTCGATTCGACGTCGACAAAGGTCTTTGCACGCGCTCCCGTTGCCTTATCTTTCCCTAAGACATACGACAATTCGTCGTAATATGAGAATGACCTGTTAAGGAGGCCCTTGGTTGCAGGATGGGTTTGCATACAGGGAAAAAAAATTCAAAGATGTGACTAGTTTAAGATGTAAGTGAAAATTAAGAACATTGTACAGTTATATTTTTTAAATACCCTGACCTAGCTGTCGAACAATTTATTTTTAGCAACTATGCACTTTGCATCCTCATTCCAGTCGAACTCACTGCATGAGGAGCCTTAGATTTCTGAAATTGTCTGGTATGAGCGCTTCAACATCTTGATGCAACAGTCAATAACAGTAGTGGCATGGACATTGCAGCCCGGGAACTTTGCAGCCTTCATTCGAAGAAGGTGTGTCAGATACCCTGGTCTAAACGTGCCATTGTCCCACTTTCATCCACCAACAAACACCAACTCCACCAAACACTCTACGAGGGTTGCCTCCTCCTCCTTTGTCCACACATGTTTCGGTGCACGTGACGAAGTTGCCATACTGAAAATTGAAATGATGGCACACTAACTTAAATATGTAAAAAAGCGAAATTAAAGACATCGAATGACAATTTGCATTCTGTATTGCGTGAAAGGATAGGTAACCATTAATTTTGTTCATGCAAGCATACATTCGAACAACAGGTTGACAAACTCTATACTAACTTAATTAAAATACAACAATACTAATCGACACATAGAATCTATTGATTACGCAACTACCACTGATTGAACATCTCTACTGTCAGATCATCCCTCCTCCGACAGTTGCGTAATCATTAAAACATTTAAGAATTTAGAATCTGATTTGAATCTCCAACAATATCCCAATTTAATTGGGTACACGATCAATTTCACATTATATAGTTTACCTAATTATTAAAAACCCTACAATTTGAAGGACAAAATGAAACACAAATTAAATTGATTCATAACATAAACCCTAGAATTTGTTTTCTTTCTTGATTTAATTTGTTAAGAAATTTAATCATTTGCAATTCTTGTATTAATTAAGATTAAACATTCTGATCTCCCAAATTATGAAAAGATTATTAATTATAGTAATCTAATCAATCTCATAATACAGAATACAATAATTGCAAGAAATAACAGATATTAATTAAAATCAAACATTAAAAAGAAACTTTAGGAACCTAAAATTAATCAAGAATAAGTGTAAAGATTAGTTGATATAAAGATTAATTAATCATTAAAAAGAAAGTTGCCAAATTAAATTATTAAAGCATAGATTAAAATGAAATGAAAGGATAAAAAGGAAGAAACGTAAGGTGAAAGAGGAGGAAAGATTCTTGAAGGGTTATGTTCATGTGATGATGACGAAGAAAGAAAATAAATGAAAATAAGGAATTGTATTTATTTCTATTGTAATAATGAACAAGTTGAACATTTGTATTTATATTGTAAAGAAATTGAAAAAATAAATAATATTTTTAAGAGTAATTTTCTGTAACAAAAATCCAAAATATTTACTGTCCGTATAATAATAAAATAAGAAAAGTCCATGACGCGTGATCATTTTTTTCATAAATTTCATATATGCTCCTGCGATTTATATTTTCTTCGGGATTTATTAATCTTGGTGCAATTAAGGCTCGAGAGCGAATAGCTTAAGGCAAAAGTCTTTCATCTCGGAACATATCTCGGAGCTTTCTCGACTGATTTTAAGGACATAGTGGTTTTTATGATGGAACTTGGACCAACTCGGGAAAGTTCTCGAGCGAGACTGGAAATAGAGAAGGATATTTAAGGATTCTCGGGCAATCTTAGGCGCGAGTCTAGCCAAGATTGAAGGGCTAATCTCGGGCTAGAGTCCGTCCGAGATTAAGTTAAAAAAGAAAATTTGAAGGATCTCGTGACTATCTCAAACCTATTCCGACCGAGAGTATCTACACGATCGTGTTCTTTCATCCCGGGGCATTCACATGCCGATTTGTCGCGTGTTGACGTAGTAGTTTTGATATTTTGCATTATGGATCTGTGAGCTTTTTTGTTTTCAAAATTGTTGTAAATATCTCGTCGGTCTATTATATTTTTGAAAAAAAACCCTTTGGAAAAAATAAGAAATAATAAGTGATTTGGGAACATTACAATTACATCAACACACACAACATTTTCTCTCAATTTTCAAAATCTTTTCAATATTTTTTAATATTACAATTTGCTATATTTTATTAATTTTTTATTCTTTTAAATTTGCATTAGAATATTTGATTCCAATTAACAATTAATTACTTATTATTTAATACATATCATATTCAACAAACTATATGTTTCATTCAAATTTTATTATCTTAACCATGTTTTAGTCATTATCATCCTATCATATTTAATTTGATTGTTTTCTTCAGGTTTTCAATGTTAACTTTTCATATAAACCAGTTAAAAGTGAGTCTTGTTGTACTTAAAAAAAAAAAAACATACAAATGAGAAACTTTTTCTGCTTTTGTTTCTACTTTAAACACTGTTTTCAATAATCATGTTCTAAAATCAATAGCGTTTAAAGTTGATTTTTCAAAATCTTATGGGTAAACTAGTCGATGAAATGAAGACGATGAGTTTCCTACAACTAGTTTGTTGTTAAAGGCTATTGTATTTTCAATAGTCACGGTCGCTTTGAAGTTGCAATTACTTTAAATACTCACTTATCAAACAATAATGTTACTTCACTTGTATATTCAACTTTTCTCTAAATCACCTAGAACAAGTCCATTGTTGTGGATACCGACAATTTAGTATAGCCTCGAACCCTCCATCAACTTTGTGCTCACTATAATATATATATAAACTACTTTTACATTAATTGGTCTAGTGGTAAATTGATCTCTTAGACCTTTCTAGATTTAAGCCTCGTTTTTTACTCTTTTTTTTTTTTTCAAATTATATTTACTGGATTATAAAGTCCTTTGTCAACAAAGTTTCTGCATCTACTAGTAGTTGTAGACATCTATAAGTTTCTAATGGCCTTCACTGCATGGTCTCGACTTTTCTCGCATACACACATGTTGAGAATGATTATCATTGTCCTGATTTATAATTAATGTTTTAATTGGAAATGAATATAATACTAATTATTATTTTAATGGTTATAAATATTGTAACTGTTTTATGGTTATAATGATATATTTAATACATTTCATAGTTAAAAAACTAATTATTCTTTGTATATATATTTTAAAGAAAAGCTTTTGGGAGAGGTTCGTTCTTATTATTTCCAACAAATCCTAATTTTGTTCGAGCAAGTTTTTTCCTTTGACTCCACTCCTACTCCCGAGAGTGCATGCTTGAGTTTAGAAGTTGTATTAACCTTAGGGGGTAACAAACATATGTGATTTAACATTGAGGTCACGTGAATTTTACTTTCAAGGCAGTGATTTGACACGACATAACAACAATCAACATTTGATTTCAACAACACATTCTACGGATAGTCAGAAATATAATATTGAGTGATTTTTAATTATTGTTTTTGGAATGTTTTAATGCAATGTATTTGGCTTGGCAGTGCATCAATCATTGTGCTATTTTTGGTTTAGATGAATTCTTGAGCGTTTGACGTTTTATTCCAAGGGAGAATATTTTCAACAATTTTACACTTTTTTTTTTTTAATTGTTTATCCAATTTTATCATTTCAACAATTAATTTTCTTTTTCTATTTGTTCAAATTAAACTTCAAATTTTGTCATTTATCTAATGGCCCCAAAAGGGTTTGGTGAATGGACTAAAAGGAATGACTTCTAAGGCTTGAAACATGAGAGAATGAAATGTTAGCAATATCTTGGTGGCCAACTACTACTTCCTCCACCAACTTTGTGGCTTTTACTACCAATCACATATTAGAGTTTTTTTTTTCTTTCACTCTCTTTTTCTCAAATAATTATAACGACCAAATATTATTGAAAAAAACTTAGGGACTAATCTCACGTCTAGCTTTTGCTACACCCAATAAAAAGTTGACACATTTCAACTTCTTTTTCGAAAGATAATTAAAATATACCATTTTGAGTTATTGCACTTTAGAGCTTGTTTAATCCATATACTTTTCAAATGTTCAATTTTGTTTGTGTAGTTTTAATAAATCTTAACTTATTCTTGGAATAATATCAATAATTTTCAAGATGGGAAATATAATGTAAACATATTCTAAAATTTGTAGTGAAAATGCTAATAAGTAAGAATAGGATTTGAGAAAAATAACAAAAAAACTAACCGTCATATTAAAATTAGATACATGAAAGTACACAAACCAGTTATGTAATATAATTCAAAGAGGAGTTTGTAAAAATAGCAAAAAACGTTTATGATAATAGAGTTCATGTCACTTACATTTTCAAAATTGCAAAAATATCAAATTTAAAAGCAAATTGTTGTCAGATTATCATTTGATTACTGTCATATTTGTCAAATTTGTAATATGAAAAAAAGAGGTGTTATGAGCTGTTTTTTCTAATTTTTTTTTGTTATCTAATGCAATTTTCCTAATTCAAATGTTTTTATTTTATCAATAATGTACCGCATGGTAATTTTAACTCTCTCTCTCTCTCTTTATAAGCTCACTTATTTAAATAAAATCAAGCTTTTTGCACAAATAACTTTGATGATTGACAAATTGACTTCATCAAAAGCTCACAAAACCTAACAAAAGAAAGAAAAATACATCTCATTTTCACTTCAAATCTTATTAACATTCACATATATGTTTTATATATGGTTCATTCAACATAGAAATGTGTTGTTTTCAACAAATTCTAAAAAAAAAAAAAATCATGATATGAATATCGTAGGATTTGAAAATTAAAAACCCAATTCGAACTTTCATGTCAATTTTGACAACATTCCAAAACAAAACGACTAAAATTGGATTACCTTTTGATTGAAATACTAAAAGATAAGATTCAAAGTTTGAACACTCTATAAACAAGATGATCAAACTTACCTGAATACTCAAACATGCAACTCTAGATCAATAATTGGAAATGTTGGTGATGAATCTCCATCATATCTCATTCCAAATTCAATATATGTCAAAAAAACTGTTTTTGCAACCTAATAGCGAAACTTAAACGATCTTTCCTATAAAAACCCTAATTCCATCATAAAAGGACTAAATTAATCCTACTTAAGTGTCATACAAATGACAAAAATAGGAAAAATACTAAAATCATATCAAATTTATCAAATCCAATCATATTCAAACTTTTTCAAATTTAAAGTTAAAATTTCAATACTTTTGTATATAAATGTATATACAATTCTAACTTTTTGGAATCATCAACTACACATCTACCCAAATTTTGACACTGAGTTTTCTTTGAAGGTTAAAATATTAACTTTAGTTATTTTATTTGTTAAAATAAAATTTTTAGGTGAAACTTAGATATAACCTTTCCCACTAAACGTCAAAGTTCCATATTTTAATGGATAAACAAACTAATTACCTATTTAAGACTTTAGTTTGTCTATTCTATTTCTAACTACTGTTTTCGAATGATATGATTTAAACCATGTTAAGTTTGAAATTAACATTTTTGTATTTTTTTATTGTATTCATAATTTGAAATTTAAAATATAAATTTATATTAAATAAATAAAACATGTAAAAATATAATAGATAGGTTATAAACTCAATCTATTTTCTTTAAAAATTAAAATATATATTATATAATGTATTATAAATTAGGTTATATTATAAATTCGTCTTTTCGTTGGAATAAAGTTAGTCCACACGATTTAGTTATAATGATTTGATACAACTTCATCTATAGTCATTTGAATTATTAAATCTTATTACTATAAAGACTATTTACGAAGCGTTTATTTAAATTTTAATTATTGATCGTAAGACCTAATTTCATAAATAAATTAATACGAGTTTATTGTTCATTGAGAAACTATTTCTAGTTTTCAATTGTTTAAATTAGTATTCGTTTTGTAAATTTTGCTACTAAATACATAGGATTGGATGAAAATGGGAAACAAAAAATTTTCTTTTTCATAGTCTACCAATGACATTCTTAATAATATCAATTTTTTTTAGCCAAACATTTGTTATTACTAAAACGAAGTTAGAACTAATGGCTGTAAAAGAAGCAAGGAAGAACAAAAGGATAGTTTGGCACAAACGACCGTAACAACCCGGCCTTGATTTTGGATCTAGCGGATGGGTTTGGTGGTTGATGTGAGAGAGAGAGAAAAAAAAAATGAGGATCTCATATCAAAAAATGATGGGTTCGTTTTGGTGGAGATGTGAGAGAATGAGAAAAATCCGAGTATAAATGACCCAACTTCCACTGAAATCGCTTGAGCCCTTTGCAATATCATCGTCTTCTTCTTCTTCTTTCTCTATTTTTGCACTGAGAAGAGGAGCGATTGCCCCATTTTCATATCTACTTTTCTCCTCTATCCATCATCTTCCTTCCCTTCGCTTATCAATTCGCACTACTTCCACTGTTGTCAGGTATTTCTTTCACTCTCATGCATTTCTGTGTTGTGGAGTCTTTTGGGGCTGTTTTTTGTATCGTTTTGTGATCTGGGTATGGATTATGTTAGCTATTTTTGTGATTGATTGTTTGGAATTTAGCTTTATATCGTCTAATGGAAATGTGGGGTTTTTGTGAAATGGTCTTAGCTGATTGGTAATAGATGAACATGAAGGGCTCTGACTTTTTGTTTCGTTTTCTTTATGTTATTCCTTAGAGGCTTTGAGTTCAAGTCGTCTTTAGTTTCTTTTCCTTTTTTTTCTCTGTTGTTCTTTGATTTGGCTACACATGATTAGGCGGCTGACGTTTCTCTTTTCTTCTTTTTTCGCTTTAATGCCGTTTTGGTTGTTCTGTTATGGCATTTTTGTACTGATACAAAGTCCATAAGATTCGAACTAATGAGGTTTTTCATTTAGATATTTATGATTGGTTCTTCATATTAAAATTCTGCATGTTGATTGCTGATTCTGTGAATTACGTGTGCCATTTTTTGAAATGAAATGAAACCGTTAATGTTTTTTCAGAAAATTTAGTTCGCATTAACATTTAACGGTGTGTCTATTTTGCTAATGGTATTCTTTCATGTATGCATCAAATGAAAAATTGTGTTCTTTTTAACAGTTTATACCATTACTTATGGCAAACAAGTGAAGTGATTCTGTTAACAACATAGTAACTTAAAATCATAATCACCATGGGTTGTCACAGTGGTCATTCTAAGGGTTGGTAAATAGAGGTTTTAGAGGGAATGAGTTCAAACCATGTTGCTATCTATTTAGGATTTAATATCTAATGAGTTCCTTGAGAGCTTAGTATATAGCATGAGATGGTTGTCTCATGAGAGTAATCGAGGTGCTCACAAGCTAGTATAGAAACTTAAAATTTTTATCATCTCCTTAAGTTGGCCTTGGTTGGGAAAAGCCTCCTAGAAATTAGTGAGGTGGATTGTGAACAAGGGATAGGTTTTCGATACCTCCATTAGCAAAAGAAAACTTATCTTATATTAGAGGAATATGGGAAATTGTTAATGAAAAGTTCTACTGACATTTCATTTTTATATTATTTTCTTGTTAATATGTAAAAGAGCAATGGCATCCCACATTGTTGGTTATCCTCGCATTGGTCCGAAGAGAGAACTTAAATTTGCCTTGGAGTCTTTCTGGGATGGGAAGAGCAGTGCTGATGACTTGCAGAAAGTGGCTGCTGATCTCAGGTCATCTATTTGGAAGCAGATGGCTGACGCTGGAATCAAGTTTATTCCAAGCAACACTTTTTCGTATTATGATCAAGTGCTTGACACTGTAACTATGCTCGGAGCTGTTCCGTCAAGATATGGATGGAACGGTGGTGAGATTGGATTTGACATCTACTTCTCCATGGCTAGGGGAAACGCTTCAGTTCCTGCCATGGAAATGACGAAGTGGTTCGATACCAATTAGTAAGTGAAAAACTCTATGCATTTCCCTACATTTTTATGATAATACTGTTTGTAAAACTTCTACTAGTCAATGATTTGAGGAATGTGAACGATTTGTGTGTTCTGTTACAGCCATTACATTGTCCCCGAGCTGAGTCCAGAAGACAAATTTACTTATGCATCTCACAAAGCAGTAAACGAGTTCAAGGAAGCTAAAGCTGTAAGATTTCTTATTAAAAGAAATTAGGAAAAAAAACACTTAAAAATGAACTTATTTTCTGAGTTTGGCTAATGGTGGTAGATTCAAGTTTCATGTGAATAAGATTAATTCAAGGAAGGATGTACTTAACTGGTTTGCACTTGTAATTTTTTTTTAATGTCCACCAAGAATAAGTTTTAAGAATTTTCTTGCCCTATGAATAGTAGTACAAGTTGACTTGAAGTATTTCATCTATCCTTGAACTTTTCAACAAACATCCTTTCCATTTCCAGTTTGATTAATGTTTTGCTTTCTTTGTCGTCTGTTAGTTCTTCTGATTCAGTGTTTTAATTATTATTTCAATTTTTTTTTATCATTTGACCTACCCTACTGATGCATTTAACTTCTTTTACTACATCTTATATGGTATTATATTTCTTATATCTAAAGAGGCATCTTGCTTTTATCATGCGACAGAACCTTATTTTTTAGCCATTCATAATAATAAGCAAGATGCCTTATTCGGAATGACATGCCTTCCAATTTAATAATTGTTTCAAGTGAAGAATATTTGAATAAACAACTGGATAGTAAACTATATTCTATGAGAATTGTATGATATTTGAAGTTCAGTCATGAAATTTCAATATGAGCATGTTAAGCATTTTTATTACCTTTTTTCCTTTACACTCCCACTTTTCTGTGCAGCTCGGAGTTGAGACTGTCCCGGTTCTTGTAGGCCCTGTATCCTTCTTGTTGCTTTCGAAACCAGCCAAGGGAGTTGAGAAATCCTTTTCACTTCTCTCCCTAATCGACAAGATTCTTCCTGTTTATAAGTCAGTATTTCTTCTCCTCTTTCCAAAGTTCGTCTGGTTTACGTATTCACCATTTCATTTCAGTTCCACTATCTTCTTATCAACTCTTATTTGTGCCTGCAGGGAAGTTGTTTCAGAGCTGAAGGCTGCTGGTGCCACTTGGATTCAATTTGATGAGCCTACACTTGTGAAAGATCTTGACGCGCACCAGTTACAAGCATTTGCTCAAGCCTACTCAGAGCTGGAATCCACCTTATCTGGTTTAAATGTTCTGATCGAGACATATTTTGCTGATGTTCCTGCTGAGGCGTACAAAACTCTCACGTCTTTGAAGGGTGTCTCTGGTTATGGATTCGATCTAGTTCGTGGAACACAGACACTTGATCTGATGAAAGGTGGATTTCCTTCAGGCAAATATCTCTTTGCCGGAGTGGTTGATGGAAGAAACATATGGTCAAATGACCTTCAAGATTCCATAACTACCTTGGAGGCGTTGGAAAACGTTGTTGGGAAAGGTGCTTGTTTCTTAACGTTCTAGCCCATTTTATATTTGCGTGGATACATTTTTAGACTATAAACAGTGGTAATATATGCTGTTCTTCTGTCCTTTACAGAAAAAATTGTCGTCTCCACTTCCTGCTCTCTTCTTCACACTGCTGTTGATCTGGTGAACGAAACAAAACTAGATGATGAAATTAAGTCCTGGCTTGCTTTTGCCGCTCAGAAAGTTGTTGAAGTTAATGCCTTGGCTAAGGCACTCTCTGGACATAAAGATGAGGTACACGATTCAACCTTATTTTTGACCTTGCAATAGGAACTTAGGGCAGGGTGTTGTACCTTAAATCAAACGATGTAGCCTTAGTGCATAGTCTTTGTAGACTCATGGTACACACGAAACATATGTGTGTGTGTGTATAAAATAAAATAAACGAAGCTTGTCACTTCTTCTATTCCAGGCATATTTTTCTTCCAATGCTGCGGCTCAAGCTTCAAGGAAATCATCCCCAAGAGTGACAAATGAGGCCGTCCAAAAAGCTGTATAAATTATTTGATGTACTAATATCATTTTGTAGGATCTCTCTATATTCTTGCATATCGTGCACTTAACCTTCTATGTCGACTTTACTTAGGCTGCTGCTCTGAAGGGCTCTGACCACCGCCGGTCAACAAATGTAAGTGCCAGGCTGGATGCTCAGCAGAAGAAGTTGAACCTTCCAATGCTGCCTACAACAACAATTGGATCCTTCCCTCAAACTATGGATCTTAGAAGAGTGCGACGTGAATTCAAAGCAAAAAAGTATGCCTTTTTGTCTTCAGATATAATTGTTCGTCCTCGAAAAAGTACATTGTTGTTAATTTTCTAATACACTTGCATCCTGTTCCTTTAGAATCTCTGAGGAAGACTATGTCAGCTCCATCAAGGAGGAAATCAACAAAGTCGTTCAGCTCCAGGAAGAGCTTGACATCGATGTTTTGGTGCATGGAGAGCCCGAGGTAAGCATTTGTCTTCAAACAATGTTGAAGAAATTTAACTAACCATACATTGTCTAAGTTTGAACTGTAGCATCTGAATGTTTGTTAACGTCTCAGAGAAATGATATGGTTGAGTACTTTGGAGAGCAACTGTCTGGCTTTGCCTTCACTGTCAATGGTTGGGTCCAATCCTATGGGTCCCGTTGTGTTAAGCCGCCTATCATCTATGGTGATGTCAGTCGTCCAAAACCCATGACTGTCTTTTGGTCGACAATGGCTCAGAGCATGACGAAGCGGCCTATGAAGGGAATGCTTACTGGTCCAGTTACAATTTTGAACTGGTCTTTTGTTCGAAATGACCAACCAAGGTATGCGAATTTAATGAATCTCAGTTGCTGTTTCTTTGATCGTCTGTTTTATTGAGGGCAGTTCACGGTAGTTAATTCAATTGTTTTTCATAGGTTCGAAACATGCTACCAAATTGCCTTGGCAATCAAGGACGAGGTTGAGGATCTTGAGAAAGCTGGTATTACAGTCATCCAGATTGATGAAGCAGCACTGCGAGAAGGTTTGCCTCTCCGAAAGTCCGAGGAAAATTTCTATTTGAATTGGGCTGTTCATTCGTTTCGAATCACCAATTGCGGTGTTCAAGATACCACCCAGGTCCTTTCCTACTCTCCCTTTTGCTTAAAAGTCGATTATTTCTCTCACTAAATCAATTTGTTAGCGTTGTTTCATGCCATTTGCATTGAGTTGTATAATCGTCTTTTCAATGGCATAGTGAACTTTATGATTTTGATGACTGCAGATCCACACCCACATGTGCTACTCGAACTTCAACGACATCATCCATTCGATAATCGACATGGACGCTGATGTGATCACCATTGAGAATTCCAGATCAGATGAGAAGCTCCTGTCTGTCTTCCGTGAGGGAGTAAAATACGGTGCTGGAATTGGACCAGGAGTCTACGACATCCATTCTCCCCGTATTCCCTCTACTGAGGAAATTGCCGACAGGATCAACAAGATGCTCGCTGTTCTTGAAAGCAACATCCTCTGGGTGAACCCTGACTGCGGTCTTAAAACCCGAAAGTACACTGAAGTCAAGCCTGCCCTCCTCAACATGGTTGCTGCTGCTAAGCTCCTTCGCTCGCAATTGGCCAGTGCCAAGTGAGTTTGAGAATGCTGTGGCAAACCTTAGGAAGAAAAACACTTAAATTTTTCAATAAGATTTTGGCCTTCTGGTGAAGTGATCTTGTTGTTCTCTTTCTTGGAGTGTCTTCATTTTCTTAGGGAAGTAATGAACAATGTCGTCAAATTCCCATTGTGGCTTTTGTTTAAAGAGTTTAAAATTTTCTGTTTTTTTAATCAGTTTTTCTCGTTCAAGCCATTTATTTTTGGTTTGTTTTGTATTGTAAAATAGTGGAGATGAGAATTAATGATATTAATAGATATACTATTTGTGTTTTGTCACACTACTTTGGGATAAAAGTAAAAGCAACAATTTAAAGTACATTTTGTTTCTTACGTAATAATTTAGTTTCTATACTAAATTGTTACCAATTTAAGTTTACGAGCTAAAAGTTTTGGGATCAAAAGTATTTTTTAAATTTGATTTTTTTAGTTTTTTTTAGTTTGAGATTTGAGCTTGAAATGTTAGGAAGTGGATAAGAGAAAAAAAAAAAAAAAAAAGCAAAATGGAGATGGAATAAAAAAAACAAAAAGAAAGATGGAGATGGAATAGTTTGTTGCAAATATAGCAAATTTTATTTCATGTCTCTTAGAATAAACTCCTTCACATATTTCATTGTTCACTCATAAACTAGGATTTCATTCATTCATACCTACTTCACAACTCTTCCTCCATATGACCCTTCTTTGAAAGATTCAGATACAAAATCCCAAAGACAGCAACCCCCAAAGCCAAAGTCACCATATTTGTCCTTAATTCCTTCACCACCCCATCAATAACCTGTTTGTACCTTTCTCTTCTTCTCAACCTTCCACTCTCTTCTCCCATTTCCTCAATCATTCTCTTCATCCTCCTCCTCTTCTCTTTTTCAACTTCTTCTTTCTCCTTCTCTGCCATTTTTGACCCACCTTCTTCTTCTTTACCTTCTTCTCTTGTCTTCTCCAAAGCATCCTGTAGTTTTGTATGTGTTTTCCCCTTCTCTGTTTTGTCCTTCTTAGCTAAATCTTCAAGTGGCTGTCCACTGCCCATGGAGGACGTCTCGCCGGGTTTTGGGATACTCGCGGGTGCTCCAGCTGCTTCCTGTGGCTTTGGAGGAGTGGGGATTTGTTTCCCACTTGCTTGTGATTGAGGCCTGTCGTTTTGGCTCTTTGGGGGATTTGCTCCAACAGTTCGTGGGACATGGAACTTTTTGTCATCGATTGATGGCTTGGCTATTCCAACTTCTTCTTTCTCCTTCTCTTCCATTTTTGACCCACCTTCTTCTTCTTTACCGTCTTCTCTTGTCTTCTCCAAAGCATCCTGTAGTTTTGTATGTGCTTTCCCCTTCTCCTTTGTTTTGTCCTTCTTAGCTAAATCTTCAACTGGCTGTCCACTGCCTATGGAGGATGTCTCGCCGGGTTTTGGGATCCTCGCGGGTGCTCCGGTTGCCTCCTGTGGCTTTGGAGGAGTGGGGATTTGTTTCCCACTTGCTTGTGATTGAGGCCTGTCATTTTGGCTCTTTGGGGGATTTGCTCCAACACTTCGTGGGGCATGGTATTTTTTGGGATCGATTGATTGCTTGGCTATTCCGTCTTCGCTCTTTGTTAAAATTTTGAGAAAGGTTTCTGTGCCAGGATAGAATGCAGTGTCGACTCTTTCGTATAGTCTCTTTCGGGCATTTGGTCGAACAGTTGGTGGGGCGACAGTGGGTTCTGTAGCAGCGGGCTCTGGAGGCTCGGGTCTTTCGTTTTGGCTCTTTGGAGCATTTGGTCGAACAGTTGGTGAGTCAGCAGTGGGTTTTGTGGCGGCGGGCGGCGGTTCGGATTCAGCCTTGGGCTTGGGTTGCTGAACCGGTAGGATGTTGGAAGAGGTGGCGGAGGGTTTCTTGGGCTGTTTCACGTAGAGAATGCCTTCATCCAACTTGGAAGAGATCTTGTCGGTGTCTGCGTCGGCGGGGATATCGATTTCCTTATGGAATCGAAGCCACTTTCCGTTGGTGAGCTGCCGATCGCCAGAGACTCTCAGCTTACCGGTGGACGTCACCTGAACTTTCAGTTGGTTGCTACTGAAACCTTTAGAAGGTAAAGAAATAAAGTTCTTTGATGGACGAGAATACCCCTAACACACTTACAGCCAATTTTCCACAATTTTGTTTTATTTAAAATGTATTAGAAGTATAACATTGTGATTTTTTATTTTTATTTTTATTTCTTGGGACATTTTCAGATATAATATTCATAAATAAAAAAAATATATAAAAAAATAAATTCCACCCACGATAAATTTCTATTTTATCTCTATCTATCATTTATTAGATATTTTGTTATATTTTATAAATATAAATAAATACCAAATAAAATATAAATAAATACCAAAATATTTAAGATCCGTGTAACAATATCAAAAAGTTCAAGCCGACTATTTTTCTAAAACAATTATTCTTTTTCTCCTATTCTAAGTTTTTTAATTTATTTTTTCAAACGGTCAAAAAATCTTTAAAAATATCGCTAAAACCAAAAAAATCTTGAAAAAACTGTTTAAATTTTATTACCCAAATTTAAACTACAAATCTTTTTTAAAAATAGTTTAAAACGTTTTAGATTTGGTATAGAATCGTAACAAACAATAACCAAATCTAAACTTCAAATATATTACACGTGCTTGGGGTGTGTGAGTTTTTTTTATTTTCAAAATTGTTCTATACATAAATATTTTGTTTATATTTTTTAGAAAACCCTATTTTATAAATATTTTCATCCGTTTTCTCATTTATAAAAATTTTCCTTTTATATTTAGGTTGTCGGATTCTAAACTTTAAACTTAAAAATCAAAATTTATTATTTAAA
Source organism: Cucumis hystrix (assembly GCA_025688845.1). Taxonomy (NCBI): domain Eukaryota; kingdom Viridiplantae; phylum Streptophyta; class Magnoliopsida; order Cucurbitales; family Cucurbitaceae; genus Cucumis; species Cucumis hystrix. The sequence goes on from CM046884.1 coordinate 9,947,594, forward strand.
AAAACTTAAATATTATTATTTTTTTAAAAAGCTTAAATATTATTTTTAAATAAATTACCAATTTCAGGTAAAATGATATTTTTAGAAGAGAATTGTCAAAAAAAAAAAAAAGTAGAGTAGACAAAATGCATATCCTTGGGAGTGAATTTTTGTTTTAGTGATTTTTTTTTTTTGCATCTTTTAAATGCACAAGAAATGTGAAGTGAAAATCTACCAATAATTAAAATTGTAATTATTTTAAAATTTTGCCAAAAATGTAACACTTATTCAAAATGTAGTATTTAATTTTTTTCTAATACCTAATTATACCTTTAAAACTTAGTTATTATTAAAATTAAACTTTCGAACTTTATAATTGAAAGTGTAATTAAAAGTTAAATTCTTACTATTTTAAGGTCCATGAAATAAAGATGAAATAAACTTAGGGGGGAATATGATGAAACCTGAGAGTTGAAAGACGAGAACATGAGAATCAGGATAATGAACCCAATCAAATCGCGGCTCAAATTCCTCGAAATTTTTAGCAGAAGAAGAAGGATCCATGGCCGTTGCGATTCGAATTTCTTCTCAGGTAATTGTAATTCAAGCTTTGTTTGGATGTGTTCTGTTGCAGGCAATTTCTTCATAAGATATATATATATATATATTTTCCAAAAGGGATTTTGGTGTTTTTAATTTGGATATTGATTCGAAATCTGGACTTCAAACCCCCGCTTTCTGAAGTTGCTATCGGTAAATAGGAATATTCTTTGGGATTAGTAATTCCTTCGGTTGAAGCTTTCTTTGTGCTTCTTCGGCCACGGCGGTTGCTTGGAAAAATTTGAGATAGCACATTATATTATTATTTTATTAAAATAGTCATTCCACCTTGCTAAATCCTTTTAATTACCTGTGTCTTTACTTATAGATTTGGGCCATAAGAGGCACCCAACGTTTGGAAGGGAAAGGAGATAAAAGCAAAAAGAGTTTGCCGACATCCCCAGGCTCGGCCATTCGTCTGGCATATTTTTGCTAAAATTTATTTTGCATTAGTCAAAAGGGTTTTGGTTTTAAGGATTTAGTTACATATTAAGAACGCTTTCACCGTTTTATTTTGACTGTCATAAAAAATTCCGACCATTATATGACTGTTGAACCATTTTTCTTTGACCATCATAATAATAGACGGTTACCGTCATTAATTTCTAACTGTTGGAGCCTTCCCCCATCCACTATATATACCACATTTCTATTCTCTGTTTTACTTACAACAAATCTCTCCACCTCTCTACTTTATCTCTCGGGATCTCTTCCATCTCTCTCACGACTTTCCCTTTTCTTTTTTCTCTTATTCTATTTACTTTTAGTTTTTCAAGCATAGTAGTACTTATCGGGGGTTGGTATATCGGTTTGGTTCCAGTGCAGTCCTACCGACGAAATCAGAGGTTGTTTTATCTTGGGGACGACGAGGCAAATGATATATGTTTGCACATCTGAGCAGAGCTGCAAAACGCTTAAACGCTTAAAGAGGGCGAGATCCGAGACTCGGTTTGTTATTAACATAATGTGCTTTTGTTTTGCATGTTTTCTCACTACGAAGCTTAGCTCCACCGAAGTGCAACAACAATTTTAAGATGTTGTTTTAAGACATTTCATTTTGTTGTGATGGCGAGTGTAATTCAAGGCGACATGATGACCTCAAATCTCAACCGACAATTCTGGTTTGAAGAGAACATTTCAAGCACTGAAAACAAAAAATGTTGTTCTTTTTAACCTTTGCATGTTGCCACCGCTTACACTACTGAAGAACCAACAACCCAAAATCCAATTGAGGAGGAGATTCAGAATCATGCTGCATGGACAAAATCAAACTTCATATGTTAGATTCTTATTCTGAATGGACTTACTGATGAACTTTATGATTACTACAATACCATGTCAATTGCAAAAGAAGTTTGGGATGCATTACAAAAGAAGTATGACAATCGAAGAGGTCGGATCTAAGAAGTATATAGTGAGTCCATGACTTAACTAAATAGGTTACTTAGCTAACTAATTGTAAAGTTGTTAAGGTTGTTACAACCTATTAACAATTACATTACTGAAAAACACCATTATAAATAAACATCTTCTCTTTATTGGGAAGATAAGAGAAATTTTCCAGAAACATACTTGATTTATATACCAAATTGGTATCAGAGCTTCATCGAACTTGGGACCCATGGCTAATTGTTGCAGCGGAGCTTCGACGACTGAGGAACAACAAGAAGTGGGACAAACGTCCGTCCTCTCTCCAAGAACATCAACCAGACGTTTGCTGTCAGTTGAGAATTCATTGGAGGGAATTTGAGAAACCTTGGATGCTCTAGTTAGAAGACTAGACGCAATGGTTCCATTACAACTGGAAGAAGAACGACCGAATCTGCGACAATGGGGAGCACAAAGAGGAAGAAGGGCAGAATTTCAGGGAGGCTACAGAAATCAAGAAAATCATCAAGAAGGAGATTGAACCAGTTACGAAGAAGAGACATACATGAAGAATAGTGGCCGAAAAATCAAGATTGGAGTTCCTCCAGGGAAGAAATAGAAAATGATGCTACCATTAACAATAGTAGATGAATATATGACATTTGATATTTTACCAAACTGTCAAGGTAAAAATATTTTTGACTTAAAACAAATGTCAAATTATCCGAATTCGTGGCATTTTGTAGCTGTCGTCAATATTGAAATAATGACATTTGATTTTTTGAAAACGGTGTCACGATTGATATATTCTTGACAGAGAAAAAAAAAGCCATATTATACAAATTCGTGATATTTTATAACTTCTGTCAATATGCAAAGGATGACGGATAATTACTCTACTATGTATGGGTTAATGACAATTATCTTTTTGTCATAAAATATAAAATAATGACAGTTCTTGTTTGTCAATAATACTACATATGTGACATTTATTTTCTGTCCTGAAAAGACTTATTGTGACAGTTTTTTAAAACTGTCATAGATAGTATTTCCTTTACAGACGATACAATAACTGTAAAAAACTGTCACGAATTTTATTTATGACAGAAAATAACTGTCGTCGTAAAATATTTTTTTGTAGTAATTTTAGAAACACATAGTTTCGTGAAATTTTACAATTTATAGATGATACATCATTTTATGACAAATTGCAAAAATCATCGATGAAAGTTGTAATTATGTCCTTAAACTTTCAAATTTAAAATTGACCCATCGAATAAATTGTATTGATTATATAAGTTTGAGAATTCAAATTTTATCATTTGTGAGTTCAATTTTTAATTCTTAAAAGTTTAGGGATCTAATTATTACTATTGAAAGTTTGATGGTGTAATTATGATTAAGTTAATTAAATTTGAGTTTTAAATTAATTAAGTTAACTATACTCGGAGATAACCAATAGTTTAATGGGGTTTTTTTTAAAAAAAAAAATATAACACAAAATATTTACACTGTATTGAACAATTTTGAAAATGAAAAATACCAAAATTACTCAAGTCAAACGCAATATATTAGCCACACACATGCAATCTCATGCATACCATGCTTCGAGATGTCCCGAGATGAAATAATTCTTCTTTTAGTTATTATATCAAAGATATCTACCATACCCATACAAAATAGAAATCCAAAAATTATTATTATGAATGAATAAAAAGAAAGGTAGATTCTTGTTATATATCAAAGATTTAAGAAATAAAAAAGTTTCAAAAAAATTGTTCATTATTTTACCTTTTTTCAAAACAGAGTGGAAAAATCAAATCCAAACAAATTTCATATTTACGAAATTTAACTAATATTTTAACTAAATTTAAAACAATATTTAAACCATAATTTTACGATTAAGATTGTACAATTGAAATCTAAAATTTGGTTAACTAAAATTTAAGTTTTTGTAAAAAGAATAATATATAATTACAAAACAGATTTGGAGAAGTAGATTAATACTAAATAAAAACATTTTCGTAAACAATAATAATAATAATTTTATGCAAAAGAAATCAGGAATACATTTTCAAATATTTTAGTATAAATGATTTTTATTAAGAAACCAACCATAAACTAATAATAAAAAAAAAAATTATTGAAAGCAATTAAACGTAAAACTAGATTAATATAAAAAAAATAAAAAGATAATTGAGATTTTATGAATGATTAAAGGAAATTAAATCCTTATGTAAAAAGGAAAAATGAAATCCTTACGTATAAAGGGAAAATGAAATCCTTTTGTAAAAAGGATTTAAAAATCATCCGTATATAAATATTCAAATTCATTCCCATTCTCTTCAATTTCCCTCCACTGCCTTTCTCCCAATTTCATAATACATCCATCATGAAGAGTGAATCAAACGGCAAGAAACAATCTCGAAAGTACTTCAAACCTGGCGAGTTAGCACAAATTCGAGACTCACAAATCAATGCGAAACGAAACCGAGTCAAATCAGTTTCGAAGATTTGCCTCCACCCTGTTATGGAATCGTCTCCGATTTTTGATATCTCCGATCAACTAGAGTTTAGGATGGCGAAAGTTTGTCCTAATGGTGCTTCGTTTTTCCATGGTAGGAAGAAGATCGCTGCGATTAAGCCAGTCAATTTGTTTTTGAACCCTAATTTGGAGAGTTCAATTACCGAGTTGACTAGTGATCGGTCGATTATAGGTTCAGTTAATAGTCCTTCGGAAGGGCTTGAAATTTGAATATAAAACAAAAATATGTAGTTAGACTCTTTTAAGAAGGGCATCTAAAAAAATAGCACAATATAAAAACTATTTATAAAATATAGCAAAATTCATTGAACAGTTTAAAATTTATTAAAAAATTTTTTTGCTATATTTTGTAAATAGTTTTTTTTTATCTATTACTATACTTCTTTTTAAAAATATATTTTAATAATAATATTTAAGATTTAGATGTATAAATCATTTACGGTTGGTGTCTATTTGATAGTTTGGAATGTAACAAATTGTAATCGAATTGTAACACCAAACTCACATTTAGATTAATTTTGTGAGTTGATTTGTAATTACTCCCTGTTTAAATTTAATAATAAAATAAGTTTTGATTCTGATGTTAAAGTTATGTTTTATTGTTAAGACTTTGAAATATATTTGATAAGTTTTGGTAAATTGGAATTTTGTTTTGGAGAAGTAATGAGAAAGTTTTAATTGTCAACAAATTCTGATCTGTTACATATTAAATTATATTATAGATCTATAAACAAGCGTGTCACTATCAACGAGTCTTCTACGTTAACCTAAATGTTTAAGTCTCTGTTTCTTAATATTTACTCTATTTTTCTCGATTGTTTGTAACACTCACAGCCACTTCATATCCTTTACAACTATCCACACCCACATGTGCTACTCGAACTTCAACGACATCATCCATTCGATAATCGACATGGATGCTGATGTGATCACCATTGAGAATTCCAGATCAGATGAGAAGCTCCTGTCTGTCTTCTGCGAGGGAGTAAAATACGGTGCTGGAATTGCTAGACGAGATCAACAAGATGCTCGCTGTTCTGAAAAGCAACATCCTCAGGTGAACCCTGACTACGGTCTTAAAACCCGAAAGTACACTGAAGTCAAGCCTATCCTCCTCAACATGGTTGCTGCTGCTAAGCTCCTTCGCTCACAATTGGCCAGTGCCTAGTGAGTTTGAGAATGCTGTGGCAAACCTTAGGAAGAAAAACACTTTAACTTTTCAATAAGATTTTGGCCTTCTGCTGAACTGATCTCTTTCTTAGGGAAGTAATGAACAATGTTGTCAAATTCCCATTGTGCCTTTTGTTTTAAGGGTTTAATTTTTTTTTTGTTTTTTTAATCAGTTTTTCTTGTTAAAGCCATTTTTTTTTGTTTGTTTTGTATTGTAAAATAGTCCAGATGAAAATTAATGATATTAATAGATATGCTATTTGTTCATTTATTACACTATTTTGCAATACAAGTAAAAGCAACAATTTAACATATATTTTGAAATGGTTAGTAGTTTAAGACCTCATGACAATTAAATGTCAATTTTTCTTACATAATGATTTAATCTCTATACTAAATTGTTACCAAATAAAGTTTACCAGCTAAAAGTTGTGAGATCAAGAGTATACTCAGATTTTTTTAGTTTGAGATTTGTGAACAAGGGAACAACAACAAAAAGCAAGATGGAGATGGAAGTTTGATGCAAATATAGCAATTTTATTTCATGTCTCTTAGAATAAACTCCTTCACATATTTCATTGTTCACACAAACTATAATTTCATTCATTCATACCTTCTTCACAACTCTTCCTCCATATGACCGTTCTTTGAAAGATTCAGATACAAAATCCCAAAAGCAGCAACCCCCAAAGCCAAAGTCACCATATTTGTCCTCAATTCCTTCACCACCCCATCAATAACCTGTTTGTACCCTTCTCTTCTTCTCAATCTTCCACTCTCTTCTTCCATTTCCTTACTCCTCTTCATCCTGGTCCTCCTCTTCTCTTCTTCAACTTCTTCTTTCTCCTTCTCCGCCATTTTTGACCCAACTTCTTCTTCTTTACCTTCTTCTCTTGTCTTCTCCAGAGCATCCCGTAGTTTTGTATGTGCTTTTCCCTTCTCCTTCTTAGCTAAATCTCCAACTGGATGTCCACTGCCCATGGAGGATGTCTCACCGAGCGCCGGTGCTCCTGTTGCCTCCTGTAGCTTCAGAGGAGTGGGGACTTGTTTCCCACTTGCTTGTGATTGGGGCCTGTCGTTTTGGCTCTTTGGGGCATTTGGTTCAATAGTTCGTGGGAAGATGAAATGGATTTTTTTGTTATCTATTGATGGGTCGGCTCTTCCCGTTTGGTCTTCGCTCTTTGGGTAGTTTTTGAGATTGGTTTTTGTGGCAGGGTAGAATGCAGTGGGGACTCCTTCGTTTCGTCTCTTTGGGGCATTTGGTCGAACAGTTGGTGGGACAGCGGTGAGTTTTGTGGCGGCGGGCGGCTGTTGGGATTGAGCCTTGGGCTTGGGTTGCTGAACCGATGGGATGTTGGAAGAGGTGGCGGAAGGTTTCTTGGGCTGTTTCACGTAGAGAATGCCTTGCTCCAATTTGGCAGAGATCTTGTCGGTGTCTGCGTCGGCGGGGATATCGATTTCCTTCTCGAATCGAAGCCACTTGCCATTGCTGAGCTTTCGTTCGCCAGAGACTCTCAGCTTACCGGTGGACGTTACCTTAACTTTCTGTTGGTTGCTTTTGAAGCCTTTGGAAGGTAAAAAAAAAAAAAAAAAATCTTCGATGGACGAGAATACCCCTAACAGATATATATATATATATATACCTCCCAATCCCAATGTACTTATAATATGGAATAAAATTAGGAGGGAATGTGAAACCTGAGAGGTGAACGACGAGAACATGAGAATCAGGATGATGAACCCAATCAAATCGCGGCTCAAATTTCTCGAAATTTTTAGCAGAAGAAGAAGGATCCATGGCCGTTGCCCTTCGAATTTCTTCTCAGGTAATTGTAATTCAAGCTTTGTTCGGATGTGTTCTGTTGCAGGCAATTTCTTCATCTTTATATCTATATATATTCCAAAAGGGATTATGATGTGTTTAGATATTGATTCGAAATCTGGACTTCAAACCGTCGCTTTCTGAAGTTGCGATCGCCGAATAGGAATTTTTTTGGGATTAGTAATTCCTTCGGTTGAAGCTTTCTTTGTGCTTCTTCGGCCATGGCGGTTCCTTGGATTACTTCTCTTAAATGAATTAATATTTGAAAAAGTAAATTATATTATTATTTTATTAAAAGTAGGCAATTTCACATTGGTGATATAATAACGGGAAGCCTCTTTAAAATACTGGTATCTTCACTTATGGGTTTGAGCTCTAAGGTCACCCAAATCTTGACCAAATTTTGGAAGATGAAGAGAAGATAGGCCATTGTGAATTTGTCGATATCTACACGCTCGTCGTCTGTCCTTTGGGTGGGGCGAGGTGAGAGGAGAGAAGGAATACAATAATAATATTTTTGCTAAAATTTATTTTAAATTATTCAAAACTTAAGGATATAATTATTAATTTGAACCGTTTTCAAATTTAATTTGAATCATTTTACCATTTTATTTTGACTGTCATAAAAAACTTATATGATCGTTGAACCATTTTTCTTTGATCCTCTTAATAACGGACGGTTATCATCATTAATTTCTAACCGTTGAGTTTTCCCCCATCCACTATATATACCACCTTTCTATTTTCATTTTAGTTGCAACAAATCTCTCTACCTCTCTACTTTCTCTCTCAGCAACTCTTCCATCTCTCTCTCGGCATTCCCTTTTCTTTTTTATCTCATTTTATTTACTTTTAATTTTCCTACCATAAAAGTATCAATCAAGTGTTGGTATACCAGTTTGGTTCCAACGAAATCAGAGACTATTTTATCCTGAAGACGATGGGGCACGTGATATCTATTTGCACATTCAAGCAGAGTTGTGAAACATCTTAAAGAGAGTGAGATCCATGACCAACTTGTTATTAACATAACATGCTTTTGTTTTGCAAGTTTTGCCACTACGAAGCTTAGCTCCATCGAAATGCAACAATAATTTTAAGACGTTTTTGTTCTGTTGCGATGGCCGGTGTAATTCAAGGTGACATGATGGCCTCAGATCTCAACTAACCATTCTGCTTCGAAGGAGTACATTTCAAGCGTTGGAAACAAAAAAAAGATGTTCTTTTTAACCTTGAAAAAGGTTGGCTCCGCTTGCACTAGTGAAGAGAAATTTCTTTTAAATCTAGAAATTATGGGGCCTAAATAGTCAAACTAGTGGGGGCTCAAGTTCCAGTAGCTTACCTTCCGTTAGAATCCAAACCCAAAATAAGGAAGAAGCAAGAAAGTGAGAAGCATAAACGATTTTGGAGAAGGCTTTAAAATGTTTAATGTATGTCGCCACGTGCCCGAGATGACGCAGAGCATTCGACGTCCTCAAAAGAGTTAGTTTTACAAGAAAATAGGAGTCGCCGCCAATCTTTCTTACGGTGTCAAAGTAAACAATTTTAAAAAAATATGGTCTATAAAAAATAGAGTTAAGTTCGGGAGTCATATGTGTATAAGGAAAGTATTAGCACCCACAACATCCATTTATAAAAAATGGTGGCTAAATTTCAAATCTTGAATTGAAAACATTTTTTAATTTATTTTAAAACTAATGTCTTATTTTACCCCTTATTACTCCAATATTTGAAGTAACGATCCTATAAAATAAGTGGAATAATATTACATTAATTAGACTATATATTGATGAAAATTTCTCACCTTAAGAAAATGAAAAATTATTACAATTTCTCAAAATCTATCGTACTCTAATCTTCGAATAAAAATATTTTTTTAAAAAAACATTGATTAAATTCATTTTTTCTCTAAATCAAATCTCGAACTCTAAAAAATATTGATCCCTCACCTCAAGAATCTAGAAATAACATACTAGAAAGACGTGAGTTATTAAAAAAAAATTGATTAGGAAACATCATGAAATATAGATTTATATTTTAAACTAAAAAAACATTAAAAAATATCGTTTTAAAGCACAAATTTCTAAGAATAGTTTGGTGGAGGGAAAGGAAAAGGAAAGAAAATGACTATATAGTCTTTTTCATGTTTGGGGGCAAAGATTAAGGAGGAAAATGAATAAATTTATTTCTCCCTTAATCCTTCTCTTTCTTCCTCTCAATACCCATTTTTCCTCCTCTTAATCCTTATTTCTTCCATAAATACAATCACATCAAACTTTTCTCTTTTTTCAAAATATAAATATATTTTTCTTAATAAAATATAATTATCTTTTCATTTTTTTCATAACAATTATATATATACACATATATATATACACATATACATATAATTATCAAATTTCTAATCAAATTTCACTCTTTAATTTAATTAAATAAACATAAAAAAATATTTAATTAAATTCAAATTCAACAACATTAATTATTAATTAAATAGTCAACCCAAGAGTATTTAAATAATTTTAATTTCACAAAACGACAAATATTCAATCCAACGATTATTTGTCCGCTTGAACCGCATGACTCGTTTTTATTTTGGTTTCCATTACTTTTTTTTTTTTTATTATTTTGCATTATCATGATGCACGACATAATTGACATCACCGTTTTATTGCATTCCAAATTTTAAAAAAAATCATATTTCATTTCGTTTCAATGTTATTATATTCATCCTCATTTGTTTAAATTGATTGTTAACAGTATGCAATTTTTCCAATATTGCACTTACAACATCAATTTTAAAATATATATATAATTTCTTTCAAATGTAACACATCAATTAATTTATTGGCACGAAAAGCTTGCGTACAAAACGTTCAAAATTGACATTGTCTTTATGAAAACTAATGGAACATGTTTTTCAATAAAAAATCTAAATTTCAGTAAATTAAAAATACGAATATTTGTGTATTGGATTTTCTATACAATTTTTTTTTAAAAAAAATAGAAAAGTACGAATTAAAAAAAAAGGAAATAATTAATTTTTTTTTGTCATAATCCTCCCCACTTATTTCTTTCCCGAACCTTTGAAAATGCAACAAAAAAGAAAGAAAGAAATGAACATATTTTTTAATGTATTGGATTTACGGTACAAATTTTAAAAACATATTTTACACAACAAAAAAAAATTAATACAATTTGTCGTGAGTATTGGATTTAATGTAAAAAAAACTACTATACAAATGAAAAAAAAAACTTCACTTTTGAAATTGAATTTGATGTACGTTACAAGTAAAAAAAATATTTATAAAAAATCAACAAAAAAAAAATTAATACAAATTTTTTGTGTATTTGGAATACGATACAACTTAACTAAAAAAAATGAATTTGAATACAATTTTTTGTTGTAAAGGTTTTATGTAGGAATAACAGACAAAAATTTACACAAATGCAAAAAATATTAGCACATTTTTCATTTTGTATTGGGTTCACGGAAAAAACAAGAATTTCATACACATGAAAAAAAATAGTTTTTTTCGTACAATTTTTTTGAACACAAATGAAAAAAAATACAATTTTTTTTAATCATAATCCTTATCCAAACAAGTATTATAAATAATCACATATAATCCTCTCATTTATTCCTTCACCGAACAAGAATTATAAATCATCATTTCCTTTTCACAATTTCCTTTTCCTTATTCATTTCCTTCCATTTTCCTTTCCTTCCCCCAAACACCCCCTAAATGTTTAAAAAGGAAATTTAAGAAAGACTTCAGAATTAAGTCAAATAAGAAGTAATGCACAATATAGAATCAAATATATCACACAATAGATTAAACAAATAAGATAAAATTTTATTTTTTTAAAAAAAGTTGGAATCAATCTTGGACTCTTAACGAACTGCTCTCCTCACCTCAAGAATTTAGAAATAACGGACTTTCAGATATTTTTAATTTCATTGTTGGAAAAATAAAATGTAAAGAACAAAAAATAAATGAATTAACTAATGCAAAATAATGTTGTAACATTGTTAAAATAAATTTAAATTTAATGTAAAACGTAAGAAAAAACATGCACACATAAATTTAAGCACGTATAATAAATAATTATTATAATTGTAATATAAAAAATATTGCAACAGAAGATAAAAAAGGAAAAAAGGAAAGAAAAAGAGAGAAAAAGAGAGAAAAGGAAAAAAAAATGAATGAATGAATGAATAAATAAATAAATAAGAAGAAAAGAAAATAGAGGGGTGATGGTGGAGGAAAAAAAAAGAAATAAAATAAAATAAATATAATAATAATAAGTTAAAAAGACTAAAGTTTTTTTTTTTTTTTTAAATAATGATAAAAATAAAAAAGTAGCAAAATAAAATTTCCTTATACATTTTCTTTTCATTCTCTCTATGTAAAAAAAAAAGAAAAAAAAAATAAGGATTCAAATCCTTGAGAAAATTACTTGTTGATAAGATGTGGATCCTTGAGGGTAAATCTCTACCAAATGCAACCTCCAGATAAGTTTATTTCAACATGAAATTTAATTTACTTAAGATAAAGAGAGAAAAAAAAATAAAGACAATAAAGTGAACAACAACAAAGAGCAAGATGGAGATGGAAGAGTTTGTTGCAAATATAACCAATTTATTTCATCTCTTTGAATAATCTCTTTCACATATTTGATAGTTCACTCATAAATTAGAATTTCGTTCATTCATGCCTTCTTCACAACTCTTCCTCCATGTGACCACTTTTTGAAAGATTCAGATACACAATCACAAATGCAGCAATCCCCAAAGCCAAAGTCACCATATTTGTTCTTAATTCCTTCACCATCCCATCAATAACCTGTTTGTACCCTTCTCTTCTTCTCAACCTTCCACTCTCTTCTCCCATTTCCTCACTCCTTCTCTTCCTCCTCCTCCTCTTCTCTTCTCCAACTACTTCTTTCCCCTTCTCAGCCTTCTCCTCCATTTTTGACCCACCTTCTTCTTCTGCATCTTCTTCTCTTGTCTTCTCCAAAGCATCCCGTAGTTTTGTATGTGCTTTTCCCTTCTCCTCTGTTTTTTCCTTCTTAGCTAAATCTTCAACTGGCTGTCCACTGCCCATGGTAGATGTCTCGTCGGGTTTTGGGATCCTCGCGGGTGCTCCGGTTGCCTCCTCTGGCTTTGGAGGAGTGGGGATTTGTTTCCCACTTGCTTGTGATTGAGGCCTGTCGTTTTGGCTCTTTGGGACATTTGGTCCAATGGTTTTTTTGTATGGAATTTGGGCTCTTTCGTTTTGGCTCTCTGGTGCATTTGGTCCAACAGTTGGTGGGGCGACAGTGGTTTCTGTAGCAGCGGGCTTTGGAGGCTCGGGTCTCTCGTTTTGGCTCTTTGGAGCATTTGGTCGTACAGTGGGTGGGTCGGCAGTGGGTTTTGTGGCGGGGGGCGGCGGTTGGGATTGAGCCTTGGGTTTGGGTTGCTGAACCGGTGGGATGTTGGAAGAGGTGGCGGAGGGTTTCTTGGGGTGTTTCACGTAGAGAATGCCATGCTCCAATTTGGCAGAGATCTTGTCGGCGTCTGCGTCGGCGGGGATATCGATTTCCTTTTGGAATCGAAGCCACTTGCCGTTGTTGAGCTTCCGTTCGCCGGAGACTCTCAGCTTTCCGGTGGACGTTACCTGAACTTTCAGGTGGTTGCTTCTGAAACCTTTGGAAGGTAAAAAGATAAAATTAAACTTTGATGGACGAGAATAGCCCTAACAAATATATATTTTGCCAAAAATGTAACACTTATTTAAAGTGGTGTATAATTTTTTTCTAATAGCCTAATTATACCTTTAAAGCTTAGTTATTATTAAAATTAAACTTTCGAACTTTATAATTGAAAGTGTAATTAAAAGTTAAATTCGTACTATTTAAAGGTCTATTTCCCAATCCCTATGAACGTAAAATTAAAGATGAAATAAACTTAGGGGGGAATATGATGAAACCTAAGAGGTGAACGACGAGAACATGAGAATCAGGATGATCAACCCAATCAAATTGCGGCTCAAATTCCTGGAACTTTTTAGCAGTAGAAGAAGGATCCATGGCCGTTACGCTTCGAATTTCTTCTCAGGTAATTGTAATTCAAGCTTTGTTCGGATGTGTTATGTTGCAGGCAATTTCTTCATAAGATATTTATATATTTTCCAAAAGGGATTTTGGTGTGTTTGGACATTGATTCTTGACTTCAACTTGCCACTTTGTGAAGTTGCGATCGCCCAATAGGAATTTCTTTGGGATTAGTAATTCCTTCGGTTGAAGCTTTCTTTGTGCTTCTTTGGCCATGGTGGTTACTTGGATTACTTCATTGGTTAAGTGAAGATTCTTTTCTTAGGCGGCTGACGTTTCTCTTTTCTTTTTTTTTGCTTTAATGCCGTTTTGATTGTTCTGTTGTTGCATTTTTGTACTGATACAAAGTCCATAAGATTCGAACTAATGAGGTTTTGCATTTAGACATTTATGATTGGTTCTTCATATTAAAATTCTACATGTTGATTGATGATTCTGTGAATTAAATGTGTCATTTTCTGAAACGAAATGAAACCGTTAATGCTTTTTCAGAAAATTTAGTTCGCATCAATATTTAATGGTGTGTCTATTTTGCTAATGGTATTCTTTCATGTGTGCATAAAATGAAAAATTGTGTTCTACTCAACAGTTTATACCATTACTTACGGCAAACAAGTAAAGTGATTATGTTCACAACATAGTAACTTTAAATCATAATCACCATGGATTGTCACAGTGGTCATTTTAAGGGTTGGTAAATAGTAAAGGTTTTAGAGGGAATGAGTTCAAATCATGTTGTTACCTATTTAAGATTTAATATCTTATGAGTTACCTCGAGAGCTTAGTATATAGCATGAGATGACTGTCTCATGAGAGTAGTCGAGGTGCCCACAAGCTAGTATAGAAACTTAAAATTTTTATCTTTGAACAAGGAATGGGTCTTCAATACGGAGAGAAGAGAAAATCTTTCGAAGAAGACTATGATTATAGAAAAGATGTGTTTTTTCAATGGAATAGAAAATGACTATTTATAGACTTATTTGTAGCCATTCAAAAAGTCATATATTTTTCTATAATTTAAATGATGCTTCCATTTACGAAAAAACACAAACAATAACCATTGAGTGTATATTTTAAAATTATTAATAGTTTAGTCAAGGCCTCATGAAAATTAAATATAAACTTTTCTTACATAATTTAGTCCCTATACTAAATTATTACCAATTAAAGTTTAGGAACTAAAAGTGTTGGGATAAAAACAATTTTTTATACTTAATTTTTTTAGTTTGAGATTTGAGCTATGATGGTTATGAAGTGGATAAGTGAACAACGACAAAAAGCTTACTCACTGAAGTTGGATATATATATTCCAAAAGGGATTTTGATGTGTTTAATTTGGATATTGATTCGAAATCTGGACTTCAAACAGCCGCTTTCTGAAGTTGCAATCGCCAAATAGGAATGTCTTTGGGATTAGTAATTTCTTCGGTTGAAATTTTCTTTGTGTTTCCCCGGCCACGGCGGTTGCTTGGATTACTTCATTGGTAAATTGAAAATTCTTTTCGTTTATTTCTCTTAAAACACTTTTCCATAACCTTGATTTTCAATATCATACTATTTTAAATTCCAAAAGTAATTGTTTTTAAAAAAATAATTACAAATATAACAAAATCTACTAAAATTTATTAACGATAGACTAGGTTAAAAATATTAATTTGTTATACAATTAATTGTTATTCCTAAAATTGCTATCTATTATAATTACTTTAAAAAGAATTAAAAAGAATACATCAAAAGAGTAGGGAAGCTTCCCTATATCACATGAGGTTATAGATTTGGTTTCTTTTCAAAACTTACGTAGGAAGAAAAAATATTCAAAAACAAAAATTGAAAATCATTCCCTCCAAGGATCTACGAAGCTTCAAATGTGAAAATAAGCTATATAGGTCGCATTTATGTTGGATATAATGGTAATATATGGAAGCTTTATGGTTTAGTTTTTATTGTGTTGACAAATATATATTGTTTGGAATATAAAAACGATATATTTTACAAATTGTTTTATTCTTAGACTTTTATGAATTAGGTTTGGATTAGGCCAATAGACTACAAAATTCAAAACATAACAATTTCTTTTAATGAAAAAAAACTACAAAGGCCAAATATTTCATATTTTTACTCAATAAAAGATAGTACAACGATAATAGGTTTTCATCATACAAACAGCTTAACTCACTTTTTAAAACTACTATTTCGAAAAATTTTATGGAAAATCTATAACGGTGTTTTTTAATGTTAACATTTGCGATGTTTGATGTAGTGAAAGTGAAAGTTTACAACTCTAAGTAGAAAAATTATTGCTTTTAATGATCGAAAAAAAAAAAGAGAAAAGCTTAATCCTCATTTGACAATCATTTCGTTTTTAGGCTTAATTTCAAAACCTAAGTTGAAATTAATGAGTAAATTCTACGAGAGTCATTTGTCTTTAAATAAAATTTAAAAAATCTAATTTCCCTATAATAAAAAACATCCAAACCATATTATATATTTATATATATAGTCAAGATTGAGAATATAAATTTTCAAACTCGGAAGAATCGAGATAGAACAAAACTTAAATAAGAATGATTTAACAATCTACAAATCAAATTGTAATTAAACTCAACCCAGCTTGAACTAAAATCATAATCTACATATGTATCAATCAAAGCATAAGAAAGGAACAACAAAGAAGATAATATATTTAAACCATAAATTTAAAGATAAAGTATATATACTAAAAGTAATTAAAGAAAAATGTTACAAAAAAAGGCAACCAATTTCACGTGGCCTAATATTTTAATTCAAATTAGATCTTCATCTTGGAAGTCAGAGAAATGATTTAATTTTCATGTGTTAGGATATCTTATCATTTCTTAAAGTTCAATAATAATGATATAGGCGTGTTGTCTAATGGGTGTCCACTCAATTATGCTAAAAAATGCTCAATTGTTTAATCCAAATATAAATTTTGGATTGCGATTCAATGTATTCTGATTTCACACTGTGTATTTAAATTGTTTAGTAATGTGGCAATTCTTCTTTCTAAATGATTAATACAAATACAAGTTTCTATTTGAACTCTATACTAATAATTGTCATAAATCTTGTTGAAACTGAAAAGCTTCGGCGGTGGCCATGGACGTTATGAAACTCTCTTCCAGTCCACTCCATTTCACTACCAAACTGAGCAAATCTCAACTACCCAAGCAATGTATGCAGATTCTTCTATTCCCTTCATCCTCTTTTTCATTGATTAACAGATCCAATCGAGGATTCAAGCTCTGTGCAACGACCTTTTCAACGGAAGAAACTGGAAATCCGTTGGAGGCCGTGGAGGCCGAGAGTGAACGATTTGATTGGTATGCACAATGGTACCCGATCATGCCGATTTGTGACCTGGACAAGAGGGTGCCACATGGGAAAAGGGTAATGGGGATTGATGTGGTGGTTTGGTGGGATAAGAACGAGAGTGGATGGAAGGTGTTTGATGATTTGTGTCCGCATAGATTGGCTCCGTTGTCTGAAGGAAGGATTGATCAATGGGGGAGATTGCAATGTGTTTATCATGGTTGGTGCTTTAATGGCTCTGGTGATTGTAAGTTCATCCCTCAGGCGCCCCCCGACGGCCCTCCGGTACTGACTAATTCCTACTAACTCTGTGTCTTTTCCCCTTTTTTGAATCATCGTTTAAAAATGATAAGAATAATATAGCTTTTCTCAATGGATGGATCCATTTCCTATTGGATATTATATTATTACTGTGTAAATTGTAATCACACACAATTATATATTCTTCTTGAGTGCTGAAAGGTGTATGCATAATGATCTTAAACTATATCTTTCTAGTGGGTGGGGAAAGGTCAATGGTATAAACTTAGGGGGGTATCAATGGAGGTTTAAGGTAATTCGAGGGACTATGATGTTGAAGAAAATTAGAGATCCGGTGGATGGTGGAGATTATTAGAGAAAGAAAGCCACAGTGCCTCTGCCTCATATCGTCGGTCACTCCAAACTTTATCACACAAGGTGCGGATTTGTGGCTTCTTTCTCTAATACAGATGTCTGTGATTGCTTCGTTTGCAAGGAAGAAGACATAGAGGCACTTGGTGCCTGGTGGCTTTCATACAATATAGCATAGCGGAGTTTACATAGAAAATATGGAAAAGTTTGTCAATAAATTACTTTGGCCATTATAGGCAGATATTGTTTCATCCGTATAGATATTAAAATATGTGGGTTTTAAATGTTTTTTTTCTTAAATTCTCTTAAATATTTGTATTCAATTCAATAATTTGTAAAAAATAAAATTAAATAACTAATTGAGTTAAGGTATAGGAAAATTATCACAAAATTTAAAACTATCTACAAAATAGAGCATAATTTTCAAATGAATTATAAAGAGTTATATGAGTTTTACTATTTTGTAAATAATTTCAATATTTTGCTATTTATCGCCCCTAAATTAAATTTAACATAAAACCATTTATTGTTAGATTAATTAGTGACTTAGTTAATAAAATAAAATTAAAAATAAGTATATGATATTTAAAATGTACTGTTCTTTTAATTTTAATTTAAAATATCAAATAATTATTTAAAGTAAAAAGTAAAAAGTTATTTTAAAACTCAGAAAGTAAACGTATGTTTAACTTTACATTCTTGATTTTATTATTCTGTCATGAGTGCCTATTAGCCATTGCCATACTACGATAGAATGCATGTGCCATTCGTCCTCCTTCCCTTTATCCTTTTATTCTCTTTATCTAAGAAAGCTGAAAGTCATAAGCTACCTAGATAGTCTCATGTATATTCTAAGATAGTTAAAAAAAAAGACTTGGTATATTGCATGCAGGTTCACACATCCAAAAGGGCATGTGTTTCTGTTTATCCCAGTGTTGTGCAGAATGACATTTTATGGTTTTGGCCAAATAGTGATCCCCAGTATAAAGATATTATGGCGAAGAAAACCCCTCCTTACATTCCCGAATTAGACGATCCATCATATGCCAAGTTAATCATTAGCAGAGATCTTCCTTATGGGTATGGACTTACAATATTTTGTCTCACTTTTTAAGTTTTCTGCTTTCTATTTAATCTTGCTTAATCTAGTTGTAGAGTTACGTTATGAAGGAAGTTGTGTTGGATGTTTTTAAACCTCTACGTTTACTCAACTACTCTGTCTTTTGCACTTTCAGGTATGAGATTTTGACTGAGAATCTTATGGACCCAGCACATGTCCCATATGCACATTATGGGTTAATACGAAGGCAACAGACCAAGAACGGTTGAGTATTTTGTAATGGAAAAAAAACTGTTTAATATTTTGTTTACCCTATCTTCAATTTGATCTGATGGCTAATATCTACGGAATAGTTCACAGAGGAAGCAGATAAGGAAGGAGGACAACCGATTGATATAGTTGTGAGAGACTTGGATGTACATGGTTTCATCAGTAATCAGGGACTGGGACATGGCAAGTTTGTTGCACCTTGTGTCACCTACACCTCATTGAATCTACCATCTAAGGAAAGAAATGCAAAGCACCAAGACAATGGTACTCCCTCATTGGCCGAAAACAATACGGTAAATCTAGGAATTCCTTTGCAAGTTTGCATACATCTTTGGGCTATTGGAAGTTCGTTAATCTTTCTCATTATCTAGATGTATTCCTCTCCACTTTTGGGTATTATTTATTTTTCTTCTTTGGTTGCATCAGGTGGCTCCAAAAACATCTCAGAGGAAAACGATGGTAGTATTCATGTGCATTCCCATTAGTCCGGGTAAAAGCAGAGTAATATTTATACCTCTGAGAAACTTTGCTGTATGGGTAAACCGAATTATTCCAAGATGGATGTTCCATTTGGGACAAAACCTAGTCATGGATTCGGATTCGTATCTTCTTCATTTGGAGGTAATGACTATCATACTTTCAGGCTCTCAGCACATGGTTTAAGTTATTCAAAATATAGATTGAACTTTTTACAAATGGTTGAGTTGAGTTACTTTCCATCAATATTTGGTATTTGAACATGCTGCTAATGAGTACTTGATGGTCCAAAAGTTTAGTCCCCCCTTTCAAAGCTTACCCTCATCATTTATGATGGCGATCACCTAAGCGTACTTGAAGGAAAAGATAAGATATGTTATGAATGAGCCCTTGATTTTTTTACGTTGTTTTAATCTCCTCTCCGATACATCCTGTTTTTCTGTTGGAAGAACTTCATTGTCACCATTAAAGAGCTCTCTTTTGGGATGAACTTATCACGGAATTGTTCTTGTACAGCATCTAACCATCCCTCCTTATTAAGCTTAAATTGTTGGTACATTTAATTGCAAGAAAAAACAGAAAATGGTTGTGGTTCTATGAATTCATATAAATCACATAATTATTTTGAGTTATTTTTATAGGAGAGGAAGATATTGGATGTTGGCCCTGCAAATTGGCAGAAAGCTTGTTTTCTACCAACCAAGTCAGACGCCAAAGTGGTTGCCTTCAGAAGGTGGTTGAACAAATATTCTCATGGCCATGTTGATTGGAGAGGCAAGTTCAGTGGCATTCTTCCTCCATCGCCTCCAAAGGAACAGCTGATGGAAAGGTAACTCTTTCACGGCTTCGGTATGTTAAATTTAAATGTGCAATCATTCATTCATTTGATCGTACCAGCTAGATACTCCAAGTGGTGGCCACGAGAGTCATATTTTCAAATGCGTTTTTCTCGTGGGCTTGGTTGAAATACATATACGTTAGGCCATTCATTCCAAGGTGTATTCAACTTTCTAATTACTTTGTTTGTAAGCACTTAGAAAATCATTTCAAACAAACTTTTCATGAGTACTTTACAGCTCACACACAAGACAAAAGAAGATTTTCTAGGTGGTAAATTATAGTCAGACAACTGAATGAGTTGTAAAAAGATAGTTGCAATTCAGGATGCATCCAAGTTTTTTCATATACAATCTACCGTTAAGTCTTCGGAAGTATCAAAGTTCGTATAGTTTTCTTTTCACTCACTCTCACTCCAAAGCCACTAAAAATGTTGAATCTATGACAAAACCGAGAGCTCTTTTTGAATCATTCATCCACAGCTCATATCATCTCCCCTAAGTTCCATTCCGATCATGTTTTTGCACTTTGTTCTATATATGCTTATCGATGTCGATATTGTCATACACGAATAAACCTAAAGTTGAAGGTGCGGGGGGACGTTTTTCAGGTACTGGTCTCATGTGGTGAACTGCAGTAGTTGCAAGGTGGCATACAAGGGCCTCAATGCACTAGAAGTTGTGTTGCAAGTCATCTCCATTGCTTCACTTGGAATTTTTGCAGCTACAAAGCAAAGTTTGGTTTCAGGAGCTGCTAGAGTTTTGATGGTGGCTATGGCTATCCTCTGCTTTGCTTCTTCAAGGTGGCTTTCTCATTTCATTTACAAAAACTTCCATTTCCATGATTATAATCATGCTACTCGCTGAATAACCATCCTCCTACGCTTTGATTGGGATTGCCTCAAGCTTGAAATATTCGTAGAATACATGCTCTCTTCCTGTCTCCCTCACACGTATAGAAATTGTATAGAGGCAGATGTATGTATTTATGAAAGAAATTCGAATAACATTATCATTTCCCAAGTGTGCATACCGACCAAATGGTCACAGCTCATTGGGTTGAGATCAATGGTAACATTATAAGTGGCAATGAACGAGTGTAGTATGAAAAAATTTGTAGTACTAAAAATTCCCTCCTGTTCATGATAACAGTCATAGTAGGGAGTGTCAATGTTGAAAGAAATCAGCATTTCAAAACAACTATGGAGTAGTTCATTGGGTTGAGATCAATGAGGCCCAATGTTCGAAAAGGCATCCAAGTGAATATTTTAAGAAATCATCTATTTTACACCAATACAAATCTCTCAATTTTTTATTTATTTTCTTAATTAAGATTTTGTGATTTTTTATGACCATTTTATCCTTTCACAACGATTATAAATAATATTTATTTTTGAAAAAATATATAATATAATATTTATTATCTATTTTATAACTTACCTAATTAATGTAATAAATAATCCAAAATTTTATTTTTATTTATATTTAATAATATGATATTATTTATTAGAGATGCAATTATAATACGGTATAAAATTAATTAATTTCTATAAAATGAATAAATTTATTTTATTGAATTTCAACTAGCATCCCAATTTCACATTCTTCTTCCACTTTTCGGCGCCTTTCACCAACCAATCAGTTTAATCGTCCTATCTTTTCAATCTATCTCTCTGTTCTATTTTTTCTATTATGCTTATCTTTTTCAAGTATATCTTATGAGTTCATATTTATTTCTCCTTCATGTTTATGTAAATTTTGTCAAATATAATTCCAGTTCAATTTTCCAATAAATAAAAAGTATAGAGAATGCATATTTTGGTCATCTCCTTCGACTAATTTTTTCATGTTATTAATTTTGTTTCTAAAATGTGTCGTGATCAATATATACTCTTTCATATATAGAATATTACATTAGCAATGACATATATTTTGATTAAACATTAAACATCACACACATAATATATAATTAAGCAGTAGACATATAATATTTCATATATGTATATAATATTTCATATATGTTACAGTATATATGAAATATCATTAAGCATCACACATAGAGTATATTATTAAACATCAGACACATAATATATCATATATTATACAGTATATATAAAATATCATTAGCAATACCTCATACACATCATCCCTTGCAGATCTGCTTTCCCCACATTTATTCTCCATAGCTCTTTAAATAATACCTGCATATATTTTAAATATTACAAAATATATCTACAAGTATGATAGGCATAATATATTATATATTATACATTATATGATGTATATTATTAAGTATTTTTGTGATATATTTGAAGTTCTCTCTCTATTTTCATTGTTATCTAATATTATGTTAAATATACATGGGTATATAATGAACTATTTAAATCGAAACAGTTTCAGTTATGGTAAGATTTTACAAATTAACTTCAATATATGAAAATCAATGCAAATTCGATGAATATAATAAGTATATATCAAAAATTATTAAATTACGTGAAATATATGAAAAACAATTCAAAATGAAAGAAAATGACGTGATATATGTATTTGACTGACTATAAATAGAGGTAAATTATGTGACATATATACTCCATTCACTGTAAATTTTCTTTATCGGAAAAATTTATCAAAAAATTTCACCGGCATACTATATTTCACAATTTAATTAATAATATGAAACAAATATGTACTCACCAGAAAAATTTGAAGGAGATGAACGAAATAAGAAAGAATGGACGGATGGAAGAATTTTTGAACAAAATCACCAAAAGAAAAATAATTAATTGGTAATTTTGATTATAATATTACCATAATAGAATTAATCACATACCATATTTACATAGAATACCTAATAAATGCTAATTTTGAATCAAATGTGATGGTTCACTCTCCTTATTTTATTTTTCTATTTTTTAATATATTATTAATAATAAAGATGAGTGATTTGGTCTTTTTGGCTATACATTTGTATAAAATTGAAGCTCATTTGTACATTTAACAACATTAAGTCCAATTTGCAATAAGGTTTCCCTATTTAGGCTATAGTAGTTAAAACCCCATATTTTAATAATAATATGTTTTTAAATGTGTTTTTGAAGTAATCGAAGAAAATGGGAAATTTGTACGGATGAACTTTATATGGAGTCGAAAAGAATTTTGGCCCATTTTTCAAATTGCAATGTTTAATGGTCATTTGCTGATGTCGCCCACATGTGAAATTACTAAACTGATCTCATACGCTCGCGAGGTTATTACGCTGTAAATTATTTCTCGTTTCTCGTTCTCACCTAATGCTACTCGTTCTCGTCCAAGGTTAGAAAAAACTTCGCACCAGTTTATTGGTGTTTGTCATTAATGCAATATAGAAGAAAACAAATGCCCAGGCTACAAAATTTCAATTATGTTTTTTTCTTACCTTTGATGCAAGACGTGTTCTCATTTCTACTTCCTATTTCTTGTCTGTGTTCCTCAAGTGTAAAACCCACTTCTCTTTTCGTTTTTTTTTTGTCTCTCTTTCTCGTTTCTAAAACCTATGCCTCGTTTGCGAATCGGTTGGTTAATCTTCGAATTCTTCGTTGTTTTAGGTACAAATGTGTGATATCTCCCACAAATGTAAAATGTATGCCCGGAAATTGTATACATGCACAAGAAATTGGAAATTGGAAACTAAAAATGGGAACCAAACGAACGTGTTACCTTCACCAAAAGCTTCCAGGGATGACTGTTGTGTGAGACGACCAGACGACAATGAGTAGATTAGTGACGAGAACAAAATAGTAGAGAATGTAAGAGAGGGAGAAACGAACAACAGTATTTGGCGCAACGAGCGAAATATGACAAGAGAGAAATGATGTGTACCTATTTAACTTTAAAATTTTCAAACGGGCAAAATTGCCTTGGACGAGAATGAGTAGCATCAGAGTAGGACGAGAAAGAAGAGATAGAAACGAGAAATAATTCGCAACATAATGGCCTCACAAGATTATGAAGTCAGTTTAGTAATTTCACAAGTGAGTGACATCAACAAAAGGCCATTTGACATTACAATTTGAAAAGTGAGCCAAAATTCATTTGAGCCTCCAAATAAAGGTCATCTGAACAAATTTCCCAAGAAAAATGATGCTCTAAACAGTTAAAAAGATCAAACCACCAAACTTGTTTTTAATCATTTAAAATTAATTTTGATGCTATGAAAATTGCATCGGATAGTGTAAACTTGAAAACTAAATTAATTTTGAGTGATTAAAAATGTATTTTTAAGTGATTTTAAAATCCACGAATGTGGTTTTGACAATTTAAAAATCATTCAATTTAGAAGTGTTAGGAATTTAACTGTTTATCATTTAGAGGAAAAATACATTTTTTTGTCCCTTAATTTTGGCTCTACTTATTTATTTTTTATTTTTAGGTTTAAAATTTTTGTACTTTTAGTCATTTTTTTTTGTTTTAATTTGTTCGTTAAGTTTCAAGATCTATACTTTTTACATTTTTCATTCACAATATGCTTAATTCCAGTTTTCGCACTAATGTATATTAATTAATTTTAATAGTGATGCAAAAATAGAGACATTTATTTAATGATATTTTTTTTTATATTAATTAATAATATTAACAAGTGAGTATTTAGTTAAAAAAAGACTATAAATGTAACTCTTGAAAATCGCTCGTTTGAACTATAATCAATGATAGACATTATCGTTTACTCAACTATACTCTAATTATAGGTGAGCATGATACATAAAAAAAATAGAATTGACGGATAAAATTAAAAACGATCAAACTGAAGTAAGTTAGAGAAGAAGCATGGTTCAACTAGTGTCGTTTTGGAAAAAAAATTCAAAACGAAAAATTTTCAAATTTTTTTCAAAGAGTAACATCTATCAAAACTGACCGACCAACTAGTACTCTTCGAAGGTTGAAGTCAATTTGAATATTTGCTAAACCGATCATAAAACATTTGATGATAGTTTGGTCAAAAAATCAAAGAGATGCACACCCAGAACTCTAATAACTAGGTGTGCACATAAGTCAGATTGTGGGTATTAATTATGGACTTCTGTTGACAAAAATTGAACGCGTGCAATGGTCAACCCGACCTAACTCAACCTATAATTTATGGGTTGGGACACTCGGTTGCTTTTTTTTTTTTCTTTTTTTCTTTTTCTTTATTTTTCATAATTTAGATCGTTTGTTCATTTTTTTTCAAAAGGTTTTTTTAAGTACAGCTAGGGATGAGACTTCATGTTTTCGAGAACATATAAATGTCAGTTAAGTTAAACTTATATTGATGTTTTTTCATTTTTTTTCTTTTTCACTAAACAAAATATGTTAATTTAAGTGTTTACTATAAAAAACATGAAAACTAAGTTACGTAAAATCCAAGTATATTCAAATTAATTCAATGCAAAATTTAAGTTTACATACAAAATCATCCAATAGTAATAATAATAACACTAATAAAATTGCAATCCAATTGAGTCAAATTGACCTGGTTACAAAATCTTATAATCCAACTCAATCCAAAAAAAAAAATATATTCTTTAAATTTTGCAATCCAATCCAATGTAATCCTTACGGTTTGAGTTGAGTTATTAGTCTTTCTTTTATGCCCTTGCTAATATCTAGATACTAAAGGAATGTTTGGGATATGGAGGAGTTTGTAATCGTTCATATCTGATTTAGATTATTTTAGTTTGGATTATAAAAATATATATTTGTGACGTAGATTATTTTAGTTTGAGAAAGAAATAATAAGAGTGTAACCTAAAATAAAAAATTATAAACGTCAAATAGAAGTTTTGAAATAATCTTTTAATAACAACCCTATACTTTGCAAACACATCCTATCGTGGACAAATCCATGGCCACGAAAATTTTTGAAATCCAACGCTCATCTTCTTCATCCTCTTTCCAGAAACCATGGCCATGCCATTACTGCCTTCCAACACTCTTAGCTCT
Organism: Cucumis hystrix; assembly: GCA_025688845.1. NCBI lineage: Eukaryota > Viridiplantae > Streptophyta > Magnoliopsida > Cucurbitales > Cucurbitaceae > Cucumis > Cucumis hystrix. Next base: position 9,973,714 of record CM046884.1, read on the forward strand.
TCCCATATCCGCAACTTCCTCCATTTGGATTCCAAGCTTCGGCCATGGACGTTCTCAAACTCTCTTCTTCTCCACTTCATTTCACTTCCAAATTCAACAAACCCCAATTTCCTAATCAATGTTTGCAGATTCCTCTCTTCCCCTCATCATCTTCTTCCTCCATCAACAGACGCAATCCAAGATTCAATCTCTGTGCCATCACACCATCCACCATTTCAACCCAAGAATCCGCCAACCCGTTTCAGGTGGACGCCGAGAGTGAACCGGGAGAGGAGAGATTTGATTGGTACGCACAATGGTACCCGATTATGCCGATTTGTGACCTCGACAAGAGGGTGCCACATGGGAAAACGGTAATGGGGATTGATGTGGTTGTGTGGTGGGATAAGAATGAGAGTGCATGGAAGGTGTTTGATGATTTGTGTCCACATAGATTAGCTCCATTGTCTGAAGGAAGGATTGATCAGTGGGGGAGATTGCAATGTGTTTATCACGGTTGGTGTTTTAGTGGTTCTGGTGATTGTAAGTTCATCCCTCAGGCGCCTCCCGACGGTCCTCCGGTAATGAACCGATTCTAACTGTTTTTCTCGTGTGAAATGACGTTTATTTTATGTCTTTGTTGTTCAGTGTTTTGGTAAAATTAGAGATTGAACTTTATGGTTGTTTCATCCTATCAGAGAAATTATTCATATGTTTCTCATAAAAAAAAAAAGGTCTGTGTTTGTTTCTGTATATTGTTGAACTTTTATAGAGTTTTAATTAATCTTTGAATTTGGATTTCGTCTCTGATGTTGACCTGACATGACAAATGGTTCATTGGACTAACATTAGTTGACATAATTGATTGATACATGCAAAAGAGATGTCATATGCTGTTTGCTGCCACTTTATTTGTTCAGTTTAGATTTGGTTAATAACGTTAGTGTTAATGGTAGAGATTTCATGAGTTTTGACACTTCAAAGTTTGGAAAGTTTCTACAGTATGATATAACACTTGAAAACAACATTACTGAATCTTCTCATCTCATCGTATTTTGTATCTTTATAACATAGTTCCACAATACTTCGGAGAAACTGTGCTTACTAAGAATCATCACTTTTCATTTCTTTAAATGACAATTCAGAAGAATATAATTTTTCTCAATGGATCTATTTTATATTGATATTACTGTAATCAAACTTTTTTTGTTTACTTTTTTTAATGTTGAAAGTTGTATGCCTAATGACCCCTAGACTATCTATGTGTTCGCAAGGACTAAATTAATAAGCTTTTGACTTGGAAATGTCATCATTTGTCTCAAGATTGTTAATAACTTTCATTTCTACTCTATGATGAACTTGTCAGGAAAACTTTTGAAAAACATACTAATTATTTAACTTAGATTTCAGAATTGAATTTTACTATTTGTTTCTTTCAGTGATATTATTCTACTGGTGAATATTGTTTCTGAATCTGATGGCACATTACGATTGGAATTGCCGTTGTATTCATAAGTTACCTAGATAGTCAAATTTTAAGATTGTTAACGTTCCGTTTGGTAACCATTTTGTTTTTGAAAATTAAGCCTATTTCCTCTCTATTTTGCTCGATGATGTGCACCCTTGTCAAGTGCAATGGTTGAATTCTTTGTCAAATTCTAAAAACAAAAACAAGCTTTTGAAAGCTATTTTTTTTTAGTTTTCAAACTTTGGCCTAGTTTTTTAAACTATTGGTAAAAAGTAGATAGCAAAGGAAGAAAGTTTGAGGTGGAAGCAGCGTTTATAGACTTTCATTTTCAGAAACATAAACAAAAAACAAGATTGTGACTAAATGGTGCCTAAAAGATTTGGTATTATCGTTATATTGGCCTATTTTTAATATTTGACATTTGGACAAGGTTTGCAATTTTTCTTTTGGTGATATGTTGCAGGTCCACACATCCAAAAGGGCATGTGTTGCTGTTTTTCCTAGTATCGTGCAGAATGATGTGTTATGGTTTTGGCCAAATAGTGATCCTCAGTACAAAGATATTATGGAGAAGAAAAAACCCCCATACATCCCTGAACTGGATGATCCATCATTTACCAAGTTAATCAGTAACAGAGATCTTCCGTATGGGTATGGAGTGATAAATTGTCACTATGTAGTTTTCTGCTTTCTATTTAATCTTAGTTAGTCCAGTCGTAGAGGAATATGAAGGAAGTTCTGTTATATGTGGATGAATTTGGTGTGGAAATGTGTGGATCCAACTGGCGTAGGAAAAATGTGCTCTTTATTTTTTTCTTTTCTATTTCCACCAAAAGAAGATTGATGGTAGCTGAAGATATTTATCAGAAAGATCTCGATCTTATTCTTCCAAGAACGGTCTAAAATGGTCAGCTACATAACTAATCTTCTCAGCTAAATATTGTTTCTGTTTGGTGGATCTCATTGTAAAAGACGGAACCAAAGAAGTTGAACTGTATTAGTTAACAATAAGATTGATGTATTGACAGGAGATCTATTGCATAGAGACGACCTCTCTATTTACTCAACTACTCAGTCTTTTTGCACTTTCAGGTATGAGATTTTGACTGAGAACCTTATGGACCCAGCACATGTCCCATATGCTCATTATGGGATAATGGGAAGACAACCCAAAAACAGATGAGTATTTTGGGGTGAAAAAAACTATTTATTATTTTTTGCCCCATCTTTAATTGGATCTGATGCCTGATATCTATGGATTTCACAGAGAAAGCAGATAGAGAAGGAGGAAAACCAATCGACATAGTTGTGAGAGACTTTAATATAAATGGTTTCATCACTAACCAGGATATGGGAAGTAGCCAGTTTTTTGCACCTTGTGTATATTGCACCTCTTTTAGTATTCCTTCTAAGAAAATAAATTCAAATCGCCAAGACAGTGGAGCTCTCTTATCGGATGAAAACAATACGGTAAGAAGTCGAAACCTCCTTTGCAAGTGAGATGTGTTTGTTACTCTTTTGCATTATCTAAATTTATCTCTCCACAATTAGGTATTATTATTGTTATGTATCTTCTTTGCTTGTATCAGGTTGCCCCAAACACATCTCAGAGAAAAGCGATGCTAATATTTATGTGTATTCCTGTTGGTCCGGGTAAAAGCAGGTTAATATTTGTATCTCTAAGAAATTTTGCTGTATCAATTGACCGAATTATTCCAAGATGGATATTCCATTTGGGACAAAACCTCATCTTAGATTCAGATTTGTATCTTCTTCACGTTGAGGTAAAGACTATCATATATTCAGCACATTGCTTGAATTTCTCGAAGTATTGATCCAACTTTAACAATGGTTGAGTTACTCCCCTTCAATGTTCAGTACTTCAACTTGTTGATAATATTTGGAAGTACTGGATGGTTCAAAAGTTTAGGAAATTACTCAGTATATGATGGAATGAACTTCAAAGCTTACCCTCATTATATGTGATGGTGATAGCATTGGTGGACTTGAAGAGAAAAAAAACATTTTATGAATGAGCCCTTTAACTTTTTCATTGTCTCTCTCTTTTGCTCACTTTACATTGCTGTTCTACTGTTGGAAAAACTTCATCACACCATCAAGGATCTCTCTTCTTTTCCACTGAATTGTTCTTGTACCGCACTTAATGAACACTGCTTGTTAAGCTTAAATGTTGTCTTCATTAAATTGCTAAAAAAAACAAAAAAACGAGGCTTTATTAGTTCATATTCTGATATTCATCAGATAAACATTTTGAGTACATTTTACAGGAGAGGAAGATATTGGATGTCGACCCTTCAAATTGGCAGAAAGCTTGTTTTGTGCCAACCAAGTCAGATGCTAAAGTGGTTGCCTTCAGACGGTGGCTGAACAGATATTCTGACAGTCAAGTTGATTGGAGAGGCAAGTTCAGTGGCATTCTTCCTCCATCGCCTCCCAAGGAACAGCTAATGGACAGGTAACCCTCACAACTTCGTAATGTTAATTGCACACTCAGTCATTTCAATGCATGAGTTAGAAACTCCAATATTTAAGAGATCGTGGATCAAATATGGAACCCATGATTTGCCTGTCTTAGATATAACTATAATAAGATCATATAAGTTTTTTATTTTCAATTGTGTTTATTTGTGTGTTTAGTCAAAATACATATAAGTTGACTTTAAAATCCAACTCATACGCTGCCGAAGTCTCATTATGTGTATGAATGAGGTTTGACATACTTCCTCTTGCTCCAATCAGAAACATGAAGATCTCTTTGATACCCATTTCCGTCGTTGAAACTTGTGCAGTTGTGTGATTCAAGGGCTATTTAGGGCTATTTTGAAAATTTGTCTTTTGCCTACTCGAAAACATAGTAAAATATTGCTTGGACTATTACTTTTAAGTTGTTTTTCCTTCTGTTTCATAGCTTATTTTCACGGAGAATCAAATGCCACTAAAAAATGGTTAATCTAGAACAAAACCAAAAACTCTTTTAGATAACAACCGTTAACCAATTCATGGTGGTCACCTATCTAGTAATTAATTTCCTACGAGTTACCTTGACACCCAAATGTTGTGGGTCAGGTGGGTTGTCCCGTGAGATTACTCGAGGTATGCATCAGCTAGCCTGGACACTCACGGATATTAGAAAAAAAAACCCAATCCTCTAACTGTACTATCGTTCATTTTCAGTCGTTCGGATCTAAACTGCCATCAGTTCCATCAATTCTACCTATCACCTTTTGTAGCTACATAGACGTTGAGGTCTTAGTAAGAGTGTTATTTTTTTGTTATGTTTTATATGCTGACATTTGTAAATGAAGTTCTGAGCTAAAATAGATTCGACCATAAATTCTATTGCACTTTTAGAGTTGGGAGTATAACGTCCTCACAAACCATCCTAGATTCAGTGGGTGTGACGGTTAGTGTGAGTTTCACTGCCACCAAAACTTCTACAAATGATGTGAAAATCCCATGAAGTTCCCTTCCTATCATGTTCTTGCACTTTGTTTTATGTCTACCGAAGTCGATATTTTCACACAAACAAACTGAAAGTTGATGGCGGAGGGATGTTTTTCAGGTACTGGTCTCATGTGGTGAACTGCAGTAGTTGCAAGGTGGCATACAAGGGTCTCAATGCACTAGAAGTTGTGTTGCAAGTCATCTCCATTGCTTCACTTGGAATTTTTGCAGCTACAAAGCAAAGTTTGGTTTCAGGAGCTGCTAGAGTTTTGATGTTGGCTATGGCTATACTCTGCTTTGCTTCTTCAAGGTGGCTTTCTCATTTCATGTACAAAAACTTCCATTTTCATGATTACAATCATGCCCTTCGGTGAAATTACCATCCTGCCTTTTGGTAAGGATTGCCTCAAGCTTGAAGGATTGTTTAGAATGCATGTTATCTTTCTTTCTCCCTCACACAAATAGAAACTATATAGAAAAAAATCAGATGTATGTATGCATATGCAGGAAACTAAAATAAAGTTATCTTTCGTCATTGGTTAGGTATATACTATTCACCCAAAAGTTAGAAATTTGAATCTTCACACTTCAAATGTTGTGTTGAACAAAAAGGAAAAAAGAAAAGTACAAGAAAAGTAGTACTTTTTGTCTATAGGCTTTGAGTTTAGTTTCCATGTAGTTTGTGTTTCAAAATGTTTTTTTTTTTTGAAAAAGATACCAAGTTTCGAGTTTTCATATTTTATTCATGCTATTTCAAATGGACCATTTTAGTTCTCCAATTTTAAATGGGACGATTGCAAGTATGACAATTATATCCAAAATAATTAAATATATAATAACATTTAAAATATATTACAAATATAGTAAAATATGTTAAAATCTATTAAATAAATAAATAAATAAAACCATTTATCCTTTCAATTTCAACTTCTTTTCCTCTGTTTTTGTTTCTTTTTTTATTTTATTGTATTTTTATTTTAAATCACCTACTCAATCTCAATCACAACAATTTAGGAGATTTGATATCCACAAAATCCATCAATTAATTCCAACAATCTCAACAATTTAGGGGATAACATCTGCTTCTTATAAGTAGTTAAAGTTAGATGCAAAGGAAAACATAAAATTCTCCCACTGCAAAGAGAGTCAAAAAAAATCCGTCATTGCCACAGCTTTCTCCTCAGGTCTCCTCCGTGCCGCCGGTCCGCCGGTCCTCTCCGCCGCTGCAATCTTTTCGCGGTATGATAGCATCGTCGTCTCTTCTTTTTCTTTTTCAATTTTTTTTTTAGAACTCAACAGAGGAGAGATGGAGAGGTAGTGAAAAGAAACTAGAAAAAGAAGAAAAGAGAGAAGAGAAAGAAGAAAACAAAATGAGAGAAAGAGAGGAAAATAATTTTTCAGAGAGGAATGAGAGAAAAGAAAGAGAAAAGAAAGAAAAAAAAAGAGAGAAAAAGGGAGAGGGGGAGGGGGAGAGGGCGGCGAGTAGCGACAAAAAGAAATTTAGGGTTTTTTTGTTTGTTTTAGTTTTATTTCTTTTGTTTTTTTTTTTTTTTTTTTTTTTTTAAAATCTGTTATTCATTTATTTTTTTTAAAATTTTGTTTATTTATATTTTCTCTTGTAGTTATTACTATTGTTATTTGATTTTAATTTCTTTATTTATTTATTAAAAAAAAAAAGAAAAAACTATTTTTTTGATTGAATGATTTGGCCAATCATGAATAATTGGTTATGAAACCATGTAAATGATAATTTTACTTAATAAATCCTCACGAGTATTAACCATTTTTGTCTCGATCAATTAATTTTTATTTTTTTTATTTTATTTAAAAAAAAGTTGTAATTTTCTTTTTATCTTATTTTCTTCTAATTTTTTAACTATTTTTTTTTTGCAGGCTTAATGGCATTAGGGTTTTTCTAAAGTTTTTGTTTTTTTTTTTTTTAAATTATTATTATCTGACTTTTTTTAGTTATTTCTTTGAAGGTCCTGTTTAGATGACTAAATCAATTAATATTTTTTTTTTTTTTATTTAAAAAAGTTATATTTTTTTGGTCTTATTTATTCTATTTTTTTTAACTAAATATTTGGTTTTGCAGGCTTAGTAGCTTTGCACAAACTGCAAGAAGGCTTTACCAAAGATTAATGTTTTTTTTTATCAATGATTTTTTTTTGTTTTTAGTTAGTTCTTTGAAGGCTCGGTGTAAGTATCTTGGTTTGGTCGTCTCGACGTCCTGGCTTCTTGGGGTTTGTACATGATAGACGATGCAACTCTATCATGACGTTCACTGCTGCAACCTCTTGGGTTTGTACGAATGTAACTCTCTTTCGAGACCAAGTCGTTAGCACTAACTTTCTTCTGCTGATTTTTTTTTTCTTTCGCATAACAATGGTTTCCTTCACATAACGATTTGTGAATGTAGATAGACATCTTGTAATACTTTCTAACAAAAATTAACTCACAAAAGATAGACCTAGTCTTTTTGTGGAGAAGTCGTGGCTGGCCCTTTTGCAGATCATTGGCCACGTTTAGACAACAACTCGATTCTTTCCGTGGAGATATCTTTGTCGGAGGAAAAGAACAGAACATGTGGGTATTGCAATCCTTCATCCATGATGAGACTCCTACTTCTGAAAGAGTACTCACTCTCGAACATCTTCTAATTGAAGGTCAAACACGTTGGGGCGCTGTGACTAAAGTCCCTAGAGAGTTTTGCTTTACTGATTGCTATTGGGAGTGACTAGAGTTTATAGTTGGTCGAAACTGTGAATTTCTATAGGGACTTTAGTCACAGCGCCCCAACGTGTTTGACCTTCAATTAGATGATGCTCGAGAGTGAGTACTCATGTAGAAGTAGGTGCCTCATCATGGATGGAGGATTGCAATACCAATGCGTTCTTTTCCTATCTCCATAGATAATTTGGAAAGAATCGAGTTGTATAAACGTGGCCAATGATCTACAAAAGGGCCAGCCCACGACTTCTCCACAAAAAGACTAAGTCCATCTTCTTCTTCTCCGAATAACGCCATTAAAGTAGGTTAGTTGCTCTGTTCGTTCTTCTTCATTTTTAATCACATTCGTTCTTCTTTTTTACGCAATTTTTTTCCAATATCGTCATGCAAGGAATGTTTAGGATTGTATTTTTTAAGAATTTAAAATCCCTATTGTTGTCGGCTCTGTAATAAATCACCATTGTTGTCGACTCGGTAATATTGGAAGGTTCAAAAGAGAAGAAATTTATGTTTAAATTTTTTTTGTTTTTAATTATTTAATTATACGATATAGATAGAAATAATTGGTTTGTATTTTTTTTTTTATTAATATAAGATCAAAAGTAAAACAGTTATGCACCATTTTAGGAGGAAAAAAAGGGATTGCCTTAATATTTGTTTATGTTTTGAAAATTTTATTATTTTATAAATCATAGAAATTCTAAATATAAGGAAGGAAAAGGGGAAGTAGAGATGGGAAAAAGTGACAGGTTGTGGTTTTCTAGATACACTATTTCAAAACAACCATCATCAATAGTGGTCGAAACTATTTCAAGCTCTTCAGAAGAGGTATTTATATATATATATATATTTAGGATTTTTCTAAGTATATCAATGTCGTCTACATTATTATAGCTTACTGTATGGTTCATTAGAGGATAAAACACAAACTACAATGGAGAAAGGGTCAGTAGGAAAAAAATTGCACAATCATCAAATAAGAGGGGATGAAGGACCCTCCAAAAGAAGAACCAACCATCAAGAAAAAGCCAAGAATAAAAAGCATGGTAAAATAACTTATTAATCTTTATGTTCTTCAATTTTATTATGAATACATATAGATTATTTAGACGTTGTGCACTATGTAGGTTAAGATTCCTTGTAGAAAGGGCAATACAAGCATGTGAGCAAGGGATCAAATAAAGGTCCCATTGACAACATGAGCACGTACGGGACAAAACATTGACAGCGAATTGATGCTTACGATGGTGAACTTCAAATTCATGTTGATCTACAGGATATATCTGTCAAATTGTTTAATACAATGTCATTCATAAATAAGTGTATAGATAATAATTGCAACTATTTTTCAAGTCTCAGACAACTTACATTTATTGAGCGGTTTTTCCTTAAAAATCCTCTAATAATATCTTCTGCATATACTGTACGTTGAATATTTCATTTGGTGTGGCGTTCATAGAACTACTTTTGAACCAAACTACGAATTGATTCTAAAAGTCCAATTACAGGCAATTCTCGAAATTCTTTCAACGTAGAATTTATGCTTTCAGAAATGTTGGTTGTAATAACCGAGTATCTCTTTCTACTAAAAAATGCCCTAGCCCACTTATGTGTTCTGATATCTTCCAACTCATGCCTTATTGATGGAGAGAGATGATCAAGTTCTTTCGTGTAGTACTCAAACATTAACGGGGTATAAGCTCTAGCACAACTGTGTAATGATTTCTCAATATGAAACAACTTATGGTTCTTATAGAGATGAAATGCACACAATCCATGCTCGGCTAATTCATACACAACATTAAACTCATTTTCTATACTCTTGTGAGCATAAAAAATAATTACCATTTCGTTATTTTCCCCAAAACCAGCTTTGAGATTGCAAAAAAACTATGTCCATGACAAGACATTCTCCGATCAACTACGTACCAAGATAACTGGCAAACAATTTGAGAATTTCCATCAATAGTGCAAGCATAAATGAGCGTACCAAGATATTTGTTCTTCAACGCTGCACCATCAACTGAAATAACTGGCAAACAATAATTCCATGCATCAATTGAGCTGCAAGGGTCATGAAATATAACTTAAATCGAATTTTGTCGTCTGATTCTTTAGTCGTCTACGTTCCTATTAATTATGCAATAAATGTGATATTAAAATTACAGTGTATTTCCAAAATGACTAAAGTACCTAATAGAAAATACAAAGTATTTGATGTATAAATTATACATGGGTTATTCCTAATCAATGCATCTGTGAATGCTGCCAACATTGCATTCGAGTCCTCTAGGGTACCCCTAATGGAATTCAATGCAATCTCACATCCTCTCCAGGCCTTATCATAACTTACATTTACCCCGCGATTAATCTTCATGTAATTAATAACATCAGAAGGGCGGCATGGAGCCTTGTCATTCATTTTAAAAAATGACTTCGTACACTCAGAAACAATCCAGAATGTTGCTTGCTTGTGATCGTTTTTAACAATGTGAATGGCACACTGGTGGGTTTCAGTAAACTTACGAACAATTCAAATATCGCTTTTTTTAACACAGAAGCACGTAAATACCATGAACATGACAAATTTTTGCATCCAATGTCAAATGATGTGCGGTTTGACCTAACTGTAACAAATTCAAAACTATTGTTCACAGTCAACATATAGATCGCTTTCTTCAGTATTGACTTAGTTATGAACTTTAGTCTCACCTTAATAGGTACTACATCAGTTGGTGAATCAAACGAATCAACGTCAATAATACATGATACATTATGTGTAGGTTGCTGTGTATTTACTTTATTATTCAAACACAGTGTATTTCCAATAGACTCAACAGGTGTTGAATGAACGACCACAACAAAAACATTGTCTGAAAATTTTGACATGATCAACATAAGCCAATACACGTCCTTATGTTTAACAATCTGAATAAAGTTTGAAGTATTGCATACATCCCAATAAAGAGTAATGCGACACACATAAATATCTAAAGATGGAAAAAGTCTACCTTGAATGCACTGTAAATGAATATGAGCATGGAACGAATACATCAACCACACGGTAGTCAATATATCAGGAAGATTCCACCCATCTACCATAAAAAAAACAGTCATCACACGTTGCATTGCCATTAGAAGACACGGTAGAGGATAAAGGTAAATGAATTCCAAGAAGAAACGGTAGAGGATAAAGGTAACAAAATTCTGTGAAAGAATACAATAAAGGATACAGTCAATCAATAAAGTCGGAAGCTGCCGTGGAAGGATTCCAAAAAGGTCGAAAGTTGCCGTGAATTCATCTGAATAGCGTTGTACCTAAAATAAAAATGTGATTAAAAATCTATGGAGGGTAATTGTACAGTTAAATAATTTCATATAAAAATCAAATTATTCTTACGATTTGTTTTTGGATATTAACATTTGAATAATATTTTTTAGTGCTGTGGTTTTAAATCAAACTTGTGTAACCAACTTTGAAATAATAGTAAATAAGAATAATATCTATGAAAAATATACCTCATTAAGTGATAGTTTCATAAAAGGATTTTATTCCCACTAATTTAGATGCATTTAATGTTTGTATTATTAGTTTAATTAGATTTTTAATTTATTATTATTATTATGGTCAATCCGTTTAAGGAATAGAATTATTGTTACATGCACAATATATAAATATGAAATTTTTTGCATTAAATGATGTGAATTAATAGTGTGAATTAAATATCTATTATTATATATTTTTTAGTAAAAATAAATTGTTAAGCATTTGATTTAAAGCCCCCTATCCGATAATTTATTATAAATTGAAGTCATGAATCTAGCATATGTTGGTTAAATGAGATCAATCCGGAAAATAAATGTTTATTTAATATTATTATAAAACTGAATGATCTGAAAATACTCTGTAATCATAATTCTGTTTTATATTCCACGATTTTACTCTACACAAATACACTGTAACTGATAAAAATGAGTTTCAGCTACCAAGGGGTAAAATCAATTGAAAAATTGTGGCAAAATACATGCCTCATGCGATTTTGCTAAAAATCAAATTATTTTTAAGATTTGCTATTTTGAGAATTGGAGTCTATTATTTTTTCATTCTAACGGTTATCTCTAAATGAAAGGGAAGCAAAGATCTGTATCAGTTTTTTTTTTAAAAAGAAAACAATAATAAATTAATTAAATTAAAATCTTTTCATTGTTTAAAAATAAAAATAATAAATGATAAAAAAAAAGCTTTTCCTATTCATTTTATGTTTTCGTTTCGTTTTTTTTTTCTTCTTTCTCTAAAATAAAGAATATATATATATATAAAGGGACTTGAATTCATATTTGGACAATTTGACAATATTCCAATTTTAGCCTCCAATATACAGAGTTCACTAAAAAAAGGAAACATTGTGAATTAAATTCAAAATTCACCTAATCTCATATGACATTATAATCTGTAACATCCCAAAACTATTAGGTTATTTTTATTATCATTTTATTTTGGCTTAGTTTTGGGTGTTATTTGTGAAATTGTTTAAATTGTGGAGATTAAGTATTTTGGAAGGATAAGTGGTTAATTTATGAAAATTGGAGTTCTATTGTTAAAATTGGTTTTGGATTTATTGGTTGGTGGATTTAAATTGTAAAGTTGGAGGTATTATGAGTAAATATGATTATGTGTATATATAAAATCATGGAGGAATAAGAATAATTATAATGTGGGTTAATATAATTATTAAGAGAGGAGTACTTTGGCATTTTTGAAAAAAGAGCAAATTTATGGTGATGGAATGGGTGGTTAATGAAGAAAGAGAAATTGAATAGGAATAGGGAAGGGAAATAATAATAATATATTTATTATTAAATAGGACTCCTTGGATTGTGTGCACTTCATCTTCAACCTTCCTCCATGTTAAAACCCTAGCCGCCGCCCCTCTTCACTGTGCGTCTCCTACCGCAGCGAATCCTACAACCGACGCAACTCCTCCGCACGACGACGACCGCCGCGAATCCTACAACCGACGAAACTCCTCCACGCGTCCAGCCGCACACGTCCGCAAGTCGTTCGTCCAGCCGCACGCGTCTGTCTCCACCAAGCCGCGTCCGAGCCGAAGCCTCTTCTAGTTGAGCCATCTTCAAGTTTAGCCTCTTGCAACCTTTTGAGCCATTTGGGGTGAGTTTGTATGGGTTTGGTACACCCAATTAAATATTTTTTTATCTTAAATGAGATGATATTTGGAATAAGTTGATCTATGGTTGCTTGAAGGTTCAAGTGAAATTGGTGGAAATAAGACTGTGAATTTTCCAGTTAAGGTGGTGTTGGATTCAACCCTAATCTTGGGGTAAGCATGGATAAGTTTGGTTGCTTAATTAAACAGTAGGGTGATGGTTGACAAGATTATTAATGTTAATTTTGTTTATGTTTAGGATTGAGTATTGTGAGGAATTGACTGCCAACCTGTGAATTATTTAGCAGATCTCCTTTTGATTGAGATACAGTACCATTGGTGCATGATGTGATTATATGTATTTATGAGATTATGTGTGTTGAGCTGAGATGTTGATTTTATGATGAGCATGTATAGCCTATAGTGTTCTGTTGGTCTGCTGGTTAGAGTCGTACCACGAGGGGTCCATCAAGGTCCTCCCCTATATATGTTTGAGTAGTTATTGAGACGTGATTCGACGGGATCACTTACAGCCCGACTCTCCTTTAGGGTGATTCATTCGGGTTCACCGAGAGCCCAGTTCAGTCCCGGTGGGACTACTGAATAGTGTGCGTTCGGGAGCACCATAGAGCGTGGTACTTTATTTCAGGACTCTAACAAAGAGACTAGCAACACATAGGGAGACTAAGTATGAGTCTCTTACTGAGTATAATTTTAACTCATTCTTTTAAATGTTTAATTTTCAGATAAGGGTAAAGGCAAGGGTAAGCTGGCGAATGATAAGAAGTGACCGTGGTTCGCCATAGGGAATAGTTCAGCTTTTCCGCATTTATGTTTCAGTAATTATATTTTTTTGGATTTCAGAACTTTGGTAAAATTATTTTAATGTATTTCTTTTATTTTATGGGCCCAAACTAGTATTTTGTTTACCACTTTAATGACTTATTTATTTTCTTATTATTTAAATTTTTCTCAACTTATAAATTAATTTTCCTTTAAAAAAAAAAAAAACTATACTTATTTAAATAGTAATGACCTCAACCTTCTAGTAAAGTTGGGTTATTACATAATCGCACTGATGTCTAAATGCACAGTGTGATTAATTTGTAATTGAAACCAAAGTCATGAGTAAATCACCTGTATTTTTTTTGTTTTAACTTATCGTTTTCGAGATCACCCACCCCTATACGTGCACGAATCTTAAAAGTGGGCATTTGTTGAGCAAAAAATTTCGGCCAACTAAATTTCACCATATCATCACAACAAATATTGTGGTAATTATATTTTTATTGGATTTTGATAATCATGTTTATTAAATTCAATTCAATTCAGATCCAACAAGCAAATGGGCCCAAGCTCACTTAAAGCCCATGAAACTTTTCTATAAATAAAGACTTTTGTCATTCTTTTGAAGGATCTTTGGTTGAAGTAAGAATTGAAGCTTTGAAGTACTGAAGATTTAAAGATTTAAACTTCTACAAGCTCTCAAAACGTGCAAGTTCGTATCAACCTCGAGATCAACATCTTCTGAAAGATTGAAGACTTGGAAGATTAAACTTTTTTTAGATTCTAGAAGATCGAAGTTCAAATCGACTTACAACTACAACACCCTGAAGATCGAAAACCAAAAAGTTCTAAGTTTCTAACTTGTATTCGAGAGAAAGCATCAAATGAGTAAATACTAGAAAATGAGTACTAGAGGTTGTATTCACTATACAAATCAATATTCAAAGTTCAATTCCACAAATCATATTTCTTCCGAAATCTCTTATGAACAGAGTTTATCAATGATAGAAGTCTATCGTCCATAGACCTTGCTACATTTGCAATTTTTATTTTAAATAGTGCTATATACTTCATTATTATTATTAAAATTGCTATCAATTATTCTAATGACCCTTTAAGAAACAGATTTAAAAATGTTTTCAATCAGTTTTCATTTTCTAAAAAATGCTCTCAATTGATAAATTTATTAAGCGTAAATTACAATCAAACTTTAATCTTAAAAATGTTAAGATTAAAATTTTAAACTTACAATAACGATAGAAATTAGATCCATCAACGAAGAAAATTGAACACATAGACTTATACAAGTGTTACCACGCAATGATTACATAAAGAGAAACTTGAGTACCAGTGGTTGTCAACCAGCACATGCATCCCTTTCCCGTGGCTCATTTTTATGGTGCTATGAGTTATTTCTTTAATTTTCTTCTTCATACAAAATTCCATTTCACTTCTTTTTCCTTCCTTTCATCTCCTAATTCTTCTTTGTACTTTTTTCTCTAATCTTCTTGGACTTTTCTTCCTTCAATTCCTTTCTCAATCTCCACTTCTACATAAACCCTCTTGCTTCATCATTAATTTTTACCTTTAACCTCTCTTCTTCACCATAAACTTGCAAATCTAGAGAACTATGGACTCTTGTCAGAGATGGGT